>WUAM01000431.1:103505168-103520758 GCA_024336885.1 Actenoides hombroni | reverse complement strand
CTCTACCCCCACCCCACCTCCCATGGAACAGCAGCTCCCCCCTCCCTCAGTCCCAGACCTTTGCCCCCCCTCCCCAAGTCAGCCCCAGGAAGCCCAGTCACACCACGCTTGACTTTTTTTGATCCATCCAATTTTATTTAATAAGATGCAACACTGAGTCTTCCAGAGGGAAAGGAAAGGGCACTGCAGGCAGCATCCACATCACACCCTCATGCCTGGGTCACACAGGACCCACAGCCCCTCAGTCACAGCAGGACCTTCCCCTCTCACAGCACCACTGGGTTGGGGAAGTTGGGGCAGCCGCTCTCACAGGAGCAGTCGGTTCTTCCATGTCCCCCAGCCCGCACCTCATCCTACAGCAGAGGACTAGTGCAAAGTAATAAAACCAGTAACACCCCAGCTCAGCAGTTGCCAGGCTATTTCCTCCCCCAAACTCACAGGGCGGGCAGGCACATGGCCCAGTCTGGACACAGCTCCCCACATCCCCCCCACAACTGCACCTTTAAGGCAGAAAGCTCCGTGCTCAGGCCAGCGGGTTAAAAATAACTTAGAGACACGCACCACATGGGAAAGGGTTCAGGGCCAGGAGGCGGGAGGGGAGGGAGACTCACAGTCCTGGGGCAGTGGAGCAGTGACCCTGCAGCCTTGGGGATCAGCCGGTCACCACAGAGACCTGGCTGAGAGCTGCCGCTGCCTCAGCCCCCTGTGTCCCGGGGGAGAGGGGCAGGTCCTGCAGCAGACCCCGGGCAGAAGCCGCACTGGCTCCGTGCCGGGGTCACAGGAACAGAACGGGGCCAGTGGCCAGGACTCGTCCCAGGCTCAGCCTGCTCCAAGCTGGAGGCGAGCGGCTTCCCACGGCCACACGCCCGGCTCTCAGGCCAGCGTGGGCTCCAGCAAGCTCGGGGTCCAGCCGCGGCTCCCAAAGGGCAGCAGCCTCCGACCCCGGGGACAGTCCGTTCCCAGGCACGTGGCTCCAGGGATTTCTCCCTTTCCCACGGCGAGGCACGCGGGACACGATGTCCCAGGGAACTGGCTGCAGTTTCCTTCCTTGCAGGGTCTGTGGGGAAAACAGAAGAGCAGAGAGGCTCTGCTCCAGGGCAGCGCTCACCCCACTCCTGAGCACCGCGTCCCAGGGGCAGGAGGGTCTCTGTGGGCACCACCTCCGGAGAGGACCCTGTCAGTCTGGCACAGCACCGGGCAGGATGCAGCTGCCTGCCCGCAGCCAGCACCTTTGCGGGCACCGGGGACCAAAGAAGGTCCCCTCGGCCGGCCGGGGCCAGCCCGGCACTAAACGTACTGCTTTTTGGAGGCTGAGCTCCCGGGCCGGCTGGACAGCTTCTCCTCCGGGGCAGGGGCTTCGGCAGCCCCAGGGGCGTAGGAGTCCGACAAGGGCCTGCAGCCCCTGCCCAGCACCAGGTTCTCCTCGTTGTGGAAGTTGGCCCAGTTCTGCTCGCTGGAGAGCTTGTTGTAGGCCTGGTAGGGTGGCATGGGGGTCTCGGACATGGGCAGGAAGGGGTAGTGCTTGGGTGGGTAGGGACCCGAGACCATGTTGTCGGCAAAGACATCCCTGCTTGCGCTGGCAGGCCCCGGCACTTTCTTGATGTTGCTAAGCAGGTTCTTGCAGCAGAGATGGAAAAGCTCCAGGAGGTTCAAGGCTAAGGAGATCAGGCCCATCACCAGCATGAAGATGATGAAGACGCTCTTCTCAGTGGGGCGGGAGATGAAGCAGTCCACCTGATGGGGGCAGGGGTCCCTCTCGCACACATAGCGGGCCACCATGGAGAAGCCATACAGGTACCACTGGCCAATGAGGAAGCCAGCCTCAAAGATGCTCTTGCAGATCACACTGGTGATGTATGTCCACATCAGCGCCCCTCGGATCTTGAGCCGCCCATCCTCTGTCACGTAGATCTTGGACATCTTCTTCTCCACATCTGCCAGAGCCTGCTCAATCTTTGGGTCCTTGCTGAGGATCGCCCGAAGCTCGCTCTCCTGTTGCTTCAGCTTCTCCTCCTTCCGGGAGAGATAGACAACGTGGCCAAGGTAAATCAGGGTTGGGGTGCTGACAAAGAGGAACTGGAGCACCCAGTAGCGGATGTGGGAGATGGGGAAGGCTTTGTCATAGCAGACATTGGTGCAGCCTGGCTGCTTGGTGTTGCACACAAAATCCGACTGCTCGTCCCCCCAGACGGACTCCCCAGCCAAGCCCAGGATGAGGATGCGGAAGATGAAGAGCACGGTGAGCCAGATCTTCCCGATCACTGTCGAGTGCTCCTGGACTTGGTCCAGCAGTTTCTCCAGGAAACCCCAGTCGCCCATCTTCTAGGGACCCTTGTGCCTCTGCCAATAGAGAGGGGAGGAGAGGGGTGCCAAGTCAATTCTCTGTTTCCATGCTGGAGAGCACAGGGCAGATGGGGCCACCTAAACCTCAGGGTTTCTCAGGACACAGCTGCTCTGCAGAGGCTCCCAGCAAACCCACTGAGGAGCATCCCACACCCGGGGAGGGAGACAGGCAGCATTTCTGAGCCCAGTAGTGCTCCTTCCACACCCACCTGCCCTGCGTGGAAACATGGGGAGAGGAGGCAGCCCAGGGATTCATCTCCCCCAGCAGCACCCAGACCCACGGCTCGTGGCTGTCCCAGCCTCCCAGGACAGAGCTCACAGAGTGGTTTGGGGCTGCCTGAGGGAGCCAGGGTCACAGCAGCGGCTCACAGGAGCAGCCCAGATTTGCCTTTCCCACAGCACACAGTCCCAGCTTTCCCAAAGGACAGAGAGCAACAGCGTTGTGGAGAAGGGAGGACAAACCCCTGGGGTCCAGCAGCCACCCCAACAGCGATCCTGGAATCACCCCAAACTGATGGGACAGTCCCGAGACAGCTCCCTTGCTGTGGGGCAATGGCAGCCCAGCCCTCTCCACCCCGCCCGGGGCTTTCCCCAGCCTGCAGACCCCCCGAGACCACTCACCGCACACACCCCGCTCTGGGGACCCCCAGGGTGTCTCAGCCTCACCCCCGGCTGCCGCCGAGCCCAGCCGGCATCCCCCCCGCCGGAGCGCGGCCCTAAGGCCCGGCTGGGAGAGAGGAAACGGCCCCAGCCCTGGCTCCTAATTAACCCCTGCCAATTAATGAGGCAGCGGTGTCAGCTGGGCCCGTTAAAGGGACACCCGGTACGCGGCGGGACGAGCGGGTGCCCCGGAGCTGACAAGCGGGGGCAAGCAGTGAGAGGTGCCCCAAAGCAGACAGCGGCTGCCAGCTGGGGGGGTGTCCCCTGCCCCGCTGTCCCCGAGCTTCCCCCGATGCCCCGGGGGGGGGGTCCCGGGAGCCCCTCACTCACCTCCGCCGCGCCGAGCACGTCCCGCCTGGCTCGGGCCGCGCTGGGTGTGAGGGGCCGGGCCCGGCCGGGCGGCTCTGGCCGTGCGGGGCTCGGGGGGAGCCGGGGGAGGAGCGCGGGCAGGAAACCGGGGGCCGTGCCGCAGGTGTGCGGGGCCGCCCCGACCGGCTGCCCCCGGCCGAGGGGGCGGCCCCAGCGAGACGAGGCGGGGGCGGTGAGTCCACAGATCAGCTCCCGGGGACAGCCGGGACTGTCCCAGAGTCCCCCGGGACCGTCGAGGACAGCAGGGACCCTCGGGGACAACTGGGGCCGAAGCCGTCGGGGAGCGGTGGGAAGCCGGGGTGTCGGTGACCGATCGTCCCTGGCTGGGGGTCCGCCACCGGGACAAACTCTCTGATCGCGGAAGGGACCCGACCGGGGTGCCCGGAGCTTGCCCACCGGCGAGACCCTGAGCACGGCCCCCCCTCCGTGCGCCCCTAAAGCCGCCGCGCTTTTGGTGCCCGCATCGCGGGGTGGAGGGGTACCAGGGGAGGCAGGTCCGGGGGGATGCTCCGGGGTGTCCCCGGGGATGCCGTCCCCTGCCGTGCCGTCCCCTGCCCGCCCCAGCCGGGCCGCTGCTGCCGGTGCGACGGGCGCTGGGTGGTGCTGGAGCCACACCGGAGCTCGGCGCTGCCCTGGCCCCGCTGGCAGCCGGGCTGAGCCGCGCCGGGGCTCCGGGGCTGGGACCCGCAGCCCGGTTGTCAGCGGAGCTTTGCTGATGGGGGCGGCTCAGGCGGGGCGTTGCGGGGGACAAGGAGCGGGGATAGCGTGTGGGCAGATGCTGATATTTTATGCACAGGCTTCAGTCCTGGTGTCCTCGGGAGGGCCAAAACCCCTGTGTGTATCCCCCTCCCCGCACTGTCCTGCAGTGCCTGCCAAGGGCTGGCACACTTGGCATGGCAGCCTTGGACTCCTTAAACCAGAAACTGGGCCAGTCTGCACACACACGTAGGAGCTGCCGCCTCTCCCACACTGAGACGTGGCATTTCCTCCTCACAGACAGGGCTGAGCAGAGGGCAGAGACAGAACAGCATTGTTATGTTTAATATAAAATAATTGCTATGCTTCAGGTAACACCCACGAGCTGCTCCACTCCGTGGCACCGGGGTGCTGCGCAGCCTAACACCCATCTCCCATCCAGCCCACCATGAGTACTGCTCCCCCTCCCACCAGCCCTGGGTGGCAGCTGCCCAAGCAGCATCGTCCCCTCTCTGTGCCCTGCCAGCCCTCGGCAGGTGGAAACAATCACCTCTGGGGAGCTGCTCCAAAGCCCAAAGGGACCAGAGTTCCTCACCCAGAGATGTGCCAGCTCCCATGTTTCTCTGTCCCCTAGGAGGATGCCCAGCATGGGCTTCACGCACACCAAGTCAGTCATGCGGGTGTCCCAAAGCAGACCCACGCTGGTGCCAGAGCCACTTCTGGTTGGACACCTTGTGCTATTCAATCTCCTGGAGCATCCTCCCTCTGGCACAGGGTGCACCATGCCCAGGGCTGGCACCACAGGTGACAGAGTGCTGGGGTGCCCATGGGAGCAGCCCATGCTGGAAGCATTTGCTCTGTGTCCTGGCACAGAGATTTGCCACTCTCCTGGCAGCATGGGTGTCACACAGCCCCAGCTGTGTCCTGTGCACACCCTGAGAGGCTCATGGGTCTGGAGAAGCATGGGCAGGACAAGCAGAGATGGAAACATGGCTTGGAGCACCAGCAGGCCCTCCACGTCGTGCTGCTTAAGGAGAGATTAAATGGAAATCATTTCTATTTATTGTAATATTTATCAAGGTTTAGTAAATAATTGATGCTGATCCCTCCTTGATTTCCTCGGGGGCCAGCGTGCTGTTCTGGTGAATTGAAGTTTAACAACGTGTACCAAGCCGGGAGGAGGCAGCGCGGGCGGACACTGGGCATGTTGGCCCCAGAGCTCGACCCCTGCTGCCCCAGCTCGGGCAGGAGTGAGGAGGACCTGTCCACAGGCTCCTGGGGAACCTCTGCAAATCCATTACTTCTGCACTCACCAGACCCCCCTGATTTACAGCATGCAGAGCAGATCTCATTGTCACCAAACAGCACGATGTTTATTGGCCTTTGGGATCCACAGCTCGTGCTGTGTGTGATGTGTCCGTCTGAGGCGAGGGGGGATGCCAAGGCACCGAGGGAAGCAGCAGAGCCAGCAAAGGCATTTGGGCAGGACACCAGAACGGTACTTGCATGAGCAAAGGGGGAAAAGCTGTTCCTGCCCCAGTACTGGCAGACTGGGCAAACTGGGCCAACCAAGCAGCTGGCATCAGCCTGGAGCCCTGCTCCTCTCTGGTTACTATGGGTGTGTGAAAAGGGCTCTGGCCACAGCCCCGAGATCAGCATTGCTTTGGTTTCTTGGTACGTAAGAAAGGAAGATGAAATGGTGTTTGGGACTGCACGTGTACAAGGCACAGCGAGCCAAGACTGTCACCGTGCTGGGTGACACTGGCCCTGACCAGGCACCGACCGATATATTCATACCCAGAGCTGGAAGACACAAGAGAAGCTGTTGGGATACAGGAACCCCCTTGTTCCCCCTGGCCACCCCAGTCCCATGTGCCCTCTCAGCTTGATGGCTTCATCCCTGCAGCTCTGGGCTGGGCTCAGTGCCGTGCCAGACAGTGCCGGCTGGTGCCGGCTGCTCGGCAGAGTCCCGCACGGTGTCTGTGTGTCCTTGTGATGTCCAAGCCCCGTGGCACCACCACATGCAGCTGGCACAGCTCCAGGACTGCCCTTGTCTTACCTGCGTCTGCTCGGGCACCCCTGGGCCTCTCTCTCGGGGGGCTTTACTTTGTTGGGTTTAGTCATTTTTCACATGAGTCAACTCTTGAGGGTGTGGGGACTTGGCTGGCTTGAAAAGCTGCTGGGCCAAGAGGATGGTGGACCAGCTGGGATGGGCGAGCTCACAGCTCCTCTCCTCTGTGGAAAGAATAGAAACTCTCAGGGACACCCACGGGCAGCCAGCACCCACCTGCCACCGAGGTGCCCACGCTGCTGGGACACCCAGGGATGTGTCCACCACCCCAAGCAGGAGACTGCCCATGGATGAGTCCCCCTCCCCTTCAGAGCCATCAAGGTCCCAGCTGAAAAGTCTAGTTGTGGCATCACTGGTGGCCATCTCTGGGGCCACCCATCCCTGGACACATCTCCCTCTCTCTTCCCCTCCCAGCACCCCATCAGATGGCAGTCAGGTTGGGAGCAGAGGTCTGCAGGGCTGTCTCACACCTAGTCTGGGATTTGTTGTCTTTCTCCTCTGACTTGAGGTGGCACTGGCAGGTGGAGGCCTTGCTGTAGCTGACAGAGCGCTTGGTGGACTTCTTCCACTTCTGTGCACGCCGGACAACCCGCTTGAAGATGAGGTAAAAGATCTCACAGACAGTGAGGATGATACAGATGGCAGAGGCTCCGACCATGAAATAGGTGAAGACCCTTTTCTCGGTTGGCCGAGCAATGTAGCAGTCTACAGTGTTGGGACAGGGAATGTCGGAGCACTTGACCAACCGTGGCAAGTCGAAGCTGTCCCACATCTTGTGGAGAAGGTAGAGGAACAGGATCTCTACGATAAGCTTGAAGAAGAGGCTGAGCAGGTAGGTCCACCACAGCCCACCGTGCTTCTTGCCCGTGTTGCTATAGAGCTTGGGGCAATTCTCCCCATTCTTCTCCCGGTTCTTCTTCTCCCGGTCCTCCCGGTAGGCCACGTGCATGATGACCAGGAGGGAAGGGCAAGTGACAAAGATGAGCTGCAGGGCCCAGAGGCGGATGTGGGAGATGGGGAAAAAGTGGTCATAGCAGACGTTGGTGCAGCCCGGCTGCCGCGTGTTGCAGTCAAAGTCCTTCTGCTCATCCCCCCACACGCGCTCGGCTGCCACCACATAGACCAGCACGCGGAAGACGAAGACCACGGAGAGCCAGATGCGGCCGAAGGCTGTGGAGTACTTGTTGACCCCACTGAGCAGCGCCTGCAGCGTTTTCCAATCCATGGCAGCTGGCGGAGACCAGAGTCACACGACCTGGAGAAACAGCAGCAGAAGTGATGGCTGAAGAGCAACGGGAGGCAGCAGTGGAGCAGCTCCTCTCTCGCTACACTTACTCCCATTCACCTCCCAGACTCCTACCCCCAGCACATTACACTCCTTGAGGGGAGGGGACCACCCCGCTTGCAGGCAGTAAAGCCCATCTCCACACTCTCCTGGTGAGAGGCGACTCAACCTCCCCACACTTCCTTCTGATGGTGCCTTTGCCGTAAGGGATGAGCCACCAGCCAAGTCCCTGCCACCAAGTCCCAGCCTGCTTGCACACATTGTGTAACCTGGCAGTGCAGTGCCCTGGAACCGGCCAGGATTGACACGGTGGGGGCTGTGCTGGGGGCTTGGCATGTCAGCAAATAAAGGCTTGTGTGGAAACCAGCCCCGTGCAGGTCTCTTGGAGTAGGAGGGGACCCTGCAGCACATTTCCATCCCTTCCTGCTCACTGTCCATAGGGACGTGTGCTGATGGCTGCCAGGATGTACCCCCAGCATCCTGCCAGCTCCCTCTTGGCACTGAGGTGTGGGCTCTCTGGTTGCTTCATGTGCACCCAAGGCATCAGAGCCACGGTGGGAAGGACTGAGGGGCAGCAGGAGCCCCCCCTGAGCAGTGGGACCTTGTGTGAAAGTGCCCAGGGCTGAGCTGGCTGCCCTGGTCCCCTGGACCAGCACAGCTCCCAGGGGTCATCCTCTTTCCACCCCAGGGTTTTGTGTGGCTCAGCCACACTCCCCTTCATGCTCTGCACCAGCACATTCTGGGGATGGTTGGGAACCCTTTCCATCAGGGAGATCCCAGGGGAAGAAGTCAGGCTTTGTGGTCCCAGCCTTCCCCGAGTCTCGATTTCTACACAGGTAAAACGGGCTGAACCAGCCCCACGCTTTGCTGACACCAAGAGCCGAAGGGCAAGCGGCCGCTGCAGAGCTGGGACTGGTTCTCTGTCTCGCAGGAGATGCCTGAGGCAGCCCAAGCATGGCCGAGAGCGGGGCTGCTGAAAGCGAGAGTCTGTGCGTGTCACCAGCACATCACCCTGGCCTGGCACCCACTCCCGGCAGTGCCATCGGCAGCCCCACAGCCCCGTGCCGGCCAAACCGGCTCCACAGCTCAGCCTGGGGCTGCCCTGGCACGTTGAGCCTGGCCCAGAGCTTTACTACTGCCTGGATTTACAAATCCCGGGTGATTCTTACCCAGAGAATTGGTGGCTGTTGGCTCCATGCTGTAAAGGGGTCTCCCCCGAGAGAAAGAGACATTTGGGAGCCTCTTTGCCTTTGCAAGAATTCTTGCTGTTGAAGAGCCCATCCGGGGGGCACAGGATTGCCCAGGAGCCAACGGGCAGCTTCAATTTCATGCCCGACTGAAAGCTTCCTTCAACCCTGAGCGCTAATTCCTTCCTTCCCAACTGCTCAGGTCCATCAGCACCGTGTGCTCGCATTCCCACTCCACCCATTCCCAACCCCATGCCCCCCAAGACGTACCTGGGGGAGGCTCAGGCTCCTTCCCTGCTCAGCGGGGGCTGTGAGGTGGGAAGTGCCCAGCCTGGGGCATGGCCGGGGTGTGATGGCACACGGGAGGGCTGCGTGGCACGGTGAGGTGTCCTGGGGCTGGGGGGAAGGAACAGAGCCTGAAGAACTGCCCAGGGCTGCCTGGGAGCCTGTCTCTGGCCAGGGCCACCCCGCAGCAAGCCCCAAACCTGCCACCGCACTCCCACGCTGCTGGGACACACCAAGAATTGCAGCTGAGCCAAGCAGGGCTGAGCTGGGGTCCCACCCCAGAGTGTGCCAAGTGCCGCTGCCCGTGCCCAGGCATCACCTTCGCTCACCACCCCTGTCTGAAACCAGCAGCAGCGAGTCAGGGTGGGGAGAAACTGCAGTGCTCCTGGCCAGCACTTTGCTTTAAAATCGGGAGTGGGGAGCTGCTGCTGTGGCCTCCTCAGCCAAAAGCGGGTGCTGATGGCTGGATCCCAGAGCCCCTGCATGTGCCCAGCCCAGCACCCTTTTCAGCCCCCGGCGTGCCATCCCGCTGCGTCACCTCCGGGTCCTGCCCCGCATGGGTGCAGGGCGCTGGGCTCGAAAGTGCCTGTCTGCTGTCTGGGGTGCAAAGGCAGCAGAGCGGGGCTGTGAACTTTCTCTGGGGGCCCCAGCCTCTTTCAGTCCCTGGGGAGGGCAGGGGGACAGAGGAGCAGGGCCTGGGGTGGCCATTCCTGCTCCTCGGGGTGCCACACTCTGCCATCCCCCTGTACCACCCCACGGGCCAAGGACCCCAGCACTGCCTGTGAGGTCCCAATGTGGCACTGTGCCATGTCAGGGTCCCCATCTTCGGCCACCAAAGGCAGAGCAGCCTCAGCTTTAACCAGCTCTCACCTGCACTCTGTGAGCCCCACATGGTCTGTTCCCCCTCCCAAGGCTGCTGGTCCCCAGGACCCCCATGAGCACCCCACACCCCTGCCCCAGCCCACTGGAGGTACCTGCCCAGATGGGAAATGGTCAGGAGGCTGGATCCGCTCTCGGAGCAGGGAAGCTGTCTCCTGGCTGCGAGTCTGCAGCCCTCCTGCGTCCCCAGGTCCTGCCCCAGCGCTGAGGGTGTGTGGGGAGGGGAAGGGTAGTTTGTTCTGTTCCCAGTCACTGGGTGAGTCTGGCAAACAGCTCCCGGAGAGGTGCTTGTCTGCGCACATGCACACACACGCTCGGGTTGAACAATCAAGGCGGGTCAAATCCTGCAATGAGATCAACGGAGCTGGATTCCTCCGCAAGCGATGCCAGCGGCTCCTGCCAGGTGATGCTCCATCCCCCGCACCGAGAGCTGTGGGTGCTGAACACCCTGCAGCAAACCCCGGGCAAGACCAGGGCAGCTGAGGTCCAGCCCCAGGCTCACACCATTCCCCCAGCTGTGGGTCAGCTGGCAACCGTTGCTGAGAATCACAAACAACACAATTATAACGCACTTCGCAAATTATTTTGCCTTAGTAATAGTTTTGCAACAGCTCATCGGTATCTCCAATCTCCAGCAACCTGCAGCCACCGCCCTGCCAGTGCCGGGGCGTCCTGGACGAGACCTTTCCCAAGGGGTGGCACAGCCCGGGTGGCAGAGCATGGCAGCAGGGGCCCCGCGCAGCCGGACCGTGTCTGCGGGCTGCCTCCAGGCACACGACCATGGCACCCGGGATGTGTCCCAAGGGGATCTTCCAGGTGGCTCCCAGGAGGCTGAGTCAGGAGCTGGGTGCCCTGCTCAGCCTCCCCCCGCAGAGCAGCCCCATTTCGTGCCTCTGCAGACGTGGCCCGGGCAGGAATGTGTTTCCGCTTGCCCGTGGTTTACCCGGAATCCCGGCTGCCCCGAAGCTCTGCCGGCATCTCTCCAGCACACCCCGGGGCCCAGCACACTGCGGCCTTTTCCCAGGCGCTCCCTGGCCCACGGAGCCCCCCACGGCCCCTCATCGGGGTCACCATCGGGGATGCATTTGAAGTCCCCGCCAGGCCCTTGATGCCCTGAGAGGTTTGTTCCCCACACTCGTGGCAGACAAGGAGCCACTCACCCAGCAGGTTTTTGGCTCCAGGAGGTCAAATAAAGTCGGGGGGTTGGGGGGTGGGGGGTGTGTGGTTTCCAGGCTGGGCCACAGGAGAGAGAGGCCAGAGGAATGGGAGCCCAAAGCAAACCCTTGTGGGAGCCTGGAGGTGCTGAGTGGGGTGAGCCTGGAGGAAGGGTCAGACCCAGGCACCCTCATCCTGGATGAGGGCAAAGGGAGTGCTCCGGAGCAGCTGGGAGCTTCCCTTCACCCAAGGGCTGCCTTTGCACGGTCCTATCAGCAGGATCAGGAATCTGAGCTATGCTGTAGAGAGCTGGTGGGGCAGGAGCTCTGGCAGGAATCTGGGGGCTGTGGCCTTCAAGAGAAAAACCCAGGAGAGAGAGAAGATTGTGAGAACCACAGCAGGTCTGATTTCTCGCAAAGGCAGCAGCTCCCGGCCCCATGGTAAAACCCTCTGAAGGCCAGCTGAAGAGTGGGGCCAGGTCGCCCCAGCAGCCTCTCATCTGCAGTTCTGGCATTTCAGGAGAGGCCACATGGCCACGGTGAGAAAGTTCAGGTACCTTTTGGCATGGGCAGAAGATTTCCCCTAAGGCAGTTGGGTGGGGAATGGAAACACCTCATGTTTTGCAGAGTTTTGCAGCTCTGAGCCAGCTGTTTGGGTGTCCCAGCAAAGGGCAAGTCCCTGTGTTCCCTCTGCCACCCCTCTGCTGACAGATCCAGCGTGGGCACAGGAACACGGTGCCAACCAACACCGGCAGCTCTCAGCACTGGGGAGCTCTTGGAGGAGCTTTGGGTACATGTCCAGGGTACGGCACCCTGCTCTGACTCAGTGTGGTGATGGGTGAAAGGCTTCAGAGCCAGATATGAACACTAAAAACACCCAGTGACTTCCAGTGACCCGACCTTAGGTTCTCCATAAAGGGAAAACCCAAGTGGCAGAGCAGGCGGCTGCCAAAGCAGCAGGAAAACCTCAAAGTCTCTTTAAAATGATCTTAAATGAGACATTGTAAGAGGCAGAACTTGGCTGCCCGCTGGGACCCAGCCCTGCCCTTTATCTCCAGCATCCCATCCAGCCATCCCCGGGGAGGAGACCTCCCTCACAAGAGGAGTCACAGGATCCTGGGAGCCGGCAGCCGCTCACCCCGGCACGCTGGACCTAATTCAGAGAGTTTCTCTCCAGTTCCCAGCAAACAGGCAGTTTTCGGGCAGGGAAGAAACAAGCTGCTGCTGGGAAGGACAGGCTGCCCCTGACCTGTGCCACGGCACACGTGAGCCCCTCCACATCCCTGGCTGGGCTGGAGTTAGCAGCGGGTTTGCTTTAAATCCCCTAAAATTCAGGGGGCCTTCTGGGCACCCCGCAAGCAAATACAATCCCCTGTATTTGCAAAGTCTGGGAAATAGTCAGCTTTTATTACGACATCCTCCAGTTGATTTGCTTTCTCACCAACACCAGTCGAGCCTCTTCACCCAGTGTTCTGCATCCCAGGAGGTGGCACAGCCTCCAGCCCTCCCTTTCTGCAGCACCCACCGGGGCAACCTCAGCTCCCCTTGGTGCAGCGCACAGAAACACATCGGAAAGAAGCAGCCAAATGTCCCCGCTTGCCTGGGCAGCCACAGCTGATCCCAAGCCCAGATGGTGCAAGACACCCAGAGCTCTGCAACGCTTGTTCCGAGCGAGATAAAGCAGCGCAACAAAACAGCAACTGGCTCGTCAGGTCTCTCGCAACAGGCAGCAGCTCCGGCTGCCGCTTTGATGTGCGGAAGCGGGGCAGGAGGGCAGGGTGGTTGCTCTGGGTCTCATCTCGATTAGCACTTGCAGCAGGGGAACACCTCGGGATTTTGCTAATCGAGGACAGACTTGATCAAGAGTGGCCAGCCTTGCTTGAAAACAAACAGCCCAGCCCTAGCTCTTTAAATCGGAGGCGATGGCTTGAGCACAAAGGACAACTTGTGTTCTCTGACATTAAAGGCTTTGTAAAGAACCTTTTCAGGTGGATAATCCAGCACACACAGCAATGAGAGTGGGCAGAAGGAGGGCAAAGACCAGAACAGCTTCATTTAAAGCAGACAGAAGAAGCCCACCTGTATTTCACCAGCTGCCTCTCTCACCCCACAGGGCTCCAAGCTCACCAGTGTTAGCTCAAGGAGCCACCGTGTACCCAGATGGTCCTGGGCTGGTGGCAGGGATCCCCCCAGGGTTCCTCCACCATCCCCACCCTCGTGGGGTGGCTGCTCCCATCCCTGCCCCCCTGTCCAGCAGCCCTGCCTGCCCTTGGCATCCCCCAGCTGTATCAGTCCCTCTGCCTCCCCCTCCAGCACACCCAGGCTGGTCCCTTTCCCCAGGGTGGGCTATGGGAAGAGGCTCAGCTTTGCCCAGAGAGGGTCTCTGGGAGCTGGTTCGTCGGCTCAGGAGAGCTGCAAAGTGGCAGTAGCTGCCCAGTAGTGACCCAGGGAACAGGCTCCACCCGAAAGGACACGGCGATGGCATCTCCCCACTCCCCCAGCGCTGCTTCCTTTGCCCAGAGCCAGCGAGTGCCGGGGCTGTCGGTGCTCATGGAAAAAACCAATAATCACACCCTCTAAATAAAGCGAAACCGGCAACAGATCGAGCTGCATGTTCAATGTTAATGTTACTTACGAGTGCATTTGCCATGAAATTATTGTTAATTATTCATCCTGGCTAATGCTCAGTTACCGCTGATGGCCTTAGAAACTGCAGTGCTGCCTGAGTCACGGCAGAACACGACGTATCACAGCAATAACTGAGATGATATTCTGCCATTTAATGTTGTTGTTTAATCAATGGTTGGGGTGTTTTTCCTCTTCTTTGTCGGGGTGTTTTTCTCTGGCAGGAAGAGCTGGTAGCCCACGGCAGGCTCTGCCTGCCCGGCCGGATCCTCACCCCTACACCACGGTGGCTGCCACACCAAGCACGTGCTCTTGTCCCCACTTGGCTAATGAGGGTTATTAATGACAATCACATCAGCCTGAAATGAAGTGCTGCGGCTTATGTGGGCTGAGGGATGGGGCGAGAGGTTCCCCAGGGGGCCTGAGGGTGCCTGTCCTGGCTGGCCCCTCTCTCCCACCACCTCCACCGCCTCTGAGCTGGTCTGAAAACTTGTGACAGGTTTAAATCGCTCCTGCCTGTCCCTGGCAGCCCATGGATGCAAAGGGCTCTGCCACCCATGGGTTCCGGGGACGTTCACACCTCTGGGTGTGCCCACCTGTGCCCAGCAGCCCATCTGAAATCAGGAATTTATTTACTTTTCTAAAGCCCGGGATTACAGGGTGATTACGAACGAAGGTGTCCCCCTCGCTCGCCTACATCCGGAGCCTGGTGAGTGCAGCAAGAGTTCTGCTGGTGACTTGCTGGGTGCAAGGACAAGCCCTTCCCCAGGCAGCACAGACCTCGTAACACCCCGTGTGTCCCAAAGAACACCCCTTTGGCTGCGGTGCTCCTGCCTCCGGCCAAAGCCATCGCGTGTGCCCAGCTCCAGGGGCTGCTCCCATTCTCAGTGACTTTTCTCTGGCAGATCTGAGCCTCTGGCCGGTGGTTTGTCACCACGGCCGGTCCAAACCCAGCCCAAAGCTGCCTCTGGGAGCGATGCTTTTCCAGGGGCGATGCAGCCCTTGCTCCCCTCCTGGCAGTGTTGCGCCCAAGGAGCAGGAGAACAACAGCCTTGGCCATCGCTTCTGAGGCACAGAAATTTTTATTCATCGGCAGGATACCCTCAGAACCAGCGAAGCCAGCCCGGCTGGGACAGGTCTGATCTCTGGGCACCGCTGACTGTTCACAGCCACCATGGAGCTGCTTGTCCCTGTTGTCTCTCAAGGACCACACGTGTCCTACAGCACCCAGTTTTACCCCAAATTCAGCAGATGTAATGTGCCTTCCCCACGATGGGAGAGGCAGAGAGCCCTCGGGCACAGCCCCTCTCCAAGGTGCTGCCACCCCCAGTGCTCCTGCACTGGGGCAACAGAGGAGGAGGAGAAGGGTGCAGGGCAGGTCAGCACCTCTAGGAAAGAACCTCCTCCTCGGGCAGCGTGGTGGGGACAGAGTCTGTGGGGGGGATGGAGGCCACGGGGAGTTTGTAGTCCGCTCCATGGAAAACCTGTCCCTCTGTGCCCGCGGGCTCGGTGCAGTCCTGGCTCTGCTGACGGCTGTCCCCGCTGCTGGCCAGGAGGCACTCGCGGCACCGCTTGCTGATCAGGTAGGCAGCCTCGATGAGGTTCAGCATGATGCAGAGGCAGGTGGTGACCACCATAAAGAGCGTGAAGATGGTCTTCTCAGTGGGCTGGGAGATGAAGCAGTCCACCACGTTGGGGCAGGGAGGCAGCTCGCACTTCACCAGCCTGGGCAGGGTGTAGTTCCTGTAGAAGCGGTAGAAGATGTAGAGGAAGACGATGTCCACACCAGCCTTGAACACAAGGCTGAGCAGGTAGGTCCACCAGAGCCCCCCTCGTTTCTTGCCGGGGTTGGGGTAGATGCAGTGGCCATCGTCCCCGCCGGTGGCACGGTGCCTCTGCTCCTTGGCCTCCCGGTAGGCCACGTGCATGATGACCAGGAGGGATGGACAGGTCACCAGGATGAGCTGCAGGGCCCAGAGGCGGATGTGGGAGACAGGGAAGAAGTAGTCGAAGCAGACGTTGGTGCAGCCCGGCTG
>WUAM01000431.1:103466035-103492799 GCA_024336885.1 Actenoides hombroni | reverse complement strand
TTTTTTACTTGCAGTTTTAGAGAGTGGGGTTTCTTCCCTGTTTCCCAAAAGCAAAGGCCAGGTCCATCCTCACCCCTCGGGTGCCAGGCTGTGCCCAGGGCCTGGGGCTGTGTGCAGCAGGAGAGGGAGGAGGTGAACCCAGGAGCTGCTGCTGGACACCATATGTCCCTGGGGACAGCTTTGGACCGTGACGCAGAGACACCCTGTCAACCAGCTTGTACCCACGGGAGCCTCTGTAAAATAACCGACTGGAGCGAGGGAGAAGGGTCTTCACCCGTGGTGATGGTGCCTCCTCTGTAAGGCAGCTTGCAGAGACAACCACCAACCCCCGGACACGGCGGACCTGTCGTGCTTCAGGACAGCAGCCAGACCCCTGGCTGCCTCGGGAGGAGAAGGAGAAGGGTTTAAACACCTAACTGAGGCTTTGTGTTCGCCTCGGGCTCTCCGGGTGCAGAAGAGGTGCCACCACTGCTCACCCTCCACCCAGAAATCCTCCCTGTCCTGCAGCTCTGTGCTCAGCGTTGCTGCCCAGAAGAACCCTGCTCCCACCGAGCCACTTCTGCCAGACCTACCAGGGGCTCTGCCATCCAGGTACTGTGTTTCTGTGCACGGATAGCTCCTATTTCTGGGCACCTAACGGTGCTGGTGTTTGGGCAGCAGAACCAGGACCCCCACGGACCCCACGACACCCCAGCAGCACCGATCCCCGGGAGGCTGACGGCAGAGCTGGAAAGGGCAGGGCAGGGTGCCCAGTGCCCAGCCAAGGCGAGGGGTTACTGACATCACACACGCTCCCTGGTCTCTTGGGGATGTGGGGACGGTGCCGCTGCCCACGCAGCCAACGTCCCCCTCCGTGGAAGATGGGGCTGGGCTGCCTGGAACAAACCCAGCAGCCTGCTCCTTCTCTTTCCCAGGCTATTTTTATCCTCCTCCCAATGACAGATTGAGGGCTTCAAAAACCAGCCCCGTGAACTCTCTCCTGCTTCCCCACCATGGAAATTACTGCTCAGCGGTTCAAAAAGGGAGAGCAATTTGCAAAACAAATAAGTCTCCGATTAGCTAACAAGCAGCAGGCTGACCTTACAGGGACCCTTTCATTAGGAGACACTTATTTCCTGATACTTCTCTATAGAGCACCGATTAAGTGCATTGGGATGGAGGGAGCTACTTCATACTGTTTTAATGAATTAAATATATGCTCCTATTTGGCTCTTAATGTTAAAAAAAATATTAAGTACAGTAATTGTCACATTCCCAAAGCCAGTCATCTCTCTACTTAGCAGTTCATCTCTACTTTCCCCTTTACACCACGATGTTTAATCTGTTAATGTGCTTCTCGTGTCAAAGTGTCCTGCACAGGGAGCTCAGGAGCTCTCTCCTTTGGGTCTCCTCCTGCTCTCCAAGGGTGCCCAGCACACAGAGGGTGCTCCAGGTCCTGTCCTGGCCATTAGCTTCTGCTAGGGCTTTTATCTTCTCCCCTGTTTCTCCTCCTGGCAGATGCAAACACAGAAACAGGAGCTATTCCCCCACCTCCAGGCTCAGCCAGACCACACTTCTGCCCAGGGTGATGCTCTTTGAGCAACATGGCTCCCGAGGGATGCAGGGAGGTTTTGGGGACAGAGGGGCTAAAGAAGAAATATCTTCCCCTGAGAACGTCCCTCAGCCTGCTCTGTTGAGGTGATACCCACTTTTGATTTCCTAGAAGCACATCCCATCCTGGGTTCTCTGAGGGATTGAGAGAAAGAGAAAAGGAAAAAAATAACAAGGAAAGAGTGGAGGAAGGAAGTGACTGAGTGTCCTGGCCACAGGGCTGCTGTCCTGAAGCTCATGGGGCTGCAAACCTCACACGTTACATTGATGTGCCTCTGACTGGCATGTAATTTAATTACCGCTTGCTTAAAAGATTAAATCCACGATTAAAAGAATTTATATGGATTAGCACAGGATGATTTTAAATCACTGCCAAGCTCACGGCAAAGCAAACCAGCAGTCTGCAACCTGCAGCAAAAGCCCCAGCGATGCGAAGGGCTGGGAGGCAGCCGTGGCCCCGCTCCTTGTGCCAGCTCCTCGGGGAGCGGGAGAGCCGGGCACAGGGACCTGCCAAGAGCCCTGAGCCCCTTCCTGGCACAGCCGGCTCTGTGCTGGCGGCAGCACAGGCACTGCCACAGAGCCGGGACTGATTTCCCCTCCCCAGCACGCTCCCCTCCCGATCCATCGCTCCAGCACCGCTCGAGAGCATCCCTCTCTGAGTCCCCGCTCATGAATTTCAGGCCAGTGTTAAGCCCATCTGTTATTTTTCTTAAGCCACTTATTAGATGTCCCTTTATGAGGGAAAGGAAGAAGCTGGATGGGAGGAAGAATAAAGCATGCAAACTGGGAAGGCTTATGAAATAAACTGGTTTAAATCAAATTCACAGGTCTCCAGCTAAAGCTGTGGCCCAGAAAGTGTTATTGTTTCCCTCTCAGGGGTGAGAAGGAGAATGTGAAATTCATTTTGCTGCACTGGGAGGGGAAGGGAGGATCAAGGGCAGCACTTTCATCATGCTGCTTCTTCCAGCACAGCCATTTACAAATCTTCATCCCTTTCCCCAAGCAGCCGGCTCACCTGGCTGCTGTGGCTCGGGCAGGGACAGAGACCGAGCAGGTCCCGGGTCAGCGAAACAGCTCCGTCGGCTCAGGCCAACATTTTGCAGCATCCCTGAGAAAATTCTGCTTTCCTGATGAGTGACCGGCACGGCCACCCTGCCCCTGTCACCTGCCACCCCAAAGCAGGGCAGCCAAGGCGGGTGCTCAGGTTTGCCCTCGCTGGGTGGGCAGCGCGTGCCGTGCTCAGCTCACCGACCGGCCGGCTCCGGCAAATCCCCTCCGGCTGGATGCGGTTGGAGACGCCAGCCAAGGAGACCGGTCCGGCCAACTGCTACCGGCACGGCCGGGCGAGGATGCTGAGAGCAGCGTCCCGACCCCCAGCCCTCCGCCTCGCGAGGAGACGCTCGGCATTTTCGTTTGCGCCGCTGCAGCGCGGTACCGGGCCCTGGGCAATCTGTTTGATTTGAAATATTAGCGGAGAGATTAGAAACAGTGCTCATGATTTTGTGATGCATATGGTAATTAAAGTGTTACATTGCAATTATGATGTAATTAAACTGTGGGATGCTCTTCAAGATGCAATTGCCGCTCATTTGCATAACTGACGGATTTGCTTATTATCACCCTTTTAATATATGTATTAAAAAGAGCATCAAGAGCGTCGGCAACGGGAGCTTGCAGCGGCTCCAGCCAGCGCTCAGCCTTCCTCCAGCTCACTGCAGGGCCCTGGCTGTCACCCCCCAGCCCTGGCTGCCGCTGATTCATCTCCTCTTGCCGGGGCTCCCCCAACTAGGATTCAAGAGAGGATCCACTGACCAGCAGGCCCCCAAAAGCTGAGTCCCCTGGACAGAGCAGACACACCTTCAGCAGCACATCCACCCTCGCGCAGTCGGTGGATGCTCGGAGCAGCATCTCACTGGTCCCCCCGGGCAGCCTCTGGATCACCTCCCTCTGCACAAATTGCTGCCACACTCTCCCCTGCTCAGGGCTCTTATTTCAGAGTAAGAGGTTTTCCCCTATTCCAGCCTCCCAAAGCCAGTTCTTGGTTATTTCCCTCTTCAAGGATGCTGTTTGGGGGTCCCTGCCTGGGAACCCCCAGGAATCCACCCAAACTGACCTTTCCAAGCAATTGATGCAAATCCCTATGCCCTGCTACACCCAGCAGCCGCACACATCTGGCACAGGGTAGTCACCAAAGGGCACACTGTATGTACAACAACTATCCTCAGTCATGCAAAAGCCTTTCTTGATCTGTAGATTTCTGCAGGTACTGAAAAAAAATCACCTTATAAAGATTTTCTCCTTTTTAAACCCATCAGAACTTCCCCTGAGGAGCTAAAATAAAAATACCCTTGGAATTGAGCTGTCCATAACCTTGTCCCGATCAGGTGGCTGCGAGTGGGTGTAACACGTGGCAGGGACACGGGTACACGCTGGGGCAGCCCAGGAGTAACGGCTCAGAAAGAGAAATCTCCTCTGAAAGCCAAATCCTGTGTCTGGACTTTGCTTTTATCTGGAGAAGGCCGTGCCTTAAAACATCCCCGACAGCTGGTAGTGCCTCAATCTGACTCGCTGAAGAGCACACAAGAAAAGGAGAAAGGACTTTTCAAATGGTTCCTTTTATCTGCTGTTTTAACCTGCACTGAGAAACACGAGATTCCTGAAAAACGTGACGTCTGGTGTTCTGCAGAAACATCTATCAGGAAAATCACAGCGCGGCTTTGAGAGGACGAGGGGTTGGGCTCGGCGAGGTGCAAAGTGTTTCATCCCCTGCCCGGGGACACCCCAGGAAGGTGCCCAGGTTTGCCTGCCGAGCAGGAGGGCTGGGCTCTGTGCTTGGGTGGCACACGGGCAGGACACGGAGCAACTCGTGCCACGGAGCCACAGAAACGCAGGGCTCCAAAGCAGCGACCTGCCAGGCTGCTGCTCGGAACGCTCTGCGTTTATCTTAAAAAGTACATCTATCTTTGCATAATCGCCTTCCCAAACGGCACCTTTCCTTTCATTACAGATTCTGTTAGCCTGCCTAGAAAAAAAACAAACCCTTAACATTGATTTAAGCAAATAAGACTATCTGTGTTTTGGCTCTGCACACATCCACGTGAACCGGGATCGGGCCGCTGGCTGCAGCAGGAGCAGGAGCTCTGCTGCCTGGCCCTGAGGTACCGGGGCTCTGCGGGGAGGTGGTCGGCTTCCCCCTCACCCCAAAAACCCTCTTCGGGACAAACAGCAAGCAGCCTGCCACATGCACTGGGGGAACTGCAGCTGAGCTGCCCGCGGGCCTTTCAGCAGTCAGCAAGTCTTACAAACACGGACAAAACGAGCGCGGCCGCTCTGGTTTCGAAGCATTTTGGGGATTTGTGCTGCAGGAGAAATTTCAGCTTTGCTTTTCCCCCCATTCTGAGCAGGGACAACCTGGGAAACCGCAGCACAGCCAGGCTGGTGGGCACAGCTCTGCACCAGCTCCTCAGGAAGACAGTGCTGGCTCTGCTGGAATGGGGGGGGCCCTGGGGTGCTTCGGGTGCACGTGAGGCTTTCACCCACCCTCAAGGGGCTATGATCAGTGCAGGCCCAATGCGCCAAAGGGTTAATAAAGCTGGAGCTTAATTTCAGTTTTATAAGGACTTGTTAAAGCTAGGAATATAAACCAGTGAAAAGATGTAGATTTACAGCTCTGCACTTTTCTCTTTTAATTATTTTCTTCCCCCTCCCTTCAAAAGCTGCTGTCAGGAGGCAGCAGCCCTGCCCATGGGGCACCAGCTGGGCTGTGGGACAAGAGGCAGGCCAGCCTTTCTCCAGAGTGGCTGCAAGGATGGACCCTGCGAGGCTGGTACCCAGGGGCCTCCTGTGCAGGATTCAGGGGTGGTTGCTGGGCTCCGTCGAGGAGGACGGCTGCAGCAAGGGAGGAGGAGGCTGCTCCCCACACCACGCAGAGGGCTAGGGAGGTGGCAGGAGATGGAGATCTCTATCAATCAGGTCAAACGCCAGCTCATCAGTTGCTGGCCCCCTGTGAGCCATGATCTCCGAGAAAAAACATTTATAGTCATTTAGAGGCAGGTAGAAAAAAAGCTTTTTCCCTTCCCTCTAAGCTATAACAGATCTATGATAGGGCTTTTCAAACTTCAGCATCCCCATGGTAGCCAGTGTGTGAGGCCTGGAGGTGTAAATAAACGACTCCTCGCCAGATTAAAAGATCTATGTGACAGCCAAGAGGTGCTGTGGCTGAGCCCCGTGCGAGGCAGCGCTGAGCACGAGCCAGGCTGGTGCCAGGAGGGTGCCCATGGCAGAACCTCCCGGGACCCCACGCCCTGGTGAGGGGCTGGGCCCCCCAAAGCAGCCCCCAGCAGTGCCCCTGCCCCTCCCTTTCCCCGTTTATTTGGGTTCAGTCGGGAAGCTGTAGAAGCTTGCTAATTAAAATTGATGTCGTGTTCACCAGAGTCCAATTCCGCATCGAACTCCTGTTGCTTCCTTCTCCACGAGAGCAGGTCTGCCATATTTAGCCAACTTCTACACTCATTAGCAGAAGCAGATGCTTAGATCCGCAGTCCCTAATGACTGTAAATGAGAGTATTAGTTTATTGACTGATGGCCTAATTGTTGCCACCACGACACAAGCGACAGCTTTAAGCCCAAGTGCTCCGTGCTGGAGGATCCCCAAGCTGCCGGGGGAAAATCCTGCCAAGGCCAGAAGCCAGGGGAGCAGGATGGGCTGTCCAGCAGCACCCAACCTCCAAATGATCCAGCACGTGAGCGGTCAAGCAAAAGTTAATTAAATTACACTTTACCCAACAGAGGTCAAAGCCTTTGAGCGCGTGCCGATGAGTAACCTCTTGCGGGGTGCAGTGACTCGGCCGTGCTCTCTGCCTGGTAACGAGGAGGCTGCTGGGACCTGTGACAGCAGCGCGTGCTGTCCGTCCCTCCGTCCTTCCCTCCCTCCTTCAGCTGTCCGTGAAAATGCAAATAAAGGGGAGGAGGGGAAGGTCACAGCTCGGTCCCAGTGCAGCCCTGCAACGGGGAGTTGTGCCTCGTGACCTCCAGCCCTGCTCCTGCATTAGTCCCATGGTGGGTGGGCCACAGAGAGCTCGCCAGGGTGATGAACCGTGGCTCTGCTTTAACAGAAGCATCTACAACCTGGCTCTGACCCCAGTGGGCACAAACCCCCCTGAAATCAGGAGGTGCTGAGCATGTGCCCGAACGGCGTGTGGAGCAGGGACAGACAAGCCACAGACAGACATCGCTGCCTCGGGATGCTGCTGGGGAGACAAGAATCGTTGCTAACTTGGGCCAGTGCCTTGTCAGAAACAAGGCCAAGAGCTGCCAAGTGCAAGACCAAGAGGTGCCAGTGCCCTGCCAGGATCAGCAGAAAGCCCCCGTGGGAGCTGCTGCACCCGAACCCCAGAAATGCTGACACGGCATCGTGTCCCTGCAGCAGATGTTGGGGAAGAGAAATAGCCATGAGGAAATAGTCTTGGCCTTAAGAGTTTGGGTGATGTTTCTCCAACGCCTAAAAATCAACAGTAAAAACAGATTTGCAAGAGGATTTAAGAGGCATCAAGTTGCCTGGATACCAGATCCTCTAAGTACCCAAAAAGTAATTATAAAGCAAGAAATCTGTCTCGGCTAGGCAGGTGAATGGGAAATTGGAAATCCATTTGTGAGAGACTCTCTGCTTTCTAACAAGACAGGTAACAGCTCACCCCTGGTCGCAGCAGCCACACGCACGCTCCCGCTCCCCACCATTCCCAGTCTGGATCGCTCACACGTCACATGCTCAGCTCCCCCAGCCCCTCGATGCAGTGGGGTCGATGCAATTCCCAGCAGCACTGTAGCTATTCCTACACCAAGCATCACCTTGGAAAAACACGAGTGGGGGTTCCTCGCGTCTTGGCACCCCCCAGGCCCATCCCTGGGGACACCCACCAGGGACCTGCACAGAAGAGGTGGCTGCAGCCGCTCGGGATTTCTGACCGCCCCCCAACCCCATCCCCTCTGCGGAGCAGAGCCCACCCGTGCACTGCAAGGCAGTGTAATTAGGACTAGAGAAGCCTTTTGCTGCTGTAATTGTTTCTGTGTGGCCTGGGAGGAGACAGGTTGTGCTGGAAGCAGGAGAGGTTTTTCTGAAGCATGAAAAGCAAAGCCATTTAGTTTAGGTAACAGCTCTGAAGCTTCAGGGGTCAACAAATGGAGAACTCCAGGAAAATACTTTTCAGGGCAGGATGGTCTGGAGACAGGAGAGGAAAAAGGAATCAAGACAACGCATTTATTAAGTGGCCGAGTTCCCCTCTCCCAGCCCCTGTCTGCTCCTTTTCAGAAACAAAACAGAAGCCACGAAGAAGAATTAGCGGCGGCACTGGCAACGTACAGGGCATGGCAGTGGGAGGAAAAATAAAGACAGGGGAGTGGAATAGAGACAGTGAGCTTCAACTGCAAGAAGTTGCGAAAAGAAGGCAAAAGGGAAGGGTAGGAAGTAGAAACTGGGAGGAAGAGTCTGGTGGAAGTGGGGTCCTGGCTTGGGAATGCTGTTCTGTGTTCAGACACACGGACATCCAGGCTCCTTCCCCCTCCCATTCACCAGGAAACTTCCATCTTGGGGGTCCCTCCTTCTCCTGCAGGAAATCTCATAACTCTGCATTTCTGAAGCCGGTATTTTTGACAGGATGAAGGGCAGGTTGGGACCACTCCCCGTGTAAATCAGCTCATTAATGCTGCGATGGGCGGGGAGATCACAGGGATGTGGTGGGTGTAGGAGTAACCCTACAGCAAGGGGTGACCTTGACCCAGAAGATTACTACTTTGTTTTTTTCTTTTCACCTCTCCGAGCGGCAGTTTCTGGTTTTCAAAGGCAAAACCTGCCTCCAAAGAAATGAGCTGCCAAACGTTTATCACAACTCGCCCGGAGGTATGTAAGATACAGGAGGAAATCTCCCCCTCGCCTCCCATCGCACCTTACCCTGAACGCGAGAGAAGTCATGTGAGCGATCTTCGCAGAATCAGAACAGGCATTTAGTGGTCTTTAAGGACCCATAAAACACTTCAGTAGTTTGCTGGTTTATATCTGACTATCTTCTACATTAGCCATTTAAATTAAAACATTTATAATTAATTGAACAAATCATTTCCCCTCACCCCCTTTGGGGACTGGGGAGCGCAAGTCTTCAGTAAATTTTAGTCTCCGAAGCCACGGGGGTATCCATTTCTTTTATAAGGCTTATTTTCCTGCAGGGTGGGAACCAAGGGCAGGCAGAGAGCAGTTTTAACTGGAAAATCAATTGATCGGAAAGGCGAATTAACGTGTATCTTTCCAAAAGGGGAAATGAAAAAGAGAGTTCAGCACTAGGAGCCTGTCTGACAGGAGCTGCTGCGGGAGCTGGCTGTGATGCAAGCAGCAGGGACAGGCAGCAGGGACAGGCAGCCTTTGTGGCACTGCTGGGCGCAGGAGCCACAGCCCAGCTCTTGGCAACCACCGTGGCCCCTGGGAAAAACCATCCTTAAATTCTTGGAGAGCTCCAGCAGTGGGAAGCCCAGGGTGGTGTGACCTGCTGGGGCTCCTGGGTATCCAACAAGGTGCCAGAGCTGCACTGGGGCAGCTCCGTGAGCAGCGAGGGAGAAGAGGGAGAGGAAGGGCCGTGGGTGGGGGCTTGCCAGGAGAAGAGGGGCCCGGTACTGAGTGTGAGGTGGTGGCACAGCCCTGCCCCAGCCTCGTGCGAGAAGAGGGGCACGCACAGCAGCGGGACAGCGAAGATGACGCGTTGACGCGCGGGGTTATCTCAGCTGGGAACTCTGCCTGCAGCGCACAGAAGATGCAGGTTGAGGGCTAATTCTGCCTATCGCTTCCAAAGAGCCATTTTCAGATAAGAAGCTTAACCAGAAAGATTATCGGGGCAGCACGATCCTCCCTGTCCTAAAGCTGCTGCCGAAGACAACGTCAGCCAGACCTGGCCACACCGGGAACCAGGGCACTCCCTGGGCAAAAGATGGTCCAAGCAACTCTACCTGAGCCCAGTGAGGGGGTCTCTGTAGCAAAAGCTCCACCCAGAAGGGGAGGGTTGTGACCATCACTGCAGCCCGGGCTGTCCCAGATGCAGCAGGACCTGGGGTGGAGGCAGATGCTGCCCCGGAGCAGGGATGTGCTTGCAGAGCACCAGCAAAAGGGGATAGGAGGAAAACATCAGGATAAATAAAGCAAATGAAAATCAGATCAAGGCTCAGAAAACCCACAACGAAGAGGACCGAGAGCAGACAGGCTCTGGCAAGGGCAAGTCAATGCTCTTGGGCTGGCTGGCAGCTGGAGAGCAGCGTCCTGGCAAGTAGAGGATGAAAAGAGGGACCAGGAGCAAAGAGGGGACATAACTGACCCAAGACACACCACACAAGGGACCGCTCCCCAGGAGTGACAGGCGGGCTAACCCCCAGTCGGACTCAGGAGCCAGGCCTGGGTGCCCTGGGATAGCTGGTCTGGGTGGCCAGGCTGCCCACAGAAGCAAAGTCTTCACAGAAAATACAGTTTATTTTGATGCCGTGGAAATGCCTTTGTCAGTAGATCTATTCTTTCATTGTGAAAAAGCCTATTAACTTCTGCTTTCTACTTCTATGGGAATTTATTCCTCCATCAGATCTTCAATATAAAAGTGCTTCCCTTACAGAGATTGATACCGTGTATATGAAAAGCTCCGTGTGCCTCTGGGCGAGGCAGCCCCTTCCCTTAGGAGGGATGAAGGATGGCTTTGACAGCAAAGCACTGAACGGCTCCAGAAGATGAAATCTCAATTCCAAGGTCTGCTGTGACATCCTGGTGACCTTGGGCTGTCACCGAGGTACCCATGCAGCACAGGGCGTGCTGAGCTCTCAGCAGGAGAGCAGCCCACGGGCAGCGGCCAAACCTCTGCGCACAGGGACGTCCCCCGATGAAGGGCGAGTGGGCTGGGAAAGCTTTAAACCCCTTCCCCTGCTGCTCAGCAGGCCAAGAGCCAGGACAAGGCTGGGGGTCTCAGGCTCAGCTCTGGGGGGTCCACCAGTGCCCCGGCTCCCAGCCAGCATTAGAGGGGAAGGTGCTGAGCAGCTCTGCTCAGCCAGGCACTGCAGAGCTGATACCCTGTGCTGACTTCAGCCCCAGCTGAGCAAAATCCAGCCCTTTCTCTTTGTTCAGCCAGTTAATGAGGAGGTAAAGCCACCAGCAGCATTCAACAGATTTTGTCCCTTTGCTTGTGACCCAAGTAGCACCAACGTGTGCAACACCCCTTGAAGTACCCACGAGTCCCTCTGCCTGTACCTCTGGACACACTGGGCTGCCTGGGACTGCTCCAGTATCAACAAGTGTACAATAACAAGAGGAGAAACGTGCTTGACCAGCTGCAACTATCTCCTGAGCTGGCAGAGCAGGGAGCAGGTTGGGGACAGGACACTCAGGCTGGGGACGGAGAGAAACTTCAACAGCCCAGTGCAGGCAGAGGGAGTGACACCTGCCTTTGGTGGCTCCGCTGCCCCCTGTGCCAGGCAGTGCTGGCACAGCACACAGGGCTAGTGTGATGTCCAGGTGGGTGAGGGTCCTAGCCTCAGCTTGGCACCCCCTCAAGCACGCAGAGGTCGTCTGGTCCCATCCCTTGGCCACCACTGAGCCTCTCCAACCAGAAGACAGCGTTGGTGTGGACACCAACCCCCTTCCTCCTGAGCAGACCCCCCTGCTCCTCCTGCACCCTGACCCCCTCATCTCTCTACCCATCTCTGCTCCATGCCCCACACAGCCCCAGTGCTCCCAGCTCCCAGGGAGCCGTGGCCTTGTGGCACTCCGGCTCCCACAGCGGGGACCGGGGTGAGATTAAAATAATAACAATAATCATCTGCTGGGGCCGTTACAGAGCCACATTGCCATGGCAACTGCCTGCCGGCAGCGAAGCCGCCTCGCTGCTGGGAAGCATTTCCTTGGGACAGATATGGATTCCTCCAGTGGGTCCCCAGGGCAGCGGGTGGCTGCTCTGGGCAAGGCTGGCACGTGGGGACAGGGGGACGGGGATGGGGACCAGCCCTGACTGCCCAGGACACGTGCTGCAGAGGGAGGAATCTCAACCAGCCGCACCAGAGCACTCCGGACACTGCCGCGTGACACGGGGGCTTCTTTAAGGCTCAGTGACAGAATAAATTCTCACCAGCAAAGAGCCATCATGTTGCTTTTAATTATCAGGAAAGGTCCCAGAGCATCAGAGCCCGTTTAGCTTGGGCTGACAGAAACATATTTGTCACTACTCCATTATTTCATTGGTTTGTTTTTGGTTTTTTTTTCCCTCCTGCATGTTCTCTCTCAGAGCAAACCAGCTGGAGAGACAAACCCGTGCGGGGCTGGGGGAGCAGACAGGGCTGTGCTCACCCCAGACAACTGACCTGCCCCATCATGTCCCCCTGCTGAGCTGGGACTTGGGCAGGCGCTGGGCTGGGGAACCTCTCCTGGCTCAGTCCTGCTCTGAAACCCCGTGTCCTGGAGCAGAGGGTCACGTCACTGCTGCCTCCTGTTTTATCTGCCCAGAGTCAAATTTAATATGCCACAGCTTTATACCAGGCACTCTCAATTTAATCATCAAAATACCTTGCAGGGGATTAACTGCCAGCTTCCTCTCTTAATCACTATCGATATAATGAGATGACTGTCAGCTTTGCAAGGAGCAGGGGACACATTTGTCAGAAGGGCTTTTGCCACCGCTGTGGCTTCCTCTCCATCTGGCAGAGGCTTAGGAGCTCATCTGAGACTGAGGAGATTCAGACACGGAGGGGACAGGACCAGGTTCCCAACCCTGCTCTCGCTTGCAGCTCTGGCCAGTGCAAGGAGGAAACTCCAGCCTCAATCCCTTAAACTGCATCGAGTGCCAGGACCTGGGAACAATGCAGGGGCCACAAACCAGCAGGGCAGCCTCAGTGGCAGGGCACACGTGTGACATGCCCATAAGAAAGCCAGACTTGCATCCTCAAAGCTGAAGCAAGAAAGGTGAGGTAGAGACACAAGGAAACCTCCAGAAATCATCTGCCCTGGGAAGAACTTCACTTGGCTGCTGGAGCCTCTGCTGCCTGCTGGGATCGCACCCCTCAGAGGGGATGGGGACCACAGGCACATCCAGCTAGATGCAGGTGGACCTGGAGATCCTGCCAGGAGGGCTGCCCTCCCCTTCCAATTACTTTCAGCTTCCAAACAAACAAAAAATTAAAAATTTATTTCTCCAAGCCATAAATCCCTCAATAAAAGAAACACTCCGGCAGCAGAAAAGCACCAGATTTAATCCTCAGATACTTTTGCTTCTTTTGTTCTGTCAGGACAGTGATTTTCAGAGGATGGCTTCCTGTGGGAGGGCTCCAGCCCCAGCTCACCTCTCTGTCCTGCCAGCACCTGAGCCCATGGACAACACCCCAGACCCAACCCCAGGACAGCTTTTGCCGCCCATAAGGAGCCAGCAAAGGCTGTACACTCTGGTCCACATTTACCCCCTTCCCACTGGCAGAAGCCGGGTCCCTGACACCGAGGTGACAGCCCTGCTTATAAATCATATTTTGCCCAGGTTTAGAGGAGAAAGGAGCTCTTATGAGAAATAGATCAGAAGTGACATGGCTCATTATTATGAGGTGAGTCTGAGTTGCAGACAAGGGCAAAGTTAATAAAAAACGTATCCAATCCACAATGGTAACTTTAATTGTTACCACTAATGAAGCCTATTTAGGATGGATTATGTATCTGGCACTTCAGATGCAGCCCTCAATCCATCTTCCGCATCAGATGTCTCATTGCATCAGATGCAGAGGCAGAGGGAGGGCTTTTCCCCTTCTGCTCAACAATGGGTTGAAAAACAAATTTGCTGTAATCCATCAGCTGAGAGGTCCAGTTGTCCAGGGCAGGAGCTCTGTGGAGATGCTCCCAGGAGGCATCTCACCTCCCCAGCATGGCCTGGAGCTGCTGAAGGACCAGACTGCAGGACTTGCTCAAGGGCAGCCACCTCCCCACCTTTCCCTCAGTATTCCCAGCTACAACAGCCACCAAGGCGGCTGCTCAGGACCCCAGGAGGTGGTTGGTGGCTGTGGCCCTGCCCTGGACCAGCCCCCTCCTCCCAGACGGTTTTCTAGGCACACTTCTGGAATTAAGGACAAATTGTAATTACTTTGCTCCGTAGCAAAACCTTTGGAGGAAAGGGCTAGTGATAGATTTCAGGTTTTATCGGAGCTGACAAGGAGCATTACTCACGCTGCACGAGAACTGGCACCTCGTCAGACACGGAGGTCTGCGGTGACCATCCCCTGGGGCACCAACAGACACTGGGATTTTTATTTTATTTTTTTCCTCTTAATATGAGAACTAAGCACGTTGTCTTGTTCGGTTCCCTCAGCCCCGCTGAGCAGCGAATCCGGCCCTGGCACACTGGCTGTGGTGGGCATACTGGGCTGCATGGCACGAGGAGCCACCTCCTCCTGCCCCAGAGCAGGAGCTGTGCTGTGGGAACACCCAGCTCCACTGCAGCAGAGGCTAAAGCCACGGCACGGGGAGACAAGCGACCTTCACAAAGAGCAGACAAAGTTTTCCAACACCAAGAACACCACCACACTGAAATACTGCACCCAGGGAGGATGCAGAGCCTGTCTCTGCAGCCTGATCCCACTTTCAGGCAAGGACAAGGAATTTCAGGACTTCTTCCCCCTGTTTTCTAAGGTCACGTTAACAAGGCTCCCCCCCACAAAACAGTTGAGGCTGCACCCATCTGCCAAGACCAACCACATCCCATCCCTACGTCCAAGCCAAGCGGGAGGGATGCTGTGTGTTCCACAGCACCGGGAGGAGTCCCAGCACCACGCTGCCACATCACCAGCAACCACTGGGAATCAGTAGCAAGATGCTCTTAGATGTGGACAATGTCAACATAACCTGCTCTGAAAGGCAAGAGCAACTCTCCCAGCACGGAGCTCCTGTGTACTCCTGGGTCTGCAGTAGCCTGTGCCTCTGGTGTCAGCAATTCCCTCCTGTTGAGGCTGGATTCAGCCGGATGCAGCCGTTCATTACGATGACTTCGTCATGAATTATAATGACTGCCACAGCCTCCCCCGGAGCAGGGAGCTGTTAGTCACCCAGCCTCAAATGGGATCATTCTCCCTTTGTCCCCATTTTCCCTTCCCAGCAGCACTGCACAAATACCTTCTCAGTGCGCAGGAATTAAGTGTGAAGATGATTACTCGGCATTCAGGTGGGTGCCACACACAACCCTGCCTTGAGGAAACGCTCCACTGTCCTTTCGCAGGACACAACTGGTGCTGGCTGCAGCAGGGAAACAGGGTCTGGCAGCCCCAAGGACCCCACACCCCACCCCTTCCCAGCACAAGGAGGGTGCATCGAATGTCCCACAGAGTGCTGGAACCTGAGCATCCCACTGTCCTCCAGCTTTGCTCATCCTGGAAACAGGAGGCTGAAACCACATGAGCAAGGGGAGCCTTTGAAAGTCTAAGATGGATGGATCCAACTCATGGATCCATCTCATCTTCATCTGTTGCATCCATCACACCACTGTATTTTATCTCCGTGTCCCTTTAAGTAACACGCCTTGCTTTCCACCGGGGAGGGCAAAGAGGGAAAAAATCGATTAAAAAGAAAAGGAGGTGAGAGGAGGGAAAAGGATAATTATGTTCCACAAAAATTAAGGAAAAGAAAAATGATGTAAAGAAATTACTTCGCATAACAGGGTATTTTATAATGGCCCTTTAAAGCATTCCATCAAGTAAAACCAACACATTTATTTCAAGTGTTAAAGAGGAACCTTCAATCAATCTGAGAACTTCATTTTTACGCTGTAATGAATTCAATTGACCTTTGTGTTGCAAAGACTCAGTGGCCGAGGCAGCCGGGAAGCCTGGTCTGAGACACGCTGTTGTCACTGGGGGTGCCCATCTGCTGACTCCAGGCTGCACACCCCCCGGGCAGCGGGGAGATGCCCTTTGCAGCCCCGGGAGCTGCAGCCCTGCTTTGGGGCTCTGGATTGAACGAGTCTTTAAAGAGACTTCAGAGCGGCACTCGGGGAAGGAACCAGCCACCACGGTGAGAACAGACATCACTGGAAACTCGCTCAGAGAGGGATGCTGCTGTATGAAATCCTGAGATTAAACCTCTGCTCGCAAAGCAATTATTACCAGCTAATGTGAGCTGGGAGCCGGCCTCTCCCTTCCCACTGATTGAAATCCCACTTTGTCCCCCCAGGTTGCAAATGGAAGGGCATTCACTTAGAAACCCAGGAAAATCAGAGAGGAAGTCCGTGGATGGGGAATCTCAAGCCACAAGCATTTTGGATGCATCGTGAGCCCACACAGAAGCGGAGCCAGAGGGATTCTGGACATTGCATTGCTTTGGGGTGGAAGGACCCCAGATCCACAAGCTTTTGAGGAGCACGGGTCCATCTCTCCTGCACTGGTATCTGAACCAGCAGGAGAACAGGCTGCCCTGGCAGAGCAGCCCCACGTTCCATGCCAGGTCCCTAAGTCACCCAGTGACATCAAACAGTCCCACACCCCAGCAGCTGCTGCCCAGGCTGGTCCCATTCTCAGGGAGGTTCTCTCAGAGGTGCAGCAACCTCCCCAAAACTGCCAAATCTCTGCTGCTCACAGGGGGGACCTGCAGCCCCCACCAGCCTGTTCTCTCGAGTCATCTCCTGGATAAACAGCAGAGCAAGTACTAATAAAAATGGTGGCTAAAAATACAGAAAAAGCATTTATTATCGAGGGAAGAATCCCCTGAATTGCACCCAGGCTAATTAACATTTATACAAAGTGCACTCATCACAAACATACATTAACCTTTGAAGCATATATAAGAGCAATTGGGAAGTGTATAATGAGAGCTGAGAGACACCAGAGCACTGCACTTCCCTCCTGAAAATGCCCCCCTTGCCTCCTCTTGGTTGAGCTTGGAAGCAATTTCCCCACACTTACGTTTTTCAGCTCTCCCAAGGTAGGTCCTTAACATCCCCCCATCCCAGTCAGAGCAGGGGGTGGGAATCACCTACCCTGCACCTGGACACTGCCCAGGGCCCTTCATCCCTCTTCCACCCGCTACTCCGCGGCACTACAACCCCGAGAAGCAGCGAGCGGCTCTCGTGGCGAGCCACGGCGGGGCACTCGGAAGAAAAATGACAGATTTTGTCCAAGATTTAAATTAAACCAGCAATCGATACTGCTCCTGAAAGCAGAGGGAAGAGCAGCCATGATGTTGAGATGTCCTTAATGATTCCAGTCAAAGTCATTAGCAAAGTTAGTTCCCTGGCACTTTTATTTTAAATGATTTATAATTGGGATTGGTGCGAGAGACCCGGTATCCTCGAGAGAAGACAGAGGAACAAGAAAGAGGTCTGGGCAGCACTCAGGCTGGAAAGATTGGATGTGGTGCTGATCTCTGTGCCAGTCGGGCCGGGAGCGAGGAAGGGAGGAAGAGAAGAAAGTTTCAGAAAGACAAATTCTGCATTTCTTCACCCTGCTTACCTGCGTGGTAAGGAAATGGGTAAGTGGTCAATGTCACAGCTCACTTAACGAGAAACTAATAATGATCAATAGCTGCTCCTTAGCCTCCCCTGCCCCCGCTTCGTTAGTGGAACTGGCACTTTCCCACAGCGAGTCATTAACACAGTCAAATGGATGGATGGTCACTGGCACTCAACCACGCAACTGCGGGCTGCGGAAATAACGCTGTCCTGGGGGGAGTGGCACGGACCCGCAGCCCCCAGACAACCCACGCTCTCCAATTTTTATCTAGTTCTACACACAGCCATGTACAGCCAGCCTCGGGAGGTCCAGGGCTCGCTGGGAGAGGGCACCGATCCACCACGGGCCAGGTTTCCTCACCTTACCCCGAGCAGCTCAACCTACTGCCGAATCCAGCGCGGGGTCAGGATTCACTTCAAGAGCCATCCCCGAAGCCAGGGCTTCTGTTTGCTCAGCCATCAAGAAGCACTTCTGCTTTCAGTTGTGTGCAACTCCTCATAAATCCTCCCAGAGTCAACAAAAGCCAAAGTCATTTAACTCTGTGCTAATACAAGAGCGAGCAGGAAGGAGCTCACGCATGGCAGCGAGCACAAGACTTTCCAGAGGAACAATGAGGAGCAATTATGCTTATCAGGAGCTGGGGTGGGATCCGGCACGTCTGCAGGCTGGTGCCAGCAATCACAGTTAATTTTACAAAGTCTGGATGACATATAGGCAAGATTTAGATGTTCTAATTACTCCGCTGAATACCAGGGGTGCTGCTGATGAGGGAGGCAGGCACATGCACATCCACACACATGCACTCAAAGCCAATTAAGAAAGAAAAACAGCAACAAGGAGCCTGCAGGCTCACAAGCTCTTCATAAAATAAAAAAAAAAAAAATAGGTCTAAGCTGACCTACCCCTTGCTGTAAAACACAGCAACCACAAACAAGCCAGAAGACTTCTGCTGGCCAATTCCCAGCAGCTTTGCACAGGGCAGGAGAGGAGTCAAGCCGTCAGCCAAGCTACAAAACTTAATTTTTAGCTAATAGCATCACGGTACTCAACAGCATCACATACAGGGGCTTCCACCCAGGAAGCTGGGGCAGAAGGGAGATGTTGCTGACCAGTAAAATCCTGCCTCTCCAACCCACAGTTTTCTTAGCTCTCACTGGGTGCGTGCAACACAGTACCCACCTCTGAACAAAAGAAAAAACCAAACCATGGCAAAAGACACCACAGCCCCTCCCTTACAAGTCTGCACCATCACACTGAACTCCAATCTTCTGCAACTGGCACCATTTCTGGCCAACTCACATGAGAACCAGCACGGGATCCCTGCAGCAAACCCCAGGAACGGGCCAGCCAGGGCTGCCTGGACACAGAGGCAGCTCCTCTCCCCAGCATCCCGGCCACCAGCTTACCTGGGGCTGGTGTCCGTGTGGGCTGGCAACCCAGATGCTTCTCCAGGCAGTCCAAGGGCTCAGCAGGCATTCCTGAGGCGGGGGCTGAGCCACACAGCATCACACCTTCATAAGCTTCTTTCTCATTTAGGACTGTAACAGCTCCATTAAACCCCCATGTGGGGTTTTGTGCACTTCTGGGCCAGTCAGATTCTCCTCTCTCCGCAGCAGCATCTCCACACCCAACCAGACTACTCCAGGGCAGCTCTTTCATGGCCAACATCCTCCTGCAACCAACCCTACAATACATGGCAGAGAAACCACCCCTGGCAAGAGCAGCATTAAGCACCAAGTGGGGCTCATTCCCCTGTTCTTAGAGCCTTGAACCAGCTGGAGCTGATCGAATCACAACCCTGTCTCCTGACTGGTCTGAAGCCCACCCATAGACTCAAGAGAAGACCAGAAAGGTGTTAATAGGATGCAGGTGCCTCTCTCTGCCCTCTCCTCAGGACTCTGTTGGTAGCCAGTCCCTGCAGAGGAACACGGAATGAAGAACTTAAGGCTATAAAACCAAAAAGGACTTGTGGTCCTGGCTGGGGGAACTACCCAGGAAAGCCAGCAGCAGCTCAGTGGTGCCTTGGTCCTTCCAGCAGCAAGATGGTGCAAGGACAGACCCGCCAGTGATGGGGCAGGGGCTGGACAAAGAGTGCACGAAACAGAAGCTTTACACGACCCCTGAGAAGCAATGCTATTACCCAACTTATTTACTGTGGAAAGTGGTATTAATATTACTATGCTTATTAATACATAAAGCTGTAGCATTATTGCTAAACCAGCTGCAAAACATGGCATTACTATTAATGCCGACAGGAATCTATTAATAATACATTACTACTGCTTTGGTTTGTGCCTTACGCTTCCCTGAAATCATTTTTTTTGCTCTAACTTTTGTCGGTGTTTGTTCAGTAGTTTGGCAAGTAGTTTGTTCTAATTAGTAATCAGGGCCCAATTTTCTTAGACATCAGACAAAAAGCATTTGCCTGAAAAAGTCGGAAGCTTTAACCATGGCCCAGATTCAGGGCTGAGAGAGGTGCTGGCCGATGGGGCCGAATCCTGATGCTCAGGGCTGGGCTCTTCAGCACCGCCATCAAAAAAAGGCACGTCTCGGAGGGTTTCCCCAAAGCAGAGGCTGCGAGCTCTGCCCCGGGGGGGCTGCCAGCACCTCACCCCCTCTTTTGCAAGCCCCAGCTCACTGTTTGGCACAGCGGGGGCCTGAGTCTGCCCTGGGCACGGTGGCTGAGCCCAGAGCTGCGCGGGCCACCGAGACGCGGCAGCCTGGCACGCGGGCTGCGCGAGAAGAGCATCATAAATCCTGGCAGCGGGTAAGTGACGTTCTGCTGGGCTTTCTCCCAAATCGCACTCATTCCTCACGCTGAAATCCTACCCTGTTCTGGCAGCACAACTGCAAAAACGAGCGGGCACGGTTCCGCATGCTTGCGCAGGAGGAAAGTCAGCGCGACAGGGAGTAAATGAGGCAGCTCCAGGCTTTCAAGGCGTCTCAAGATTTCTTTGCAAGCAAAGTCAGGCATGATTGAGTTTAAAGTTACCTAAGGAGGAACTCGACCCTTTGAACAGCACGAGCCATTTGTCTTCTCGCCCTGGCCCAGGAGCAGAGCTGCCGAAGCGGTCGCATCGACAGAGCAGCGGCAGAGAGGCCACACAAAACCGTCTGACCCGCAGTCAGTGCTGTGCCCTTCCCGGGATGGTCCCCAAGCCCGCTCTGCACTGGATGCAGTCCACGGGGCTGAAGAAAAACTCCCTGCACAGTTCAGTCTTCACCTGTGGAGCTGGAAATCAGCTGCAGAGTCTCAGTCTCGCTGGACTGAACTGAACAGCAGGATTGCCACGGCCACGCTTGTGGAACGGCCCGTGCAGCTGATGCTTCTCCTTCAGCACCAGCTCCTGGAGTCAGGTGACGCTGCAGAGATCTCAGCTGGTTCTCCAGTGATGCTCATGTGTGTGGATGAAAGCACAGCGTGATGGGCAAGCAGAAGACAAACATAAACAGCAGTATTTCCCTTCTCAGTCTTGTCAGTTACGTCCTAAATTGTTGATGTATTCTGGGGCAGGGAGGACTGATAAAGAGTAAGGGCCGCTGGTCCTGTCATCCCTCAGTGGAGGTTCTGGTGCAGAAAGGGAGATGTCACTGAAGGAAAAGGATTTTGGGTACAGGGAAAATAGCACCTGTGGAGTAAGTGCTTTAAAGATAACATGGAGCAAGCTCTAGCCAGTAAGAAAGCTAAATCCTCAGATCTTAAGTATAAATGATCAAAAACCTCCTAAAAAATCCTGAAAAATTAAAGAAAAAATCTAGAAGTACACAGCTGAGCTTTAACCTTGATCCACACAGCCTACGAAGAAATCTCTGATGCCATTGACTGAGGTGGAAACGGTTCCGATGTGCTGCAGTCGGACAGCGGGAGGAAACGCAAAGATAGAGGCAGAGATCCTGACCCCACGCCTTCCACGGTCCCTGAACACCCAGCAAAAGCAAGCGGAGTGGGAGTTAACTTTGAAACTCATTTTGGCCTCAAACAAGCCAGGACTCAGGGAGCTCCTTCCCAGAGCTTCTTTTGATTTCCAGGTTTTTTTGCAGCTGGACCGGGGGGAAGAGGCAGAGGGAGAACAGAGTGGGTGCTGTGGTGGGCAGAGCTTCCCTCACCCCCCCACGCTGCCAGGCTGAGGAGTCCCAGCTCCTCTCAGCTGGCAGAGGGCAGATACTGCAAGTTTCAGATAAAAACCTCCCTTGCCTTGCTGGGGAGAAAGAGCTGCCTTTTAAATGCTACGTGTTCAAACACAAAATACTCGTCTCAGCCTCTGAAGAGCTTTACACAGAACACAGCCTCATTTTTTCTCAGGGTGTTTTTCCTCCCTCACAATAAAACCCATCACTATCAATGTTCTTTTAGGATTTTCTTTCCTTAATGCACACACACGTTTTCCTCCTTCTTTCCCTTCCGCGGGCCTCGACCTTTCAGAGCCCGCTGGGCTGGGCAAGCCCCGCAGCAGAGCTGGCCAGGCATCCTGGCCAGAATCCCTGATCCCCCACACCTCTGGAGACAAAAGCAACCTTTATTTATACAGCTAATTGCAATCTTGTCGGCCACTCACAACTGCTCCACGTAACCGCCGCTGGCCCCAGTGCTCCCAGTGACTGCTGAGGATCTGTAGCAACTGGACTAGCAGTGCACTGGTGGGTGCTGTAACCTTGGGCTGGTGGTTGGACAGGACAGTGAGCTGGTCCCCACCTCTCAGGCACATCTGCAGCCACCCTCCTCCCTGAGAAAACCTGTTTTTTTATCCTATTTTTATCCTCTTTTCAGTGCACATCCCTACCTGTGCCAGAGAGGAAGAAAGACAAAAGAAAGTTCATCTCATGTTGAGACTCGAAGGGAAAACAAAGAAAAGCCCCGTTTGCTCGAAGGCAGCTCTTCAGGATCTCAAAAGCTGTTCTTCCTTCAGCGCTGCCAGTCTGGAGCAGCACTGGCCACAGCTCCGTCACCGCTCACCTTGCCCAAAGGCAGCGATCCATCCCCGCCGGCATGGGCAGGAGGCAGGATTTTGTCCTGCGTGTATGTGGTGAACTTTCCCTTCTGCTTTCACTCCCTTCCTTTGGCACCGGGCACAGGGAAGGGACTGCTCTGTGGGTTAGTGCCATGAGTTGGCACCCAGGGCCACGGAGAGGAGGAGGGAGTGGAGGAAGGAGGGAAGATCTCCAGGATCTGTCCCCAGAAGAGCTCCAGGAGCTCTGCTCCCTGCAGCCCAGGGGCTGTGGGCAGGGCTGGCCAGCTCTGTCCACAGCCCAGACCTTTACCCTGCCTGCAACCTATGCACTGAGTGAGCTGGGGACAAGGACTGACCCTCCTGCACTTCACTAAATTAAAGATAATATCTGAAAATGCCAAAACTTGCTTCGAAATTAATGGGACTTAGATGTCAAAATGCCTTTTGTGTATGTGGCCCTCTAGGTCTTTATCTCAATTCAATATTCTTTGGAAGTCAGTGTAGAGTGAAGGATAGGTTTTCATCTAAGATTTTGCTGACTAGAAGTCATGGGCTGTAGGTAAATCTCACCTGGTAATATCTTACCCGTCAGAGTCCTTTCAAAACTCTGGGTAGCACAAGCATCCATCAGGGCTGACACATTAATTCAAACAGTGTTATTTTCACATCATTTAAGGCCTCTCTTCCCATTTTTGTTTTGCAATTGAAAATATTTTTGGAGGCATAACACAACTGCCATCCTCACCCCGCTGCCTGGAACCACTGCCACGGTCCGCAGGGACTGTTTGCATTCCAGTCAGAATTAAGCGCTCGAAGGGGTTTAGATTTAATCCCGGTCAAATACACGTTTTGCTCAGGATAAAAGAAAAAGTAGCGTGCTCTCGCTGAAACAAATCAAGCCCAGGTGATGCTGACAGCGGCAGGGGCTGCTTCACACCTCGTTGCATATGCAGGGAATAAAGATAAATCACAGGAGCCCGGAGCAGAGTCAGGCTCTGGTTACAAGCAGCTCAGCCTCGGCCGAAGCTGCCAGAGCAGGACTAATGCCTCCTTTTAAAAGAGATCCCAGCGTGTGTGTCCGGACAACCCCGACTCACCACGTAGGAGAGGGGGCTGGGAAGAGGCAGTATCTGCTCTCCACTGGCAGGAGGTTTGCTCTGGAATCAAGTTAAGACCAAGACCTAGGAGAAAATCCGCAGCTAACGTGGCCCTGATGAGCCCCAAGCTCTTGCGGTAGCTGCAAGACATGTTGGGAACCCACCAGCCTTCAAAGGCCACAGGGACTCCTCAGGTCCAGTGAGAGGCTCCAACAGTCATGGACTGAGGTTTTCTCATTCTCTGTCTCCTGGTGAAGGTTGGAAACATCCCGCTCTGGAGCTGCTACATCCCCACCAAGCGCAGTGAGAGACAGAGACACCAACATGGGCTTCCCAGCCAGAGCGACAGCCTGATACAGCTTGTTTATGACAGGCAGAAAAGTCAAATTACTGAAAATGTAATCTGGAAGTTGAAAAATGGGGACATGTTAAATGAAAAATTAAGCATTTATTTTTGTAACATTGATTTTTTTCATCAGTTTAAAAAATGTTCATTTTGAACACTTTTTTTTTTTCCAGTAGGGAAAAAACCAAAAAAGCACAGTACGTAATGAACATTTCCCTGTTAAAAAAGTTGATTTTGATGCAGCTCCATAGTTCATTTGTTCAGCAGTAACTGCTCTGCCATTTATTTGGATGAACATTTAAGAAAAATAGTTTGCTGAGTTTTTTCTACTCCCATGAAGGACTCGGGTCACATCCACTCAGTATTTGGTGAGGGGTCTGGAGCACAAGGGTGGTGAGGAGGAGCTGAGGGACCTGGGCTTGTTCAGCCTGGAGAGAAGGAGGCTGAGGGGAGACCTTCTGGCTCTCGACAGCTCCGGACAGGGGTCGGGCCCTGCTCCCAAGGAACAAGCACCAGGACAAGAGGAACCAGCCTCAAGCTGCCCCAGAGGAGGTTTAGGTTGGAGCTGAGGAACAATTTCTGCCCCTCCAGGGTTGTCCAGGGCTGTCCCAGGCTGCTGCTTTCACAGCTGCCCATTCTTGGGAGGGCATGCACCTCGCTGCCCCACAAATACGTGCTTGCAAACAGACGTTTAGTACTTTTTTTGCGTGTGTGTGTGTGCTCATACATTATCATTTAATACAAAATGTTCTTTTGTCCTAAGAACCAGAAAGGAGCTCTCGGATCCACTCACTTTCTCATCCCTTTGTGTGATACCTCACGGCAGCATTATTCTGGCCTCAAACGTTTCCAATGAGAGGGGATATCAAAGTGGGTTTGGTTTCCTGTACGGGCTTTTAAACGCCTTGTGGTTTCTCAGCACATTTTCTCCTCTTTGTGTGGTGCATCTACCTCCCTCCTCTTCTTTTCTTCTCTTCAGGAAGGCTGAGATTTCTTTTTAAGCCAAGAAAAAAGATTATTTTTTGTCCTCCTTTGTTCTGCTGCTACTTCCTAAACGATTCCTCCTTCCTCTCCTGGGCCCCTGCTGCCCTCTCCCCATGGCAGCACAGAGGGTGAAACTGCCGAGGCCTCCGTGGATGGCTGGAGACCTTCCCACGGGCTCGGGCTGGCAGAGGTGGTAGGCAGGGCTGGCACGGACAGAGGTGAGCAGCTCGATCCAGCACAGGGGTACTGGTGGGCAGAAACTGGGGAAACGAGCTGGCATGCAATGGCAGGAGTTCCCTGGCTCTGCGCTCCCGGCGAAAGAGCTGAAGCTCTCGAGTTAGCCCACACAGACACGTCTCTCCTGCTCCTGCTCATCTATTGCTACCCAACAGCATCCTCAGCCGGGCAGGAGAAGACCACGAGAGCTGCCCCTTGGGCCTGGCCCCTCTCCTGCTGGCCCAGGGCATGGGCAGAGCTGTGCCACAGTGCGGGTGCTGACTGGGTGCTGGCTGGGTGCTGGCTGGGTGCTGAGTGACTCTGGCTGGGCTCTGAGTGACTCTGGCTGGGCTCTGCCATCACCTAACACAGCAAGACTATGATCTCTGTCAGCTACTATAAAGCAATTAAGAAATAATTTCCAAGAGCACAGTGTCATTAGCATCTCGTACTTGGTAACCCCAGCAGCACCTCAAGGCTCGGTGCATTGTCTCAAGTCAGGCTGATTTACTCTGACAGTGATCAAATGATCTTAATGATTTGTCAGGCAGCTATCACATCCAAACCTGTTTATGATGAGGACCAGGAAGCAAAAGCAATTCATTTAGTTTGTTTACCATCAGGATGGGCCTGGACACCCCAGAGTCATTAAAAGAAGAAAAGGCATCTCAGAAAAGCTCGAGCTATTTGATTACAACAGGTGCCATGAGCAGGCAAAAGACTTTCAAAGTGCAGAAATCAAAAAGCACAGTGGTGTGAAATTTGACCAAAGCGAGCCAAATTAGGTGTCCAAAGCCCTGGGCACCAGGGTTTTTCTTTAATAGCTTTGGTGGCCTTTAGGGATGGGTCACCTCTTGGCATGAAATGAGAATGGCTCTGTAGACAGGATGCTCACAGGATGAGCAGCTGGGAGAAAGAGAATGAAGGGGTTCTAGAAACTGGAATCACACTGGAGAACTGAGTGCCACGGACACGTGCTGAAAAAGCCGACGGCCTTCAACTCACCTTGCAGGTTCTGTGGACTTTGGGAAGTCCAGAATGAAGACAGAGGCGGTGGTTAAGGAGGAAGAGGATGGCAGCAGAGCAGACATCTTCGAAGCCCCGTAATAAAGGTGGCAAGGTCCAGCTCTGCTCCTGGTCACAGTGCTCTGGGAACTGGTGCGACACCAGTTACCAAAGCCTTGGGGCTCTGTTATTTCCAACCCGGCACTGTCACACAGACACAGCAGACACCTCGCCTAACCTCGTGAAGATGAAGTTCTGGCGTCACGTTCCCCGGAACAACACCCTCTCTAACAAACCGGCATGTCCCGAGGAGCTCAGCTTTGCTGGAGCGCTCCCAGCCACCTCTCTATGAGAGCTAAAGCAGTTTGCAAATCCGCGCCTCATCCTCTATTCCATTTAAATGATCTACCATCTTTAGCAGGGCTGAGCCTCTCCAGAGCCTGTATCCAAGGCAACAAGAGCTAACAGGGAAAAAATGGATCCAAGAAGTTATTAAAATCACAATATCCTTTCCGAGCAAGGCAGAGATAATGAGCGCGTGTTACTCCGGTTCCCTGCACCATGGGCTGGCTACAGGACACTTGCCGGGTGACGCTCCCTGGCTGGTTACCAAACACCAGCTTTGCGGAGCCATTTGAGGTCCCAAAGATACTGTGCAGCACCTTGGTACTGCCAAACCTCAGCCCGACGCCAGAAAACCCCAGGATTTACTCGCTACCTGTGGAATCAGCCTCTGGCACAAGACAGCAGCGTTTCTAAGCGTTAGGAAGGGGCACGTGTGTCAAATTTACAGACGTTTGGGGAATTTCAGGGTGTTGAGGAATCAGTGCTTCTGCAAGGAGGAAAATGTGAAACGCTGTCCTGGCTCCCAGGTGGCACTCGTAGCATCCCAGGACCCACGTGCCACGGGAGAGACTGGGACCTCAGGGTTGCTGCTGGGTCCATCTCTTGGCACATTCTTCCCTTTTCCACACAGCAGGAGAGAGCTGGCGAGCCCGGAGCTGGAGGCAGTGACGGCCCTGAAGCTTCTGCATCGGGCAACACCCTGAGCAGCCCCCAGCCAGAGCCACCCGAGGCGGTGGCTTTGCACAGATGCC
>WUAM01000431.1:103422783-103455882 GCA_024336885.1 Actenoides hombroni | reverse complement strand
TGGAGAGATTCCCACCCTGGCTGGACACTGCGCTGCTGGGCCCCCTGCTCTGGGTGACCCTGCTGGATGGAGCAGGGAGGTGGCACCAGATCAGCTCCAGAGCTCCCTTCCAGCCCCCACAACACTGGGATTCTGTAATCCTGAGCGGGGCTTTCTAAGGACTGTCTAGATATGAAAAGCACATAAATAAAGTCAGGCTTCACATCTGTGTGCCTCAGAAGCCAAGTATGCTTGTGCTCAGAGCAGCAGGACTGGCAGGTAATCAAGTGATGGAAATGCCCCTTCAGGTCCATGCTCACTTGGCTGTGGCAACTTGGCTCAGCAGCTCCTTAGAGGGAGCTCTTTATTCACCCGCTTTGCGAACGCAGAGGTAGGGAGCATTTGAAGGCAGCACAATGACCTCAGAGAAGACAACTGGAATGATTTGACTGGAATAGAAACAAAGGACTGATCTGCATTAACAACAGGAAATTGCAGCGAGAAAGAGCTCGCAAAACCAGGCAATTCTCATGTCCCTCTGCAACTGGGGATTAAGCGTGTGTGTACATGGGCATAAATATGCAGATCTGATCTGGAAAACAAAAATGTACCTGAAAACAGTTTTACTGACTTCAATCCTCTTGTATCTGCGCTGCTTCTCACAGCCCCCTTGAAGGTGTTTGCTCTGATCTCCCAGGTACCTGCTGGTTTCCACCCAGTGTACACGAAGAGTCCCCAGAGGAGGAAGGGCAGCACTGTCACCGTCAGATTCACCAGCACTATGGAGATTTCTCTGTCCCAAAGGTGCAGCTCACCTGGAAAGGAGCACCAGGGCCCCCGCTGAGAGGTGCTCAGGTAGAGGAAAGCGCACCCTTGGGAACAAAGCAAGTCAGAGCCCTCTCCCTGATCTTCTCTAACACAGAAATCAAGCAGTGGGGCATTTCCACAGAACACCCCAAACCATACGGATCGTCCCCTGGAAAAGAGAAGCACTTGATGGGCCACAGGCCCAGCTGTATTCCTGAAAGGTGTCCTGACATCACAGGGATGGATGTGCATTGTCCCCTGCACTGAAGAAACCTTCCTGTGCCCAGAAGAGCTCAGAAGAGCTACTGTCAGCCTCGGATACCCGCGAGGATGGTGTCTTGAGTTCACGAAGCCCTCTCAGGGTTTACACTGAAACTTTGTCTTGAAAAGTCTGATATTGTTCTAAGGCTGGTTTGATCTTGTCCTTCATGGGCCTTGAAGGTAAATTCACCCTGCTTGATTCTGTCTTCACAACGCAATTATCAGCCCGTTCTAATGAAATTCACCCCAAGCAGAGAGCCAGCGTGAAGCTGCTCGTCCGCAGCCAGGTTGCTCAGTTCTGTGCAGAGGCTGGGAATGAAATTCAGCCTTTTCCTCACTTCACAGGTCAATTCAAGCTCTTCCAGATACGGACGTGAAATCCTTCTTCGAACATGGGTAAACATTTGCCTGCTCAATTAGACAACTCTGTGGCCACCCCCCGTGCTCACAGGGTGCAAAGCTTCCTGCCGTGACTAACAAACAGCTCGCCCTGTTTTCGCTCTGCCTCCCTGCTCTTGGCCCAGAGCCTCCCCAGCCAGGCAACAACCCAGAATTATGGGAGAGGCTGTTTTCTCCTGAAAGTCCTGGCTCTTGACAGTTGGCCACTTCTGACTGTGATCAATCGCTTTCGTCTCTGGTGAGGTTTCCTTTCCTTTTCAGGGGTACAGAGTAAGCAAAGCTGTGGTCAGCCTATCATTTGAAAACGCATACCCCACGTTTTTAACTTGAGATGGGGATTTCAAAGAAAACTGTCTCTGGTCTCTGTTTGGAGATGTATCTGAACTCGCCCCTTGGTGTCCTGCGATGCCTTGAAAATGCCAAGTGTTGGTTCTGAGCTGAGGGAAATGAGTCACCAAATAACCTACTCCATGTGACCCCCCCGCCGCAGCCCTGGCTGCTTGGGGAGGGCTTGCAGCACCAACTGGGGTGCCCCTGCAGTGGACTCCCCTTCCCTGCCCCCCCTGCCCTGGGCTGCTCACAATGTGGGGCCTCACTGGAAGTAACGAAGCTGGAAGAGACGAGAGCAGTGAGACAAAGCCGGCACCGCTGAGAAACAATAGCTCAGAAATCTCCCCGCAGCCCTTGCAGGGAGGAGCAGGGCAGGTTCCCAGCCGAGGGGCAGGCAGCCACAGCTCCATTCCGCTCCCTGCATCTCCATACAGCCCATTTCCCTTGGACAGCACGGAGAGAGAAGCAATTAGAGCCCTAATCAATAACATCCACAGCCCTCCCTGCTTCAAGCTACTTAATTGGCATCCCAGAGTCAAGGGGAAGGTGAAACTAGGTCTTTGAAAGCAAACAGAGGAAGAGTCCCCGGGTGCTGGATTTAACAAAGTGCAAACAAATCCCAGAGCGGGATGTGCTGCTTCAAACCCAAGTTTTGTACAGTACCAGCAGGCAGGGCAGCCCCAGGGAGATACAGGCACGGTGCTTCTGGTGAGGACGAACGCTTCCAATCCCAAGCTGGCCAAGTGTGCTACATCTAAAGCACCCTCCCCTCCATGGATCCCCACAAACGTAAGCTTGTATCATTCTCTGGTTTTCTGGCCTCAACAGCGTCACGGGGCTGCGACCTTGGCCCTCATAAAGGCACAGAGCACATCTGCCTGCAAGGATGCAGCTGCTGCGCAACCAGACACATCTGCCAGGCTGGTCCCAGCTCCATCATCAGCCTACCCCAGGTGCCTGCTGCCCATCCTCTGACACCTGAGCACCTACACACCCTCACAGCATTGCTGCAGAGGGATTGCATCACACCCGCTCCGATGCCAGCCCAGACAAGCAGCGGGCGGGCTCCTTTCCTCACCTGCCACTAGCAAGAGCTGAGATTGGGAAAGAGTCCAGGCAGGACTGGACCTGCAGCTGCACCCTCACCGTTCCCAGAGCTGCTTTCCTCTTCTCAGTCACTGTCAACACAAAAGACAACTAGAGGATTTCCAAGACCAGACACCAAATGCTCCTCAGGTCCTTCTAGCGCCAGATAATCACGCTGACTCTCGACCTAAATTTTCTAAAATAGTTTGTGTATGAAACAGAAAACAAGTCTGGAAAGGTTGTGTCTTTGAGGTCATTTGCTAAATCTTAATAATCCATAAATTACTACTTTAGCAGGAGCCTTGGAACCTGTAGAGTTCACGAGCATATTTTTTTTCTTCTGATGGAAGGGATAAAAAAAGAAATTCAGCAACTCCAACTATGAACCACACTTTTGTTTCAGTTCTCTCTGGAATTATCATGGTTTCATACCAAGAGACCTAAGCCTTTTACCAGGACTGCCTTTTTTCCTCGAAGATGACAATTTCATTGAACCATCTCTCTCCCGACAGAAAGGACACGGGCAAGTCTGAACTGACACCTGGCTATTCAAGATGTACTTCTGTAAAACATTTACGCGCTTAATCCTACGTGTGTGCTTATGTCTGCTCCCGCTCCACGCGTTCGGTTTCAGCCACCGGCCAGAGAACTCGACTGGAGCAGAAGAGATGAGCTTGAAAACCTGAATGCCCAACCGGTCAGATCCCCACCTTCATAAGCTGCCTTATTCCCACTGAAAATGAAGCCGGCGTGTTCCAGCTGAGGATGCATCCCCAGCTTTCCTACCGAAGCACCCAGCTGGAGGAGTGTCCTCAGCAATCCCTGAACCGCTGCTCCGTGGAGTAGTGATAGCTGGCTGGAGATGCCACATTCATCAGCCATCTCTTGCTTCTCCATTGCCTTTGACTTCAGCTGTCCCCCCAGGAGTGCCGAGGGCTGGTGCTGAGCAACGCTCTGCCATCCCTCTCCTTCCCCACCATGCCATCCCTCCCCTTCCCCACCATGCCATCCCTCCCCTTCCTCACCTCTCTGCTGGAGCCTCAGCTCGAGCCGGTGCCGAGCGGGACCGTGGCGGGGGAGTCGTTAGCGTTTACAGATGCACTGCTCTGCTTAGCTTGTCACTGCAGACTCCACCTGGGAGATAAATAGGCAAAAATTAGAGACAGATAAGAAAAAAATATCTTAATATATCAACTTGCTAGAGGCAGGCAGCTTCAGAGGCCCTGGGAGACAGAAGAGCAGCAGCAGCCCCTGGGTGAACACTCGCCTCTGGCACGGCAAAGAGCCGTGGTGGGCTGAGCTTGGCTGGAAGAGGCACCTCGACAGCTGGGTCTGACACAGCTACACAAACTCCCCCAGGATGACGGTGGACCACAGTCCAGTGAGCTGGCTGAGGGGGGCAGGGGTCATTCACACCAGTGCTTTTGGAGGACGTTTGCTGTTACTGGACTGAACACAGGGGGTGAGAAACTCCTGGGGTACCAAGGAGCACAGTGTGGGAAAGGGGAGCCACACAACGAGGTGCTGCTGGAGGAGGAGTTTCCTCCCTCGAGGCTGCGAACAGTGTCTGGAGCAACTAAAGGGTTATTTTATCAGAGTATGGGAGGCAAGACAAGATGAATCCATGCCCTGTTATGGTCACACAGTCAGGTACCAGCAGACTGCGAAGAGAACAAAGTTTTCCGAATCCTCCAAGCTCTCGTAAGCCATAAACCACAACCCTGGCTAAATGGGTACCACAAAACCTGCCTGTCCCCCTCCCTTCTCCCTCCTGCAACACTTAACATTTCAAGAGAAGAAATTATTTATCGCTGAGCTTATTGTACAAGCTGGCATGATTTATTTAAACATTTGCCAATAAACACCAGAACGGGAGGCTGTTTTTCCAGCATTCCCACAGTGGAGCACTAGAGGAAACAGAAACAGGCCCTGTGATTGTTACTGTGGGACTTCTCCTGCCAATTACACTGAGTTACAAGGTTCGGTTATGGGATATAAAATAATTAATTTCATAAGGGCCAAGAAGAACTGCTCCCTCTGTATGAAGAATCTTCTTCCTCTGGCTTTTTGTGCCAACATGATGTATAACGACTAGAGTTTAAAAAACTGCTATGCAGACTCCACGTTACCGAGTATTTCATTGCTTTCCCTGCTCCCCACAATATTAATAACAAAGACAGGGCGGCAGGGTCATAAAGAACAGGTGAAGGTTCCCTTCCTGCCCGCAGCCCCACGGCAGGAACAGGACTCTCATTCAGGAGAGCACTGCCTGAAAACACGGTGCATTTAGCAAAGGCTCTTGGAAACTTGTCATATAAGCTTTAGCTTAATGAAAATAAAAATCAAATTAAAGGTCTGCAAGTCCTTCCTTGGGATTTTTCAAGTGATGAGACTTAATTAAAAGCAAGCAAGGGAAAAAAAAAAAGCACATGGCAGTGTATGGATGAGAAGAATAACCCAGAACCTGAACTGCATTCAGGTCAGTGTGCAGAGACCGAAGGAAAGAAAACCAAGGAGCCATGTGCCTTGCTGGGGTGAGAGTTCCCTCACGGCCTGATGACATCACCACAAGCCTGGTCAGAAAAGGTCAGAAAAGGTATCGTTTCAGACTGGAATAGTCTAACTGGGTTTAATTGGGTGCGAGGGCTGGGACTAACAAAGAAAAGGGCTCCCAGCACCACAGTGCCCGTGCTGGTTCTGTCCCCTGGGAGGAACAGGGGACTCTCCTCTCCTAGCTTAGGCATCTGCAGCGAGCCACCACATCATCCAGAGGCCAGAGCTCAGCCAGCTCCGAGGTGAGGAGGGTCCAGCCCAGCACATGCCCCTGCACTGACGTGAGCAGGCAGAGGAAAGAAAGTTGCCTGATTCTTGAATGACTCCCCCCCGACACCGCTGGAAGCATATTCTCTCTCTATATATATGCGCCATAAAAGCAACTCCCAGCACCTCAATTGAGTACTTTCAGCCCTCAATAAAGATCTGAAATGTGCAGATGAAGGATCAGACCACATTTTGGATCCAAACTAGGTCGCGTTTGCTTCTAAAGCCAAAAATAAGCTCTTATTCCAAAACTGCAGGATAAACAGAAGCCTTTCCATCATCATGGAGCATTCTTCAGCCTGATATTCCTTTCAGAGCACAGTCCCTCTCATGCACAAATGCCATGGTAGGATAAGGATTCAGGAGTGGCGGGTTAATATAATAATGTTTTGCAAAATGAGAAAAATAATCAAATAAACCCTCCTTCTCCTTTGACTCGGCTCCAACCACAGCAACAGCGCTGATACATTTGCATTGACAAAGGCTTTTTGTTGACTCCAGTTACAGCCTGTGCCAGGCTGTGTTTCCAGGCCCTGACTCCCCTTCAGCCTCGGGGGTTTCCGAGAGGGGCTGGCTGCTGGCTGCTGGCTGCAGCCTCTTCGGTGCACGCTCTTATTTACCCATCAAATCTGATGCTGCTATTTTATTTGCAAAGCTGCAAACGCCTGGGAAGAGTTGGAGTCATTTGTTAGCTTCCTGCAGCACTGGCTGGGTGCTGCACAGCTTCTGAAGCTGAGCAGCTTCTGAAGAAGGAGATATTCCGTGTGAAAGAGAATAAACTGTCATAGCAGGAGGGACTAAGACTCAAGGCGCGATCAATCCTCGCAGAGGTTACTTAGTTTAAAGGCAGAGGGGATCATCCATCAGCGATGGGTAACACGGAGGGAGGCAAGACTGCCTGCCTTTGACTGCAGCGGACCCGCACGGCCCCGAGGAAGAGGATTCAACATTCATCACCGTGCTGTGGTTGTGCCTCCACTGCTGGAAGCCTCAGCAGGAACCAGGGTGCTGTCAGGCAGCTGATGGCACCTGACGGGATCCCTCCTCTTGCTGGTGAGCCAGGAAACACTGCAGATATCTTGGTATGGTTACAGACCAGCAACTGGTGTGATTCCGAGAGCAGTGAGCAGAAGAGGAAGGCTAAAATCAGGCAGTGGGAAAGATCCGCAAGTTTTCAGGCTAAAAATGACTTGGAGGCAGCTACACAAAGATGCTCCAGGTGGAAGGAGCAGCCAAGCAGAGGGTCTCTCGCGGAAAGCAGTGACAGAGAGACAGCGTGGAGACAAGAGCACGGCGCAGGCTTCATTACTGGCATTGATTTTACATGGAAAGTATTTAGCTGTGATTGCAGCAGGTGTCGGAACAAACCCCTTCAATTAGATCAAGGCCTTGAGAGACTCTACAGAGAGGATGATAAAATCAAGAGAACCATTTCACGCCAGACCCATCTGAGCCTGGCTCTGCTGGGCCTCAAGCTCTGACAGATCTCAGCTCGGCTGACTCGTGTTGTGTTTTACTGAAGGACGATGTTCTCCTTCCTACTGCTTTTCTCCTTCACCAAAATACTAGGATAAAGGTTGGACTTGATGACCCTGGAGGTCCCTTCCAACCATAATGATTCTCTCTGTGTGTGTGTGTCTGATGTTTATAAAATAACCAACTGCAGAGAAACTTCTGTTTCCTCAGCCTTCCCCCTTATTACTGCTTCTTTGGCTTTTAGGTCTTCAGGCACTTGACAAATAAAAATATTGCCTTTTCCACACAGCTCTGTGTCCTACGCCCCCCAACAAGCTAAAATAACCGTTTTCTTATATTAAAACAAAAGTTTAATCAAATAGCGTTTTCCTAGGTGCCTGCTCACACTGCACAGTACGAGATTGATTCCAGAGAGAGTCTTGCTGAACTCCAAGGCCTGACAAACTTTTCATTCTGTAATCATTTTTCAGAGGAAAGGAAAACAAAATACATAAAGTAGACAAATGGAAATATCACTAATCCCATCATGGCCGCAGAGGAAAAGGTAATAAAGAGAAATATGACAGAGTGGAAATTTTTTTTTTCTGCAATGACTCTGCTCAAGTTCTTTATCTCCCGAGCTTTCCAGTCCACTGCCTCACCTGGGGGAGAGCAGCTCTGCTGACAGCAGGCAAAGGGCTGCTCCTGACTTCCCGAAGCTTTTCCCACCCACTGCGTTTGGCACTTCAGAAGCAGAGCAACGCAAAGGGGGGAGAAACGGCAGGAGCTGCCAACGCCGTCCTGACTACACGAGGATTTGTGGATTTCTTTAATTGTAGGAAAGGTTTCGTGACATACAGGAAGATAATTGTCAACTTTCACGGCAAGGAAAAGCTTTACTGGCAGCGAAAGCCACGGCGGTGAGCACCAGTGTCTGCTTGGCAGCACAGCCCTGGTGTCGGACGCTTAGGTGCCATTTAAACACTGCATAGGAGAACTGGACTTAAACATACGGTTAACTGTAAGCAAAACACTGAAATGCTTTGATGAATTGTGGTTCTGCAGAAAGAATATAATCTATCCTTTCCTCATACAGCCTCATTAAAACATTATCGATTCAACTACAACCATGAACCACCCATAAATCAGTCCTGCAATTACGCCGCGTCCGTCTCTGCAGTGAAGGGACTGGGTTTCCTCACTGAAGTCTGTGCTTAGCAGATGAACTAAACTTCAAAGAAATTACTTTTCCCCCACCCAAAAAAAACCCCACTATGAAGCAGTTCTGTAAGAGTTCCAACCCTTCCAGCAAACTCCCCATATCCACCAATTATAGATGGGGGGGGGGAAGGACACATTTTCTTCTATGCGCAGCCCCCCCTCACTCTGTCACCGCAGCATCACCTACCAGAGCAACCAGACCTCCATCTAAGTCTTCGGCATCTTTCTTTGGGAAAGGATTCAAGAGATCTCACAAAGAAAAGCCATTTTTAACCTTACTTATTTGTATTAAGTCTTGCCTATTCAAGAATATTTGTCTCAGTGGTTAAAAACTGAACATTTCACCTGTTGCAAAGGGGAGAAAGTCGTCACGCTTGCTCTGGAAAGTAGCTAAAAAACTCCCATGAGCCCAAGTGATTTATTCTCTCCGTGGTCCCTCCGACTCCTCTTCTGTTAAAAAATGGGTGAAGTTTAGCCCTCTGAAAATTAATTGCTGACAACTTCCTCCTATGATGTATATCTCCAGAGGTTTTGTTGGCAACTGATAGTTGCTGCACTGCACATCTGTACTAAATACTGTCTGCTGGCCATAAATCCTCCCGCTCCCTCGAGTCGCCAGCGCCTCTCGTCCCATCTCTATCCCGCAGGGCAGGGGCAGCCAGCTGCAGAGGCAGGGAGAGGGGGGTCGGCCAGGCAGGAAGGGTCTTCCTGGGCAGCGGCAGAAACCCGGTGCTCCACGTGCCTTCCGCTAGCGAGGAAGGCTAAGCAGAGAGCCAGCAGCAGCTTATTGATGATTTGGGATGACCGTCAGAACGCCCAAATAAAATGGCTTCAATTACTGCTGCGTGCAGGCAGGTTAAATCTCCGCTGGCTCTCACCATCGTTTTGCTTCTTCCCCTCTCCCCTGCTCCCCTGCATGTCTGTAGGTACAAGGAAAAGCTATTTTTTGATGCTAAGGGAGGGGAAGAAAAAAATCAGCAACATCACCACCAAGCAAAACCTCTTCAATTCCAAGCTCAGAAAGCTCAAACTCCTTTTGTTCTTTTGAATGGGACAGGAAAAGAAGTAACGTGTGAAAAAATGGAACAAGGGATCAGTATTTATATCCACAAAGCCAAGGGAGAGGAACAGCTACTTGATAATGTCTTTCCTGCCACCAGCCTCGGAGACCTCAAAGGGAAGGATGAAAGCAGGGCATGATCTAACCAGCTCAGCTCATGCAGAGTAAGAATCTCAGGCCTCTCATCTGAGATGGGTTATTTGGCAAGCGTAACCCTTGTTGGCTTGATGGGAAGCTCATGAGCTTGAAAGAAACCTGGGGTCTAATGATCTTTGGTATCTGGGAATGGGAACAGCATCCATCACATGTATGGATTTTTAGGTAGCCCACAACCATCCCTTCAATTTTCTTTCTTGTTAACAGTCGATACTCCTGCAAGTGAGGAGAAAGCACCAGAACGCCCGGCTCTGCTTCAGGCTGTCAGTTTTGACAGGGCTCATTCTGATCTTCTTGTCCCACCCCTGGGAGAGCCGGCAGTCTCGTGGCAGTGGCCAGTTGCAGGAGAGAAGCACTGCTCCCACTCAGCTGCTGGAAAGTCGGCACTAGCTTCCTCCTCCAGCGTGCTGAATCCTCCCCAGCAGCTCGCAACCCGAATCTCAGCGCAGCTGGGAGCTCACCACCCATCCCATGGATGCAAACCAGGGCTAAAATGTTCTCATTGCTGAGTTTATTTTAAGGATAATATTTTGCTCTCAAGTAAAGTCTTTCTTCCATAAAGCAGACGCAATGAGGACATGAAGCAGCAGGGAAGAAGAGTTGTTTAGCGTATAAACAGTAATAATAATATTAAAATGAGTAATAGAAAATCTAAGCAGAGTATTAGGGGAAATATCTACCATGGAGCATCACTGAGCTCTGCCAGTCTCTGATCTGGAGAACACTCCTCAACATGGCAAAAGCATCCGTCCTTTCCTGCCCTGGAGGGTCAAGACTGACCAAAACCCAGCATTTCTGGTCAGTTTAACAGCCCTGAACATGCAGCCACAGCTGACTTACTGCAGCTGCAGCACCTTCCCAGCCTGGGGTTCAGGGCTGAGGGAATCTGAGTGTCATTTTCCTGCTCCCTCTCCATGGAGAGTTAGTGTCCCTGTTCTGGAAGGTGAACAGCTCCTTGCTTCCTTGCCTGCAAACCTGACAATGTTTTCCAGTAATCGCTGCCCCAGGAATATAAACCAGACCCTTTTGTGCAGAAGGAATGACAAGGATTAAGTTTTGTTTTCTTTCCTTCTTCTCAGGTAATCTTTATGCTAAGAAGAGATGCAGATACATAAGGAGCAGAATATAACTCCACGATAAAACAACGATAGGTAGAATCAAGCCATTTTAGAAGCAATAGCAATTTTACAAATTTTACAAAGAAAAAAGCAACTTAAAATATAAATAGTTATTGCAGGAGCACGTACGAAGGAAGCATATGGTACAGTCTATTTTGCTAATTAAGTTTTCAGACCCAGTTGTGGAAATTAGAGGTGATAAACAGCATTTCTCTTCTAGGATCTAAAAAAGTCTGAAAAATTATAACAGAATTGAGTAATTGCAGGAGAATATTCATAAAGGGATCTCAAGGCATTGACTATTTCAGCACAGTATACTTTTTATTTCTTTAAGAAGTGAGTAGTAACAGCCTACATTCCTTCACATAGGAAGGATTATAATTCATCTCATCCTGATTTTAAGCTAGCAAATCTATTTTTTTAAAAAAATATGTTTATTATCTTCATTTTCCTGCACACATTGCCCAGCGAGGGTCTCTGATGAATCCCCTCACACTGGACAGGCGTGAGCATGGGAGGCCAACAGCTCTCCTGTCACCCACAGACAGACATCCCGTTTGCAATCATCTCTATCTAGTTGCACGCAGCAAACTTCATCAGCTCTCGAGCATTAATCAATCTTCAGCTCCCGTTTTGTAGAGCAGATAAAACAAAACGTTGCTATTCCCATTTATATCTCAAATCACAGATGGTTTGTGACTTCGCAGCAGAGCTAACAACTGAACCAGGTCTCCCAACCATCCATTATTCAGCCAGGGTAAGCAATAGGCAGTGTCAGGGCTCCCTCCCCAAACCCATTGCTGTGCCTGGCATGTTAACTCTGCAAAGGCAAGAGCGAGCAGAATGGTTCAGAACTATCCTTTCCCAGCCCAAATGCAGAGCTCTTCCTGGTTTTAGTGCCTACCTATAGAACTTTGCAGAGTTAACAAAAGAGCTTTCATGGCAAAAATCACCAGTTTTGCATAGAAAGAATTGATTTCCTTTTGTATTGGAAGAGGCAGCATGAAAAGGACTGGTCTGGCATTAGCAAAGAAAGGTCTTTAGAGTGACTCGGGAACAAAGACTGGGTTTCCTTCCTGGTGGGTCATGAAACACTGCAGGGAAAATAGGACTGCCACGAGGAGGAAAGCCAAGTCTCTGTAAAACCAGCACCTCCACCCTCCCTACAGCTCTCGTGTGAAGCCATCTCCAGCCCCTCCTCGCTGCGAACCACCCAGCAAAGCTCCCCAGCACAGCAGCCTCCGGGCTCAGGGTGCCAGAGGGGATGGCAGATCCCTGGGAAACCAGCTGCCTCAGGCAATGCGTGGCATTTCAAAGAGAAGTAGTAGTAAAAAAAATAATAAAATTAAATAAATCAGTGATTCTAACTTGAAAAATGGGCCCAAGCTTCCATCTCCTCTCCCTGGAGCCTTGGGCAGAGGGTCTGCACTGATGCCCGTGGGACAGCGGCACTGCACATGGAGGATGCTCTCTGCAGAGAAGGACACAACAGACTTCCCCCTGCAGCTCCCAGCCCATGTTATTCTGCACTGCCCTGTTCAGAGACACTCCTTCCCTGCAGCAATATCCCCCAGACCAAGAGGAACATCTGCCAAAATATTTCAACAGCCCTTCCAACAAGCTTTTGATGAGCCAGCCTGGCACAGACACACCTGGACCCATTCCTCTGAAACCATTTCCTTCCAAACCCAGCAGGACAGAACAGCTGTATTTTATAGGGTTTAAATTTTACGAGTACTAGTGGATTTATTTAATTGCACCATGGCAAAAGCACATTTATATTTCTCAATCCACTCTAAGAAAAGGCCAGAAAACTGCCCGAGTGCCACTGGGCAAATGCCTGAGTCTACAGGCAGAACTGGTGACTCCACTCACATGCTCACCTTTATTAACTACCTGCAGTGAGCATGAGCTTAAACCCAGCTTAAATGCAGCTTAAACCCAGCCTCCCTGAGCGCTCCTGCAGTGCAGATGAAGGAGGAAGACACGGCTCCTTTATGGCCACGTGGCCAAGGTGCTGTGTTTGCACCAGCATCAAGGGACCAGAGAGGACCACAGTGGGTCACAGGGAGAACGTGCAGGGACAATGGCATCTCTCCCGTTAAAAAGAAAAGAAAAGTTTCAACTGTGGAGAAAGAGCATTAAAACAGCAGATGAAAGCAATGGATCAAAGGGGCTGTGCAGCAGACAGCTGTTTCCAACAGGCAAAACAGCAGGAGAAGTTACTCAGCACCTTTAGTCTGGGTAAGGAGGGACTTGTAGCTTCACTGAAAGCCCAGTGGCCTTCCTACCACAGTCCAGCTTTGAGGATATCTGGGAAACACCGATGTGTTGTCAGCTCAGCTCAGCTTCACTCTTTCGGACACCCCTCGGAACCCCTCCTGCCACGCTGAGAGCACAGCACGTCCCCAGGACCCAGCGCCTGGGCTGACAGCTGAGAGATGGCATCTGAAAGCCCAGTGTCGTAGCACGGCACAGTTGCTGCAGCCCTGGGGACAGCACCGGCCAGGAGGCTCCGGCCGGGTGGGGTGGCAGGCGGTGACCCCGGGCACTTCAGCCTCGCCACCCGCCCACGTTCCCGATGCCTCTGGTCTTCCAGCAATCTCCGTCTGGCACGAGGCAGCTCTTCCAGCCTTGCTCACTCCTCCCTTACCTGGTGGCAACAGCCCAGACCAGCCTCTTGCCCCATCCAGGGAGAGGACAGCGGCTCAATTTATAGAATAACTGATTGCATCTTTGTCCCCCCTCCTTTCCCATTACATCATGTCTAGGGCTTGATTTCAATCACAGACCTATTTTCACATAGAGCACTAGCTATTTTTAGGGCTAAGTTAAGTAAATGGCTCATAAATAGCTTCTTGATTCATAACAGTTTATTTTGCTATTATACGCCCTACTTCTCTCCTCTGAAACTTCTGTCCCTCCCCGGTGTCAAGATGTCACCTCCCAGATTGCCCTTAAGTGTTGCTTAAGGAAGCCTAGTTCAGGTGAAAGAGAGAGAGAAGAACCAGGGTTCTGCAAATTGCCTCAGCAAACACTCCAACACGCAGGGTACACTCCAACAGGGGTAACTCTGTGACGACTTAATTTCACACTGGTCGTGATTAAACCTGGTAGGAAAATTGATTTCTCTCACTCCACTGCCTGCATTCCAATTCAGAGCAAACCACCCAAACTTTTCACAAGAGCAAATTTTTAGAGAGAAATTAATTTCAATTGACACAGTTGTTTTGGGTTTGTTTTTCTTTAGCTAATCAAAAGCGCTCTCCTAATTAAACCAGTATGTAAACAGGAGAGTGAAAATACAACTGCGGTCCTCTCTTTATGCTTCCCACCCGGGTAGATTTACAACGCAGCTCAGCCCAGGAGAGGATGTTCTGCTCAATAAAGGGGTGTGGAATAATCTCCTGCAGGGTTATGAACCGAGAGCAGGGTGGAATGGGGTGGGGAAAGGAAGGAGCTGTGTAATTATTGCCGGGCAGCCCTCGCAAATATTAATCAAAATCACAAAGAAACCCTTTGCGCAAGACGAGGGGATGAGGATGGGCTGGGAGACAGCGCGCTCCGCACTGGTTCCCATCTGGGAAACTGGGACAACCACCCTTCCCCATCATCGCTGTTGGGAAACCTGCCCTGGCAGACGCAGGGCAGCTGGGCTGGACCTTGTTTAGCCAACAGCCCCCCTGACTCAAACACCGAAGCGGAGCCTCTCCCGTAACATCCGCCCCAAACCCCCACCTGCGGCACCAAGGTACCCCCGCAGCAAGCGCTCGGTGATCACATCACTCACTTGTAAGCCAGCCTGCCCTAAAGAAATCCAGCCTGGCCCCCAAAAGAGGGTGAGAAGAGATCTACCTCCCCTTGCCCCAAGGCCTTCAGGGGACTTTTAAAGCTTTAAACACTGAAAAATCCAACAAGCGACAGCCAGGCCAGGAAAAGAAACTTAATAATGTTGACAGCAACAAACCTGCAGCATGACTTTGCTGCTCTGTGCTACACGTTTGTTTTGAGTTCTTCGTATTTGCTTTCCGAGGGTTTTTCAGGTATTCAATAAACAGAACATGAAAGCAGTGACAGGTTCATCGGGTGCCTTGTACCGGCAGGGAAATCCTGGTCTGCCAGTGAAAATGCTCCAACGGCCCCACCGCAAGAACCTTCTGTGCCAGCCCTCCCACACAGGCTGGTCCCACCTCTGCGTGCTGCTGGGCCCATCCCAGCAGAGAGGAGGCCCTGGGGCCACCCCAGCTCTCTGTGCTTTGAGGTGGGCTGAGCTCTCCCACCCTGCAATGCTCTGCTGGACCAGGACCCTGCAGCAGAGCCGGGGGCAGTGACGGTCCCTGACAAGCCTCAGGACCCTCAGCTGCCCCACGGCTTGAGCAAATCAAGGGGACATCATTTCACAAGTCTTGCTTAAGGTGTGACAGTGCACAATGGAGAAAGGAAAAAAAATAATCTCAGGGCCATGAAGCCTCTAGCAACGTATTTGGGACTGTGTGCAATACATGGACAACTGCTATTATGTCCCATTTAACCTTTTTCTGGCATAGGGAGCTTATCAACAACTTCCCAGTGACAACTTTATTTGTGTATTTGTTCTTAAATATAGAGAGCTCTCCTAGAGAGGTGGCAAGTGACATTTTATTTGACATCCTCCTTAAGCCGAGCAGGACTGCTCTGCAGTTTGCAACTTACTGTAGATGCTTGCTTGTCAGCGAAGGCTACAAACCTATTTTAATTAAAAGTGGAGCTAAGGACTGACAGCTGAACTGAGCTGCTTTAAAAAGAAGTGCTGAAAAGAGCCTGGAATGGGTTTTGAGTTTCTATAATAGCCCCGTGTTTTATATCAAAGGAAAGAGGAACATCCTTCAATTGCATTTCACACAGTTGCTAAAGGACAATGTACTAGAAGCCAGAAGGTTTAGAATAACTGCATTTGGTACCAACTCTCCTGCAGGATGTTTGTTTTATCAGCGAGATGCCCGAGGCTCCTTACATTCAGGGCATGTCCTCAGTAAGCACAAATCCCCTTCCTCCCCTCACAGCTTTCAGAACCACAGTGCATGGAGAGGGAGAAGAAAAGGTTTTGATGTAATAAACTAATTTGGCATATTGAGGGACAGCTGCTCTTTTTAGTGGACAACGAGTTAAAAATGAAGGCCTGGGCTTCCCTGCATAGCATCCTAAGCAGAAAGGGAGGAACGTCATCCAGTGCACAACCCACTACCCACGTGCAGAACCAACGCCCCAGCACCAGAGCCTTGGCCATGGACCACGACTGACTCTGGGCAGGTCACAGTCTGGCCGCAGCTGCTTCTACAAGAGCATCTTGCAACGGCCTCTCCAAGCACAACCTAATTGAAACACAAAAACACACTTCACATTTTTTTTATTGCATGTACAAATATTGTTTTTCCTACTGCAACGTTTGAACGTGCAGAACAAGAGCGTGGATCAATAATTCTTCTATTAGATAATTGAACCACGCCTCTTGATTTACACTAATGCACTTGTTAAGCAATAAGTAATCAGGCTGGGGGCAGGGCTGCCTGGCTGAAACTGGGGTTTGATGGATGGTCTGTGAGAAGGTGAGGGGCAGACGGGTCCAGCTCAGCTCTGCCACCGTGCTCTCTTCAGACGGCTTCACCCACCCGGGAGCTGCCTGCGCAGCAGCAGCTTTGCCATGGGGGCTCCTCGGGGCAGCGAGCCACTGGGCAAGCACCAGCGCGGCTTCTGGTTTTACAGAGTCATCCTCTCAAATTAAATGTGCCTCTTCAGGCGTTTGCCAACGACAAGGCAACCCGAAGAAGGGCTCTTCAGGCAGCCGTGGTGCTGCTTCCCCTTTCGCAGCGTCTGCTGCCACGCAGCTCTGCCCGCGGACGAGGGGCAGGTCCCGCGTCCCGCGGTGACACCCGGGCACCGCGGCCTGACAACCGCGGCCTGATGGACAGCTCGAGGTCCTCACCCAAACGCAGAGCAGAAAGACAAGCCCTGGGCACGGACGGGAGGGCGGCCTCGGGGAGACGTTTTACTGACACAAACCGCGTGCGCTGCCAAGTCCCAGCACTCAGCCAAACAATTCCGTTCATCAAAGATAAATACTTTGGCATTGATTTGAGGTAAATTAGGCTGTGAATGCCAGGTTTGCTAAGTCTCCACGTACTGCCTGTGGCTCCAACTTTGCATGAGTGAGGGCACTGCAGCACCAGCGCTACTCCGGGTGTAGCAGCTCAGCCCCAGCTTGGCTCTTGCTCAAGGGAGAGGTCTTGGTGCAGTTCTCATTGACTGATACATCATTCCTGGCTCAAACTGCACTGAGAAGTTCAGCTCAATTGTACTTTCTTGAAACTTAAGCCCCAATCAATGCATAAGTAGTCAGCCAACCTTCAGCCTGGGTCTGTTCCAGCACAAGCACAATTAATTCCCCTCGGACAGGAAGCAGCAGGATCTGTCTTGCACTCATTAGTGCGTTACTCAGCTCCTCGAGAAGCAAACACCTCATGGGCCGTTTTTGGTCAGAACTGCCTGATAAGTCATGCCAGGTTCCTCAGGGGAACTCGTAAATGTAGGACTTTTGCTCGCTAGAAGAGCTGTTTGGAAACCTGATGCTCCAAGGCCTGCCCGATTTACCCAAAACAGGAAACAAAACCTGCCAGAGAAGTTCACCACAGCAGAGCTGCCTCCATGAATCACTTGCAGCGAACAAGGGACCTTCAAAGGCTGTGCCCGGGAGGCTCTGGCAAGCGCATCTACATAAACGAGGCTGCTAGGATCAGCTCTAAAGAGCTGCTCGAGCCCTGTGGTTTCACCCAAACCTTCCCTTTTCCTTGTTTACCCAGCAGCTTACCCGTAATCAAATAGGATAATGGAGTAAATCCCTTCAATAGCACTTGTTAGAGCAGAGGAGCGGTGACCTGCAGAGCACAGCTCCCCCTCTGCCCGAGAGCACAGCCTCCATCTCCCGCGCAGGGACACGCGCCAGGCACAGCGAATGCCACCGCACGCAGCGATGGAACCAGCCCAGGGGAGGACAAGGACATTGTTCCACTGCCCTCTGACTAACGATGTGCTGACACGTTCAAGCGTTGAGGTGAAGCTGCCGAGCGGTCATGGGAAGCGTAATTAATCCCCTGCTTATTAAAGCCTGTGGCATCTTAACCGCTGTCAGCGTTCCACAAGCAGCACCAGAGCACGAGCCGTTCCCCAGCCCCTCACCACACCTCACCCCACGGGGAAGCCACCAAAGCCGTGGTCTTTTAACAAAAACAAGGCGTGGCAGAGACGTCAAGTGACACCAGCTGAGGGTCCAGCCCTTCTACCCAAGCATCCCTCAGATTATTCGGCCCAGCTTAGTTTAAGGCTTTTCAGTACCTCATATTGCACACATATTCCATTTCCAGAGCACGTGGCACAGAAACCTCACCTCCAGCCTCCCCTGGGGGCAGGGACCCCACCTTCCCCTCTGGGACCATCAGTGGTTTTCCTCTGGGGCCTTTAAACATGGCCAGTTCTCTTGGCATTTGCCCCTGGTGATGGCACGGGTGAACTTCCTCTTGCCCATCTTCCTCCACACGGTTTCGAAGTCTCTGAATCTTGGGGCCAGTCTCTTGCAGAGCTTGAAAGGAGGCAGACTGTACTTCAGCTGCTCAAAGCTTGCAGAAGGCTAAACGAGCTCCAGTTACATCTCACCTCAATGGCTCCCGCAGCCCTTTGCAGGGATGCAGAACAGATGGGGAGTGGAGAACGTGCTGCTGCTGCTGCCGCCCTGCTTCCACATCTCTGTGCTTTAGAGAGTCACAGAGAGAAGAGGAGGAGCTGCAACAGTGGCTTTGTGCCAGACACAGGGCTCCAGTGCCTGCTCCGCTCTCCCTGAGCATCAGCCCACCTGGACCAGTTTACAAAAATACCCTCAGGCATCCAACTTGCAGACAGAATTTGGTCTCCCTTTTTTTCTGGACATCCCATGCGTGCCCCTTCCCCTTTACTCTGCTGGATAAGCTTCTGAAGTGATACTTACAACAGTTATTCAGAAAAGGAACAAGAGGTTTGAGAGGATAACATGAAATTGCTCTTATCTACTGCACCCAAGGATAAATCAGGTGGCTGTGCTGCTGGCTCTCTGGGAAAATCTACCTCCAGAAAGTCCCTGCAAGTTTCCTAATGCACTCAGGAAAAGCTGCTGGGAGGGAGGGGGATGAGACGGGGGTCAGGAAAAGATGCCTGATTTCAAACATGCTTCAGAGCAACAGTTCTCAGTTTGTTTGCTGATCTCTTGTGACCAATCGTTGCAGCAAATCTTGCTTCCTGGACAGAGAAGCAAGAAATAGAGAAGAAAAAAAAAAAAAAAGAAAAGGGCATCACTTCAACAATAAATAGGACATCAATTAAACAAGAGAGCAGTCACCTGCACAAACAGCTCAGGGAAGAGCCATCGATTCTTCCACCTGACAGTCTGGACTCAGTTAGCACATGCCTGGTTTACTGGGATCCCCAGGGAGATAAAGTGTCGGAAATCCTCAGCAAGAAAAGGACAGGTTTCCTGATGCGGTCACGGTGTGTCTCCTTTTAATCAAGTATTATTTTTTTTATTTAGATAAAGAGAAAACAACTGTCACTGTGGCTTGAAAATGTACTTGATGAGAAAAATCTAAAGGATGACTCCAGCAGTCAGCAGAGCAGATCCCAGGTCTCTAGCCCTGCCTCACCTTGTCTGGCTGAGAGAAGCTGGCACGGATCACCTGGGACTTTAGCACCTCTCCAGGATTTCAAAGCACTCAGGACTTACAGGAGGAACGTTACTCTCTGATTTTTGACAAAAGAGAGGACTTAAAAGGAGATGATTTGCCCAAGATCAAACGGAGGATCTGTCTCCTCAGCTTTAGTCCTTTCCTCTGCTTTATGGTGCAGCTCACCCAGCGCACCTCCTGCCAGCTTTGCCAGCTTGTATTCCCTAGAGATGGATGCTGGGTGTGCCAAGCGGGAACGGCTCCTGCTCCAGAGCTCCCTCTCCCACCTGCTCCAGCTAAGCAGAAATCCATCCATCTCCCAGCGCGGGCTTTCGGGGCTTTTACAGGACAGACCGATGTGGTTTCAATGAAGAGTAAGTGCCTGGCTGCAGCCAGACCCTTGCTGGAACAGGTTGCAGTGACTGATGCCAGGCTCTGATCCGTGCTATTGTGCGACCTGTCTCCGGCAACAACGGCAGCGTGTGTCACCCGAGTCCCAGGGTGCTACCAGGTGACCAGCCAACGGCCAGACAGATGCACAGTTAGTATGCATGGATTTAAATTGGATTCCTGGGCCAGCTCCAGAACACAGGTGGCGATTTCAGGACACTGGACACATTATCTGCAGAACAGCAAAAATGGCAGTGGTTAAGAAGAAAGGAGCACGGTCATCCTTCCATCACTGCCCCGCCGAAAAACTCAACAGGCCAACGGCTTCTAAGCCCGCCCTGATCAATCACTGCAAATGCTAAAAGCACTGAGACGACGTCCTCCTTTCAGCCATTTGTCAAGAGGAATCTGGCAGTTTTTAGTCCTTTTATTAGTTCTGCTTGTGAGAGAAATTTGCTTGAAGCCAGCGCTCGATGCAGTGAGAAGGCAGAACAGGTTCCCACGGCACAGACGCCCGTTACTCGGCTGCACGCAGCGACTTGACAGGGATTTAACACAGCCCGGGGCAGGAAGAGCAAGGGTGCCCCACGTCTCAACCTGCTGTCCTGGATGCACATTCCTTTACGTTTGTACTTCAGCCTCAGCCCAAAATGGAGTGGAAGTGAAAAAAACCCTCCCAAGTGCGGGTGAGTGGTGAAAGGGAGCCCAGAGCGAGCCCAGCACACCGTGCGAGCTGGGCCTGCTGGTTCACCCAACCTGCAGGAGCAAAGCTGGGTGGAGAAAGATGATTGATACCGGGGTGCTGCCCAACCATCAGCTCCGTGCAACGGGGCCGTGCCAGATGAGAGACACTGTCTCGTTGTGCTGAACACCGCACACAAGGATGGAAGAGTCTTGGGCATCTCACTGGCTTTTGAGCTGAGGATGAGTCCCAGCAGATCGTCTGCCCCTCCCCTGTGGCTGCTCTCCCATGGTGCTGGATGCAGCCCCATCCCCACAGGCAGGATCAACTCTACCTAAACCACCTCTAATGTGCTCTAAGCCTGGAGAACTGAGGCACCAAGGGATTGAGAATTGCCCAGAGAGCACACGGAGGAGCACATGTTAAATTTGGGAATTGAACTTTTATCTCCTACAAACCTTTCTGGGTTTGTGTCAAGCCTGTGCCAGCTGCACAGCAGCTGCTTGAGGGGCTGGTGCTTTCTGCTCCCGTGGTCTTATCCCGGATCGGGACCCTTTGCGCTATCATCGGGCAAACAGTGGGAGAGGAGGAATACAAATGGGACACGACCTGCCCAGCACCGTTCTCCTCTGCTCCCTCCCTCCTTGCCGCACTCTCATTATTCTCCAGCAAGGGCAGTCTCCTTTTTCTCTCCCTCGCTTGTCAGCATCAGATGACATTTGAGTTGTGCTGATGAGACCTACCAGGGCGAGACACATGTTTGTCATCGCTTTGGGCAACCAACTGCCAAGGCCTTTAACTGCTCTCTTTTGATTTTCCTACGAAGTCAACCTTTCTGCCTCCCTGGCAATTTGAGTCATGCTACCCAGCTCTCTGCCTCCCGGGGATCCGAGCCTGGGCTGCTCTTGCCTCAGCCAGGCAAGGGGCTGACATCTTTTTTCTGGAGGAACCAGCGAGTGCTGCACAGAGGTGCCAGGTGAGGGCTGGCTGGGGGTGGCATCACTTTGGGGAGAGCCCCTCTGCAAGGGGCCGAGGGACCTGCTGTCCTGCCGCAAAGCGAACCTCCATCCTCAGCTGGCTCGGTCCCATCGGTTCCGTTTCCAGCTGTGGAGCTCTCCAGGTGACCACCAGCTAAGGATCGGGCCCACACTATTTCTGGCCGACCGGACGTGAGAACGTTGTTGAGTTGAGCTCCATGCGCAGAAGCCGCGGCTCACGGTGCCACTCTTGCCTGCCCAAGCAGCATTTTCTCTGGTGATTAACCGCCCGGGTCCCGTGGGGCCGAGTGAGCACGGCTAAGGACGCCGAGCACGAGCAAGGTGGCAAACATCAGCTCCCTGGCTCCGGTCCAGCAAAGCACTTGAACAGTGCTTAACATCAAACAGCATCCCGGCTGCCATCAATCACAAACCCCACGGTCCTGCAGCCAGGCACCCGCTCACGTGCCCAGGTGGGCGGACGAGGGGGTCAGAGCGGTGCCGCTGTAACACGGGCGCTCACAGCCACTCTGGGCCTGGCTTTATCCCGCTTTACCCGCTCCCCAGCAATTTATGTCAGCGCATAAATCAGAAATAAACTCTCAAGAATTCATTCTGTGGTTCTACAAAGAAGAAATTCCGCTTTAACTTTCACAGAATGTGTTTTATATTCATCTAGCAGCAGCAGGAATGACAACACAAGATGTAAGACGGAGGAAGTTTAATGAGCGTCCTTAGGGGAGAGATCCTAGATCATTTAATCAAACGACACATTGTCTTTGCTGGAAGCGTGACCAGGTGACATCTGGGTTGAAGAAAGGTCACTTAGCTTGTGAGCCAAGAGGGGCACACATTGAAATGCAAAAGATAAACCTCCGGGCGTTTGGGAATGGCAAGGGGGCAGATCTAGCAGGCACACTCACAGCACCTCGCAGAGATGACAGAGCTGTCAGCACTTGGAAGGTTTTGAAAGGGAAGCTCCTCTGAATGGCACACGGGGCACAGCAGGCTCCCAGCTCAGCCCTCCCCCTCTCTCTAGCACTGACCACCTTCTGCCAGCCCTTTCTCATCTCACCTCTTCCCCAAGAACACAGCACGGTTCACCCTTTGCTACGACCACAGAACATTTTCCTTCTGTCCTCCCTGCTCTAATATCCCCAGAAAACCTAAAGAAATAGAACAACAAAATAAAACCTGCACATGAACACTGCTGTTAACACTGATGTGTGTCACAGATTGAGGCCAGCTTGTTTTTCCCAATATAAAGTACTGTTTCTAGCCTGTGAACGATTTCTGAACTGTAGTTGTTCTAATTAGTAAGAAACATTTAAGTCAATTACAACAGTGTGCTGGTTACTACAATTACTATTATTAATTGTATTCGATTCCACATTTACAGCTATTAAATACAGTATCTCTAGAGTACCTCTGTAGACTTTTAACTCAGCAGAAAACAATGAAAAGTACCTAACACAGAGAAATGGCCAGATAAAGCAAGGCTAAAATCCAGGCTAGCCCCATGCATTATTTCTCTGCTGGAAATTTGGTGCACGAGGGACACAAAGGACTTGTTTTCCTTCATCCTCTTTTCTCTCCAGACCAAATTCCTCTTTCCTCACCTTCCCGTACATGCCGTGGCTGTTCAGCACTGCCAGGCACGTGGGCACTGCCTCAGGAAGGCAGGACAGTGATTGTCAGAGCTGTTCAGAGGAAGAAAATTTCGCTTTGTGGAAGCTTCTGGAATTCTACGATGGAGCTTTATCACGATCAGGAATGAAAACTCAAAATTGCCCGAGAAAAATAAACCCCAGGGATACCCTGTTTGGGAAAGGCTGCAGTGCTAGCTTCCCCATGGCTGCAGGGGCTCTTGCATTCCCTCCCATCGAGCTATGACTGGACACTACTTTAGAAAGAAAAAAATCACTTTGAAGAAGTATTTCTGTGTCCTGCAATGTTAAAGTGCTAATGGGAGAGGAAATGCATTCATGATTCAATGTATAAAAGTAGCCTTGGAGGAATGCAGATTGCATTTTCCCTCTGCAAACATTTGATCATCCCAATAAAACAGCAGACCCACCTTTTTCCACCAGCTCAATAAATCACAGAGAATGGAAACAACAAGTTTATAGTTGTCATGACAATCGTTACCGAAGGATTTTATGGTGTACTGGAGAGACGGGGGTGCTTGTTTATAGGCACGAGGTGCCTTCTGAAGGGCTGCGGGACTCTCTAAAACTCAACCTGCTGCTTAAATTTCTGGATTAAAAGGGAAATCACCCTCCTGATTCAGCCCCCACCTCAGCTGTGATCGCATTCGCTGATGCTCCAGCCTTTCCAGGCAGCCCTGCTCGGCGAGAGGATGCACCAACAGCTCTGGGAAGGAGCAGAGAGCTTCTGTGGGTGCCAGCAGCCACCGAGCCGCAGTCCTCACGCCAATAATTGCACTGGTACTGCACGGCCTCGTGCTAGGAAGGCACCTGCAAACCCGAGTCACAGCAGTGTAAGGCTCTGACCTCTGCTGCTGCATTTGTTACTGTTCATTAGCACTATTGATTAGGATTTGAGCTTACAGCAAAGATCAAGGCCGTGTTACACGAGTCCTGGATTATATTCAGGGTAGGAAGCAGCTTTTGTCCAGAAGTGTTTTTTGTCTACCATGTACCATTCCCAGGAGAGACAGATGGTTGTCTACCATGCGATGAATATTCCCAGGACCACCTGAGACGTGAATAACCCCTTGGAAGAAGATTTTCTCTTCCCAGGAAGGTACAGAGGGAGCTGGCAACGACCACCCCCTCCGTTCTGCATCGCTGCAATGTTACGTACCTACAGTTTACCTTCAGCTTTCAAACCTCCAAGGAGATGCTGTCTTCTGCCCTGTGTCATAAATAAGGCCAAGAAGCATTTGGCCAGAACACATGGCAGTGATTTTGAGTGACGACTTTAAGGTCTAAACACACCTTTGACAGCCTGTTCACTCCCAGACCGACGCTGACACAACCCACTGGAGTCTACGGGACAGCAAGAAGTGCGAGCGAAGCCGGGGCAGCAACGGGGGGACATTTCAGGAGCCCACCTCCTGAGCTAACACTATTCCCTCCACCATTTCTCACCTCCATCCTTCTGGCTGTAGGACCTCTCTATTCCTCCATCATCTTTATTTCCCTTCTCCATAGGATTGACGCCAAATTAGCATTTCACCCTCTGGAATGACTCTGCACAGCGACGGATCCGTATCTCAGCACTTGGGCAGGACCTCCCTTCTACTGGAATCTCCCGTGCTGTTTTACAGCCAGCTCTGCAGACTGGCTGACAATAAAGCCAGAGGAGGAGGCGTGTTTCAAGAGGTGCTGAGCAGCTTTGACTTCTGCCAACTCAGCGCTTCACCAGCAAGCACTCAGCATCTGGCAGAACTGAGCTTTTGCACTTTTTTTTTTTTTTTTTTACCTCTCCCCTTGTTTTTTTTACAGTATAAATTCAGTTTAATACCAGAGCAAGTGTGCAATGCTGCTCAGGACAGAGCAAGCTAATGAGCTGAGCGTTGTACTGCAAGAGCACCTTCCCTTGTCCACCTCTTCCCTTTTTTGCATTTCAATACTTGATCTTTTCTAAAAATAGCTGCAATTCTTAGCCCTTTTAATATGGTCTTCATAAAAAGCAGTTCTTAAAGATCTTTGAAAGCTTCGTTTTGGATTTAATAAACTGGGTAAAACGGTCATCCAGCAACTAGGCTGTAGAGCACCCGGGGAGCAGAAACACCCAGCTCCTGGTGCAGGACCGACCTCATGGCACTGGGCAGAACACAAACAGGCCCTGACTGCCTAGAGGATAATACCAAACACGGATGCCTCTGGAAAATAATGAAGATTATTTTAATGAATTTTTAATGAAGATAAAATCAGGTGCCTATTCAGCACCCTCTTCACAGCAGAAATTCTCCATCTTCCACCAGTAAGAAAAAAAATAGGGTGGGCTGGGGGGAAACAAGACAGATTGAAGTTGAACTGCAACACTGGACCAGTGGAAAAAAAGCCTTTCCAGTCAAGACTCATGAGGAATGCTCTGGCTGGTTTCCCCCAGGTGCATGAATAACAGCTCTGCACTAGAAAGGTGCTGCTGCAAATGAAAGTGGCTTTCAAACGCTACAACTGCTTGTTGCAGGCTCTCCCCTCAGCAGCCCAGTGCAGGCGGTTGGGTTCTCTGGCTCGTTCTGCACTGGTGTGATGTCCCAGGCATGTCCCTGACCTGCCCGTGCCAGCACAGAGCACTGGCACAGCTCCCGCCCCCCAGCCTGTTCCTCAGCTCCACGGTACTACAGCTCTGTGAAGCATCCACCTGCTGCTGAGAGGACAAGTCTGGAGACGGGGCACCGAGAAGGTAGCTGAGTGACTCAGACTCATGGAAATACATGTCTCAGAATAAAGACTGCGAAAAGATTAATCTCTTTAACTTATCAGGAAGGAATTCAAAAGATAATTAGATTACAGTGCACAAGCAGTTTCACAGGAGGAAACTATCAGATACTGAGGGCTCTTTAATCTAGCAGAGGAGCACAGAGAGAATCTCTTGGTGGAAATTAAAGGCAGCCAAATCTGAATTCAAAATAATGCTGGAAGCTTTTGAAATGGGGTAATGAATCCCTGGAACAGGCTGGGAGTGGTAGACTCTCCATCAGCAGGTGCCTCTCAGCCTAGACTTGGGTCTCTGAAACACACTTTTTGTAGGAAAAACAATCTTCACAGCTTTGCCTGGAAATGAAATCAGAGGAGGGATCTCCAGTCAACTGCCAGCACTACCAAAGATTACTTCAGCCTCGGCATCAGGTGCTCTGGACCTTCCTGGCTCTACCTGGAGCAGATGAGGAGAAGTTCACACATTTCTTTCTGTGCAGCTGGGGTGCAAAGACAGGGAGACTCCAGGCTGGGATGAGGGGGCACCACTTTCAACTGGTGCTGCTCACCCCAGAATTGGAGAGCTAATGAGAAGAAGGACACCCAGCAACCATGCTGCTCAGCACCCCACTGGTTATTATCTTGATGCATTGTTCAAGCAGTCCTATTAATGATGCTCATACGTGGTCTGATATTGCTCAGGAGCAGAGGCAGCTCCAGAACAGATTACTGCTCTCCACAGTAAATGAGCAACTAGAGTTTGGATGTTCACTGACAGGATTATCTTTGCATCCTTTATATACTCCTGGGTGGTTTCCCCCTGAATCCAGATATCACATCATTTGTTTAACTTACTGAATAAAGTAATTAATACTCGTGTGTTCTGACTGCTTGGCAGAATATACTGTTACAGCCAACAGATTTTATGTCTTTAGGCTTCACAGTAGAATTTGATTTAATTTGTCCCAAGGTTAAGAAAGACAGGGAGAAAATTTGATGGCTCCAGACCACAAATTCATTGCAATTTATCATCTTCGCCATGTGGCGTGGACAGACACCACTTCCAAGATAAGATGGTAGAAGTTTACTCAATCATCTTTGCTTTAAACTTGCATTCATCCATTATCAGACACTGTAAGTCCAAACTATGCTGTGTCTCCCTGCCACTGGCAAGGGGAGCCAACACTGCACGCAGTTCTCCCCAGGACTGGCTTGTCTTCCCTGCCCTTTGGATGAGGGTCCCCAGAATTTGGGGATTAACTAGTTAAGACATACACAGTCCCAAGGAAAAGTTAGGAAGCATCTTTACCAGGCTTTCCCCCTGAAAGTCCTGTTTAAATGGCTTTTTTAAAAGAAGAAATTCAGCAAAAGGTTTTGTTTCCTTTTTTTTTTCTTTTGCTAGAAGAGAAGAAAGGGAGCATGTAGCTCAGTGGCTGTTTCTTAATCACACCCAGGCTGCTAGATAACACATTTCTTTGGTCAGGCTTACTTCTCTAAATAACAAAAACAATGGAATAATATCTCTACTTTATTATAAGCAGATATTTGCAACGGAGAAAACAGCTATACAGAGGAGCTTCCCCCCCCTTGCAGAGAGCTGCACATTCAGTCTCACCACAGACTTATCTTTAGGACTTGCAGAGAGCACTTCCCTCTGCTCAGCAGTGGATTTAGGAGCAAAGAGGCTTTTAGCACCTCAAAAACCAGCACAGCAGTGGCCTGGGCAAGATCTCACAGAGCAAAGAGAAGGAACCAAGAGTTTTCCATTCTGTGAGCTGTGTACCTGGACCAACAGGTCACACTCCATTTCCAAAGCAGGGGTTACAGCATCACAAGAGCAGCTTCCAAGAGGACGTGTATGAGGCTACAGCTTGTGAACAGCATTATGCAGCAATTATGTACCAAAAGAGCTCCCAGATGTGCAGTGAATGTGGTAACAAAATGTCCCAGCTTATGGCATTTTCTCCCTCTCTCTCTTTTGTCACTGTCCTTTAGGAAGTGAACATGAAAAATAAAGTTCTATTTTTAGAAACAAGCCTAGGTCCTAAAAAGAGAGCAAATTAAGTGCAGAGATTTCCTAGGCGTAAGGCAATCGCATACCACGGGCCAGCTCAAGCATCCCTGCTGGGACAGACCCACTCCGCCACTCTCAGCAGAGCTGGGGCTGTCCCCTTTGGAGCAGCACCTGGGTGAAACGCAGGGAAGTCAACACAATGGGAAGGCAGACCTTCCACAGCTCCACCCTCCCCTCTCCTGCACTCCTATCACTGAGAACTGAATTTGACTCTTCCTTATCTACGTGACGAATGCTTAAATTAGCCTGGTCATGTTGTCAATCATTCACAAAGTCTCTTGAAGGGTATGAAACACTTACTTAGAAGATCTTCCTAAAGGTTATTTCCATTTCGAGGGCTGACTTCTGCATTGGGTTTCCACTGTGGTTTCCTCAAATGGCTCTGTACACAGATCTCTGGATCAGACAGAAGCATTTGTCATTATTCCAGGCCAGCAAGAATCTGGGCAAGAAAACAAGAGCAAAGCATTATTATATGTGCAACAACATCATGTGAAGTTGTCCAAGAAGCTGTAAGAACTTGGATTGCAGAGTCATGGATTCTACTGCAAAATCTAGACTAATGTGACTAGTCTTTAAAATCATCTTGTTCAAGACATGGGGCTTGATTCTTGACTTTCTGCCCTCTCTTCTGGACAAGTCGTCCAGGACTCACTTCGATCTCACCTGGATGCCCTCAGCGAGGAACCAAAGCACCGCGATGAAGTCACCGTCAGCGGTCTCCCAGCCAGGCCGCTCCAGATTTTGCCACAAGAGAATGGATGTTTCATTGGGAATAGGAGCTCTGTAATTCAGAAGCTGTGCTGGAGCCAGCAAGGGCATGTGTCCAGGATTCTGACTCTAATTACTTTTGCTGCTCTGCTCAGGCAGTTCCTAACATGATTTATTTTACAGACGACAAGAAATTATTATTGCTGATCACTTAAAATAACTGTCTTTGTAAGTACCTGACAGTTCAAATCTAAGAGCATACGAGGGACAGCCCAGAAACACAAGCCCTTTGGTGGAGTGGTTACCTGGGACCCCGTGGACCGTTTACTGTGGTTTCCTCAGCATCGCCCGCGGGCAGGATGCTCTGTGCCCTGACGCTTCCCCATCACAGTCCGAGGCCAACGATCACGGTGCCTGTGGGTGCTGTTCCCCATCATATATTACATTAAATTACTTCTTGCTCTTTTTATCTTACTTAGTTCTTGTCTCTCGTAGTATTTAGAGGCTCTTTGGGATACAAATAGTTTTGATTTGTATGTACAGCCACCTAGAACAAGGAAGGCTCAGGTCCTCGGTCTAAATAATAAATAATAGTTAATGTAGTCCAGGCATGACTAGCCTGTTTGTACCTAAATCCATCAGTAAAGCAGGGCCATATTGATGCAGAGAGACATAAAATGTGAACTCCTTCAATACATGCACTTATTTGTCTCAGTTTGTGAGACTAGGAAGGAAAGAGCTGTTAGCAGTGAATAGTATTTTATTAGCATCATAAACCCCAAGAGCAAAGTTTGTGTCACAGAGAACTGCACATGCATTTGAAGGCTTAATTTATGTCCCTGACTCCTCTTTTTTTTTTTTTTTATTCGCTTTTTTTTTTTTGAACAGGGACATAATTTAATTTAAAATAAAGACTAAAAGACTCTGAAGACACCTTTGGGTGGAAGAGATATTCATGCAAAAGGTAAACCTACATCCTCCTGAAATCCTGTCAGAGTTCAGTGCTATCAGCACGTTCACCTACACTGCAGAGGTACATGGAAGCTTCAGAAAAAAAATGCAGTTTGACAAACAGCAGGTTCAGAGCAAACAGCCTCCTGAAACGGCAGCTACCTTGGCAGGCAAAGCCCAGAAGGAAGAGACAGATGGGGGTGAAGTGACTTGCTGAGAAACTCCAACACATTAGCAGAGGAAAATTAGTGAGACGAGAGAAGAAAGCAGGGCTTGTGTTGCCTTTCCATGGATTGGAGCTTCAGAGAAAAGCAGCAGATCCTCAGGGCTTTCCATGGATTGGAGCTTCAGAGAAAAGCAGCAGATCCTCAGCTGGTGCAAAGCTGTGCTGACCGGAGACGCACCCTGACCTGCCCCAGCAAAGACCCCTCGCACCCAAACCAGTCCAGCACTGGGGGCAAAACTCCTCCAGCTGCTGCTCCTCCTCCTGCACCTCTAACGGTGTTTTTCTTTTCCTTTGGCCCTCTTGGAGCTGGGTCAGGTTTCTGGTGCTGCTGGGAAACAGATATCGCAATACAATTGCAATCAACCATCGTTAATCAGCAAATTACAGCTTCCCGTGCGTTACAAAGCTTTTAACTACCAGCTGCTTATTCTGGTGTATTTATGTGGTAACAAGTTCTATGCCTATTACAGAGCTGTTAAGTCTCTGTAAATATGGCTTTAATGACCAGCAAGCATTTATTTAAGATTCTGTAGCCTGCCTGTGAAGTGAAATTAGACGTGTAGGTGAGTGCTGTAGGCACTGTAGAGGTTTTACGACAAAAGAAAGAGGCTGCACCAGTAGCTGGGAGAAAGCTGTTCCGCGGGGTACAGGGTAGAACGGAGCAGCGTGGGGCGAGTTTTTCAGCAGACTCTGACTCGCTGCCTGTTGAGCAGTAAAAGTACTTGTGGCTCTGAACAGCGAGGTGAGGGAAATCTCCTGTGCCACGGCACAGACACGCAGGCTTGGGGAGTTCAGGGAGGAAGAGCCTTTGCTGGTGAAAACGTCCCCCTGCCCCGTGCTGGAACGCGCGGTGCCGGCCCCGCGTCAGCGACGAGGGGCAGGAAGGTGCGGAACAAGAGCTGGGGAGCACGCCCAGCACAGCCCAACTTGCTTTGGCTCTGAGGCTTTCCCAGCGCGGCCAAATACTGCCTGTCCACAGGGGCAAAGCTTCCCCGAAGAAAAGGCTGAAGCCCTTCTTAAGGCTTGATGATTTTCTCAACTACTTGCTTTGCGTTGGTGCCCAGGGAATCTCCTGCCCTTTCGTGCTCTCGAACCCCGCGTGCGGTGCCGTTTGCCGCACGGGCACAGCGCAAAAGGGATTCGCTGCTACAGGGGTTTGATGCTTTAGAGTGGCACGGCAAAGGACCGTTTGAAGATGGGCTCTGTGGCTTCCCAAAGGTTAATGGTGTGTGTCTTCAAGGCGTAGCGAGCCAAGTCATTTGTGCGACCACCAAACTGGGCTGAAACAAAAGGAGTGGGTTCACCAGCTCCTGTCTCTCCTTCTGAAGGAGAAAATAGCAATTCACTTGTTGGGTTGCAGGAAAAGCAAGTAAAAAAGGATTATTCTGCTTTTCTTCCTCCTCGCAACTACAAATCTTGAATACTGTGCTGTAGAAAAGTATCATCTCTTCCCTCCCCTTTGCAATTTCAGCTTCTTTTTTTCCTCCCTCTCTTATTTCACAGCTTTTAACCTTGCCCAATTGTCCCTCTTCAATAACAATTAACTCCCTTGTTCAGAGAGGGAAGTGTTCTAAAGCTCTAGCAATTTTATTTTCTACATGATGCCACAGGAGATGTTGGGAGGGTAAAATTAAATCAGGAGGTTTCTCAAGAGTCGCCCCTCTAGAAAACACATTTGCTGTCTCTCCCTGGTGAAAGGCAGCCGCTGCTGCCAGATCCGCAGAGCGATCCTCCAGTAACCAGCAGCGCTTGCACAATAATTAACTGAACGAGAGGAGAACGAAGAAAATAAACAGGCAGGCGAGGCTGTTAGGGCTGCACTCTCCAGGAACGCTGGCTCCCAACAGACCCACGCCTCGAGTCGCGAAAACACGCAGAGCTTCAGCACAACAAAACAAGGACGGCCACCAAGTGACCCAGAAAAAACAAGGAGTAATGAAGTTGTCTCCCTTGCGCTTCGGGCTGAGCACCAGGCAGGCTGCTTTGCAGCCTCCAAAGCAGGACACGGGTGGAAAAACCCAAGAGCAACGTACAACGATAAGTGAGAGAGTACTTATTTTAATTATAAGCTGGACCAAATAAATTAGAAATTCAATTACAACGCCATTCAGCGACAAGACGTTCCAAACACTCAGGCTATTAGTTGCACAAATTAACTGTAGGAGATAACGGGATTTGCGGGGAGCAATCCTGTACCCTGCTTGTAATAAAAACACAGAGGTCTGAATTGAGGCAGAGTGCGTTGGGTACAGCCTGAGATATTTCCATGCCCATTGAGCTCATGACAACCAGAAAGTAGGAAAACATTCTTTCAGAGCACTTTTCTCATTAAAATACCTGGAGTTTGGCAAAGGCAGACCTGCTCTATTGTAAAACCATTCCTGCGGTTTACAATTAGTATTGAGAGAAAACAAAGCCTCCACACCTTAAAGAGCCAAGAGACTGCACTTGTTTTGGGCACTCCTGTCCCCAGGGCAGCTCCATTCTGCCCAGCTACGCGGATGTCTATCCCTTGGCTACAAGAGGATGCCTCAGGTTTGGCATGACTGAAGCTAAGAGCAAGATCTAAGCTCCTGAGCTCCCCCTGGTTCATAGCTTGTTGCCTCAAGAAGATAACCCCACGAGCCACAGATTATTAAATCACATTCCTTCCTGCTTCTCCTAAAGGGTCGATATCCTGAGTCTCTCTCATCTTCCTGACCTAACCTACTATGAATAATGCACAAGCTACTGGTATGTCAGTTGCTTACTGGACTGTGGCCAGCCAAAGGCCTCTCTCAGCAGATCAAAAGCCAATCAAGTTCATTTCAATATTTATTTTTAATCCTCCATTCTGAAATTATAAATATTTAATGTTATGCCCTTACCAGGAAAGCAAAGCAAAGCAAAACCAGAGAAGAGACCGGACCAGACAGACAGACTCTTTCCTGCTAATCTGTGCCCAGGCGTATGCTGCTCCTTATGCCCATTAATATTCTTCAATGAACACAGCTTATTTATCAGAGTCCTCCGAGACCCTGCAAGGACAGAGGTCAGAGCCAAGGAGCACACAACAGACACAAAGGCAGGCTTCACTCCTGAAGGCTTTCCACTGAGGTGAAATTTTCTGTCCCTGTTCAAATATTCAGTAGTAACATCATGGCTCTGACAACAGCCCAGCCCCCTGACACCCCTCCAGACCCCAGGATCCTGACCCGCAGGACCCCGTACGCCCGCGATATCCCCCCCAAGCGTCGGCGGCTTCCAAGCAGCTCCATCCTGCCAGCGACCTCTCAAAAATCT
>WUAM01000431.1:103407781-103422683 GCA_024336885.1 Actenoides hombroni | reverse complement strand
CGTGATGTACCCACCAAGCGTCGGAGGCTTCCCAGCAGCTCCATCCTGCCAGAGCCCTACCAAAGATTCTGGTGCTTTCACATGTTTGCCGCAGCAAAGAAAAGCCCCCCAGCCTCCTCTGCTGATAATCCCCCATCGCTCGGGGGGTTTCCACACGATGGAAGATGAGAGCTGGGAACAAAGCCGGCCCCGCGGGTTGTGTTGGCGATGGAATCCTGCCTACCTGGCAGGAGTGAGGAGGAGAGCAAGGGATTGGAGAGAAGTAAAGGAATTAAAGACGTAGGAGATCAGACTGAGAGGTAACTGAAGAGTTTTCCTACACCCCACCTGCCGGCTTCCCTAACTGTGATTTAAAGACATACACCCGATTCCTGGCGAACGGCAGGACGAACAAAGCCTTTTTGATGGGGATTCTGTTTTCCAGGGAGAACTATTTAATAAGTTTCACTCAGGAAGTCTCTGTTCCCAATAAAGACTTAACAAAGTTAATTAGACTAAACAGTAATTATCATGTCTCTTCATTGTTCAATTATCTTGCTGAACTGGTGTTTCCTGATTAATTTTCTGATTAAAATGTATTAAATTGAAAAGCACTTCCAAGCACGAGATGACAGGTTGTGTCGCACGCGGCAGGATTTCCGGAGCTCGGGGCGGGAGGGATGGCTGACACCCGCCCCGGGGACCCTGCCAGGCACAGCCAGCACCCCGCTCCTCACAAACACACCGCCACTGCCCCTCCAGTTTGAGACCCACCAACGGACTACTGGTGCATCGCTCCTTCACGCCTCTCCTTGTCTCTTCTAGACCTCTCAACTGCTCCGTCCTTTGACCTTTCCGTTGGGATTTTCCTGCGCAGCGTAGGGGGATGTGGTTTAGCAGTGGACTCGGTGCTGGGTTAGTGGTTGGACTCTATGATCTTAAAGGTCTTTTTTGACCCAAATGATTCTATGATTCTACAGGGAACCCCTTAAACCACTTCAGGACTGGCACTGCTGAGCCACAACCGTGCTGCTTTCCAGAGGGACTGCTTTAGTATTCGCTCCCAGCAATCCAGTAATCACTGGCATTTTGATCAGCCCCTAATACTATTTGCATATCTTTTATAAGACAAATCAGAAAAGGGGATTAATTTTTCTTTCTTCGCTTTAATATCACCTGTGGCTGGAAGGAAACAAACAAATTCATTGCCTCCTTCCTCACATCCTTGTGATTAGGTTATCAGAGCCCAAGACTTATTATAAATTATTGAAAGGACACAGCTGAGCCCAAATCCCACAGCGGGCTCCTTTTGCCTTCTGTAAGGCAGGCAATTCCCAGGGAACTCTCCTCGAGCACGAGGTGGGAAGGATGAGACACACCTTCCAAGCTCCACCATGACCAGCAGCAGGGCAGTCCAGCTCTGGACTAAACCTGCAGTTCAACGTGCAGTTGCAGGTGGGGACTGGTGGGCTCCCAGCTGACAACCCAGGAGCCACAACGGAGGTTTCTTCCCTTTCTGCTTGACCTGCTGGAAATGCCCCGCAAGGCTGGTGGCTGCTGCTGGGCTGGACGCTGTGCTGGCAGCCCCAGCCCTGCTGACGGGACGTGCAAGAACAGCAGCAGGTTTCCTCCTCCACGGAGCCTTGTTTTGGTGTGTTTGAAGTCAGGCTGATAAAGACTAAAGCCGAGATTCTGGTAAGGAGTTAACTTTGTTCATGATGTACCAGGCCTCTGAAAAGAGCTGCAGCTCAGCTAAGAGTAAGTGCCTAAGAGCGTTCACCTCCGGATAAAACACAGACAGAAAAATACCACTCACAGGAACTTCATCAAACACAGTGATGTCGAAACCATTCATCCAAATATCTGACGTTTGCCACCAGTTCAGATTCATTCCAAAGGCCAAGACAAAAACATTGAAGTCTAATAGCCCAAGCAGTTTTGGTTTTCTTTTTTTTGTTTGGTTTTTTTTCCCCATAATCCTATAATCAGAAGTAATGAATCAAAGTGCTCCTTGGCTCCTACGCTATGATTTGGCAAACAAGTACAATTATAAGCCCCAAACCTAATGACTGCATTTTAACATAGCCCTGTACTTAGTAGCTCACAGTAACATTTATCCTGCACCAGGCTGAAGGGAGATGTCCGCGGGGAGTTGGCTGTGAAATGTTTGATTCCAAAAGCCTGCGGCAAGTTGATTCATGTCTATTTAATTTTTCCAAGCAGTTTCACTAGAATGCTGTATATAAATCAAATACAAGGCTAGCAGCAGAGACGTAGCAAGTTGTGGAAATACTGTATGACTTTAATTAAACTACACGCACAAATCAGGCGGTAGTGAAGGTGGAAGAGGAGGGAGAGAGAATCGTATTGCTCCGGATAAGCCAATATTTTTCCCCAGAAAAACAAATAACCGTTTACTGTGAAAAGTCTGATTTCTAAAGTAGCATTTTGTCATTGTGCTGATATTCATAATCAATTTAAATCCGGAAGAAATCATGCTTGAGCACATAAAACAAGGCAGCCTGGAAGGGAAGTTAATTAGAATGTACCAGCTCAGCCTTGCTCGTCCTTTCCTTACTACCCAGCTCCAGAGGCCTCTCGGGCGGAGTTCACTCTGACAATCACGCTCTGAAGACAACGGTGGCCACCAGCATTCCACTGATGGTTACCTGGCCACTTTCTGCACAGCCACCAGCCATCGCTTGAGGGGAAACTAAAGACCCCTGTTCAGAAAACCGATCCATCCCCGGGCACCTTCTGCTCTCGCGGGCAGTGCCACGGCGAGCGGGGGCATTCAGCTGCAGGGGCGGATGCGGCCGTGAAGCGGACGGGCGAGGAAATGGGAAAATAATGTGGCAGCCATACACAAGCCCTTCTGTTAAAGGGCAGGACTTAAGGAAGAAGGCCCCGGTAAAATGATTTTTGTTCTTTTTCGTCATGGGACTTGCACCTGGAGATTCAAGAGCGGGAGAGAAGCTTTAGTGATTTCTGTACAGAAAGAGGATGACTCAGTAACTGGAGAGCTTCAGAAAACGCAGGAATGTGGCTCCACCTCAAGTCCCCCACTGAAGCAGTTATTAAGCAGTCTGTGTTTACCTTCCCCTTTCCCCACACCCTGCAAAGCGGAAACCCAACTATGCCCAATAACCCGCTGGCAGTGCAAGAACAATCACATAAGATGTCAGGCGCTGAGCCTACCTCAGCCTATAAATCCCTCGGCCAGAGGCATCGCCTTCCCTCTCTGAAGACCAGGGAAACACAAAAGCTGTCTGCTTTGAAGAACGAAGTAACGTTCCAGAGAGCGTTCAACAATTAAATCGCCACCTCGAACTGTGAAGCTGTGCTTGTGCTTACAACAGGTCTGTGCCAAGAGAGGTCACGATCGCTCCTCTCCATTTCCACACAAGTCCTGCAGCAGCCGACACCAGAGACGCAAGGTGTCAGGCGCTGCCAGAGCCAACGGGTAGGGAAACTCTCTGTCCCACAACCCGCAGCCTCAACAGACAAGACAGAACAAGTGTCACGTAAAACCGAGGCCACGGGAGCAGAAGCGGCCCCAAGTTACGGAGCAGCTCTTTGCTGACGCTCGCTCCCAGGGCTTTCCTCCTCCCGAGACCTGCACCAGGCGGGTGGGATTCGGATGCATCCCACCCTCCGGGCAGGGAACCACAGCCCTTCAGCATCTCCACTCGAAGACATCCCTGTGCTACGGGGACCCATTAGCTCCGATTAGAGCCAGGATATCCCAAATCCCGGGAGGTTCCCTGGTGTTGAAGCTGTAATGAATTTTGCAGAGTTTTTCCTCCGCCTTTTCCCCACCTCAATCACTCTCAACTACAGGGCATGAATAATACAATAACGTGTTGCTTGGTGATTGCTGTTGTGTTTTCTTTTACAAATGCATCCAGGAAAGGAAGCAGAAAAGAAACTGCCTAAAGGGATGGGTTGTTTAAAGAAGCCTACCAAGGGTCTGAGGTTCTGCAGATGCAGGATGCCCCAGAGGTTGATCACAGCCTCCTAAGGGCCCTCAGAGCCCACCCACCTGCCCTGCCTCACAGCTGAGCACTCTTCACAACCCCAGAGCTCCTCTCCCCCTCCACTGTGACACTGGAAGGGAAAAGAGAGGTCGGCTGAACCCGGTGTGTGTAACTAATACTGCTGCGCAAGGTGCTTCACCATCTTTTACAGCAAAAGCAAACAAGGCTGTAAAACCAGAAGAGGCTCTCTATAAAAACCGCACTATTTAGAGCTGAGAAGGTATTTTGTTCCTGCTCTGAGCAAGCCCATCACTTGGAATGCTTCTAGTTGGTGAGATGGGGTGGAGTCAAGGTTATCTTCCAGGATAGGTTTGCTCCCACCAGAACAAAAAGCTCTTTCAGGTTTTACTTCTCTGCGGCACTACAGATGGAGGTTGGCATGCGTAAAAGAATGCAAAAGAAGCTCCCAGCCCTGCTCTGAAAGCCCCTTCCAGTCCTCGCCGGTGAGCACAGGGAAGTATTCAAAGACACGCTCCATCCAGAACGCAATGAGCGTGGGCTTCTGAGTGCTGATCACCACTCCAGTTCTCTGCTTGGGCCAATTATACACTGGTCTGAACACAACAACTCCAGCACAGCTGCTCCAGACCTACAGCAGAGGCGATCAGCAAGAAATTGGACTTAGGTTGTAGTCCTTGTGCTTTCTGAAGTGAGTCATGCTGTGAACAGTCTTGAATGAAAGGGTCTGGGTTTCTGACCTGCCGTTTGGGCTCTGCCCTGACACTTGCCTAATTGCCTGCTTAGATTGCAAACCGCACTTGGGGAGACTGCGCCTCTCCCTCCGCACAGTGCAAAGAGCAGTCTCAGCTCCAGCCTTTGGATAACGCAGCAAGACAGGAAAACAGCACAACTAAATACTCTCAGAAGGTATTTACTCCTCCAGTCTAATGATGGTGCTTTGGGGAAGCATGACAGACCCAAATACAGGTCCTGGGACGATGGGCTGCTGTGCTTTGGTGAAGAAGAGAAAAACAGGACAGGCTGTGATGTTCCGAGTCCAACCTGATCCCAGCCAGAGGAGCCATTAAGAACTAGAATACTTTGATAAGACAAAACCTCAAGGAAGAAATGTTCTTGGTGTATTTAACGATGCACCAGCCTCCGGTGTATGTAAAGAGCAAGGCAATTAATAAGGTATATTTAGCATGCTAAGCTGAGGTGTGCAGCTCCCACAGCAGCTGAAATACAGCAATTTAAATAACATTCATCTTAAAGATCAGCCTGGCTGTGACTACAGCTGGCGAGTGCTGTCTGCTGCTCTGCAAAGATGCAGCTTTTCTCACTGGGAGGCAACTGCTCGCTCACAGTGTGAGTTACTCCAGCATCCCTGACTCCCACACCCCCTACAAGCACCCGAGTCCGGGGTAAGAGGAACACTGAATTAGATGAGCGCACTTATCCTGGAAAAGTGCCACTTTTTACTTCTGTGGCAATGGTACCAGTTGGCCCACAGAGACAGAAAACACCCTGATGGCTGCTCTGAGCCAGTACAGATACCACAGCCATGACATCTTCCAGTATGTGCTGCTAGGGAGGGTGCACAGAACCATTTAACGCCTCAGCAGCTCGAACTAAACCCCTTCAAATGCTGTTTGCAAAGAGTTATTGTTTAACTGTAATTAATTAAATATTGTTAGTTTGGTTTTCTTCCCCGAGAACCACGAAAAAAATAAATAAATCAGTAGTTGGGACTACAGCTGTCTTTGAACAGATGAAAAGTTTCTGCTGCCTTTGAACTCACTCGCTGACTATTCCCAGCCTGTGGCCACCCACTTTGCCCCAAGGTGCCTGGCATTCAAGTCTCAAGGATAAAAGAAGCTGGTTAAAAATGAAATTAATATCCTGCATAGAAGGCTACAGAGCAAACTGAATCAAAGGAGGAAATAAAGACCTGAGCCAAGCAAAATCCATATGCAAATGATCAGTTAAACTTCCAAGACTTGACACTAAGGTTTTGGAAACAAAACATTTGGGAATCACGTAGAGAGCCTCACCCTGAAGCCAGAGAAAGGTTTGGAAAATACACCTTGTGTGGGGTGGTTTCATCGCATTTTTAAGAGTGACAGTTTAGCGCAGAATGTAACTGAGGGGTCACCTGTCCTTGGGCTGGCCCCAACAGCAACGGAGCGGGACCTGCTTTCGATGGAGACGGTGAAAATCTCCCAGTGCTCCTTTTTTCCCGTTGGCACTTGCACAGCCCAGTGCCTGCAGCAGGCAGGGGCTGGATTTGACATGCCTGGCACCCAGAGACACACTCCAAAACACAGTCCCCAGGGGCCTGAAGGAAGCCACGGCCCCACCATCCCTGCTCCGCCAAGTGTCAGGGCATCTCTTTCTAAGAAACTTCTGGAAACAAACATTTGTTGCTCTCTGGCTTCATTGGCAGGCGATAGCAGGGAGCTCCAGACCCAGCCAAGTCTGTGCACGGCTTTCACAGCAAGCCAACACTCACAAATGCTTCCCCACCCCCTGGAAATATTTTCCCAGCTCTCCCCTGCACTAACAAACAGTCGTTTTTCTGATGATAAAATCAGTCCTGCAGCAGCTCGCTGCTGACCTTAGCCCTCTGCTCCCCAAGATCTAACAAAACTATTGGAAGCCCTTAGAAATTGTAACAGAACATCTGCTTCCTTTATGGCAGCTGCCACCTGGAGAACACAGGCAAAGCTCTCCTGACCTGAATGCTACCTGTCTGTGCGAGCTGCAGCGTTTCCAACAGCAGCCAGCGGGACGCTTGGCACTTCCACAGCGTCTGAAGAGCTTTCACAGACACCTCGGTGGCCCCAGAGTCACGGCGTGTGAAGATGCTCCTTGCCGAGGAGACAAGCAGTGCTGGGGGACAGGTTTCCCACGGTCTGCAGCCGAGAGGGGAGGTGGGTCTGGGGAGATGGATCTGGGAGAGCTCCAGCCCCAGGCTGCAGCTTTCCCTTGGGGCAGGGCAGGCTGAGCCGGGATGCTGAGGGGACCACGGCAGGGGCCGGGGGACAGCGGGCAGCCCTCCCCAGCTCTGCCTGGCAGCTCAGGAGATGGCTTCACCCAGCTATGCCCCTCGCTCCTCCTGGGCCTTAAGCACTCCGAGCCAGGGCTGCACAGCCCAGCGGGACGCGGTCCTCTCCCCGGAGACACCGCTGCTGCCCACAGGCATCACTGGAGGAGTTCAGTCACCCAGTGACTCAGGGCTGAATCACACCCGGGAGGTCTTTACTCACCGACTCCAGCTCCCTGCCCAGGCAGGATCTCCAGTAAGTGCTGACAGGAGGCAGGACGAGCCCAGCCCTCAAGCTGGACCCGCTTTGCCTCCCAGCCCGGCCGACTGCTGCAGGCACCAGCTCTGCTGCCGCAGGGCATCTATCGCTGCCCTTCCATCTGAGATAATTTGATCTCTGGTGGATAACTGATCAGTAGCAACGAGAGAAAAGAGACCGTTCGGATTATAAGGAATTAAAGCTTTAGAAAGGAGTAAGATAAGGAAAAAAACCCAACTCAACCCAACCAAAACAAAATGCCCAGAAAAGATATCCACCATTCTGAAGCAAACAAAAGACACTACAGATTAAACAAAATGCATCCCAAAAGTTTTCTTTGCAGTGCTCTGACAGAGAGACAGCAGACTCAAACAATTAATTGTGTCCCAGTATAGCCAAGTGAGCCACCATATGTGTGTTGACAAAACAATATCTTTTTTTGTGGCAAGTTGCAAACTGTGCAAATCATCAACTCTGTTTAAAGCTGAAAACTGACACATCTCTGCACTCTCCTGCTCTTGTAACAGAGCAGACAAATCTGTGAGGTTTAGGGTTATGGGGGATGAGTGAATCTGGTAACAGATTGGGTCTGGAGCCTCTGGAAATCACTGCAGATTTAGGGTTTGATGGAAGAGGCATTTGAGAGGAAGCTGTTGTAGGAAGCCCAGGAGCCGTGGGCTCATTCAGGATGAGGCTGTACCAATGGCTTTGTCACCCTCACAGCCAAAGGAGGAGCTGGGAAAACGGCCACAGATAGAACAGGCCTGAAGAACCACAGCAAAGCATCCTTGGGACTGGACTCTGCAGGGCTGGGCTCAGCACGAAGCTGGCAGAGCAGGAGCTGCAGGACAGAGAGATTTGCTCCAGCCCTGGGAACGCACCCAAACTCCTTCCTTGGGCGGGCTTTGATTTTTCACAAGCACTGAATGTACTCATTTTATTTTCTATATTGATATCCATTAACAATTGCACTTGAAATGGCTGAGAAAAAAAAAAATTATCCAGCAAAGCCAAGGCAGCCTCTTGGAGACAGTCCAGACCGACAGAGCAGAGTTAAAATGTAAATGCAGAGGGACTCTTCCGGGGCTGGGCCAGACAGAAACCCACGACAGCTCTATTAAAGCTGCTCCCAGCAACCAGCACAGGCCAAGGAGCCTCCATTTCTGCTGTTCCTCCCTCCTGCCAAGGTACTGCATGGAGTGCTCTGGAATGTTCTGCCTTTCCCCTGACTTACAGACACAGAAACTGCTGCTGGAGACTGACACTATCCCAAGTATCACTGGAGTTTACAGTCTTGCCATACAACAGGAAATGAAATAACAAAAAATACACACCAAAAATACTTAGCTGTAATAAAAAAAAACAAACCATAAATAAAATATTGATCCTGCCTTATGAGATATTTTAGTGCCTGGTTACAGTACCCAGAGTTCACAGCACCGGCTTCACTGACCACTCTTTAAATGAACCAGTGGTGACTTACTCTTACAGGCACTGGGTCCATGAATCCTGGTCTCACCACCAGCTTCCAACACCATGCCAAGCAGCCCTTCCTTCTGCAAAGGTGTTTCCCATCCCACAGGAACTTAGAAGATCAGGAAAATAAAATGTTTTCTTTGGTCTTTCTTTTGACAGGGTCAGGGAGAGGATGAGAGAAGTCAGAGCGATGAATCCAGTGCAACTGGAAATGTTTAAATGCGATTGAGGAAGAGAAGCGGATGATCTTCACATGGAGGAGGGCTCGGGACTAACGCTGAATTCCAGCCCTTACATCGTTAGCATTTCTATTCAGGTCAGCCACTGCCAAGTCAAATCGCGGCTCTTTTTTTGGCACAGTCCACTTTCCCTTCCTTACATCTTTAATGACAATGTATGCACAGGACTCTCGTAAAACCTGAACTTTGGCTTCCTCTCCTGCACCGGCGCAGCTCACCAGAACCGCAGCTCTCCAGCCACGGCCCAGCAGGAGCCCAGGGCTCTTGTTTTGCTCAGATAATCCAAGGTGCCTACTTCAGCTCTATACCTAATGTGGCGTGTGTCTCCAGCAGATTATTTGAAGTGGTTATTTTTATGCCTAGAACCTTCAAAGGCAGAGTTATTAAGTGTATTTAAAAGGAAGAACTGGTCCAGATAAAGCTGGGATGTAATTAGCTACAAGCTACTGTACTTTGATGACAAAGCAGCATTCGGCGCGCGGGCCGCTCGGCAGCAGGCTCTGTCGGGTGTGCTAATTACTGATAGCAGTCGCAGCCAGGGGAAGCCTGACACTGCTCTGATAAAGCACAGCCTTCTCTAACGCCACGGCTTGGGTTTAACTCTTGGTGTTTAACTCTCAGCCGAGGCCTGGAGTTTGGCGCGCGGCTCGTTACAGTTGACTGGGTATTTGAGAGCACGGCGAGAGGGGGGAGAAGTAGGCGGAGGGAGGGCAGCTTCCACCCTGGGATGCTGGCTGGTGGCAGCAGCCTGGTGGGGAAAAGAAATTCATTTTGTTTTCCCAAAGAACCTGCTCTCTTACAGCGTGGCTCCTTTCTGGCTCAGAGCACTCGCCTAGCGATGCACTGCGAGGGCTGGAGATTCATCGCCAACCTGTGAAGTTACATCAGATCTGACTCAGCCTCGCTGATGTCAGGAGGTGACTTTCAGAGAGCGTTTGGCACTGGCCCTAAATAAAACCACATTCCTCGGCCCAAGAGAAGATGATGAATTGCAGACAAGTAGGGAAGGAGAAAAGGGCTGGATGTGTGAGGCAGAAACAGGCCGTGGGCAGGAGGCACAGAAGGTTTTTGGGGTGAGGAGAGGATTCAAGAGCAAGTAATTGGGTGACTGCAGAAGTGGTTCGATAAAGACTGCAGACCTGCTGAAAAGCTGGGGTCTCTGAGGTGTCTGGGGAGGGACACAGCACGAGCCGAGAGCCACACGGCCAAAGGTGCTAACAATGCTGAAGTGTCTCAGCACTGCTCTTCAACCTCTCGGAGACACCGCAAAGGAGCGACAGCCAAAGCGTGCCTGTCATCATGCCAACTGCCAGCCTGCTACTGCTGCTCAGAGCAGACCAGCCCTCACCATCCTCTGCACCTTCTCCACACAGCAGCCCTGGCACAGAGCCCCCCCACCCATCCCTGCCGCTGGTCCCGCCTCCCTGAGCTGCATGGTAAGGCAGCACGAGCCAGAGCCCCCAAAGAAGACATGAGGTGACCTGGAGAGGGAGGAGAAAAACACGACCTCCTGAAGCCCTTCCACTGACAGAAAGACTGTGCAAACGTCATGTGGTGACATGAAACAGATCCACCACTCACCTTAAATGTGGACACCAGGCCAAACCCCCAAGCTGGAAGAACAAGGGATAGATTCACAGACCCCAGTGTCACTGTACTGGTTTAGACTATGCAAGGAACTGTCTCTCCAGGGGTAGATGAACACTTTCCATGCCCATATGCAGACAGGAAAATCCAAAGCTATGACAATTCTTTCTTCATCACATCCTCCTCAAACTGCACCTCTGCCCCACAAAGGGGGGTAACACTATTCACACACAGCACACGCCTTAGGAACAGAAGCCCAGAGCGGAGCTCAGAGCCCATTAGGGCTAAAATGGGAACTTTCTCACTAGACTCCAGCCAATGAAATTTCACCCGAGGCCCATTTTTCATGAGTGGAGCAGAGGCTGACGTTTCTGCATCGCTTCCTCCGTCCTTCGCACGTTCCTAGGAAGGTAATTTGTCCATAACGTCTTTTTGAGTTCCTTAAATCCAATCACCTTCTTCCAGACTCTGTTCCTAAGGAAGCTGCACTGCTGCTATTGCTGATGAGCGTACAATTAACGCCCTGACCTAAAGCTCTGACAAAGCTCTCTCGACACCAGGATCCTGTCAGCAGCAGATGGGGCAGGAGCTGGGGATTTCTCTTGCCACACGAGTGACACGGGACCGGAACAACCAATCTCGGCAGCACTGGGTAGGAGAGCAAAATGGAAACCATTTCCATATTTATTGACAAATTTAATTTACAATCTGAGTTTCCACTTTGGAGAGAATATATATTTTCTCTCTAAATGTATCAGTCTTTAGCAGTCAGCCCGGCGATAATGATTTCTGTGCCTGCAGACACTTTTACTCTGGGTACAGCAAATTTATATGTAACACTTTGGAAAGAAAACGGTATTAAAAGTCATCGTTTAGGAGTGAGCTGTAAATTAACTGTTACTCAGCAGATTGGGGGTAAAAGCAAATTTTGTGTGCAGGGGTATGGCTTTTCTAGTGGTGTTTGGTTGAACGCCTGTCCAGCTGAGCCCTGTGTTCTCCCTTGGAGTCTGACAAGCATTTGACTCACTCTTCTCATGTTGAAGTGGATGGGGGGGGGGGGAAAGAAAAAAAAAAGGGAACATTCTAGCAGGTTTCATCTGACAGTGTTACAGCACTTGACAAATAACAGTTAATTCCAAGACAAAAGCCCCCTGTGAAATGGAGAATTATTGCTCCCACCTCCCAGTTGCCCAAGGGTTGGAAGGCAGAGGCAGTTACCAGCAGGATGGAAGGTCCTGCAGGAACAAAGCGCTCAGAGAAGCAGCCTGGGAAAATACAGTCCCACCAGTCACGTTAAACCAGGCACTGCCCTGCGTGCCACTGCCATGACATCGAGTTCCGTCCTCGTGAAGCACCCTGGAAGAACAAAGCAGCGCGCTCGGGAACCACCTACCACGGCCCCTGCACACCCCGGCACAGCAGCAGAAGCGTCAGTGCCAGCAAGGCACTTCACGTGTCCCACAGCCAGAAATCCTCTTCACGCTGCAAGTCAAAATACTCACGAGCGACCTTGTGAACATGCCACTGCTTGGTGTAAGCCCTTCCCTACACCCACGAAACTACAGGCGTGCAAGTTGTGATCAGGATGTGACAGACGAGGGGGGGGGAGGAGGGGGGCAGGGGGAGAAAGGGCTGCCAGAGCAGCTCTGTTGCTGCCTCGTTCCCTGGGAAAACAGTTCTCTGAATCTCACGGCGTTATGCTTTTTTCAGAAAGCCTTTCTTCTCCACCTGCTTTTGGACTCTGGCAGTAGAAAGGCTCCCTCGCCCTTCTGTTTACAAAGGGAACATGGGAACAGAACCCCTCAAGGCCAAAAAAAAAAATAGAAAACAAAGAATCTCTCCTGTTCTTTTTAACTGCCTTGATGTATGCTGGCTTCACGACTCCAGGTCTGCTCTGGTTTGTTTTCATTTTTTTAATAGTTGGATTGTGATGCCAACAAGGACACAGAATAAATGAGGTTTGTTTTTTTCTTAATATCGTAGATGGGTCTTCAGCTGTATAAACTGGCACCGTTCCTCTGAAGTCGTCAGAGCCAAATTACGCTTACTCAGGGTCTGGCCCTGTGACAAAAATATCTTTTTAATTTCCATCTTACTTCAGGAGGAGCCTTAAAAAATGCCCCTTTCTACCCATGTGCTGCAGTCCCAGCAGAACACTTCCCAGCTCCGCTTGCAGCCCTGGCTAATAGCCATCACATTTCTAGAAGATGAGTATTGTGCTTCGGGTTGTAACAATAACTGGCAAAGCTGGGGCCAGGCAGGGCACGGCCAAGGCAGCCTGTTCTGCGCAGCACAGCCCGTGACACCTTTGGGGCCACCCAGGAGGACCACAGAGGACGGTAACTGGGCTTGTCTCCACGCTCTGCCCTCGGATGGGGCTGGAGGGACCTACCCGCCTGCTCAATCTATTACTTCCCTTAAGTGAAAGATGCATCATATATAGTTTAGCAAGAAAACAATCATCAGGTAACCCAGGAACCTACTATTTGTTTTGTATCAGTATTCATTTAGTTGTCTCGGTGATGACTGGCCGTGCTGCAAATCTAAGAGGGAAGACTTAAACATACCAGGAGATTAATGACAGACTCCAGTGGAACAGATGTATATGAATAGCAAATTAGGCCACTGAAAGCTTCCTATAAAAGTAACGGCAAGAGGCTTTGCTGCAGCAGAATATACCAACAGAATAAGTAAAGTTCTTTGGTAATTTTACATCTCCACGGAGGCTCTATCACTGCAAAAGAACTGTGCTCTGGGAAAAGGAAGGAGGCCCCACAAAGCCCTTGGTCTGGGGAGGGAGACACAAATTCCATAAATAAGGAGGAAAGGGAGAAAGCACTTAAGGTGAGCAAGAAGGTGCAAGCAGCTTCCAGCTTGTAGAATATACTCGGCCTGCAATAGCTACAAGATAAGCTATCCGGAGTGGCAGAAGGCAACTTGAAATGTATTTTAGTGCACTCCTGGGAAAGGCACTGTGGGTAACCTGCCTAGAGAAGATGAAATTGGTAGGAGCAGGTATTTCCAAATCCGCACCTCTCTGGCTCATTGCTAAAGGCACCGACTGTAGGAAATCAAGTAGATGGATTTTAACAGCCTGGCGAAATCCACACGCACTGTGTCCATCTCTGAGCTCCGCCTGTGGAAAGCACAAACCCTCCCGAGAGATGAACTGGCCAATATACTGTACCCTGGTCTAGACAAGTTAATATTTCCCCTTGGAGGATATGGTTTAGAAAGATATGAACCAAAAGAGCAGGACTAAACAAAACTGATGCTGCCTGGTAGACTCATCCCAGGTAAGTGATCTCTGATCTCCACAAATGCCGCAAGGTAAAGCGCAGAACACCAGAGACAGCTTCCGAGAGACCTCCCGCAAGCCTTTTGTTGTGCCACAGCGTGTCTCACAAAGGGTAAGGCTCTTCCCTTCTCTTCTGGAGCACTGCCTGTAGGGCGAGTGCTCACACAGATTCAAACCCTCGCGATTTCCTTTATGCATAAACATTCACAAGCATGTGCAAAGCCTCAAAGCCCCAGTAAACACAGCGAGCACAGCTTGAGGTTCAAACCCATAGCCCTTACACGTGGGGGGTGTCTATAGATGCGTACGGCTCAGAGGTGCAAGGACAGACAGACACCTCCTTTTGCCCCGTACCCCTGGGGCAGCAGCGCGAGTTTATCGCCCAAGTCAGACGCGATCACACCGCGCTGCCAGCAGCGCCGAGGGCCCCAGGCCAGCCTAACATATGAGCAGAACATTATATTTTTTTTTTTTCCCTCCTTCGCAAACCTTCAAGCTTTCAGAAACTGTGAATGTTGACAGTCTGGAAAGCGAGCGAGCATGGGAAGAAAAGCGAGTAGCTGCTTCACCCTGGAGTATGACATCAGGGGCTTTATGTGCAGCCCCACGCGCCCCAAAGGCGCGCAGAAGGCGGCAGCATCAATACGCTGTCGTGCAGCCTCCGCATCTCCCCAGCAAAGGAAGGGGAACAGGACAGATGTTTCTATGGCTTCCCGTTCCCTCTGTGCTTAATTCACACATTAAAGGAGCGGATGGAGCAGGCTTCTATCTCCCTTCTTGGGCTGGAAACGAAGCGGGGCGGGGGGGGGCACGAACACGACACTTCTCAGTCTGGCACCACAGCTCTTTGTGACGAGCTGTCAGGATGGGAAGAGTCAGCAGGTGCTGGCTGCCTCTCCCGAGCCGTGACACAGGGGACAAGGGGAGGCTCTGCTCTCTGATCTGCCATCGTAAATCTGGAGCGACTCCTCTGAAAGCACAGCAGCGGGGGCACGGCCAGCCTGCTGGTTTCAGAGCAGGTCCCCACTGTCTTGCTGGGCA
>WUAM01000431.1:103375264-103400254 GCA_024336885.1 Actenoides hombroni | reverse complement strand
ACATATCCCCCTTTTGCAGCTCTCTCCGGGAAAACACCCCCCCCCCCCCCCCCCCCCCCACGCTTACTGACACAAGCCAACAATCAGTTGATTCCCTTCAACCAGAGCCCTTCATGTTTCTCAGGAGGGAATGCAGAACGGAGTCGGTACCACAGCCCAGGCGCTGACCTTGGCAAAGCTCGCTGATGCTGAAGAGCTGGCTCTGCAAGCCCCTGCACACCAACTGCTGCAAAGCAGGGTCACGAACGCCATCTGACAAACACAGCCGAGCTCGGCCGCAGAGCAGGAGGAACTTCAGCCTCTTCTGTAACTGTCTCCTTCCCCAGCACCGACCACCACAGCCAGCTGTGTAGACATTTGTTCCTCTACGCAAACAAGTAGCTGAGCGGTAGGGAAGCAACCATTGGGAAGCAGAAGAAAGGCAGGCTTGGCTGAAAAGTCCCCTGGCTGGCAGGATTTTATCTTGTGCCTGGAAACCTGCAGTCCTGGACATGCCTGAGCACACAAAGGCAGCCACAGCTGCAAGCAGCACACTGGGGTTGGAAGATTTAACATGCACAAATAAGAAGCTGTGGGTTTTTTTTCCCCTGGGCAGCTTTGAGAGAAGGCTTATGGCAACATCTTGATGTGATAATTGTGATGAAGAGGCAAAAGGAACTTAGTATAGAAACAGGATAAACTTGAGTCGTTAATACAGGGACCGAGGAGCTTCTGTCCCCCTTGTTCTCTTACTGTGACATTGTCACATCTGTATTACTTGAGGAAGTGACAGTTTCAAACCAGGGCAGGCCAAGGAGAGCCCGCCCATGCAGCAATCTCCTGATGAAAACACTACAGCTCTAGACCATTGACTTAATCAAAGCCAAAGACTGAGGAAACAAATGTCAAAGGCCAGAACTGGCAAAAGGTTGCCTCTGGAGCTCCCAAGAGCAGCGGCCATGGGTCCCTGTCTCTGGATGCCAGCAGCTCTGACCCAGCACGGCAGCGCTGGGCAGCTCGGGCACGCTGCTTGCAGAAGAGCTTTCCAATAAAAGCTCCCCGTGCACTGCCCCAGCTGCACGCTGGCTGGTTTAGAGCCAGCTCGTGGCATCCAGCTCCCTGCGCAAGAGCGTTCGTGTCAGCGTGACACCAGGGTCACCCTCCTGTCTCCGAGGGAGAAGGACAGAGCTGTTGGCATGAAAAAAGCAGAACTACTTACAGGAGGAAAATATATTTACCTTTCCTTCTCCAAGAAGTATGTCTAAAGTAATCTACGTGGGGGGGTTCAACACTACACAAGCAATGAGGAGGTAACTACATTCACACTGAGGTCTTTAACTGGTCCAAGTAACACACGTTGGCACAAAACCAGAAAGTTATAGCAGCAAGGTGATTGGGGACAGGTAACAGCTAAAAACGTAGAGTGAGATTAATTAATAATTGATGGTGTAGGTAGAACACTGCAGAAAGTATAATTAATACTGAACAAACTTGATATAACTCTGTCTTGTTAAAGGCTAATAAAATGTTCCGGTGCTCTCCAGGAGCTATGTTTTTAAGACTCCTGGGATCAGACCACCCACGACCGTAAATCTGCACAGCTCAGCTGACTTGAGCAGAGGGATGCTGGTTTGTCACCTCAGGAGATCACGCTGCAGTGCCCCCTGACCCCGTTTCACGTGTAAGCCCCTAGGTGTGCGTTTCCACACCGATACACACGCTCGCTCAGGCTCCTACCTGGAGGCAGACCCCTTTGCCCTCCCTCAGAGTTTGATTTCATCCGGGGTTTTCCAAACCTTTGGAGCTGTAACACACTGCAGAAATACGCAGCTTGAAGCTATGAAACTTACTTCTTAACACCTGGAACAAGTGATTCAAGCTGGCCAAAAATAGCCGTCATACCAAGTGCTGGAATCAGAGCCCTGAATCCCCAGATGAGTAAGCAGCAACTCACTGACTGTAAGTGCCGGATACCAAGTAGTCAGAGCTCGTGTTCACAGCAACCTGTAGCGTGAGTTCCAAAGCTCACAGGAACCGTCGGGCAGAGAAATACTCCATTTGTCTGTGAACTTTTCAAGTGCCAGGGATCTTACGCCCATGACACATGCAGGGTTGGCAGCGCTGGCTAATGTCCCCAGCTGCCACCAGTAATACCTCAGCAGCACTAACAGCTAAGTCCCAAGAATCAGCATCATCCCATGTAGATCACTGAGGCTGAGCTGTTCTCCCCAGACCACAGAATGGAAGAGAAAGGACCATTTGTGACTAACACTCAGTATGAAGCACTTACTCAAATACTAGACTAGCATAAAAACGCCCTGGAGGATGTTTTGGTGTCTTGCATAGGGATTGTCTTTAGAGAAGGTGACACAAAGAATCACGGGCAGAAAGAAGCAGGCCACCACGCTCGACATCAACACAAGAGGCCCTCCCCTCTTGGTTCTAATCCAGAGACTGATTGCCAGTGCCTGCCCTGGCTCCTGCCTACACCATCGCTCAGGCATCAGAGCTGCCGTGATCATTTCCTGACTCTGAGTCTTCTTGAAAACTATTCCAGACCCCAAGTCTGGGCTTTTAAGAAGCTTCAAAGAAAAAGACTGATAGGGCTATGAACAGGCTTAAATTAAACTAATTAAGTTCAACAGAAGCCCAGCTTCGTTCTGAACTCTGCTTCCTTTGACTTTAAAGGGAGCCCAGAGACGCGAGCAGAGTTACTGCTCAGCCAAAGCAGCTGTTTGAAGCTGGGTGCAGTGAACACCCTGTTATTTAGTGCTCCAGACAACTGGCTTGCAGGACTCAGTCCTACCCGTGACTTTGCTCTGCCCTTGAAGGGGACCAATACAAACCTCACAGGGCCAGGGAGAGGATTAATTAGGTAGTATTTGCAAAGTGCTTTGAACATGAAAAACTTGAGCTCTCCGTGTCTGTTTACACATCTGTTAAGTATCATAATACCTACCCCAGAGGGTTGACAGTAAGCTTATTTATTTTTTGTTTGCAAAGGACTCAGAGATCCTAGATGAGAAATGCTGCAGAGGCACTGAGTGTTATTGTTATTAGATGGGCACACACTAGAAACTTCTTGGCCAGCTCTCGATGCCAGGAATAGAGTGGGGAAGAAGGGAGGGTCAGCTCTCCATCTAAGCCTGGCTGCTTTTGGCTCCCTGCTTCAGCAGGGGCTCTCTGAAGGAACAACTGATCAACCAGATTCCTTTTAAGCAGGGTGGGGGAGGACTCCAGCCAGGGCCGGTGTGATTGATGGGTTACTTGCACCGCTGTAGCACAGAGGCTGGGTAAACTGGTGCCCACACATGCCTTTTGGAGGACTCCTAGCAAAACACCAGCCTTCCACAGCACAGCAAGGACAGCTCTTTTAAACATTTGCAGTCACTTTTTGGGAACAGCACAGCCTCTGAACCACAAGACTTTATTTTAATCACCATCAACTAATGGATGTTGGAAGGTGTTTGCTTTCATCATGGGCACTGCCATGTGCCTTCAAGCTCCCAAGGCAGGCGGTGATAAAGCGAACTGCAGGAGGGCAGCGGCTGCCTCTTGTTCTTTCTCAGAAGTGAAATGCATCTTCTTCCTGGAGACATCTCGCCCCACCAAAATCTCCTCTGCTCGGCATAATGAGGGCATCACTCTTTGCAGGTAGTTTTTGAAGTAGCTAATTATGCTGTGCTGTGGGAAGCTGCTGCACATTCCTCATGTTCTGGGTGATCCAAGAGAGTTTAACTAGGAATAATGGGGAAAAAACCGTGCACAGAATATATTAAGCTGAGCATCAGGCAAAACCTCCTAGCAGGGATGCATATGCATTAGGTGGTGCCTGATGAGAAACTGGAAAGGGATCATTTTAAACTGGACAGGACACAGCAGAAGTGAACAGTCTCCCACGGGTGTAATAGCTCTTATTAATCTCTTATAGGACCTAATATCGGGACGTATCTTTCACTGACGAGAGGGAAGAGAAAACTGAAAGAAATAAGGAGACCTCCTTGTTTACACAACTAAAAATGTGTGCACAACAGACCTAGTTGCTAGGAGTAAGAGGCAAACTAATCATGAAATGACAGCCCCGAAGAGAAGGGCTATAACCAGGCTTGGAAATAGAAGACAATAAACACACCATGTGTTAAGCGAGGTAGGGCAGAGGACCAAGAAACAGCCTTCACCTCATCTTACTCCAGAAGCCACAGAGGCAGAGAAGGAGCAGGCACACGAAGGAATTTGACCTGAACTCTCCAGCAGGAGGGGAGAGGTCAAAGGAGGACTCCTGTTCACAATAATGGAAGGTCTTGTAACCTAGGGCTTGGAAAAAGCACTAGGAACTCTGTGGTTAGATTAAGAGGAAGTGAGTCCCACTTTAGCAGACAGCAAAGTATGCAAAGGAGTTCAGGAGTTCATGTCCAAGTTCTACCCTGCATCCCTCTCCCAGGGCAGACACATTTGCAGAACAAGGCCGGTGAGAAAGGACCATCTATCCAGATGTTGATGCCTTCTCCACATTCTTCAGGTTGTGTGGAAAGCAGAGATCCTTTTAGATCCTGAACTTTCTATTTCCAGGTGATATAACTTCTTTATTCCTGACTAAACACTAGCAAGTGCCAGGAATGGATCACAGTTTTACCTGCTAATAAACAGAGAGCAGAAGACACATTCCAGCACATACGCTCTTTTTTCTTCCCTCCACTCATACTCTTGACAGTGTCTTTTACAACCTTTTAACAGAGCAAAGTTATGCCTCAGACAGCTGACCTGTGCTTGTTTTTTCGCAGGTCATTCCGATCTGTACTTGAATGTAAGTGTTTTTTCCAGCCAGCCCTTCAAGTCTGAAAATAACGCCGTTCTCCAGGGGAGCCTACCAGAGGCACTCGGATGATTTTAGGATGAGATTCCAGCAGGGCTGGGTCTAATCAGCAAATCAAAACTTTGCTTCCTAAGGCTTTTTCTTTGTCTGTTTGTTTAACGTCAAAGACAGAGCAGCCCATTTGAATAATGCAGGATTAGGAAGGATAAACCCGACCAGCACATTTTAACAATCTCAGCGCCACAAATCAGTTTCAAGAGTCTCGGTGAGCTCCAGGCAAGCACTGCACAACCATGGCCTGGGGAGCTCTGCTCACGGGCTGAGGATGCAGCAGGAAGAGGCACAGAGATGATTTGCCTTCCTGCATCCCCGGGAGGCCCAAGAAGAACTGGGGAACTTTGGGTTCAGCTCTGCACACAGCTGAACAAAAGCTGGGCCACAATGAAGTGCCATTTTTCAGGGTCTCCCTCCTCCGAGCTGCCTGACAGCGTGAGGCTCCTGAGTTTCCCCAGCACTTTTCACACTTGATCTCTCCATCATACACGATGGTTCACCAGTGAAAGAGACCGACATAATAAAGCAAGATTACATCAGGTTTGTTTCCTTTTGCCTGGAACAGACAGAGCCATGCCTTGTGCAATAAGTGTCTTTCCCAAATCAGGGTCTACAAGATCCTCTAACAAATACCCACCGCTGGAATTAAAACACAGGCCCATACTGAATCCCAGTACCTTGCAACATATGACCACCTCTACCTGCTTGACCTGAGGCTCACCCAGCACTCCCCACCCCAGAGAAGAGAAAGGGTATGAGTCTGAGTGAACAGAACAGGTTATTGTCATGTTGTGTGTGTGTCAGGCTTTGCCTGAGGCACTCAAAGTTAGTCTGCAAAGCTGTCTGGAATCCCTGGGTGTCTGTTGGCAGCTGTCGGTCCCAGCAAGCAGCAGTGATAACGAAGAGTTTAAGTGGAAGAGTGGATTTAAAAAAAAACCTGGCAGGAAGGTTCCCAGCAATAGAGAGCTAACTCCACACAACTGCAGGCAGCACTGGCCTTTGAATCCTCACCCTCCAGCAAAGACAGGAGCTACATCCAGTTCCCCACCTCTGTCAGGCCCCAGCTTTGCAATAAGGTAGAGGTGTCAATTTTTGTCAAAGGCAGGATGAAGATGAGCACATGCAGGTGCCTGCCCTCAACCCTGCTGCCTGCAGCCTCTTGCCCCAGCTGGACTCAGCAGGGAGAGGTCCCCTCTTAGACTAAGAGCTGCTACAACAGCAACATGACTTATCTCTATGGAGAAAAGCCACGTTTAAAAGAGGCCAAAAAAATATCATCCAAGACAGCGGCGTTGTTCTTTCCCTATTACATCTGACCACTGTACTATCTGTATGGTATTGCTTCTCACAACACCCTCCCAGGAAGGAGAAGACAACAGCAAACTGATACTCAGCAAGTCTTGTATCACTTGGAGGGATATTCAGACAGCAGCCTAAATCCCACCCACACACACATGCCATGTTTTCTGTCAGCTGACTCCAGTTTTCACAAGTCCCTTCCCCAAAGGAATGTGACCCTGGAGCTCTGGCCCAGGTGACACACAGGGCATGGCACACTAACCACTGGACCGCCCTTCCCCACGAGCCTTTAAGCGCATCTTCGAGATACCACTTTGGATAAACTTCACTGGACAGGATCATAAATTCTGTCTAAATAAGAATTAATGGTACTAATAATGAAGAGAACCCACAAATCTTCAGTGAAACCGATGAGTATTTTGGGAGACAAATGACTCTATTACTGAGGCTATCGGAGAAGCCCTGAACCATAGCCACAGTGAACACGAAGCAATGGTGCTCCCTGAAGCTAAGGGAACGGTGCCAGTTTGCTTTCCCAGAAGACTTGGCCCCTCTGGAGTCGTTCAGAAGAGCCTTCAGTGGCTATAAATGCTCTGTACTTGTACTCGGGTCATTACAAATGACAAGAAGTAATCACCACTTATCACAAACAAGGCAACCAAAGTTGTACGACTGGCTTTGTATTGGACAATCAACAGGAGATTTTAAGAACACCCAAATCCCGGAATCCGACTGTAGCTTGCGAAGCAATGCCAGGGCCAGTCACCCTGACCTACACCCTCCAGTCCTCAGTGGGCAGGGACCAGGAGCACCACACAGCAACAACTTGTTCCAGCAACACAACATCTGGCTGCAGCATCTCCATCAGGGTATGCACTGCAGCTCCAGAAGCCTCCTCTGAAGGGGGAAAGCGGCAAAGGAGAGCAAGGAGGAATCACCATCCCTTTCTCCAGAAGCCTCCTCTGAAGGGGGAAGGCAGCAGAGGAGAGCAAGGAGGAATCACCATCTCTTTCTCCACACTGCCCTTTCTTAACAACCTCACTAGAGCGACACGTGAGACACAAAAGTAATTTCTATCATTACAAATCAAGCCTTCCGTATCTGCAGGGTCACAGTAACTTGGCACAGCAGAGGCTTCACCCGCCTGCTCAAAGTTTTCCATGGAGATGGGGCTCTGGATCCAAACTCCCAGCTTCTGTTTCCTTGTGCACTGACTTACGCAAAATGGCCTCTCGGAAATAAAGATATCTGCCACTTTTGGCAAAGTGAGTCCCTTGATTGCCCAACAGTTGACGGGCAGGCTGAGAGACGTGTGATTGGCAGAGTAATTGAAGCAATGTCCCGCTGGTGATGAAGGGACCATGTAGCATCTGTATTATCCCGAAGGTCTCTGCTGGCCAGTCTGTTCTCTCTCCCTGTCTGGATACAGCCCTTCAGTGCCCACACAATCCAAACACAAAGACAAGCAAAGAGCAAAACCCTAAAGCCTCACCACACAGCAGGAGTGCCCAGCACGGCAGAGCCGGGCAGGGTTGCAGCAGGACATAGGCTTACATATGTCCAGTAGATCTCAAAAATGATCTATTGAATGTGTGGTTATGTATCTAACCCAGCATAGACAAAACATGCAGAGGTCTGTGCACACACACATACACCCAGCACACGGGGATGTGCAGAGCTCAGCATCATGACAACAGAGAGCTGTGTGTTCCTGTGACACGTGGATGGATGGCTGTGAGTCCGGGGCAGTATCTGACACTCCCAAGGAGAGGAGACAGCTCCTGCTTCTAACAGAAAGGTCTCCAGTCTGAGAACCCCCAAAAGCTTTCCCACCCCAGACCATACACACTTCTCAGGAGCCCCCAGGCTCACGCTGTACGTTGGGGTGGATTCAGAAGCACCAAGGGGCTCCCGAGCAGAGCCACCTGCTGAGTCAGTAGAAGACGACAAAGGCCACGTCCCCTCCCTGGCAGAGGTTCCAAAGCCTTCCTCCATCTACCCCTGCTGCATGGAGTGCTGCAGAATAGGGAAAGGGTTTGTTACACTGTTAAAAATATAGAAATGAAAATAGCCCCTGAGCTCATCCATTTTCAGACTAGCTAATTTGTCCCCAGGGGCTGGCTGGAGGGGATGGGGGGAGGGAACGAGCACTCTCTCTCCTGTTATAAAAATAACAAAAAGTGATGAATGACCCTCACGGCTCAGGATGGGAAGAAGCAGGTTTTTTCAGCCTGAGATAAATTACTCCTGTCACAGCAGGTAGCATAGTGATTTACCCACAATATACCCGGGCCAGCTCCTCGGTGACCCGGCTTTACCAGCCTCGCTTATCTCATCTCCAAAGATTTGCTCTTGTTTAAAATCAAAATGAGACCAATTGGGGAAACAAGAGGCGAGGCTGCCTCTGCTCTGGGGCAGGCCGGCCGGGCTCCCAGGGGACGCAGGGACATCAGCCTGCGCTTTCTGCGCGGGGCCGACGTCAGAGCTGGGCAAGGAGCCCGCGAGCAGCGCCCAAACGCAACGCGTTCCACGCTCCCGCCAGACCCACACGTGCCTCCATAGATTCCCAAGCGCCATCTGTTGGCATTTCTTCCCGTGAACTTTCTGCTGAGCCCTTCGCAGCCGAGCAGCGTTCTCTCCACGGGCAGCACCGAGGGAATCGCGACTCGGATGGGAAGCCAACGGCGCCCGGGAGACGCGAGCCCAGCGCTCGCTGCCGGGGCTGGAAAGGGCTGGGTGGGGAATACCCCTGACCTGCCAGGCATCTAACCCCACGAACAAGCTCAGAGATTCATTTATTCTGGACAGGGAATTGATAGATTTAGTTCAATTTTCTTTTCATAAGCCTCCCTCCCCAAGCTACATTTCTCTTTCCGGTAACATGTGGATGGAGGAATAAATTTTAAACTGGGAAGATCAAACCTGTCAAATGATTTCCTCTGCTCCCCAGGACGGGAAGGTAGCTGGGCAGGGGGGGGCTCCCAGCTAAGGAAGGAGGCTTGGCAAGTAGTTTTAGGAGAATGGCTGCAGCCAGCACGCTGAGTAGCAGCTCCTTACTTCTCCAGCCACTTCTTTCACAGGAGGTTTCGCTGTGCTTTTAATTTGTTCATTTGCAGTGCCTAACACAGAGCATGCTGCAGAATCCCTCTGAGGAACAGAAAGGCACAGACACAAACAGAATGGAGAGAAAGGTGCTAAAGAGAGATTCAGACAAATATTTACAGGAGAAGGGGAAGCCTAGACCTATGGGAGGAGAAATTGCAAGAAAATTAACTGAAGAACTGAAAGCACCTCCTGATACAGCTAATGACACCCCAAAAGAGATTCATCTGGACCCGAGGCAGCCACACCTTTGTGCCTGTGCTTGCTGGGCTTGGGGAGCTTTCCCTGGGGCTGACAGAGCACAGCACAGTCCTTATTCTTCCGTTCTGCACAGACCATTGCTACTTTCCCCACACTTGAGCCTGCAGAGCCTCTGCTCACCCACCCATTCATACAGCTTTTCTTCCATTCCACACAAAGTTCGATTCCTGTGTTGCAGTGACACTCACACACAAAACACGTGTACTTTATGCCTCTCCATCTTCCTTACCTGCAAATACACTTCAGAGATGATGCACAGCTAAGGGGGCAGCGTTCACACACGTGAGACATTCTTATCCCCCCCCTCTAGCCAACCTTCCACCGTGACTCACCGTGGAGGTGAAAGACCCCTAGCATAAAACCCACTCAACTCACCCTTAAGAAACCAGCTCTTTCATTCCATTTCTTTGTTCCAGTTTAACAACTTGAGGGCCAGATGATGAACACAGTGTGAGCAGAGGCCAGCCAAGCTCTGATCAATAGTATTCGACAATAAAGTAACTGGCCCTTTTTCCCCTCTTCAATTTAACTTTGGGCTTCCCATCACTGTGCTGCAAGGGGAGAGGATTTAAAGCCCTCTCCTGAAGGGCACAGACTGGAGAGCAGCTGGCATCGTAGGCTTGCAAATCAGAGCAGCACACAAATAAGAAAAATCCCTAGAGAGTTTGGAGTTCAGTTCTGAGTCACAGCCATAAATCTAAGCAACTAATGTGAGGCTGAACCAAATTATTAAGAAAAAAAATCATAATTTGAGGGCTAGACACTATTCCTGCACAGAAGTTGCAAAACCCAAAGGGAGAGGACAAGAGAACCCCACAGACACATCAAAGAGCTAGTGGAAGGATAAGCATGTGATTTTAAATCAGTTTTCTACTCAAATCCTTCTTATCAGAGTGAAATGTGATGTCCCAGGCATGACAGGGAAGGTGTTAATTCCTGTGTAAATAGGATGTGAAATGCCACAACATCAGATGGGGTTTCTACTCACTTTGCTAATTACGTTCTCTGCCAGTTTGCTCTTTAAGTCATAATTCATGTTGGTGCAAACTGCATCAGTAGGACAGTGCTCTGCTTCAGAAAGCAATGCAGAATTTTTAGACTTGAGTGGAAAACTTGCCAGAGGCTGTATTGTCAGAAGGGGGAAAAAAATAACATACGATATACCACCAGGACTATAATTAGTTATTTTTCATAGTTGTAAGTCAGAAATCCTACTTGGGGCTTTATAGAGATGGACAAACAGCAGAAAGCAAAGACCAGGTTTATCGTGCCAGGATGGAGTGCACTGACACTTGACTGACAAAATCTTGGTTTTTTTAGTGTATATTTTACTTATTAGCTAGTCCTACTTCGAGCACGCCAATGCAGCAGCTTCATCTCAGAGTTAGCTCATGGGCAAGGGTGTGAGGAAAACACGGTCACCCCAGACAGCGCAGGAGTCGGAGAGCTCGCTTACCAGGCACTGGTGGTCCCGCCAGCCCCAGCCAACAACCCCTCTGCCCCCTTCTTCTCCCTGCGCAGGCTCTGCAAGCCTCACCGAGCTGCTTTGATGCCACTTTTAGCAATACCTGGAAAGATCAATTGTGAAAGTATCTCAGATCCAACTGCAACACACTGAAGTGACTTCCACGGATCACAGATGGGCACGGTAGGTATGGATTTATTCCTTAATTTGCCATGTTAACTTTTCCCTCTGAACAAGAGCACGGCTACAGCAACCAGAGGAACCAGGAATGTGTGATAATCCTACCTCAGCCTTCCATGGCCCCTTCGCTGTCTCCTCAGCCACAATGAGCCTTGTTTGGAACTTTCAAAACAGAACAGTGCTTCTGACCCTCCCAGGGTCTTCCAAGGCTAGTAAGCCAAGAGGTTTGTGTGCAAGGAGTAAATATGCTCCTTTAGTGTGATACTCTGCCTACCACAGACCAGAGACCGTCCTCCATACTAATGTCTGCTGGAACAAGAGCAATCTCTTAGAAAATTACCTGAATTTGATAGAAGAAGTCTGCACTCACAGAGTCGATTACAGCCCTTGGTCAGTTGCTCTAGTAGTTAATTATCTTTAGAAGCAAAAATATGGTTTGAATTTCTTTCAGCTGAGCTTCTTATCCCTGGACTTATTCTTCTTTTATCCCAGGAAAGCAGAAAGAAAATTAGCTTTATTGACTTACAGCAAGTTACTCTTCATTTATTCCAGGTATACACAAAGAGAATCAGCCCCGCTGGAGTTACTGCTGATTTACAATAGGTAAGTAGGTACACAATTACTTCTGGTGATTTACAGCCGAGTTACCTGTTATTTATTCTAGGTATTTAAGGATATATCCACAGGGGGGCCCTAAGGAAAATTAAACCAAATTAATTTTAAAGTAGATTAGTTAAACTGTGTTAGACCATGACACATACCCTCCTCTTCAGAATTAAAGAGACCTTAATTCATTTTTGTTCATCTTAACTCCTTCCCCAGCGTGAAAAAAAATCAACTCAGCCCAAGTGGTGGTACCAGGGAACTGCAGTGACCGAGTAGGAGGAAAATTAGCCCTGCTTGTTTGAAAAGGGACCATCGCTGCTTTGTAACAGGATGAAGAGATCAAGCAACGTGGACATCGCTGATGAAAACCTCTCACTTGCATGTCTTTCACTCTTGCTCCCTTAATCCTTCTTGCTCCACGTCTTCCCCTCCCCTTCCACTCTCATAATGCTTTTCTTCTGTTTCAAGCCCTCTACCACCTCAACTCTCACATTCCTCCTTGTGTGTGCAAGAGAGCAAAGTCTCTCCCGCTCTCCTTCACTTACTCTGCTTTTCTCTTGCATCCCATCTTTTCTCTGTGACCTCTTCCCTCCCACCAGTGCTCTTCCAAGCATGCCCAGGAAGACAGCTAGCAGCGTGAAGAGTTGGAGGAGGTTCTACAAACAGTTCTCAAGGAAAAAAAATGCCTAGGCTGGTTCCAGGCTGTAGGATCCAGACTACTCAGATGAAAGCCGATGGGTGTTTCTAAAGCACTCACCTCGAGGCAACTGGGGCACTCAAGGAGAGTGTCAGTGTTGCAAAGACCATGAAAAAACAGAATAGGGGGAAGGTTCCACAGTAGGCAGCTCTGGGCCTGGATTACTGAACATTTCACCTTCAGTGAATTACAGAACAACTGAACTGGGCCTTTTTTTTTTTTTTTTTTTAATATACAGCCTAATTGCAGTCTAAATGCAGTAGAGCCCAACAGAAACAGAGCAGCCCCGCAGTATCTCTTGGCATTAGCTGCTGGGTTATGAGCAAGGGAGACGTTTATTGCCCCATACATTCCCAGGATAATCACTGAACTGACGCAGCCCATGCACCATACTTCCCAGGTAATGGGCTAAAGCATCACTTACTAGTCCAGCTGAACCCTGGGAGCAGCTTGGCAAGCGCAGAGGCAACCAGCCCCCGAGTCCCAGGTGCTGCAGCCTGCTCAGCACCGACCACCCAGAGGAGATGCAGGAGTGAAAAGCTCCTTACAGAGAAAGAAAGTAAGGTTTGCTTTTTCAGAGATGCAAATGAGATTGGCAAGGCCCGATTCCTGCTAGATTTTAATGAGACTTAAGCTGCTCAGGAAACCCCCACTGACAATAAACACACCATGGGCTTCATACGTACCCAGTGGCGTGGAGCTTTGGAAACCAGAAAAAGCAGCAGGCTGCTCTGGCTGAATAAACCCTCTTCTCTCCCACCCCACCACAGTCTGCATGCGTCCAAAGGTCCTGTTCACTTGTTGAGTGCAACAGAAAATTCCTGAATCCCCATCAAAACTCTTGGATTTAGTCTGCTCTGTTGCCAGCACGCCAGAGACCTGGATGAACTGGTTTCCACCACTGTAACCCAGTTTTCCCACCAGGGTTAACAGTCTAGGCTCTAGAAGCACAATTCTACAGCACAGCATGATCTATTACTGGTGGCTGTAGATCACTGTCAACCTCAGTAGCTGATCCCTTGGAAACAGGGTGTAGGGTAAGCTAACACAGGCCTAATCCTCAGCTGAATTGGTACAACTTGGATGAGATGGCGTCTTCGCCAGGTCCCAGAGAGCAGTCAACTGTGGAGCCAACTGAGGTGGCCAAAGAGGCATCAACACCAGCATACTGCCTCTGGGAATGCTCACCACTGGTTGGCAGTACCGAGGTGCACAGAAAAACTACCCTCGCTTATGGGATCTCAGTCTGTGTACTAACAAAAGAAGAAAAGACAACACAATTCACCTCACATCCTACAGGAGTCAGACAGAAATACAAGAGCAAGTATCTTCCCTGTGAGTCCAGGCTCCTTTGAACACAAACACACCAAGACACTAAACATAGACACAAAACACAAGACATCGACATGACAGTATTTATATCGTATAGAAACTGCTGATGTAGAGGATTAATTCATTCCCCTCATCCCAAAAGCACGTGGCATCCTCCTCCAGGACACACTAATCTCTAGCAAGCCCCTTCCATATTCACTAATTCTGGAAGCCAATCATCCCCCTGTCTCATGCTCCACTCCTCACTCCCTGGGCGAGTCCCAGTTTGGTGTCATTCCCCAGGGTGAAGAGGATGCTCTTTGTCTGGCATTTAGAAGGAATCCATTCAGCCCCGCTCAGCCATAATTAATCCAGGCGAATATCAAGAGAAAATGCAGACACAATTATACAGCCATGCTTGGGGGTTAACCCTGTGTTAACTGATCACACAAAGCTCCCTCTGTGAAGAGTATGGCTGCAGAGCCTGCTGCCACCTCCACCTTTCACAGAGCTGCTGTTGCAACTCCTCTCACCTTGAGAGGGGATTATGACAAGGCTGGTCTTTGGAACAAGCCTTATTAAGAAACAGGAAATAAAGGTGTGGAAATTAATCTCAAAAGTCTAACGTGTATTATCAGGATGATTCCCTAGCGAGGCTCAACAGCAGAGCTGGACACACTTACACCGTTATCACTATTAGCAAGGCAACAGCGCTGGGAGCAAAGGGCAGTCCCTGCCCTCAGCTGCCTTTCACGGGCCTGATGCACTCGGACTGGGCCTCAAGTCAGGATCCCAGCAGAGTGGATGATCCAGGCACGAGCACCAGCACTGAATCAGCCTCGTAAACTATCTGGGCATGGAGCTGGAGCCAGCAGAGCACAGACAGTCACGGGTTGCTGGGTCAATAGCTCAGAACCCAGGGCTGGACTCAAGCTGTATCAGAGCTGGAACAAACCACACTGGCACCTGCTTAGCAGAAAGGCTGGGGACTTTGACAGGATTCAAGATTACAGAATGTTAAGGGTTAGAGGGGACCTCAAAAGATCATCTAGTCCAAGCCCTGTGCCAGAGCAGGTCACACAGGAACGCATCCAGGTGGGTTTAAAATGCCTCCAGAGAAGCAGACTCCACAACTGCTTTCTTATGGGACAGATATATATATCTATATAGATATAGATAGATATATAGATATACATATATATAACAGATGTCATTTGGCCCTCATGCCCCCAGTTGTCCCTAGGAAAGTCCCATGAAGCCACAGGCACGTGATGCAGAAGCTCAGGTAAGATGGGTCTGGTCCAGCCCATGCCTGTGACAGGTCTGTCCAAGCAGAGAACTGTGCAGCTCTGGGTGAGAGGGGCTCTGCTAGCTGCTGATCCCCCCAGCAGCTCTGGGTGAGAGGGGCTCTGCTAGCTGCTGATCCCTCCAGCAGCTCTGGGTGAGAGGGGCTCTGCTAGCTGCCATTCCCCCAGCAGCTCTGGCTGAGAGGGGCTCTGCTAGCTGCCGATCCCCCCAGCAGCTCTGGGTGAGAGGGGCTCTGCTAGCTGCTGATCCCCCCAGCAGCTCTGGCTGAGAGGGGCTCTGCTAGCTGCCATTCCCCCCAGCAGCTCTGGGTCTGGCTCTACCCGCCCCCAGGGCGGTCTCCCAGGCCCGTTAGTGTCCCGGCAAATCCGATGGCTCTTCAATAAGGAAAGCTCTGTTCTGCCCCCAGAACTGTTTATTTTCTCCAGAAGCCCTGTGATCAATCAAGCTGACACATCCGAGCCACCATGAAGCCTCCTCAGCTGTACGAGGTGTTGTGCAAGGTTTTGTCCGCACACAACAATTGAGAATTGGAACATTCTCAACAGTTAACTTCTATTTGCAACAGTGACTTGAGCAAGCTGAGATTGATGAGGGTGGCAACACCGACACCCCCACCTTCTCCCCATTCCCGTCCGGCTGGGAACCCATCCCCGCGGTGCTGCCGCAGCCCTCCCTCCACAGTGCTTCTGAGATCGCACCGGGAGCGCGGCCAAGGCGAGATGTGCGTTTTAACTCCGAAACCCTAAATCACAATTCCCAGAGCACAGCCACCCCGGTGTCCCCAGGGAACCCTGGGTGACGTGCCCAGCTGACATAGATCAGTGTGGAACTGTGGGGAAACCGCTGCTCTGACCGGTGTTGGAGAGAAATCCAGAGCTCTAAGGCACAGCTTCGCGGCTTCTGCTTCGGACAAGAGCTACGAGGTGACCACTCATGTCCCGTGTGAAGATAACAGCAAAGAATTTCTGAAGAGGACCATAAAGGCTGCCCAAGCTTTGTACACCACAAGTGCCACGAGTTACAGCTGGAAATGCTTATGTTCTTTATTTCTGGGTGGATTTTCTCCCTTTGGAACATCAGAGAGCAAGACATGTTAAATGAGCAGCCTGGATTCAAGCCACCCTAAATACATCCCACAAACAGAAACCTAACCAATGTTTCAGGGCCCCGGGTACTATTCTGATGCACATACAATAACCAAAGAGTTGTTGCATCACCATTCCTTGCTCAGAGACTCCAAGCTCTCAGCAGACCAATTCCAATAGATATTTGTGTAAATTTTAAGATCTGGGACGGGCACAAGAGGGAAGTGGTGTCCTGGTGTAAGTGTCAGTACCCATATGGTTCCACCCGTGATTTTTAAAAGTACGTATTTGCTCAGTAAATCAGCAGCTCTGAATTCACACAATCCCTTAATCCCCGAGTGGAAGATCCCCATTATCTGTCCAGTACAAGGCACATTATTAACGGATTACGTTTGCAGCAGGTAAAGGTCATTTTTAATGCTTTTAATGATTTAAAAAATGGATTTTCCTGTCAGATTTACTATTTTCAAGAAGCTTGGCCGTGAAAACCCTACCCAGTAAGTAATATGCATTAAAAGGTAGAGATTCAACTGGTTCAGTTCTCCCAAACAGAGCTCAGAAGGGATGAACCGTAATGGATCATTGCCCAGTAGAGATTTAGAAGCCAGTCTGAGCAGAAAATACAGGCCAGATTTTCAGAGAATCTCCAAAATTAAAAACAGTTTATACACATTTGCTGTCCTCCGAGTATGTAACAACTGGCTTCAGGTGGACAAATACCATCTTTGGCTGCACAAATATCACAGGGTATCGTTTATTTGGTCTCTTCTGCATAAATTTGGCCGGAAAGTACAAACGTCTTTCTGCTCAGCCCTGTGACTCGATTACACGGTATTTGTTCACCCTGGGGACACGACAATTTCTTAACTCTCCCTGCAAGCAAATAGCCTCAAAGTCTGACACCCCCCCACGCCCCCAGAGTTTATGGCTGGGGTGTCTTTTGCAGCGTGGTTTCATTCTGCCACCACAGGAATTTACACTGACCAACGCAATCTGGGAATTCTTCCCCAGCTCCTTCCTGTTTTCCCCTCCTCTCTTCTCCGTTCCAGGCCTGCTGCGTGCTGGAGCCTTCTCCCAGCAACCCAGAAGGGCAGCGGGACAGGGGAAGTGACAGGAACCTGTTAGGGTTGGGAAGATCTGCTGCTGTCGCTGATGCTCCTGACCTTGTCTCCTCTCAAGGTGACACGCTGCAGGTCCAGAGCAATCAGGGAAGGAACCCTGGAAGACAAGAGCTCCACAAGGCAGGGCCAGTGTCTCACGATAGGTCTGGTTGGCCAGTTCCTGGGGACCCAGCAGGTCACTTTACCCCTTCAGGACACACATCACAGCAGCACACGATGGAACAGGAGATGACCCAGGTCTGATCTGAAGTTCCTGAGAGTCAACAGGCAGCTCTTGTGCTGACCTTGGAGGAATCCGGCCCTGCCTTCCTGGGAGCTGCCTCTGGCTGGCGAGTAAGGCTTTGAGCAGAAAACAGCAGCTCTTCCTCAACAGTCACTGGGACAAAATGACTTATCAAGTATGATCCTTTTCAGATTCTCACATGGGCTGTTCAACTGGAAGCACTGAAGCTCTTTGCTTTGTATGGCATTTGATTTCTGTTTTCTTTAATATTATTATTCAAACTTAAAGCCCAGCTACACGGTAGGTCTAAATAAAAGGAGAGAGACAATCACAGCTTTATTATCAAGCTCCACACAGCTCCCCCGCATCGCATTCATTCTTTCAAGTGTCCCCAGTACCACACAGCATCCCTGCCTCTCCAACACGATCACAGGAAGCGCATCGTTGATGAGGAACCTTCTGCTCCTCATTAATGCTGAGAAGTCAGAGAGGTGTTAGATGTGCAGCCAGAGTGACCCAGCTCTCAATGACAAGGAACAACCATGTACTTGTTTAGACTTACAACACTGCACCTCAGTTCACCTCCTGTCACACTCACACAGCAAAAAGATCTCAGCAGGAACTTCCCACCTTCCAAGATGGAGCATTTCCCCCCTGCCAGAGAGCCGAGGCTTGCTAGGCCAGAACATCACAGCCAGGCATGGCATGCACACCTTAAAACCTTGCGGGAAAGTCACCTTGTGTCCTGAGCCCTCAGCTAAGGTCAGAGCAAGTTCCATTTCCCAGCGTGCACAGCCTGTGAAAATATTGCTTATTCAGAGAGCTGCATGCACAGACCTTTATGCAAATGCAGATACTTGTCATTGTAGGGAGTCACATGAATGCAACACTGCCCGAGGAAAAATCCTCAGGGGAGTAGCAGGGGTGTCTGTTACGTGGAAACCAGTGTCAGCTCCTCAGCAGGACCCTGCTCTCAGCATCCCCAGGCTCCCCTTCGGGCGAGAGCGCAGTAGCCACAGCACTGCACGGGCTTCCCACTCAGTGGGGAAAACAGGAGGTTGCAGCAGCCCCTCGCTGTTCTGCAAGGTCTTGGCTCTCCTAGAGAATCAACTTCTCTGACCGAAGGCAAAACTCTTTGGCCAGAAGCCAGTCTGCAACGCAAAGCCAGAATCGCCCCGTGGAAGGAGTGGAGCTGAGATCAGCATCCGGCCCAGGCCACTCAGCAGTTACTCGGCACACGGGGATTTTATGAATGTGCCATTTTCTCTCGGCAGCCACATTAGCCCCGTGCTTGGATGTTTCGGTTGCAAGCCTTAGTTTCCAGCAGCACAGCATCTCGGGATACGTTACAGGGTTGATACGAGAGCAGTTGGAGGCTTTTCACTCCAAAACACAGGCAAGCTGTTTAGGGCTCCCCAGCAGATGATGCTGGAAGTTGCCTAGCGTCCTTCTTTGCAAATCACCTGCTGCAAGGACACGCGTGTGCAAACGTGCGTGCACACCCCACACGCAGACGCTTGCCCACGGAGCACGGAGTGGATGCTCCAAGAACTTGTCAGGATCTGCGGAATTCTGTAACTACGTAGGTGTAGTGGTGTGAGCAGCTAGCACATGACAGCTGTCACCGTGATCCAGCACCAAGAACAGGAGACAGACCCTCAGAGCCAGAGGCGTCAGTCGGTGCCGATCGCGCACAGCCACGTGCAGAGAGTCAGATTGGGAGGGGATCAGAGCAGAAAGCTGCTGAGACAAGCTATACAGTGTCAAAAGCAGCATTGTCTTGGCATGGGATTGTCCGCAGCATCTACACGGGAGGTTTGCGCTAGCATGGGGAAGGGGGGAAGGAGGTGAAATTCAGGGCCTGGCCTGAAACCCACACTGGGCCAAAGTACCAGAGATCCGTGTTTCTCAGGACAGCTTAGACTGCGTTTTGCCCAAGTTCACACCAAGACATACTCAGGTCACGAGAGGAACATGTCATTGCTAAGGTGTTAGATTTTCTTATCCCCCAGAGAAGAAGCTTCTTGATTTAGTGGTACTTAAAGGAAAGCAGAAGTAACCTTGGAGTGGCAGGGAACGCATTAGAACACCAGCAGCCACAGCCTGAGTACAGGATCATTAGTCATTGTTTTTCTCTCTGATTTTCCCCAAGCTATTTTGTTTGTATATATCAAAACATGACTGATTACACTCTGGAAAAGTAAAGATTCCGTTCAACTTTCCCAACATAAATTACAATTAATAGCCAGAGTTTTACTTTAAGGCAGTTGTTTCTAAAGATTTTTTTTCAAACATTATTTGAATGAACTGTAACAAAGAACTGTCTGACCCTGCAGGGATCTTGCCTGCCCTTGACTCCTGGGGATGGCAGGCAGGATCCCAAAGTATTCAGCACCATGCAGAATAAGCCCAGAAAAAACAGCTGCCTTGGTCAGTCAGCATGGTACCTTCCCCTCTGCTGCCTGCCTGAGTCACTCTGTCCCAAGCCTGCCACATCATTTGCTGCTGGACTCCACAAGTGTCTTCTAAGGGCTGGGCCAGTGTATTTTAAACCAGCACTAGAGTACTTCCAGCTGAGCCCCCTCCCACTTCAGAGCAACACAGACACCTCAGCCCAGGATCAGGCCCATAACATCAGGGCGCGTGCGTTAACCACCACTGCGTTACCAGTAAGTTAAGTCATCAACTCCAAATACTTCAGAACAGCTTTGAGAAGTGCTTTGGGATGGGGGAATTTCAAAACATCACAGAGGAGTCACAGTGCACTGTTCAGTCATCGTTCGCTATTATTCACAACCAAATCATCCGCTGTCGGATGTAGCTGTGTGCCTTTTAAGTGGAAAGCATTTTCAAGCAAGTAACCCCTTCCATTTGTAATTTTTCAAGCCGTACATAAAAATACAATAATGCATCAAGTCTGCACAACTGTTCTATGGGCTATTATGCACTTTAAACTACCCTTGAGATGAGGCACGCTTTAAACAAAAAGAGCTTTTAGAAATAAAATCATTTTGCATCCAGATAGCATCTTCCTGCTCTCCCTGTGCTCCACAAACTCAAATCGTGTCCTATAATAATCCATTTGATTGCAAAGTAAATAAAGAACAGTCTTTAATGACCCCCAGATACTGAAGCACTGGGACTGTCTGTCAAGTGCAGCACAGCCAGTTGGGAAAGGATTCTTTCAGGTTCTTCATTCCCACTTAGTGACACCCACCTGCCACGGGGCAGTCACACAGCAACCTGGACATCTGAAGACCTGGACACAGCTCTAGTACATCTGGTCCCACCAGGAGACAGAAGTTCTCTGACCACGGTGTCCGTACCTAGAAATTCATCCACACGACGCAGAAGGCAAAAAAAGGCCACTAGTAATGGTGCTCAGAACCATTATCTGCTGCTAATGAACGCGTCAGGGTGGCAGGTTTCTCAGCTAGGTCCTAAAGGACACTTGTGAATAACGGGTGGTGGCTTCTGTCTGCCCAAGCCCGAGAGCTCAGGGTGTTACGCACAGCAATTATTAAGCAGTTTGCTGGAACGATTTAAGTTATAATGGTAAATAAACATTAGCAATGTTACAGGCCAGATCAGGGAGTCACAGTTATTTACCCCAACTGTAGATTTTGGCCTTGTAGGTTTATTTACAATGTCAACTGTGTCCTGAAATAAATGAAAGCCGCTCATTTCTGTAGGGACCTTCTCAATCCTGAATCCATTACTCCAGTCAGGCAGCAGGAGTCAAAAATCATCACATTTCACGGCAATTGAAAAGTTACATAACAAATTTGTTTATCCCCAGCTCCTGTAGCTGGCAAACAAGCATCACTTTGTAGATGCCAGGCACGAAGGTGAGAAGATAGAGAGAGAGGCAGCCTTGTGCAGTGACTGACAGACAACATCGCAACGACAGCGAGAGCACCACTGAATCCTGTGGCCTCTGATAGCGAGCCTTCCCCCTGCTCTCAGTTATGTCCCAGTCCAGACTTCATTCCTTCCCTTTGCAGCTGTAAACTGGGGCTCCTCTGGGCAGACAAGGGTCCGGCTGCTTCAGCAAGGCTGCCAAGAAGGACACAGGCCCACAGATCAGCTTTCTCCTGCCTCTTCTTCAGAGCCTGAGGATTTTCAGCCAGCAGGGCAGAGCTGTGGGCTCCCTGACTGCTTCCACCTGACCCCATTACTCCGGGTTTTTTTCCAGATTGCTGTTGCTGCAGAGCATAAGAGGAAGAAATTAAGCCATTCAGGTTCTGGTTTCTCAGCAGCCCCCTCCTGACTCTGGCATAAGAACAGGCACCTCAGGTTGGGTTTACTAAATGTAAGAATCATCTCTGTAGAAAGGGAGATCTCCCATCTCCAATGGCGACTTCCTGCAACATTTTGACGGCCCTTTTGAGAAAGAATCACAGCTACCCCTCAAATTAGAGCCTCAGACTGGCTGTAGAAGGCCTCACAGCAAGACAAAAGACATCAGAGAGGTGAATAACCCCATGCTTCTCTAAACAGCACAGCCCGGGAGAGGCAAGAGTCAGACAGGTGGTCACTGCTGGTCAGCAAAAGACTTTATGACACAGAAATCAAGGGGAAAACAGGAAGAGTCATGACAATATTGCACCTGAAGATGCAAAGTACTCCCAGCAGTCCTTCCCTCATCCCATCCATCCCATATGAAGAGAAATAAAGCAGGATGCGTCTCCAGTCATCCATGGAAGGCAGACGCAGGCAGAGTGCAAAGACATGTTTCTCAAAATGATCCCTTCTGTTTGGAGAAGAGCCTTAAGGAGATTTTTCTAACCCAGGGATAGAAAACAAATCTGTACTTGCAAGTTGCAGAGCCAAAGAACCAACCCTAGACGCCATCTATAACAAACGCTGCCAAACAGCATTCAAAGCCTATCGGTTCCTGCAGCCAAGATGTGCTGGCTGGGTCCACCACGTCATAACCAGGCCCATCTGAATTGGCTTGAATAACCCTCTTGATAAACAAGAGCAGGAGAAGGAAAAAGAGAAACTGTCCCATAGTTTGGCCCAAAACAGCAATGTATCTCCAGCCTTATTATGCAAAACGCAAGCACAGAAAAATTAAGTCAAAAGTGGAAGAACATTGTTTTCATTTGTGCCAGCATCATTCAATAAAAGCAGCTTTTTCCTTCCCTGCAGCACTCATTTTGCTGCTGAGCGGTGTTTTCTCTCCCTCCCCTCGCTGTTTTGCTTTGGATAAACACTTGGTAAAGGAAGTTCAGCCAGCAGCCTTGCACACAGTCCATCACCTCCCAGTGTCCCATTCACACAGCTCATTGTTCACTGGGGCAGTTCAAGGACCACCTGAAGAGAATGAAGCCTTGCTCTGCTGCACACTGAATGAGTCTTCTTTCCCAGGCTTTTGTCCCTACTGGTTGTCAGGGGAAGACACTTTGTGGGACTGGAGTTTGTTGTGCTGTTGATGTTTAAAGGAAAACGAACACAGGAAACTGAAGGGGAATACCCTTTGCTGCTGAGTTAAATATCAACTGCTCAACTAACAGTCAGGTTGTCTTTTCAGAGCTGGATCTGATCTACTCCAGATGTTCTCTCCGGGGTTCAAGAAGTTTTCCTCAGCAGCAACTTTCCCCAATTGCTTCAACACTCACTTGCTACTCTTCTTGACACAACATGATTTAAACCAGGGCTATTTTTAGAGGATATTCCAGCAAGTACTGGTTTCTGTAGCATCAGTTCACTTGCTGTTCCACTAATCACACCAGTTTAATCCTCTGGTTCAGAATTCCCATCCAGTCCATGTAGTGCTAATGACACTTTTCCTCGTGGCCCGACACCAGCAGCATCCCCAGTCTCAGGAAGTTATCAACAAGCCTCTCTCAGTCTGTCTCCTGGCTCCTCTGCTGCTCTCTCCCTTCATGGCCACTTTCATTCCATTCCTCTGCCTGCTGAGATCCTCTCCCCAGATGAAAAACTGGAGAAGGAACTTGCTGTTCCTAAGACTGCTGTGATTCTCTGCTCGGTATCTTTGAAGGCGACTTCCATCTTCACGCACTTAACGCCCACCATAAGTAAAGCTTAATGACTTGCTGCAGTTGCATTAATAAACTTCCCGGGTTGGCGCGTGTCAAGTTTTCAGAATAATGCATGGGATTGGCATGGGAGGTATAATCCAGGCACAGCGTGTGATTAACAACCGTTATCACGGCTATGAAAACAGGAACTTGGGTGAGTAATTATCGAGCAAATAGAGACACTGGGTATCTCAGCAGGAAGAGATAAAACAGTGCTACACTGGCACTTGGGAAGTGGAAACCTATCTAAAAGCAGCACGTGGACTGGAGCCCTGTACCCGGCAGGGAGAACATGAGGCAGGGCTGACACGTGGGTCTGCCCAGCCCTCCAGCTGAGCCCTGCTTCTTTGCCACAAGTGACCCTTTAACGCCAGTCCCTACAGCCACGACCCAGCTAGGGCTAGCGGGGTACTCACTGCTAACAGCTCAGCGACAGCAGGCACTGTGTCTGGCGCTCAGCCGAAAGCTCATCTACACTCAACTGTGCTTAGGATTTCCTGGCTGATCCTCCAGAACCCCAGCCTTTGCTTTTTTCCACCCTCCAGAGTCATTCCAGCCTTTCATATCCTGCTTGGAGCTGTTACTCCAAACCCTTCTGGGTTCCAGCCAATTGCAAAGAAAATGTAGTGATTTACATCCGTTAAAAGTCCAACCCCCAAGACTCAGCCCACCCTGAATCACAAGTCTCTTCCTGGGATTAGCCACATCTACCCCAACGTGCAGACACTTCTACGGCCGAGTTCCACAGGTCTGCAGGGAAGGCTGCAGCTCAGGAAGGGGCAGCCCTGGGCACGAGGGATGCTCATTTACAGGGCTGCACCGTGAAACCTTCCAGACACCTTTGGGCATTCTCTGATTGTATGACTTCATAGCCTGAAAACGGCAATAGTTTGAAGCGCAACAGAAAGGGAAAACTAGAATAAGATATGTACAAACACAAGGGAAAAGAAAACCTCTGAGTTAAGGGGAAAAAAATAATAATAATAAAAAAATCAATAATTGCCATGTCAGTATGACCCTTTCTCTAAGGAGGAAAGCACAGTGACCTTAATGTCACTTAAAAAGTTATGTGCACTGTCTCTGTCACTGATTCGGTGCTCAAAAGCTTGAAATCTTCTTCTTTTGTGTTTTTAAGTCCTAAGAGAAGAAGGACAGATTGAGCTACTCCATGCCCTGACCACGGTACATAATTTATCAAAAGTAATGACTCCTTTCTCCTGAACTGCTTTGAAGGATCTCTGTAGCATGTCACAACGAACACAAAGAGAGACCATTTTATAAACAACACTGATGAGATTCACATCAAGATGCAAAAACCAACGCCAAAAATCAAACTGAAATGACCTCATTATGTAACTTTCTGTTGGCAGTGGTGGTGGTGGGGAAGTTGGCAGTCTTGGCTGGGGGGGGGGTGGGGTGGGGGGAAGAGGTTGAGGGAT
>WUAM01000431.1:103347845-103375164 GCA_024336885.1 Actenoides hombroni | reverse complement strand
AGGTTGAGGGATGGGAGTTATTTTGCATGTCATTTGGATTAGTTACTGCCTCAGTCAGGTTCACGCACTTTCCTCGGTTGGTTTTTTTCGTTGTATGTCAGCCTCTAAGAGCCACTTTGATTATTGTTTGTTTTGGAGGGGAGGGGGAAAGCTGGGTGATTGCATTTGCATTTCTTGCACTGCAAGGAAGCGTCTCGCTGCAAAGACAAACCCCTCAATCTGCATCTCCTGGATTCTTCCCAGCACAGCAAAGATCACATCCTACCCAGGCTTTTCAAAGGTAATAAAGATGCCTGCCAAACATCCCGAGATCACACCACGCTATTCCCCGCAACACCGACAGCTGAAAGTATTCCAGCAGCAAAAGTCTGGTTTTTTTACTGTAAAGCTGAAGGAAAAAAAAAATATTCAATCTCCTCTTGTGTTTTTGTGAAAATAGAAGTGTCAGCGGAGAGATCTCCCAGCATTTAGATGCTTCCTCTCTTTTAAATGCTGATACAAAACTTCCCTGGCCCCTGCCTCTGCCTCCCGTGAAGAGCTGGTTTAGGATGCGATGTGGGGAGACATCCAGGAATTGAACAGTTGTCCACCTGATCCAGGAGATAATTTTAAGCATATTCAACACAAAGAAAACACTGAAGCCGCTTTCATGAAGGAAATCAGGCACTAAACATACAGAGAAAGAGAGCACTGAGGGGAGGGATAAACACTGCTTGAGGTGGCCTTTTTCACCATTTCAGCCTCTTTACCGCCCAACCCTGTCACCCTTCTTTCTACTGCTGCAGTTACACTAACACAGAACAAAAAGGCTTATACAAGCAAGGTATCTTTTACCCTCTCCTCAGCTTGTAGGACAACTAAACGACAGCAAAAACAAACAAGGAGAAGCTGCTCTCCTCACTTGCGTGATTTCCTGCACCTTGGTTCCCAGCAGATCAGCACGCCCAGGCTTTCCCCTTCTCAGGCACGAGCCCTCTGCTCTCCTCGCACTCGGGGAACGCACAACCCGCTCCGTAACCTCGGCTCGGCACGGAGGTGCCAGCTGTACACCAGCTACTCCATCTCCAACAGCCCCCAGGACCGGCCACTCCATCACCCAGCTTGACCAGCACTGGTGGCACCACCGGCCTCGTAACACGCAACTGGACAACTCGGAGCTGTCCCCTCTGCCGTGCGGTGCCACGACATCTCCTGAGCTGCGTAGAGAGCACGACACATCGCTCTCGACTGCAGTGATACAAACCAGCCTATTTTTACATTTACTGCAAACAGCTCCTGTATTTTAGAGGCAACGATATGAAAGCAACCCAAGGAGATGAAATAATTTTATCAGCTGTCTTTTGAAGAGTTTATTTTTTTTGGTGTGGTTTTTTTTCCCCTCCTCAAATATCTCGACAGTTCCTGCAGACTGCAAAATATTCTGTTTCTGTCAAGTTTTGGACAAACCTCTTGATTGCACCCTCCCCCCCCCCATCCAAAAGCAATTCTCCCTCCTTGGCAGCATCTCCCCCTCTCATAGCACTGCTGAAGGAAAGGCACATTACCAGTAACAGGGGCTGCACATGACGGAATCTGATTGATAGGCTGTAATAAATGCTGTTATAATTCAGCCAGTGGCTCCGATAAGGTAATCTGATATATCAGAAGTGCAAGAAAGAGGAGGAAATATCTGCAGCAAATGATTGCAGCTTTTGGCTATATTGCTGTTTTCTGCCACGCAGCTACCATCGGGAGCACGGCCGCGAGCCGAGGTACAAAGCCACTTACGGTCGAAGTATACAGACAATCAGACTGAGGAAGCTAAAGTGGGATCTTTAATAGGCCCATCACCATTAGAGCTCATCATGAAAGGAGGCTGGAGTGCTTCTAAAGCTCGCTAAGGGCCGGTGACGCTCTCCAGCTTTGGGCTGGCAGGTGCTGGCTCAGGCTGGGGGGCTGGCAGGGCTACTGGGGACGGGGCTGTGCCGGGGTCACCCACTGGGAAGTGCAGCCCCACAAGCAGAGCTCCCTGCCCAGTAAGCCAACTGTCAAAGGATCTCCTTCCAGCAGGGCGACAGAAATAATGAACTGCTTTCACTGAAACCTTTTAGCGGTTCTCAGAAATATTCAAAACAGATATGACTTTTCATTAGTGAAGTAATTTCTTAATGGAAATTGGAAGTAATTAGCCCAGCAAGACCCTTGCTACCCTGCAGACCGCACGGTGATAACAACACAATCTCCATTTGAGGCACCAGGGAAGGCAAGGTCAGCTCAGCTCCTCGCTAAGTCATGCCTTCGCGTTCTGCAATTCCTCTGCAGGTGAAATAAATACAGTGTCCTCTCACTATCGTATCATGCTGGAAGTTACAAAAATAAACCCTTCCCCTAGTCCACGGTGACTGAAAGCACCAGAGGTACATCACACTCCGTTTTTCCAGAGCAATCTTAGCTTAGAATACATTCAGGAACATTAAAACAAATCACCAGTTCGATGTGGACGGAAAGAGAACCGGACTGGGAGAGCGGGAGGAAGCACCCGAGGGTTGGCAGAGGTGACCGACAGCTCCAGTGCCAGCTCCTGGCAGAGCTGGGGTCACGCTGACAGCGGTGGCAGAGGCGGTGTGCCCACGCCAGCGGAAAGGCCTCGCACCAAACCCGCTCGCAGCAGAGGGAACGGAACAACAATAACCCAGAGCGGCTTTTGGCAACAACCCCACCCCGTTAGCGGCCCCGGTGCTTTGCTTTCCCACACCGCTCACCCCAGCGCCTCTTCTGCACCACAAACTGCCCTCTGCTGCCAATCGAACTGAAAGAGACTGCATCATAAAGGAAACAGAGCTCACGACACAAGGCAGCACACAAATACAAAAAGCAAGGTGGGAGGAACACACAAAAAAATAAAATAAAAAAAAAATCCCCAATTCTTCTCATCTAATATCTTCCTCTGTTTCCTTTGGAAGACACCTGCCAAAATAATGAAAACAAATACGTATCCCGGCCCAGCTGCACCAGCTCTGTTTCTCTGGGAGATTTCTTGGGTGATTCTCAAGAATAAATAATTGCACACACACTGTTCTGCTATAACGACTCTGCAGAACAGATCTCCCCCTTTAATTCATTGGACTTTCTTATCCTTTGATATTCCACAGTCCATTCAGGAAGGTAAAGACAAAGCTGTGTAATATTTGCTACTTTAATAATCTCAGTTACCTCCCTTCCCTGCAGCACCAGGATAATTGCAGAAACAAACCCACACTGATCTGGATACTTTGCAGGACCTGCGAGCTTCATTAAGAGCTGCCACGTGGGAAGAGAACAGTATTATCCTCATTTAACAGATGGGAAATGGAAGCAAAAGGATGCTTGCCATGTCCATATTACAAGTCCATAAGCATATTAGAATTTAACCTGCTCTGAGCTAGACCACAAAGGCATGTCAGCATGTCAGCTAGGTCCAGCACGTTTTATGCTGGACATGGAGAGGAAGATGAGGGTGGACCTCTCCGAAGACTTCTTGTAAAGATGGACTCAGCTTGAAGCAGAAAGGTTCCCGTGGATGCCCTTATGTATGTACCTGAAGTATGGGAAAGCAATAAACACCATCAGACTCTCAAAGATGGAGCCACCCAGTCCTGAACACTGGGGCAGGGGGACAGGCCACCTGAGCTACCCCTTTCAGACTCAGCCTGTCCCCCTACAGTACAGACTGCCACAGCTTGGGCCACAGCGTGTGACAGTGACAACAAGCACACCAGGCAGCCACTACCATCTTACTGGAGATACCTTCTGCCCTAAACCCACATATCTAGAGAAAAGGCAAAAGACTACGGTCCAGATGCAGCATCTTAAAGAGAAAATAGCTACAGTTGCATGGAATAGGATGGCAGTTTGAAAGACATCTGTTTCTTGAATATAAAAAGAATCTTTATTTCTGCTTTAAAGTGCCCATAAAACCTTAAGGATCCATGAGAGGCTACAATAAATGCAACAGACCTTTCTACAGTGTGTGCAGAAGGATTTTTTTTTTAAAGTGCATTTTTAATTATTAAAGTAATGAAAGTAGCATATTTATCACTGCAGCAGCATCCTCCCACCACAAGGATGTTTTTGGGGATGCAGCAAAGGGCCATTTTAGGTGCAACCTAATTTTCCTCTTTGATGGAGACGAGCACTTTCAGACAACAGGAAGAAATCCCGCCAGTGAATCAGGTCATTATTTTGTGTAGTTTAAAAAGGTTCCCTAAAGGGCGAGTCAGGGCAGTAAAGGACCCCTTCTAGCAACAACAACAAAACCCCTAAGAAACAAACATGGGTGGGAGTTACTGTCATCACCCTGTCTCCCTGAAAACGGTCTGCACGAGGATAAAGCATGGCAGGGAACAGCCCCCTGAATTCCTCAGCTGCACGTCTAGGGCTGGCAGGAGACTTCCACTCCAAGCAAGCTATGTATGTAAGCAGAGGAAATCCAGCCTGGTTTCTTGACAGTCTCTCTCTTGTTTCCCTGATCTTCCCAACTTATTCTCAATATCACCTCATCAAGCAAAGCCAGTGCCCTGGTTAGGCTGGAGCTACACGAGGCTGACTGGCCAGTTGGTTGCCGTGCAATGGGAAGTTGAGCAAATTGTCTGTCCTTTTCTTCTCAGTATAGAATACGATTCCGTTATGTCTCCCAAATTCAGTTAACCATTTTTATGAAACCTGGGGAGGGGGGCAGGAATTAGGAGGTATGAGGAAGGCGTGGATGGGACAGTACAATGTGCAAGCCTTATCCCTTTGGGAAATCTCCAAACTTCCCTGAAAAGCAGCCTTGCAGATCTTGACACTGCCGACCTGTCATCTCACAACAGCTCATTTAAGAGCAGAGAACATGGCATAGCGCAGACAAAGTCAACATTTCATAATTTAAGAATCATTAGAAAGCCTAATCTCTTACTCAATAAATCCAGACCAAGCATCACCCAGCACAGCCGCACCACCCGTGCCAGAGAGACTGAAGCTAACACAGGACTCCTCAGCTTTGCTACATGGACACTTTCATATCCCTGGGTAGGTGGGCCCTTAAGCTTCTTGGTTCCTCTAACTATAAAATAAAGATAACAGTAGTTTTCATCTACAGGAGGTACAGTGAGTATAACTTAATTAAACTCTAAAAGATGTTCACATCCGCTGATTACGAAGTTCAGCCAGGTTTCAATAAGCAGCTAGAGCTGCCCAAGGAAACCCAGGGAGTTCACGGCACAAGAGCTGGAAATTCAAAGCTGTTCCGCAATTCAAGACCTTAAATACAATATTAACTTCCCTCCCTTTTCTAAAAGACAGGAAAAAAAAGGAAAAAGAAAAAACCAAACACAAAGCACACATTTACCAGGCTGAAGAAGCACACAGAAAAAGCCCAAAATGACACCGACTTCCCAAACAGACAATAAAAAATTTAAACACCATTCCCTGAAATACAAATTGTTCCTGGACAGATAAAATAAGAGAGGGCATGGATTCAAACCCCAGAACACTGAAGATAGTCAAGCACTTCCCTGCTCAGGAGTAAAATGCTTTTTGAAAGGTGTCGTTGAAGTCATTTATGGATAATGTAAGTTACAGTTTCCAAATGAATTTGGCATAACTATTTTACATGACACAACAATAAGCTTTGTGCAGAGAGCCTAGAAGATGGTTGGGGTTTTTTTGTCATCGTTGTGGAAGAATCAATTTCAATTGATCAGTTCCCACGGCCAGTGTGGCTGGGCTGTGTGTGTGTGTGTGCCTGGTGTTGATACAGTCACTGCTGCTGGTTTCGTTGAGCCCTTCAACTGTGGAAATAGCTGCTTTTTGGTTGCACGAGTAGCAAACAGCAGCCACTTCCTTCATGTCACCTAAGGGAACATGCTCACAACTTTGTCAAATGTTAAGTGCTGGGGAAGCTGTTGAAGTAACTGGGGATTTGATCTGAAACACTGCTGAGACATCTCCGGACCATAACGACTGAGGCCACGTACTTCTATTTATTTCATAGGCTTTTATTTATCCAAGAAGTTCTTAAAGCCCCAGCCCAGATCTGACTCTCCCTTCCCTCTGTGTACTGCTGTTCTCTCCGATGGCTCAAGACCCCCTCCCATTATGTATACTACAGTAACAGACCACAACCAAGACTGGGTCTTGCTGTGCTTTGTACAGGCCGCAGGCAATGATCCTGGTCCTCGGGATATTTTAAGTCTTAATAATACAGATGAGAACGGGATGAAGAGAGCTTCTGTTACCCAGCTCCAGCACCCAGACCTGCCACGTCCAAGCACAACCTCCTCACGCCTGTTAAAAAGTTTTTGTCTCTACAACTTACATATAACCTCATCAATCACCCATTTCAAGCCACATTCATCTCTCTTTGATATGTGCTCAGATGTTGGGAGAGTCACTGAAGATAAGAAGTCATCTTCAAGGCCTTCTCCACTGGGCTGGAAAGGCTCACACACGGAGCATAAACACACACCTACAGACCAGTGATGAATTTCTTGTTCTACCATTGAGTCAGAGCCAAATGACAAATTGAGATCAAAGCCAGGGCAAAAGTCACAAGAGTCCTTCAATTCTCACCCTCTTGCATTTCCTAAAGCACACTTCCCTCTGAGTCTTATTTAATATAATTGCCTAAGCAAGGACAGCTATTTTTACATTTCAATTTGCCTTGGCAAGTATCTAAGCAAAGAAACATGAACAAAAGGAAGCCGTCTTCAGCTGATCATAATGCCATCAAATTAAAAGTTTGTTCTTTAAACATGGCAATGCCCCTGCCTGATGATTCCAAAAGAATGTGGTTCGACAATGGGAAAACCACAGAGTGTGTTAGCAGGAGGGGAAGTGGGAGCCAGGTGCCTCAAAAGGAATGAAACAAGCAGAAAGCTAATGAGTACCAGGGCTTGGACTTGGCTGAGTGGGATGTGATTTGTCATACTCAAATTGTTTTCATACGAGAACAACAGAATGTTTCAAGGATTTATTTTTTTTCTTCAAACAGGACAAAATGTGAAATTCACCACAGACTATCATTCTGCACCAGGACTTCCAACTGAACTCATCATATGTCTATTGTTCCAAACAAAGAGTTTCATCTGGACTTCTTGTCACTTTTCTCTCCATCCATTACCCAGCCTAAAGGACTACACATTTGTTCCCAACAGGTAACTACATCCCAAAGGTTTTGGACGCGTGAAGAGTGATTAACTACTGGAACCAACTCAGCGAGGAACACGGCTGCCTTGTCGTCATGTAGAGGCTCTAAATCACTGCCTCTGTCAGTGAAAGATTTGCTGGATGGGGCACCAGACCCTGGGTTTGCCAAGGCATTTCCCTTAAGCTCCTCTCAGCAAGAGCAACACCACCTCCTGCACTGCAGGAGGGAGAACAGCTTCGTCACACAGTGGTACCCACAGAAAGTCGCTGATCCATCACTCAGTCCAGGCACACAACAGGGGCACAGCCTGTGTCTAGGATGGGCCAGTCTCTCCCTTACACCAGTTCTGGTTTCTGCCTGGAAAGCAAGCAAGTTTGCTGCGGTGAAATCAAAGAAGAATTAACATGGAGCATCTAAAAGAAATTTCCATCCATAACATACCTCTTTCTTTCTTTCTCTGTCTGCCTCATTACAGAAGCTTCAATGAAATCTTTTCAAAAACACACAGCACAAACAATGAAGTGATTGCAGTTTGTAAGGAAGTGGGATGCAATTAGCATATGAACATCAAAATGTTTCTGCAGTCTCCATTAGCTACGTGGTGTCTATATCTTTTTAGATTCCTACTTTTTAGTTTGACTTCAGTTGAGGGGTAGGAAATGGAACAGAATTTTAAAGTCAACTAAAGTTCAAATCGCCAACAGGGGGAAAATTGTTCAGGGGAGTAGCCCCAAGCAGCACCAGCTCGTACTGGATTATACATGAGAGTTCCTGGCCACCACACACTTCAGTGTCATCAATGACAGATGCACTTTCATTGGGTTCAGAGTTAAAACGATCCTCCTCTTGCTGTCTCAGGTTAGACTTGGTCTCACTTGGCCCACATGCCAGTGCATCCCCCCCCAGCCTGATGTTTTAACTCAGGGCACACCAGACAGAAGGATGCCAACTGCTATGAGAGGTTAATAAACATTGCCCTCCAGACACCTGGGTTAATGTATTGCTCTACTCTCCACAAATTAAGAATATTACTCCTGCCAGGTCCACCACTTGGCCTGGTCAATCCACTGAGCCTTAGACCCTCTCACAGCTCCACAGCACAGCCAGGCCCCCCCTCCACCTCCTGTACCCCTCGGTGCCACCAGGCACTGTCCAGTGACCAGGACATGGGTTCCTATGCAAGTAGGTGCCTGGATCGCTCCCGTCTTGATGGTCCGTGTGTCCCAACACTAGCAGAAGCTCCTGCCAACCTGTCACTTCACAGCCAATAACTGCTTACTTCAGGCAAAGGAAATAATCCCTTACTGGCATCCAGGAGGTTTAAAATAAGGACTTTCAGTATTAAAACTACATAACTGAAATGAAAGAAAAAACTCCATTAGTTACTACCAACAGCTAACTAATGCAGTTCTTACAAAGGTGAACAGTTTCTCCTGCTCGCTAAGGGCTGCAAAGACAATCTGCCTTAATGAAGAGGCACTGGAAAGCAATTCAAAGCCCACACAGCCCTGAAGTGGCAGAGCTCTGCAAGCGAGTTTGAGCCTGGGTGTGCTGCCATCTGAGCTCAGGACTATTGCTGCTCTCAGCAGCCCCCCTGGCTCCCATTTTCTGACCCTTGCTGTTTCCTCCAGCTCTCTTCTGCTCCACTGTACGTTGCTGAAGCATCAGGGGCTGCGTATCCTGTGCTCTCAGAGATGTTCCGGGGAACGGGTTCCCCTCTTCCCCAGTCATAGCCACGGGGAAGGTCACTTCTGCCTGAGCTGTGGTACATGGCTGAGAGAAGGTTAATAAATATTTATAGGCCTAAATGCTCAGAGGTGCAAACAATCAAGTCTTTTGCAAATGTCACAGAATGAGGTAGAGTTGATGCAGATCCCTGAACACCACCCCAACAGCGTGGGCAGATCCTGCTTTTGCCAACACAAAGAGCGAACATGAACTGCACTGACTTTTATAGGCTCCAGGAAAGCACCTCACGCAGACCAAGCTCCCACTCTGAACATCAAAGCAAGTCTCTCACGGGCCTTTCAGCCAGTTCAGCCACCACTGTTATTTATAACAGAACAACTCCAAAAGAACAGGAGCAATTCCAGCACCCTGTTGTGCCCTGCATGCACACAACAGACAAGCCTGTCCCAATGAGCTTGCAAACTAGAGAGGCAAGAGGGGTGGCATTGCTCCAGCTGCCCAACAAGACAAGCGACTTCCTAAAGTCAGAGCCTCGTACCTGTTTTGTATCTCAGAGCATTTCATATACATCTAAATGGATCTGGTAACACACCAACTGTCACACTTATTGCTCAAATTTGGCTACTGAAATCTAGTCCTGTACCCCTGTTATGCGTTACGTGGTGCAATCCACGCGTGTTCAAAAGCACGTTGTACCTCTGAAGAGTATGGTGAAGTCAGGAGACATTGCTCCTTCCATCTACAGAACTGAAACAGCACATCCCCCAAATGGTACAAAAACACAGGGTGTGGTGTTTACTTCATTTGAACTTGTCATTTGGAGAATAGAGGTCTCAATTCTAACCCGGAAAATCATAGATGCTGCAAAGGACATTGTGATTGTACAGACATAGGGGGAAAAAAAAAGACAGAGAAATTGCAGTTATTCAGTGAACAAGGAAAAAAGAAAATTTTGTGACCTGGCAAGTGACCTCTTTCATTCTATTGTGTTCTGCGAGAGCTTCAAGTGTTTGTGCTACAGCTTAAATAGTTACTAAATTCAGGGTCCACTTTACGCTGAAAAAACACAATAATTTCCTGGTTTGTGCATTAATGGAAAGGGGAGAAATCAATCCGATCAGCTTTAAGAAGGAATTTTCAATGCAACAAGCAATAATGTGCTGTCACTGTGTGAGGATGAGCCATAAATAACACGGGAAAAGTAAGCAAAACCTTTTCCCTGCTTATTTGCATCTTAGGCCATGTGCAGAACCATTGTTGACATTAAGAAATTCATTGTTTCCAATCCGCGTGTCCTGGAGCTTTAGAAATGTAGGTCTTCTAAATTACTGCCTATTAATTGCACTATTTGTATTCCTGGTAGACTGAAGTGAGATTTAGTTACTGAGTTTTTAAATGAAGAGAACAAGTGTTGCAGCCTCCTCTGCTTTTCTTCTCCACCATCTAACTTATGCATGCCATTTATTTTAATTATTTAAACACATTTCAAGTGCACGCTAAACAACATACTTCTCAATAAATGACATCAGTGCTCAAAAACTGCTTATGGTGTTGGCCTCCCCTGCCAAATGGTGCTGGCCCGACTGCAATCCAAGGAGCCTTACTAGCAAAATATAATTTGAGCAGGTACATTAAGTTTTTTCCACGAATTTCCAGGACCTGTCCCCAGTGCCAGAAGGGGCTAAAACAGGGGGGAAGCGGGGGGAAATGAAAGGGCCATCCACATGAAACCGAGTTGCTTCAATTCCCTCTGCTAAGTGTTAGTCAATAAACTGGTCATGATTACAAACGACCGTGTGACATTTGAGAGGTACATTTGGATCCCAGCATGTGCCAGAGACTGCAACCGCTCCCCTCAGCATCGTGTGGCACAGGCACTCCAGGCCTGCTTGGAAGGTGGCACTGCAGGATCTGGCCAGAAACGTGCAGATGGAGACCTACTCCACAGCCACAAGCGAGAGAGATCCCCACGCTCTACTGGGCTGTAGGGGTTTGGGTGTGAATCCACACAAAGGATAAACAGCGTCCATGGGAACCAGTAACTGAAGTGGTACCCAGGAAAGATGTGACATCCTGGAAGCAGATAATCAGCCAGATTTGCCATCCTGCCTCCTGACCACTGCTAGGGCCAACTGCCCTGTCCCAGAGGGTAGGTCCCATGCTAAAGACAGCAGCAGCCTGACCTGGTGCTGATGGATGCAGAACATGCCCCATATATTGGATGTTTGAGAAAGACAAAAGTGGTGACAGATAAGGGGATGAATCTGACATTTGGACTATGGTCCAGAGCTCAATGAAATCCAACAAAGAATGCCTGTTGTACTGCATAGGAGTCAAGTAATTCCAAAAGCCATAATCCTCCACAAAAACACCCCAAAAACCCACAGCACCATTCAGAATTCAGCTGTGGTTCTCCCCCTTCCCAAAGGGCAGTTTGGAATTTGCCCCAGAAGGTTCCTCTGAGAGCACACGTGTACTACACTGCCTACCTTTGGCATAGCATTCAGACCCCTGGAAGGCCAGGGGTCCTTGCTGTTGTGCTACCAGCACGCTGCTGGTTTTGTGAGCTTTCTTTTGTTGTTCTTTCTAAGCTGACTTTTGGAAAAAAGCCAGCACTATTTGCTTCTTGGGCAGAGAATATGGAATTACCGTAAATTATATTGAAAAATTAGATTCATTCACCGCTGTGATAATTGATCTCCCAATCTGTCTCAGAGAGTTAGCAGCTGGTAAGAAAATAAAATGCAATTTACATTTTCATTTATTTAAAAAAAAAACCACCAACCCACACTTTAATCCAACCGTGGCAACAAATAAGGGGAAAGAGAACAGAGCAAGTTACCTATTTGCCATGCCTAACACTAAATACCAATGATAAGAAAGCCAAGTTAAAGATGATTGTACAGGCATTTGAGAGATTCACAGCACACTGGCATTAAGCACCACGTGCACTGCAGGTGGGATTTATACCCTTCACATAATTATGTGCAATTGTACCTCAGCCCTACAAAACAGGATTATGGACAAGGACTTGGATGGAGTAGCAGCTCTGTTGGGCTGTCGCCTGGGGCTGACACTCTTAGAAGAGCTGGTATTCACATTGCCAAACCAACATTCCACAGGTGACTCCGGGAATTCAACGCCTCTAGAAAAGCCTCTGTAACTGGGCCCACCAAATTAGCTGGCAAGTTTCCACTGTGTTCAGCTCAGGCTCCCAAAGAGAAAAGAATCAGACCCAAAGCCTGGTATTCATGGCTGTTTTTCTCATTAAGCCTCTTCTACGTCAGTTCGTGCTTAGATCACATCCCACATTAGAGATGGAGACAGGATTTGATTTTTACATCGAGATCAGCTTCGAGAAAATGCATTTTAATCTGCTGGGAGTAGAAGGAAAGAACTCCATAATTCACACTAACCCAATAACTACCAAAGTGATCAGCCAAACAGTGTTTTCAGGTGGTTGAGAAATCTCATGCTGTCATCAGTAATAAAGAAAGAATGATAATCCTCTTCCCTGGCTAAAGTGGACCATCAGGAGCAAAGGAACGGACATCTCATTAGAAATCCAAGATAATGGTGTATGGTTGACGGGAAGATTGTGGCTGGAGCCAGCTCAGTCTGGCAGCCCCATCTGAAGGCAGCAGATAAACACGGTAAGTTTTTAATAGTTGTCAACTCCTGAGCACGCAGTACGGAGCATCTTCTACATTATTTCCCTCCATCCCTCATGGGGATGAGTAGCAGCGAGGTTTGGAAGAATGTGGCACTTGAAGGCTTCGGAAAGACAGTTCTCCACTCAACACGTCAGCGGGGAGAACAGGAGGCTTGACCCTGTCACTCTGTTCAGTTAAGTTAGACCAAAATGATTTCACCAGTAATTCATGACTGTGGGAGGGGTATAATTCATCCCTGCTCTGCTAGAGACTTTGACACATCATGAAACAAATTATTAGCCGGAGTGGTCATCTTCTTTAACTACGACATCGAAAAAGAGCACAGAGACCCTCAACTTAGCAGCAGTGCCAATAAAATTCAATCTTTGCCAGCACAGTTCGGGTTAATAGGTTTCAGAATGCAAAATCATTTTCTTTCGCTCTCTTTCCAGTGCCAAGGCATTTGCTCAAAGTCTCAGTGGGGTACAGAAAGAAGGGGTGTTCACACAGCTCAGAATACATCCACAGATAGCCAGGCAGGCCAAGTGTGCTTTTCTGTGCTCGACTAATCTTCATCTCCAGAAGCTAAACTGCCATCTTACTTGCACGATCACCCCTTTCTGGCTTACAGTATTGTTCCTGCAGTTCAGTAGGTTAAGATCGTTTTTATTATTATTCCCACTCTCTGTGATTTGCATGCTAATAGTATCGAGGAGTTCAAATCTCAATTAGGAACCCACACAGCCACAAGATACACAATTCATTCCGAGGTTGTAAATGTGTTAATGTACTCAGACTCACAATGAAAGCCAACTCATCACATGACAATATATTCCCTTATTATTAATTTTGTGTCATTGAAAGGCTTCATAGTGGCTGGTTAAGTTAATGCACATTGCTTGGTAGGTTGACTGCTTTTTGTTGTCGTCGTGGATTTTACATCTCAATCACAAAGAGTTGCCCAGGGCCTTATGATAAGGCCTTTTGCTTTTGTAAAAATCAAACAAAATTAAATAAGTGTTGGTCCGACAACACCTCTCCAACAGGCTTTTCTTCACCATCCCTTTGGATGGAACAAGCCCTGCAAACCTGCGATGAAAACACTGAATTCATCAAGCCAGTCCTGAGCAGAAGCAGCAGCGAGTGGGCTAAACAGGGGAATTAATTACTGCCTGAACAAACTCACATCACTTGAAATCACATCACCACAATCTCACACCCTAGATTCTTATCCTGAAGTTCCCAGTTCCGCTCTGCACCTTCTCTACAACTGGAAAGATCCTGCTGTGCCCCCAGCCCCGAGATCTCCCTCCCCCTGCAAAGCTCCCCAGAGCGTACAGCTGCGACAGCAGCGCACACGGGGCCGTGCAGATGGGACTCTACCCAAGGACAGCAAGAAGCTCTTAGCAGAAATTACACCTAGGAGTAAAGGGGAGTTTTGCCTGGGTAAGGATAGAGCAAACTGATCATCCTGTTCTGCTTATTGATGAGGTTTTGTTAATGGTGTCACCAGGTTATTCTGACAGGATTCCAGTGCTCCTGCTTCGTCTCCCAGAAGTGACACCCGCCACCTCAGCAGCCTCTGACATCCGTGAGGTTTTCTCTTCTCCCTCACTGCAATCGAGCTGGCTGTGGCAGCAACCTGAAGGTAATTATCCAGCAAGGTCACCGCACCTTGGTGTGGAGGAGGAAAGAAGTAATTTCTCACTCCACTCTTGCTATGAGGCCACAAGGTTAAACAATTGATGAAAAACCGCTGCGAGTTTTTTTCCCTTTCAGACCCTCATGCCTTCATGATTTCTGCATCCTCCAGAAGCTGGATAGCATTTGGATAATGTTTATTATGTCTTGGGGAGATAATAAATTGGCAGCATAATACAAAAGGCATCAGCATGACCGCAGCTCACTGTCACACGACAGATCTGAAGGAGGGAGAAACCAGGTAAGAAAGCTTCTGAAAGTTGATGTGTAACAGCCACTAAGCAAAGAAATCAGGCTTCAGGTGAAGTCATATTGCAGTTTATCTCTAACTAGCACAAGGAGGCCCCAATACTGGAAAGCAGATAAGCACCACCTTCACCACAGGTTAAGCATTTAGGTGCCACCTTAACTGATTGCTTCCAAAGGCACTGTACTGAGCCACATCCCCAGGACAGGGGGCTTCACTGTTTACAGATGGCAGAGCTGTGGCCTCTCCCACTATCTGGGAAGCACTTCAAAAAGCAGATAAACAGCACACCTCAAGCTGAGCAAGCAGTAGGTATGGCTGCTCTGGAGCAGCACTGATCCTTCCTAACAGCAGCTCCTCCAAGGGTTCTGGCTGAATTTTGGCACCCTAAGTGCTGCAAGCAAAGAAAATGATCCAAGCATTGGTGAGCTCACCCGGACCCTTCCAATCATGAGCTCTGCAAGGACACTGCATTATTAAACAGAATTCAAAGAAACTTTCTTAATCATCACTTATGACTGTGGTAACACCAGGCAAACAGGGTTATGCCAGGTCCCACCCACGGGTGAGGGAGAGACATCTCCTGTCACTGAGCACCTCAAGAGTTGAGCAGGTCAGTCAGTAAGCCAGGGAAAGGAAGCAGGGAGAAGAAATCTAGCCCAGGGTTTTTTCCCCCACTAATTCACAACCCAAGAATTAATATGGCACAATAATTTAAGAGGCCCCAATCTTTCAGCAAACCCCTGGGCTCGGTGCTGTACAGAACCCAGGGGGGGAAGGTGGCTTTAAGGAAGAATTTGGATTGGAAATAAACCACACAGCGAGGAAGTTGAAAGTCGCCTATTTAAGGTACAGGAAAGGACATTCCCTTACAGCCCAACCTTGGGCAGGGCACTCTCCCTGGTGTGCACATTTGTGTCAGCACAGAAGTCAATCTCCTCCCGTTATTTCTGGGCCTTGTTTTAGACCACAGGCTCCAACCAGCACTTCTTGTACTTTGGGGTAGGGAGGAAGGGAAATAAAAATCCTTTTATATCTTCTTCTCGTAATGATTAAATAATTACTTAGCAGATAAAGGAGAACATATAGGAAGGGTTTGTTCTCATCATCACTCCTCAAAGCATCTTGTCTATATTATTAGGAAATGATGTATTTGTGCCAGGCTAATTCATATGGATTGTAATTTCAGGACAAATTACCCCCTGTCATGTGCTCTCAGTACAGAGGAACAGCAGCAGAGGTGCTAAATGTTTAAACAAATTTTGTTAACAAGCTTTTTCTCTCCAGCCTCCTGACCCCCTTTTATCATCTGCTGGTAGCAGGGTGAGCAGGAGAAAGGGAGATGGAAGCACACCCTGGCAGCAGGGGAGACAGAGGGGTGGGAAGGGAGGCAGCCAGGGCACAGACAATTTTGGAAGTGGGAAGCACGGGGCTTTGAGGTGGAACACCCAGCTGAGAATTGCTCATTTTCAGAGCACATGTAAAAATGCTCTAAGGCCAGAGGCCCTTGGTTAAATCATTCACAGGTTTCAGAGCACTTGGGAATGCAGCAGAGCTTCTCTGCAAACACACTCTGCCTTTGGACAAGCATCCTCAGCTACAGTCATCGTCAGCCCATAGGCCTCATTAATTTCCACATGTCACACTGCCCAACAGACCAGGGCCAAAGGGTTCTGAGCAAGATGTGATCCCATGCCACCACAGAGGAATTGTGTTAGATATAGGCACCCCTTTATTACCACTGTTATTTAGGACTCTACATTTTTTACTGGTTTGCATACTAAGGAGTTGCCAAGAGCAGATACACATACATATTTCTTACAGAAAGCTGTGCCCTAAAACATTCCAGGTTACCTCTTGGAACTTATTCAAAGGTTCTGTCATAGGGAGACTAGTTTAATGGTGCAAGAAATACATACATAAAAAGCTGCATACATTCTGCTTTCCTGGTGATAGAGATATTATGGTCCATCAAGTAAGTAAATTAATTTAGTGCATGTGGAGGAGGAGGACAGAAGCAAAGGAGAATTCCCCTTGTGAAACTTCAGATCCAAGCACCAAGCTCCTCTTTTATCTACTACCCTTGTACAGCTTCCAAGAGTTTTCTTTAGTGAACAACACATCTGCACTCAGTGTTTAGAAGGCTCTGGGAAGGATGGGAGAGCACCTCTTCTCCCACAAGTTTGAATGGTCAAAGTTTTCCTTCCTTGCATAGCCAGTACCCACCCCAATGATTAATTGGGGGGACCTCACTCCTGAAAGACACGTGTTGCTTTCTTCCCTGCTACTTCATCAGAAGACACGCTTTCTTCTCATGCTCTCAGCACACAGGGATTATCACTATCTGCCTTGCATCTTCATTTAGGAGACGGTTCACTTCCTTCAACTATTTCTCACTATCATCTTCAAAGCATATTTGGATGCCAAGAACTGTTCAAACAGCTCTGTCAGAAGTGGTGCTTGAACAGTCCCAAGCCAGAAGGAACATCTGGGGATCGCAATCTAAACCACTGATGACATGAAGACCAAGAAGCTGGGTCTGCACCTTCCCGTGCATTGGACACCACCTCCTAGGACCCTCTCAGATAACCCATGGGGGCATGCCAGAGTATTCCTGTGGTCAGCATCACCCACTCGTCACAGCATCAGCAGAAGAAAAAGAACCCTCTGGAACAATATCTGACCTGTTTTTTGGTTTGGTTTTTTTTTTAAGACCTATTCTTGCTCTGTTCAGACACCAGGATTCGAGCAGGGAGCAGAAAAGGGGATGACAATCTGTGACTCTGAATAACAAAAGCACTGATTCCTTGAGCTGTGGGGGAAAGAATCTCTTCAAGAAAGCAGATAACCCAGAAACTAGTGCTAATAAGTTATTGACTTTCCTACAGTTCTTCCAGCAGCAGCTGATAGGTCCTGGTAATCACTCTGCTTCCACACTCAGAGTCCAGCTGCGTCTCTTCGAAGAGCTCTTATGGCACCTTGTGATAATGTGCTATTTTAGCAATGTCAGCTTTTGTGCTAGATGTAAAAGTCCTCTGATTTATTGTCCGCTGCTCCAAGCGCACACAAAACCCAGAAAGGAAGCCATGAAAGTGTGACTCATTCGCATTTAGGTGACCATGACTCTTCTTTCCTGTCCTCCTCATGTTTGTATGAGGTTTCCTGCCAAGCACAGAGGAACCACACGCCCCTTCTGCTCTGTTAGAACTGCTTAACTTTGGCAATGCTCTGCCAGGAAGCACAGAGGATGTACAGATGCAGCAGGCAGGATGGCAGCCTAAGAGCTGTGAAGTGTCAGCTCTGCTCCTGCCTCTGACACCAACCTGCTCTTTGTCCTGGTGTAACTGCGTTTGTCAGCCCGAGCACAGCCGGGCAGCTCTACGTGGCACCACATGCCAACTGGGGCTGGAGCTGCCACACCAGAGGCTTTCCACTAGCAAGCTCCAGCACAGCCAGCAGATTAGTGTTTGGAAGCCTTGCTTCTGAGCTTTACCTGGGTGACAGGGCAGAAATCCAAGCTGTGCTCCATGTTAGCAGATGAGACTCAGGCGGCAGTCACCTCTAATAGCCTGCAGATTGCACGTTCTCTGGGACCTCAGGTCTCTCGGGCTGTGTTTCCAAAGCACCTGGTACAACATGTTGATCCAAGGAGGGCTTCCAGGCAAATATCTGATACTAATTAAAGAGATGAGCAAAGTAGACCTTCAGCTCTATAAATCAACATCCCCTGCTACTGCCACGCAGCAAATTGACACCAGTGGAGTATCTATTCCTTGCTGTGGCTCATGACACTTGTAACACCAGACAGACCTGCTCACAGGTAACCCAAAACTCACATGCACTCCCTGTAGCAGTTAAAACCAGTTTTAGCATGGCTAGTGGAAGACAGGCTGAGCACTCCTTGGGCTAGTGGCACTTATAAAACACTCATGTGACCTGGGAAAGCCAGGAAAGGTTTTTAAAGCACTGAAGAGGTTCAGAAAGATGTCTCTGAAAGACAGTTTAACACCTGCCTTGCTAACTTGGGCAGTCATCTCCACCTGCTAAGCCCGGTGTCTTCCTGCCTTTGGCACAACTGCTTTAGGAGAAGAGAAAGACTTACATGGCAGTGCTTTTCACAAAGCCTGCTTAAGTGACCAAAACCAGGCCCTTATGCCCTTAAGAGCTCAGCATTTTCTGGAGTAGTGAAGTAAGTTTCTTGATATGATGGCACTAGGGGAAAAGTGGGGACAGGGAAGACTGTCTGGAGCTGGGAAAGGAGAGAGAGAAGAACGATATTACTCATATCCACATACACACCCCACCCAGCTGAAGCAGCTTTAGTTTAAGCTAAAGCAGCGCAGGGACTCCAAGGGGATCAGATCCTGTCAAAGGCTGATATTTCACAGCTGATCTTTCAAAGGTCAGGGCAGCACATTTGCTGGGAGATAGAATGGTATCTTTGTCCTTCAGACCAAAATAACAGAGCTGAGCGTATTTTCATTCAAAGAAGAGCAGAATTTATAGGGTAAAGGGTAAGTGGGTGTAGATGTGTGCATTGGAGGAGAAGCAGATATAAAGTCCACAGAACATGACAAGGATCACAGAAGATATTCTGTGCCCCAAGGAGCATGTACTCAGGAGCTGAGCATTGTTTAACCTCCTGGGCTGAAGGGATGCAAAAAGCTACAGCAGGAAAAGCTGTAGGTGGTTACTAGACAGGCAAACTGCACTGCTGCTCAGGGGAAGGGGCTTCACAGTACAGTGGCATATGCAAGACAAGCTGGAAGAGGACGAGCTGATCTACCAAGGACCTCAAATCACTCCATCCCAGTGATAACAGCAAGATAAATCAATAACCCAAGCAAGAAACTGTAATAACAACTGACATTTATACAGCACAGGATACCCAGGTGTCCCCAAACACTTGACAGATATTACAAGCTGAACTGATTTACAAGCAGGGGATCTGGCTCCTTGCAGAACATCGATTCCCACGCTGAAGCGAAGGAACTCCTGGGGATTTTGTGGCCACCTTCACCTATCACTCCGTTTCAGGGGCACATGTCCAGATGCTCTGACCTTCCACACCTTGCACAACTCAGCACAGAAATTCCCTCTGCTACAGACAAGGCATCTTGCATTCAGGGGAGGCAAATGTTTGTTTTGTATGGCTGGAAGTAAAGCATCCAAATATTGTGAGGACGGACTCATGAGCATCTTCAGTGTTCTGCTCACCTGGTAATCTCCTCAGCCCTACACACCGGGAGTCTAATTTACAGATCACTGCTTATATTAGACAGGAAACTGCTGCAAGTGGCCCCTAGCCATGGGTTTGCCTTTGGCACAGATGCTCAGAGCGGCAACAAGGACATTTTGCACAGAGAGTTCCCTTGTCTTTGCCTCAGCCACGCATTTCTATCACAAAGTTGAAAAAGGAAAGTGGAAGAGAACGTAAAAACGAGATTCAAAGGCCCAGTCTACACAAAGAAAAACTCCACTGCCTTGTAGCTAACAAGGAAAGCAGAGGTCTAGTCCAATGGCACTAACCACTCTAGGATCCCAGAAGCCTGGTAGGCTTGAGGCACTTGGACTTCTGACAGCTGCTGCAACTTCACATGACCCTGCCTGCAGCAGACAACCACTTGTCTATGCTGGAGTCCAAACAGGTCCAGCAATAACGAGCAAGTGCTAGAAACCTTTGTGAGATGGAAAGATCTGAAGAGCGAGACAGAATCATGCTCAATGCCAAGAGGAAAGGGTTGCTAAGGGCACACAGCCTGCTTCACATCTCAGCTCCTCAAGGGTCAAGTCACCCACTCCAGAGCAGGAGGTTATTCCAGAAGCTCGCAGAAGGCAGAGCTGCTGTGCAGGTGCTGTACTTTACTCATACTCAATGGATGGAGTCCCAAGCCTCTAAGACATTGCACCAGTCCCTCCTCTCAATTCCCACCTCTTCAATTTCACGTCTCTCACAGCAACACCACGTTCCCTTCACATCTTGGAGCTGATGCCGCTGTTTGGTTCTAGTAACAAGGTAAACATATGGAGGTTAGAAAATTATTATTAATAAAAGATTCCTTGAATTTTTCATGTGTTTTTCATCTCACATTTTCCTCCTCAGGGCATCCTACACACACGGCACAACCAGCGTAGGAGGAAGCCAAGGAAGCTGGGCTGTGAACACCAGAACCACCCTCTGCACTCCAAAGCAGCACAACTGCCTCACGCACCAGAGCCCGAGGACAAACAGTGATGTCTGCAACTTCCCACCACTTTTCCTTTCCCTGAATGGATACTCTTTTAGATCCCCCAGTTTATCTTCCTCTCTGACCCATAAGCTGCTGCTGAAGCTCAAGCACCACCACTGATGTCAGCTGTGCCATCAGCCCTTCTGACACTCACCTGCCAACTGCTCCTTCTATAGGTGGCTGATCATCAAATTAAACATGCAAGAAAGGTGGGAACTTCTGCGTGGAGGAACCAAAAGAAAAGCAAAGGCAACAGACATCCAAACTTTTTAAAGGGCATCCCAAATTCCCACTTGGCATTTCTCCCCCAGAACATCAATGCTGCTGATCATCTCTGCCACTCTGGGATGTGTGACAATTCCTCTGCTGTTTCCATAAGCCCTGGGAGAGGAGCGGAGGATGGATTTGCACACAACCGCTGCAGAGTTTTTCAGCTCACTACAGCTTGCAGATCACAAAAAAAAAAAAAGAAGCTCAATGGGAGGTTGTTGAGTCTGATATGACAGAAAACACTCCTCCTTTCAGGCAACAGATATGTTTGCAGGCCTTAGGTAGTTTCAAACAGAGAAAAATTGTACTAAAATCTTCAGTAATGCTCCTTTCAGAGTGAGTTTCAATCCATTAAAGTCATCAGTTTGGGTTTCTAATGGCAACTAGGAATTTGCAGTAAAGCAAGACACTGGGAACAACCCTGAGGAAAAAAAAGAAGAAATTTTACTGCAGAGAATATCACCTACTAAGGGGTTTGCATCTAGCCCCTACAAAGTCTGAAGGATATCAGAGTGAAACTTCCTTTGCTAAACCTGCTGCTGTTTTTCTGATGACTGCTAATGTTCTTGCTATAGTTGAGCTCCTCGGGTATAAACAAACCCGGATTAAGTTTTCTAGTATCATAAATAATTGTGGGAGGAAATTAAAACCTCACTGGTATTTATTCAGCATTGTAAAAGTAACTTTGTCAGTCATAAGAAGCATAATTAGTTCCACTGAGAAGCTTTTCAGCTCTACATGGGAACATTGGAGCTTGGTTAAACACCTATTGAGACATCGTTTCCCAGCTCTGAACGTTTGGCTGCAGAGGCTGGGTGACTCAACAGCCTTTTCCCAATTTTCCAGCCTCACAGCAGCAGCCCCTAAACCCCTGAAGAGCACACAGAACAATTTCTGCCAGCTCCCAGCACCTAGAAGAGGGTTGGTGTGAGGGCATGTGCTCTCCTTATATTAAAAGCTCAGAACATGAGACTATGAAGAAAAAGCTGCATGGAACCCAATGAAGAGCCACATAAAGGAGCTTAGATGGCAAGCATCATGCAGACAGTCTCGTCCAAATGTTACCTTCACACAGTGTTAACTGCAGGAGTCAAGGCTGAGGGGGTAGCAAGGACTGTAGGCACTCTGCTTGCTCCATGCAGCCTGAATTTTGGCTTTTAAGCTTGCTCCTCGGCTATGTGGTCTCTGCAAGTTGCCACCTGAGCCCAAGGCAGACCTGCTAGGACACCCACTCCCCAAAGCCTTAGCAGCAAGTGCCTGCCAGTCTGAGGATTTACTAGGAACACATCAGTCCCCAAAGCCCATTTGTTAAAAGATTGTTGTGGCAAACCCCTTCTGCAAGGGTAAATTGTTGGAGCAACAGTTCGTCAAGCTTCTAACATCACCAGTTTTCTACTCTCCTGCCCCCAGAGCTGTCATCTCCCATCACGGGGCTGCTTAGCGAGATGTCAGAGGCAAGCGGCCTCTGCCAAGGTTATGCACAGAGCTCCAGCAATGCACCAACCTCCCTCTCCTGTTCTCCACAAACACCCAGCCCGCTTCCCTCCAACATTATGTATTCATCACAGACAGTTTTGCATCTTATCTTAAAAGGAACTAGAAACACGTTACAAACAAACCCCCTGCCAAACAAACTCGGTAGCCTGTGGCACAGACGAAGTGTGGCATCTCTCTCCCTGGCAGAAAGTTAGACAGTCTCCAACACTTTAGATCAAGCTTGCTTTTTCTTATCCATTAAGAATTTAGTTTCAGAAGAAAACTATCCATGGACACCTGTCTAAATTCAGGCATATTTCCACTGTAGCACACTTAGGGTTGTAATCAGTCGCTGGTACCCCAAGCCAGCAGCACAGGAGGCAGTGTCACACATGTACAAACAATTGCTAGGAAGGAACTATGAACCAGACAATCCACCCAAACATCCTAGGAACATAGCCAGGTGACGGGGAGTTTCTGTGAAGCCTGGTTAATACCAGTTACACTAAAAGGGCAAAGCTATGCACTTTCCCCCCCACTTTTTTCATCTTGCCACGCAAAGATGACATTAGATCCATCTTCCCTTCGGTGCACTTGCTTTGTTCCCACACAGGGAGCTTGAAGCATTAGAGAGACATCGCACCAAGCACTGACGAATCTGAAGCACTCAAATCTTTTCAAGGCTCAAAACCTTTTCAAGGCTTCCATACAGAGTTTAATAGCCCAGAGAAACACTTTAAGCCAAGGCTGCTGTGTGAACTGCAGGAACCACAGCAATTCTGAAAATCTTCAAGTACTACCAACACCACTGCTGTTCTAACAGCAAGTGACCTTGTCACAGTGCCTACCTTCTCAGCTCATGCTGCTGGAGCCAGAAGACAAAGGAGATGCATCACTTGCCCAACATGTGCTCCAACCATCCTTTCTCCAAAGTCTTTCTACTTATCACACAAGAAATCCATTCAAATAAACTGAGGTTCTTCAGGCAGTAATGTTAAAATGATGACCTGCTCTCAATAGGCCCAGGCAAGACCTAAATTTAGCTTCAGATTCAAGCCTCTCCAATAACTTCAGGCACTTTAGTGCCAATTCTATCTTGCCTTCATATTATTTTTACATCTGAGAGGTAGCTCCTCTGCAGTATTTCCTGACTTATATTCAGTGAGAGGTTCAGGTTTAAAGCAACAGTTTTATTTCTTCTAGAAACACATTACTACATTGCTGAGTTAAAACCATCTGGTGTTAAACCCAAAATCCCAGTCAGAAGTGCACATACAAGGCATCTTGTACCCAACTGTCCTGTACCTTACATCTGTTTCTTTACCTTGATAAAAGCCCAAACATGAGATAGCAAAGTATTTAGAGCTCAGAATTCCAGCGTTTCACTCCCTTTTCTCCCAGTTTTCCTTATGCAATGAATAGTCAACATCAATCCACAAAGGGAAACCAGATGCCTTTGCTTTATCCCTCAACATACCTGCTAAAACCTTCAACTGCCTTCACTCAAAGAGAGCAGCAAATTTCTTATGGAGTCTCTCTCCATTCTCTTCCCTGGAGGAATGACTCCATAGCTCCCAATCCCTGGAAAGCTGCTTCATTACATTTCATATGAGGAGCAGGTGATGATCACACCATCACCTGGTCCTGCTTCTCACAGCATCCTCCAAGTATCCCACTGAAAAGGGGGAGCACCATGTCAGGGGATGCAGATGCCTGATCTTTTCTACCACTCCCGTTTCCAAGGTCCTGTTAATGAGAAGATTCTGTGGTACTTCCAATCCTCAGAGGAATTTCACCAGAAGAAGCTCCAGAAGCAGACGCTTTTTGTTTCACAAGCATATTTACACCTCATGCAGCTGTAGCCTCAAACAGGCACAAGGGAGCAGAACTAGAACCTTAACACAAGCTCTAACTTAATCTCCTTCCTTCCTTTTCTTTCTGTTTTTTTTTTAATCTTTTCTAACCCTACACTAGATTTCTTTTCTGCAAACACCCAATTTATATTGCATCAGGAGGAGCTAACAAAAAGTGCTTCACTGTCTTGTCAGCAGATTACAGAAAGCCTTCTCATTTGAGTTTATCCAGTTGGAAACACAAGTAATTGATGTGAACTTGAAAAATATATGATTTGGAAGAGAGGGGTGGGGAGGCTTTTCACCAGCACTGCTGTTCCACCCAGCTTGTACCTCAGTCAATCACACAGGGCTGGTTAATCCGTAGCTCTATTATCACCTCCCTTCCCTGCATTTACTTTGGGCACAAGAGGCACCAGGAGGGAAGCTGAAATGAGAACAAGGTGTAAACATGCACGTGCTGCAGTTTCTTGTTTGTCACTGGTATCTGAAAATGAAGCTGCAGTGAAGTGAAAATAAAATATTCTACCTACCCAGAGTCACTGGGATTTTTCCTTCAGGTTTCCCCTTCACCCTCCTTTGGTTTTCTTCCTCCCCCTCTCACAGCTGACTTCTTAATCCAAGCAAAACCAAAGCCACCCAGACTACTAGCACTGAAAGGCTGTTTGTGTAGTTAAGAGCCCAAGAGCAGATTGTAACCACTTGCACAAAGAGAACAATTTGTTACACATCTGTGAGGTTCCCAAGAAAGCCTCCTTGACTGAAATGTCACTTTCTCCCTTTACCTTCCACAGAGAAGGAAAACAAAACAAACCAACTCCTGCAGACACCTTCCCATTTATTATCACCTCCACTAGCAGCGTGCAAGGGTGCTCTGGGGACTGCTGTGAATAATTACATGAATCAGTAACCATTTCCTACCTTTGCTACCCAGGTTCTGCCACTGGCCGCTGCACAAGAGACTAAATGGGACCATTGGCCGGTTCTGGTATTGGCATCTCCTTTGGGAGATCTGTCAGTACTAACAAGAGTCCATAATGAACACACAAGTCTTAGAAGCAGGCTTGACTAGTGATCGCAAGGAATGCCAGTCATCCTGGGCCCAGATTTAACTCCCTCCCACACATGGCTTTTGTTAGCTGACTGTTTGCAGCTTAACATTATTGACATCATAAATGTTGAATCATGAGGCTGAAATTAAAAGAAAGGATTCCTGTTTTGCTTGTGGCTCTCTCCTTCGTTGCCTACCTCTGTCTCCTCCCTGCTTTGGTTGTGTACCTCATTGAGCTTGTGTGACACGTTTAAGTCTCAGAGGGATGAAAACTATGGCAACAGGAGTTCTGCATCTAATCCCTGATGCAGAGTGCTAAAAACATACCAAGCAGCAACACATTTCCTATTCACAAGATTGTTCATGTTTTCATTCATGTTAAACTCAAGAGAGAAGTTACGGAAATTCTGTATGAGGGGAAGGTCCCACACAGGGTCTGGGCACTTGGTTTACAAAGCTGAAGCAGGTTCGTGGGGATAAGACAACGGGGTTCATGTCTGGAAGTGTAACAAGAAATAGCATAGCCAGTAGAAGTGTCTGGGAACTCTTAAGGACTGGCTTATATTGCATTTTTTGCTGTGACTGCTACAACTCAGGTACAGAGATTAGTAATTCAGTATAACACACCTGGACTCCACTCCCTAAACTGTGATTTTCTTCTACTTCTCTTGGTTACCAGCCCCCATCCAAAGCAGCCCCCTCAGGTCACAGTGCCATGGGCTGCAACACCTGGGACTGAGACACCCTCACTCCAAGAGGAGCGACAACTGCACTTCCATGGGCCAGATCCAGAGAGCTTGCTGGGCACAGAGATGGCCACGAAGCCCCCACACATTGCTACCACCACCAGGACACAGTAGAAACTCCACAGAACTCCCACATTTTTTTTTTGAGAGCCTCTCTGCTCTCTTTCCCTTTAAAAAAAAAATAAAATAGAAGTAGTGCAGAGCCCTCCACCCTGTCTCTGCCAGCCAGACCAGCTCCAGCAGGCAGGACACGAGCACCCGCGACACGCGGGCAGCCTGCAGAAGGGAGCACATCCCTGCCCTGGGAAAGGGCAGCAAAAGCAGCCAGGTAGGTTCATGACACCAGCATCCCACTCTTACCAGGGCCTGGACAGTATAGCTCAGCAAAAAATTACAAATTACACAAGTATTTAGAAATACCAGAATGCTACATGCGTTTGAACAGAGAAAAAGAAGGAAAAAACCAAAGCCAAACCAGAGAACCAAACCTCAGTGTGCTCTCCTTTTAGCTCTGCGTTGAGAATTACCACACAGTTCACAACTTCCCATCTGCGGGCTGAAAACCTGCTGCTTATGAACGAACACGTTTGGAACCTAAAGGACACACAAAGCCCATTCTAGGATGACTTTTACACATGGACCACGACTGGTATCAGCAAACAGTACAAACATCAGCTGAACCCTGAAAAGAGAGACATGGACTTACCCGTTATCCCCCTGAAAGAGCTTCTTCAGAAAGAGGGGTTCAGCAGCTCCAGGAGGATCCGGCCAGGACTCCAGGGCCTATAGAGGGGGGAGAAGATGGCTCCATAACTAAGCCCCAAGGCTGCCAGCCCTAAAAGACCCCCTACCCCTCCCTCCATCGCCACAAACAAAGGCCTTGGTGCAAATGAGATAATGTCGGGCAGCTGGGGGCTCAGCTGAAATTCGGGAGGGGTTAAAGTGCCGCCCTTTTGTAATTGGAGACAGCTTGGAGTCCAGGGCTAATAACAGGGCAGTTTATCTAGACAGCTCAGATAACACCCTTAAAAAAAGCTTTTATTTTAAAGCAGACAAGTCAAAATCTGAGATCCTGTAACAGAGCTGACAGTAGCAGACCCCCTCGGAGGAGTCCCCTCCCTGCCCTGCCCACCATGGCCCACCTGGCACACGCTGGGGGAGGGCCACGGTGACCCGGAAGGGAGGGGGCACAGGGGTGGTGCCCGAGAAGGCGGCAGGAAGGGGGGAAGCCCCGCAGGTGGGGTCTGGGGGCAGGC
>WUAM01000431.1:103322852-103347756 GCA_024336885.1 Actenoides hombroni | reverse complement strand
GGTGCCCGCGAAGGCCGCCGGAAGGGCGGCAGCCCCGCAGGTGGGGCCTGGGGGCAGGCAGCGGGGTGGGCCTGGGCGCACGCAGCGGGGTGGGGCCGGCTCTAGAAGATTCTGAGGACTGCTATAAAAGGGCACTGAAAGCTCGGGCGGAAACACGTACGGACTGTCTCTCTGAAAGTTAAGGGTGAGTTTTATGCTTTGTTTTTGTTTTAGGGGGCTGGTCCCTGTATGAGCTGCCCCCTGGAGCCCCCTTTTTCCTGTGTGGTTCCTTTGGGAGCAGCAGAGCCCTGGCTGCCCCTGTGGGGCTGCTGCCTGCTGGGAGGAGGTTACTGGTGATTTAGACATGCAGGGTGTTTTCATTAAAGAAAAAGCCCGGTGATTTAATGATAAAAACTGTTCTCATCGCTTCAAGCTTTGCAGTCTTAAACATCCTTACTGTAGAGGAAGGAATGCAGAGCAAGGGGTGATTCCGGAGCCTGGTGCGCTGAGCTTTGCTGAGCCAACCTGTTCCCAGGGCCCAAATCCCTGGCAAGTCTGCTGGCTCTGCCAGGAGATGGTTTTTTCTCTCTGTAGCTCTTGAAGGGTGTCGAGGGATGCCTGGCTGGAGCAGGTGATGGGGAGTGAGTGCACATGTGCCGTGGCACCCTCTCCAGAAAGGCAGCCTGAGTGTTAATAAGCAAAGCAAACAGCACAAGCCTCCTTGCTGACCTGCTGCAACTCTTAATAACCAAAACCTTTCAGAGTTAACATTTGCCATCAAACAATCTGTTGACTGTAGTTGGTATTCTCTTCTCCCTGCTTTCCTCCCCAGTCTAATTGATGAGCTTGTGATGCTGTTATTTACTTAGAGCTAATATTCCAGTGCTGTTCATTCATTGTACTTAGCTTAACTTGTTGAGTGCTATATATTTTTACTTGCATTGTGAGCCTTTTCTTAGCCTACAGGGCAAACAGCTGTCTCTTGGTGGCAAATGTTAACGGCATTAAAAAGCAAGAGCAATAGACTTGTTGCATCTCTTGGGGAGAGAACAGAGACAGTCCTCCTAAAAATCCCCCAGATGCATAATGGGGTCATTGCAGTTTTACTGAGAACACCTTTTCTGAGTCCTCAATGAGCAGCACAGTCATTCACCATTAAAATCAGTGGAAGGTGTATTGATGTGGGCAGTAAAACAGTGCTGAGCAAACCTCCTTGGAGCTTTGAAGTGCTTCCTGGCAGTGCAAGGGGCCCAGGACAGAAGTGGCCATGCAGATATTACTTGGTAATAAATTTTAAATTGAGCTTGGATTTGGAACAACTGCCTAATGCTGAGTTTGTCTTTATATTTTTCTGTGTTAAGGTGTTACTTTCCTGAATTCCAGCTTAGATTGGAGAAGTGAAAGAGAAGGAAAATTCTTCCCCTTTAAATGGGAAATAAAGCTAGCAGTGTGGTTTGACTTAACTCTGGTGGTGGAGACTTGGATAGATAGGGGGGAAGGTGTGAGCATCTGAATGAATCCCTGATGAGCATTTCAGTTTGCGTAGAAACATGCAAATAAGATGGTTTTTGAAGCCATATGGAGGATCTTACTTTGTTCCAGCTGCTTAACATCTGCTGGTTACCTCTTACGGCTAAATCATAGGTTACCAGCATTATGTTTCTTCACTACATTTTGAAGTCTTGCTGTTCTGTGTGTAGATGGTATACTCTGCTTTTTGCAGGTGTGCCTGTGGTACACTGGATGTAGGTTTACAAATATATCTGAAAATTTTCAGAAGAGCTGGTGTAATGTAGGGATGCCTTCCAATGAAGATAACGATGGCATCGTCAAAAAAAGCTTGGACACTTAATTCATTTGTGCATAGAAATTAGACTTGGGGGAAGCGCAGGCACTCCTGGGTGTTTCAGAGGCACTTAAAATCAGGGCAGCATGGTGAAGGCGTGTGATGAGGGACAGAGCTCTCATCCTGAAGTGCTCCTTGTTAGAAAGCTGACTTGGGCTGTAAGAAAAGTAAACAATTGCTAGGGCTTGTGGAGTGGTCCCTTGTGGGAGCAGTTTGTCCTTGCCTGGCCCTTAGCCTTTAGAAAAGGAAATCTGAATTTTAGTTATGCTACTGATAAGCTTTGAGCTATCTCTGTACTGTCATTTTACATGCATCAGGATTTGCCTGGCTAGGGGAACAGATTCTTGTGGGTATTGCAAAGCGAGATACTCCATGGTGCATATCTGGGAACAGCTCTGTGTGGGCTCTTTCAGAGTAGCTGGTAAATGGTGTGGTCGTTTTACCTGTGTAGGTGAGCCCAAAAATGCACAATGCACTTCCCTCTGGCAGAGGAGCACTGTTTGTAATTCAGACTGTGGTATGCTTGACAGCTTGCATATGTTGTGACGCACCTCTCCTAAATTTTCAGGTGATGAGGCTGTGCTGAGCAAAATGGGATGGCTTCTTTTACAAGGGCTGTTTGAACCTTTTGTTAGATGAAGTCTGCCCTTGTGACTGAGACTGTTGTAGCTCCACAGGCCTGTCAGTGCATCTGCAGGCAACAAAAATGCTAAATAGACAAAGGCATCTTTTCCTGGTATAGGTTGGTCCTGGGAGAATCCATCCCGGGAAGCTTCCATTAGTCAAGAGAACCCCCAAACAGTCTGAAGATTACTTTGATGGAATAGTTATAGCTAATGTAACAAGACACATTCAACTCAAAAAATATGCACTGACTCCAGACATGGGAATTAACTGAGAGTATATGAGGTAACTTAATTATTTACCTAATTCTGTACTATGGATGTACCTGGGGGCTCTGACTGTTTCCCCATAAGCAAAGAGCAGCTTTCAGTCTGTGTAGCATTTACTTAGACTGAGTGAAACAAGAATAAATATAGCAAGGGAAGTAGAAGCTTTACTGGAGAGCAGGTGCACTGAGCTCCTCTTTAACATGCCACATTAATTTGGCCTGCAGCAATTGCAGCTGCCCCCACTGAAGAGAAGAACCTTGAAAATCTAAAGGTGCATGAGCAAGAAGGTGATCTCTGTGGAGGTATTTCCTGTTGGTAATTCTTAGTTGTGCTTTGGTTATTTAGGTGCAGTTTTCACTTTCGAGGGGTTGCCAAATGGTTGTGCTTGGGCTACTTGAAAACTTAGGAAGCCTCAGTCCAGCCATAGCCTCTCTTGTGGGGCAGTCACATTTATTGACACTTCTGAGGATACTGTCCATCACTGTAGCCCCTGCTTCTGATTTTCAGGCAGTATAAGCTACTAGAAAACTGCGTAAATACTTAAGTGCTGCTTTTGAGGGAAGTGGGGCCAGTTGTGCTTTCAGGAAAAAAAGGATGATGAATTCTCTTCTCTTCTGGTAGTTACCGAAACTACTGGCCAAATTCCTGTTGAAATCTAATAACGCAGATCATGTGTTTTAAGATACTTTATTAGGGTATTTTAAGAAACCTTTGTTCTGTTCCAGGATGATTTATTGAAGTTAAAGTTTTGCACTGAGAAGCTGTGTTGTTTTTTTCTGTCTGTGTTTTTTCCTGACAATTTCTATTATATAAACTGGTCAGTGAAAAGGGAACCTTGATTTCTCTGGGCTAGAATTCATTTCCTGAAGAACATTGCTCTGGATAAATGTGCAGAAGGGCTCTTGGCTCTTCTGTAGTGATGAGTAATTAGAGCAGTAAAATGCCATGGGAAGGAGTCCCTTTGGAAGTACAAAGGGTAGGAGAAGCATTTCTGCTTAAGTGGAGAAGAGGAGGGGTATCAGAAAAGGGGAGAGCTTTGTTTACAGGCTTCTGAGCAAAGGTGAAAGATACAGTGGAGAAAAGTTCAGCAATCATAGACTTGTTCAAAGTTGCCCTTGACTGCTTACAGGCATAATTTTAATTTAAATGTAATAAAAACCTAAAAGGGAAAATTAAGATGCGGAAAGCAGTTAAAAAGCCTGTCTGAAGACAGCTGCAAAATGGTTTTATTCCAAGCAAATACAAGAAGACCGTTTTGCTTTTTTTATTGTCAAACAATAATAGTGCCTCCATTTATACGACGCCTTTTACAACCGAATCTTTTTCATAGATTACTTGCAAAACAACACAAAAGTTGATTTATTTTTAAACCCTGTCCTCATAACCCCTTTTCTTCCCAGCGGCACGGCATCTCTTCATTACGGCAGGGAGCTACTGAGAGCTGAGCACAAGGGTGGGTATTAAGTGGGGAGCTTGGTTGGGTCAAAAGAAGGCAGGGTTTCCACTTTGCACATCAGCCAGCTGCCTTTTGGGCTCCCCTTTGTGCTGAGCCCATGGCAGTGCTTTGAGATGATCCCGTTTACACCATGGGGCCCAGTGCAACACAGTTGGATGAAGGTTGAGGTAGGGTACCCTTTATCACAAGTGGTGTGTTTTGTTGGTTGTTTGGTTTTTTTTCTCTCATCTGTTTTGTAGTCTCTTTCCCAGTCAACTTTGTCTAGACCCCAACAGAGGTGCTCTCTGTGTTCACAACTCTTCAGCCACCTTAGCATAGACAGATCCTTAGGAGGTGGATTCTACTTCGCTTGACTTTCATAGGGGACCTGAAAGGAGGTGATCTGATTTGCTTCTCTTGCAGTGGAAACAAAGAGGTGTCTGTCCCCTTAGTATACCCTCTAAAAATCCCCCTGCTCTCTCCAGAGGATAAAGGTGTAAAGATACAGACTACAGGTCACAGACAGAACTGTCAAACATGAGGATCTGGCAATATTTCGAAAGCCCGGAGAATCCAGACTTGAAGATTTGTGCTTGAGATGCGAGAATTGAATCTTTCCCTGGCTGAGGAACTTGAAACCTACAGCTAATTCATAACTACTATAAAATACTGCTGTAGTTTAAAGATGCTGACAGAGAATTTAATGTACCTTATGGAGGGCGGGGGGTCGGGGGGGGTGGTTACAGCTTAATTAAGCTTTGGAAAGTCTGTAATCCTTGGGCAAAGAGCTCTCTGTAAATGTAATATGCAACAGCTACTACTAATGCAAGCTGATCTAGTTTCATATGGACTGGGGGTATGAGGTGCTTTAAAAAGAGAATCTCCGTGGTGACACTTGAAAGAGAAAGCAGAGAAAGATGCTTTGGTTTTGGGCTTTTCTTTTCTGCTTGGGAGTGTTGAGACTGCTCCAGCTGTCAGCATGTCTCTGTCTTGAGCAACTGCATTAACTGAAGGGACCACAGCCCCCAGTTCAGTGCCAGTTGGTTGATGTACATCAGTTGTTAAATCCTATCAGCTCAGTCCATGAGAGAAGCTTCACTGCGCTAGTGCAGCACGGGCAGAGTTAAACTTCAGCTGATCAAGTGGTGCCTCACTGGTGATTGTCCACATATGGCTTTGTCATCTGCTGCCCTGATGACAATGACAGGGTTTGAGTTATAGGAGCCCTTGCTTGGCTGTAAGTGCCCCTCAGGACAGGACCTTGCAGTACTTCAGAGCAGCATGGATGTCACGGAGCGTTAAAGCTGCATAACCTTATGTTGAGTGAGTGTAAAGGACATGAGCTGCTGCTGACCTGGCTGGGGAGCTCCCTTCTCCTAGGGCAGCTACCTGTGTGCTACCTGGTGGTCTTGGGTCACCAGGACATGTCTGTCCGTGCTGGTGTAAACACAGGGGCTTGGGACCTCTCTAGGGAGGAGCTCCTCTGGAGTGCAGTCAAGGTTAACATCTGTGCTGCTGCAAGGAGCTCTGGTGCTGCACATCCTAAAGGCTGCTTTTCCCCCTCTCTGTGCACTGAAGGGGGCATTAAGTTGTGTCACTTGACTGCAGCGTGGTGGCCTGTTTGTCCCAGCTGTGGCTGGCTGCCCTGCTGGCTGCTTCTGAAGGAAGCTGGCTCTGAGCGCATCCTCCCTGCTGAGCTAGAGCAGAGATCTCTCAAACCTGAAGCTTTCTGTCCCTGCTGCCTCCCACGGGTGACACTTGGCAGCTACTTTGAAAGCTAGAGGGACAGAGGGACTTGGGGGTGGCTGTCTTCTTGAGATCCCTGCCCTCTGAGGGGTTAGTGCTGGGAGCACAGGGTGCCTCTTGGAGCTGCTTGGAGAGCAGTGGGAAGTGACAGGACTTCCCAGAGCTCCTCGACGGGGCTCAGCAGGAGCATATGGACCTTGCATGCATGGGTTGTCTCTGGCTGTTGTTGGAGCAATTGCTTATCTGGCTAAAAGCCATTCCAATTCAGATGTTGAAAAGGAGCTGCTGGTGACACTTTCCAGGTTTCAGTCCTCCCCCCCTCACCACCTCCTTGCTGCCCTAATTAAATTTAATATTAAAGTAAAACATTAAAGACATTATCATAGAGCTTTAATCTGATGCACATAAGCCTCCTTCTAATTTGTTAGGTCATTAGCAAGGCAAAATAAACAGAAATGAGTTTGTGGAGGCTGAAATGTTGGAGGAATCAGCATTTTGAGGACGGGGCTGTTCTTTAAGTGAGCACGTGCTCCGGAGCGGGCTTGGCAGGGTTGTGTTGTCTGAACCTGGCATTTCAGCAGCGTCGCGGTGACAAATGTGGCAGTTGTACTCGTTTGTGCTCCGGTGCTTGCCGTGCCAGCCCAAGAGCTGGGATTCCCTGTCCTCCTTCCAGCATTGTGAGACTGTCTTAATGTATATTTGAATTTGACTTGTGGTTTTTTGAGCTCTTTAACTCTTTGCATCTCTTGCCTGCGGTTGTGAGGATTTAGCCTGCCTTGGTTGGCTTGGGCAGCAATCGCTTGGCTACAGGGACTGACGCTTCCAATAGAGCAGAAGTAGCGTAGTCAGCTGTGGAGATAGGAGGTGTCTTTCTCCTGCACACATCTTATTAGTCACCGTGTCACAAACGCTCCGAAAAGACCTTTTGAATGGCATTGAGGCTTATCACAAACAAGGAAGGATTGCACAACCTCCCAGGTCAGAACTGCTCTGGCTTTGTCAGTGATGCAGGACTGAGGTGCTCCCTTCAAGACAGAGTCATGCAGCAGGCTTTATCAGGATACTGGGTGACGGCAGGGAAGTGTTTAACTGTGTGCTAACTCCAACCCCCCTGACAGCGAGCCTCTCAAGAAATTGCAGAGACAAGGCTGTGGTCATGAGAATTCAAAGTGTTGCTGTCTGCACTTCCCCAAGCTTCTTCCCGACGTCTGAAGCCGAGGAACTAGGACCCTGCTGGGACTCCCTGAAGTGTTGAACAAATGGCATCTTCTGGGCAGTTTGTGTAGTTGTGGAGTGGGTGTGATGGTGCTGCTGCTGTCTCCTGGAAGGTTGAAGACTGGTATCGTTAACCGTTTGAGTACCACAGAGTCTATTGCCTATTCAAATGGTTCACTATTTGGAAGGCTTAGATATGCATATGGAGGTTTATCCCTTGCTTTACATGTGTAGCATTTAACTCTTGTGTAAAACCCCTCTGAGCAAAGGTGCTAATGCCAGGAATGGCTGGTACTACTAGATTTGATTCATGCCATGATTCATATGAGATCAAAAATAACTAAAACGCTGCTCTGTATTTCAAGAGAGCACGCAGCATTCCTGCAGTCAGAACTGTTACAAGGACTAAGAAACTATGAAGAAATCCCTTCTGGCTTGATTTACAAAATCAGGCTTTGCTGCATAGGTTGTGCTGGCCCCAGGGCTATTTGGATGGACCTGAATTTTGGAGTAGAAGTTCAGTTGCAGGTATGATCACAAGGTTCACTAGTTATCTAAACATGCGGAGGACCAGAAGGTCTAAGTCTGGTTCAGGGGAGGCTAAAAGTTTTGGCTCTCAATTTTGATAGGTTTGTTTTTCCATAGAATGACAAATGGCTCTGAGTTTTGATAGGTTTGTCTTTTCCAGACTTCAAAAGAGATGAAATATTGAAGTTTCATATTGAATAGAGGTCATTATTTACCCTTGTATTGCAGTGAGTGTGTGGGTAGAAGGAAACTACAGTATTTACAGGGTACTGGAATAATGGGTGTCGAGAGAAGATAATTCTGTGTTGTAACGAGACAATGAACTCTCCAGGAAAGTGGATTTTGTTTTCCTTTGAAATCTTTTAATACTAATTCCTGCTGAAAATAATGGATTTCAGAAAGCCCCAAACCACTTCATGGGGTAAATATTTGTTTAACCAGTCCCACTTAGTCTGTTGTGAAGACTCAGACATGCAATCCACGCATCCAGTTTCAGGCAAGGAAAGGTTCTTTCAGTGATGTTTTTTTAGAAGGCAGACACTTGAGCAGTGGTTGTGCATTTGCTTGATGAATCTTCTTCCCAGCATATGTTCAATGCTTGGATGAATGAGTTATTTAAGTGTATTTGAAGGTTATGACAGACACCTGTAAACAGGCAGATATTGATAAAAATGTCATTTGGAACCAGATCTCTGCCTCTCTTGCAATCCAATTACTACTGATGGCGAACAGCCCAGAACCAGCAGCAAAGTGCATTAACCCCAACAGTGATGGGCAGGCTGTCCTTAGAGGGAACATGATCAGGGCCTTATTTACCTCTGGCTTTGATGTAACTCCAGGAGTTAATGGAGTTATTTGTAATTCACACCAGAGCAAACCAGGACTGACTCCAGATGTGTATCTATAGGCTTACTGTGGATTTCTCCAAGCACGGTGTGTCAGCTAAATGGTGCTAAGGCTGGTAGCTGAAGGCTCCAGTCTTACCTGCTCCTGCAGGTGCCCTTCTGGAGGGCTTACTCCAAAAAAATCAGTACACCATGGAAGATTTGTGGGTTTTTGCTTCACTGCAAGTCATGCAGAGAGAAGAAATGCCTATAGTTGTACGTTCTTCGCTATGTGCACATGAAAAGAACTGAGACACCATGCTTTTGATCAGGGTGCCAGCTTCTTTGGGTGAAGTCAAACATACATGATGTGGTCATTAACAGTTGACTTCTTTTTCTGTAGTAGATCTTCAAGATCTCCTCAAAGCTTATAAATGGGATTGTTTTCTGTGGTGATGTGAATTGCTTGTGATGGCTGCAGTGTCTGGATGCACTGGAACTATGAACATAATTTTAATAGGAAATAGACACTGAAAGTTCTTTCACATTGTCCTCCTTAACCTCTTAGAATACCCAGAGGAAGCTCTCGTTCTGGTTATCTTTCTCCAAGCTGGAGAGTAATGTATTATGAATGGAAGTGGAACGGTTGTACAATTCCTTAGTTAAGATGGAGTCCAGAGCTGTCCATAATGAAATGATTATTTGGTGGTAGTCTTAGTTTTCAGAAGAGAAGGGAAAGCAAAAAGACAAGGTTAATGGAAGTCAAATTTCGTCTGGATTGCTCTTATTTCCTATTTTATAAGCTTGTGTTCCATGCAGGTGCTTGGCTTATATCTTCGTGCTGTCAATAAACCGAATGCGTTTGAGCAGACAGGATTAATGCAGATTTTAAAGGCTATATTTAGAAGTAATTTAGCTATCATCAGTCAGAAGGGTGGGGAGAGATGTGATGGTTATTCATACTGATTGAATATTCTATTGATAGAGATACTTATTAACCCTAAACATGTCTCCATCATGCTTTCAGGTCTCAAGGAAAAAAAATTCAACCCTTGAAATTCAGATAGAGGGAGGCAGAATTCAAGTGGAGAAATGAACTGGGAGGGAAGTAGCAAGCTGGCTAATAAGACAGACCACTAGATTTGGCTGGATGGCCCCAGAACAAGGGCTCCATACCATGACAAGCAGTAATGTTGGAGGAGGGAGGTAGAGAGCTGGGTGATGGGTTTCCTTTGCTGATGGTGCAGGTGCTCCATGCCTTTGCAGTGTGGGGGCTGTCTGTTAACTTCCCTCCCTGCACAAGCAGTGAATGTACTTGCTTACGGATCACTTTCTTCATATTTTTTTTACCAGAGACATCAGCAGGAGGGAATAGTCTGTTAGTGAGTGATCTCTGCTTTATGAGCAAGCGAGATCAAAATGCTCCTGCTCTGATTGGCGGTAATTAGGCTGAGGAGCCACCAGGCAGGAGTTGCCCAGTGAAGAACCAAGTGCTGGGCACTCAGTGCAATTTCATCTTAGTTTTTAAAGACTGCCCTGCACTCTCTGCTCCCTCATTGCATTTCCTGAAGAGAGATTTCATTACAGATAGTGCAGTCAGCACTTCACACTTCTAGAAGCATTTACAAAATGGAATTACCAGAAATAATCATGGTAATTAACATACAGAGTTATAAGGAGGAAGATTAATTACAAAGCTGTAATTCATCTGCAGAATAAACCGTGAGGAAACTTGAATAGGTTAGCAGCAGTGAGGTGCACTCAGAACTGTGCACCCAAGGCATTCAGCCTGTGCTGCTGCACAGACCAGACTTCCTCGGGAGAGGAAAGGAAACTGAGGCACTGAGAGGGGAGGTGACTGGTCCTTGCTGTCAAGAAAATCAGACAGATGGGAATGGGACCTGGAAGACCTGACTCTGCTCCTGCTGTGAACAGGGGACCGAAATCTGTTTTCATTATACTGAGTGTTTCCTGCATTAGAATGTTCAGAATTGGTAGAGGAAATCAGTGGCAGTAGTGAGCAATGAGTCTGTCTCCTGGAGTCGTGTCTGGTGCCTGCTCAGCAGTGTTCTCCATCAGGGCTTCCAGCACTGCCTCTCCATTTGCACCAGCAGGGAAGTGGCCAGTTTGATGTGACAGTCTATTGAATAGCTCTGCTACTTTGTGAAGGGAGGAGGGTCTGGGAGGTGGTGGTAGACCACAGAATGCTATTCCTTCCAGGGCAGGGGTGTCTGCTTTATTACAGTGATCGTAGGGGAGGGCTAATTCCTACAACTAATTGCCTTTTTTTTAAGATGCAAGCAGTTGATAATGACAGTAATTAACACTGTAGAAACAAGGTCAAACCCAAGAACATTACCCACTAAAAGTCACTTTCCCAAAAGTCGTGTCAGAATTGTTGCCTTGGAGTAGCTTTAAAAAAAAATAATAATAAAAAAAGGCAACTGATGATGAGCTGCTTGAATTATGTAAATGCTCAGGTATCCATGGGGTTTGACCTTTTTGCAGATGTAATTTAGCATTCAAGACACTGTCATCTTGCTGCCAAAGTCAAATTAGATGCTTGCTACTGCAATTGATAGCTGATATCCGATCTCCTTCAAGAACAGGCAGTACAGAAAGGCAGGCGATGCTATTTGCTACAGGAATGGGACGCTGCATTTTTAAATATAAAGTGGTTGAAGAGTTTTGGATCCAGTTCAGATGAGCAATATCCTTTTATACGAACATGCACCTGGTTCTTTAGGTCATTATACCCCATTTGATGCATCTGCAGTCCTGCAAGATGGCTCTGGACTGAGTAGCTCTCCAGGTTTGTCTCACCTCAGGCTTGCTTTGTACCTACAGAATGGCTCTGGGCCAAAGCTGCTCCTTGCCACGGGAACGGGGATGGCATAGCCATGTTGCCCAGAACTATTGTTTTCAACTAGCAGAGATGAAAGGAGTCCAAACCCAAGGGAGAGCTTTTTCTGAGTGATGACCATAGAATTCCTGGTGCAGGTGCAGAGATGGCTTCTGCGCCTGAAGCACGGGGCAGGGATACAGACAGTGCTGAGCTTTGTGCAATCCAAAAGCCGATGGGAACTACTCATGTCCATCACATGTGGGTTATGTACCAGTGTAAACCTCGCTATTTGCATTTGTCAACCTGGTCAGGACCATGCTAGCAATGAGAAAACCAAGCTAAAAAAAAACCCTTTCTGTTCTGCTGCGAGTTTGGCAGCTTGCCGGAGGTTGCTCCTGTTCCCAGTGTGCCAGGTGGCTGAGCCAATTGCCTTCCCACCAGGGCTGGTCCAAATAGCCCATCGGCCTCCCTTCATGCTGCATCAGTGTCTGCTGTAGCAAAGAGAAATGACTCTGAAGAAACACCTGCTCTTTCTGGACCTTATTTGACCACAGCATCTGAAAAAAGGCTCTACTCTGGAGCTGGAGGCAGGGAGCTCACTTTAACTTTTCTCAATTGGCCTCTTTTTTGCTAATATCAAAAAGGCTTCCCTACAGCTGTGGTTGCAGAGTGACTCTGCCTGGCTGTAACAGCTATCCTAAGGCTTCAGATCCTTTCCTAGCTTCTGTGCAGCGGCTGGGAGGAGTTCAGATGTACGTTTGTCCTTCATACCAGTAAACCTCTTGCAGAGAAGATCCAGTAGAAGCTGTGAACCAGCCAGCTGGCTTGCGTGATTGGAAGTGTGCTTGCTGCTGTTTGTCACAGCTCTACCAAGGGTAACCAAAATGCAGCTCTTCCAGTTTAGTGGCTTCCTGTGAGCCTGTGCAAATTAGCAAATGACTCAAAAAGAGCAGCCATGAAAAATGAGTCTGTAAGGTTCTCTGTGACTAGGCTCAGAACACTGCATGCTGCTGTTTTTCCCTGCTGCATTTTTCCTCAGCATTAGCCCAGCAATTTCCCTGAAGTTGCTCTGTATTTCCACAGGCACAAATGAGAGCAAAAGCTGGCTCCAGATTCCTGCCTGTAATTGCTCCTCAGTTGTTGCCAAGAGTTAACTTCTGATCTGATGCAAACTGTTACTGTTCAAGTGCTTCCCACCTTGTGCTGTCAGCGCAGTTCACTCTACCCCAAAGTGGTTGGGAATTTGGCCTGTGTGTTTTATTACACTGAGCCCTTTTCCCTCTCTGAAGGGTTGGCTTTGGGGATGGGGAGTTCTTTGGCTCTAGCTTCTAAACTGGGCTCATGTCCTCTGAATCCAAGAGCACTTAACTGGATCCAGCTGTGCTGCCTTTGCTCTGTAATGGTTCACTTCAGATGCAGGTTTTAGATTTCATGCTTGGTTATTTTTTCTTCCTCATTGTGTGGCCATTTGTAAACTGAAGGTGAATTGCATGATGTATTCCTCCCAGGCATGTAAGGAGGACAAACACTGAGGGTAATTTGGAAGCTTCTTTCCCCTCTTTGATACATCCATAATCTGTGAGTGGCTTTTACAAATCAAGTTGTGATGCGTCTTGCAGTTGAGCTCATCTCGCTGCATTTGGAAGCAGAGTTTGGGAATCTGCTGAATTTTTTTGGATAAACGTTTGCTTTTTTTTTTTCTTAGCAGTAATATCTGCTGAGGCACCACACACACCTCCCCAGCTGACTTTGTGTAGGATAGTATCATCATCAATATTTAACTAGTGGAAAAGGGACTTTCATGGTACAGTGTTTCGAATCAGACAGGTTCTGAGTGTCTTCCATTCATCACGGATTTAGAGAGACTCATGTTCAAGCCTCTATTCCCCCCCTGCCTCAGAGATCTATTTGAAGGAAAGTTGAAAACACAGTCAGCTGCATTTCAATAAATACTTTCTAAAAAGTTAAGCTGGAACAAAGCCTCCACTTCTGTCTCTGCAGAGAGAGGGAAAATGTTATTTCTGTATATGTAAGTTGTTAATATCAATGATGTACTTAGAATAGATGGTCCTTGTGTGCATACAATTCAGGATAGAAATGGGCTTTAAAAGGGAGATGATTGCATCCGTAACTCCATGTGTGAATTAGTTTGTCCCTTGGCAAGAAAAAGACTGCCCAGAGTTACGCAGTGCTGCCAAGTTACAGCTTCTATGATGAGCATAATGACAGCCAGTGCTGTTTGAGGGATCCCAGTTCCTGGGAAGGCTTTTCAGAAAGGCCAGTAAGTCTCCAGCCTGGCAGTGCAGTGGGGAGGGTGCTGGCAGCACTGGGGTGGGTCCCAGGTTAACTCTGCTCTACTCACCAGTCACCATTCTGCAGTCTACCGAGAGGCTCCAAGGACCCTCTCTTGTTTGTGAATCCAGAAGTCTCAAGGCATGTGCTCTTCGTTAGATGCTGTGGTAACACAGTGTTCTTGGAATGCATTAACTTGTTCTGACAAAAAGCCATTAACCAGACAGGCACGACTGTGTCTTACCCTGTAGCTGTGCCTGCGAAGCAGAGGCAGAATAATTTTTGTTCATTAAAAACAAACATTTGAAAGCAGCGCTGCCTCCCCTCTGCTCAGATGGTCTGTCCAGTACAGAGAGAGAGAAAATGCTAACCCACGGGAAGAAGCAAAGGTGCAGTGGGTTTTTCTTTCCCTTCCAGAGTTAGGAAAATAGGAGTTTAGAGTCTAAAATTGCCACCATATGAACTGACTTACACCACACCCGCTTTCCTCTTGCCCTCCCAGCTTTGTCTTGGAGTTTCAGGCTCCATGAGTAGTGTTTTGAAAAAAAAACACCTTGTGGAAGTGAGATTTTTCTCCCCTTTTTACGAGACGCTTCTAGCTCAGTGAATGGTTTGACCTCAGTTTACAAAATATGGAGGGGAAAATACTGAAGTCAATAAACACTTAATTTGCACGCAGTTTAGTCCCCCGTTGGTAGCTGGCATGTTGCGGAGAGTGCAGCAAAGAATGGCAGTAGCAAAGGAGTAATTTAAAAGGAAAAGCTCACAAAAATGAAATGCTATTTCCAGGACTCTGTGCCAGTGGTTAATAGTCATTCATGAAGTCGCACAATAAAGCCTAACTGCATTGTCAGCTCCAGAATGACATTGAAGTGTGCAAGTAATGTACAGCAGGTTCAGATTACACCTTGGGACTTCACAGTAGTTTAGATAAAATTAGGGTTTGTTTTTTCTCTTTTAAACAGCAAGTGAAATACAGGCTGGAGCAAAGGGAAGATTGTAGCAGCATTTCTGCAGCAGGCAAAATCAAATGAATTATGACACTTTCTATCTATTCTGTTCCTTCTAGCAGTTATCTATGCAGTTATGATTTCTATTTACTAGTATAAGCTGTGTCTGTATTAAGTGGGTTCACTACTAAGTTTTTTCAGCAAGCCTGTAAACTGCAGACCAGAGCTACTCTCAACCTGAATTTTAGGCTGTCCTAACACTTGGGGTTTTGTTTCTCTTACTTGTCCCTGGTTTTTTTGGTACGATGTAAACGCTATTCAAAGTCACCATGAGTTGAGGAGTGCTTTAGTGGCAGCACATGAAACCAATGTCATCAGCTGGTCCTAAACTGGCTGCATCCCCGTAAATGTTGAAGTTACTGAATGGGTTGTGGCACAGGGACCCGAGGAGGTCCTGTGTGTGCAGAAAGCTGACTCAGTGCTCAGGATGCTGCTAGCTGTGCCTGAGCAGAGATCTTTCTTTCCCGTGTTGGTATGTACTAGGTTTTGGCCAAGCTCTGCTTTTAGTAAATTAACACTTCAATCTAAAAATTGAACCCAGTGAACTTAATTGTCTTAGTGCAGGAATCTTGATTACAAAGCCTTCACCTCACTCAGTGGAGTGGATGACTTTCTTTTTTGGCTTTGGTGTGCTCAGCCCACTGACATCTCTACATTTGCACTTTTTAGAAGGGTATTACAGTTTGTTCTTGCCATAATGTGTTTATTTTCTCTTCCGTCTAACAGATGTTAAGCAATTAGAGAATGTGGCAGAGCAACATATTTATACAAATGAAAGGAAGCAAGGAATAACTGCTCTGAATATTATACTTCCTAATAAGATTAATTCAGTAGTGTACAAATGGAGAAGCACAGCCACAGCAGCAAGTGGGTGTTTATCAGTGACTCGTTCAATGCTCCAGATACCTTATTAAGGTAAAGTAACTGTACACACCCACCCCACGGATCCCAGTTTTAAGTGCATACAAATGAGTCTCAGAACAAGCCCACTGAGAGACAAATGGATAACAAATTGTACAAAATGCTTAAAAGCCTTCACAGAGCTGAAGTGGTAGGAGCAGCTGATCTGTGCCTGAGCTCACCATTTCATCCCCTACAGTGATGTCACACTGTCTTGGGAAGCTTTTGTACTTCTTGAGGCTTGTGCCTACCCGTGCTTTACTGTAAAATCAAAGTCTTACTGTTGCTTGTGTACGTTAAGACTTGTTAGCAGACTGAGCTGGTCTATTTTAAAGCACATGTAGCTCCAGTTTTGCTCTTCAGTCGAGGAGCAGGGGAGGTATAGAAGTCTTAGAGCAGGGGTGGATCCTGTACTGAGCAGGATGGTGGGATGAGCTGGGGGAGGGAGGCTGAGACAGCCAGCCCTTCAGCCTCCTCCTGCTGCAGAAGGTGCGATGCCGTCTGCTGCAATCTGTTTACAATGTGTTAGAACCGACGGGGGTTAGAGAGCCGCTGGAGTAAACCTGGGTGAGAGCAATTGGAACTGAACCATCTCTGTCCTTGCTCAAGAGCTCTGGAAAGAAACGGGAGGAGCGGAGAGGGGTGAGAAGGGGCTCTGCAGGCTGTGCAGCTTTGCGTGGCTTCGCAGAGCTGTGGATTTGAGTTAGCCTTGTGCTCTAGCTCAGGTCTTGCAAACGGCTTTGTGACAAAGATGCTTTGCCAGCTTGAGAAGAGGAACGTAGCAGTTGCTGCCAGAAAAAATTCAGGGGAACTGCAGCACGCTTCCCCATCCCTGAGCTCTGCCAAGGTCTGAAGATGTGCGGAGAACTGGAATGCTGAAGTGACCAGGGTTAAACATGCTCTGTTCCCTCGTCCTTTTTGGAGTCTGTCAGATTCTTCATAACCAGGTGGCAACAAACTTCTAACAGTTTCTCATTAACTTAAGAAGCTGGCATCAAAATCTTTCTTTATGGGCCAGGAGGTTGGAAGTGAAGCTGGTAGTAAGCTTTCAACTAAAACTGAGCTGCCCCAGTTTGAACAAATGAGCTAGAGAAAATGAGAATGTTGGAGTTGTACTGGTAGTGACAAGTTCTGTGTGAAAAGTAGGGCTGGAATTGGAAACCTGCTGTTGCTACTCTAGGGTGTAAGTGAACAAACCACTGAACTGATTTGTCTTTAAGAAAATTCTCCGGTCTTGTTTTAATTAAAGAAACAAACCAGCCAGTGTTCCCCAGTTAACTGCAGCCTCTTGGGGAGGAACATGTCCCTAGTTCCATGAACTGTTCCACAGACAGGGAGGTTACAGGACCTGTGGGGGAAATTGCACTGATAAGGCAGAAGTTGGTCTTTAATAGTGCGTAGGAACAAGAATAGTGTGTAGCAGTGAGTGGAAAGGGATGCTTTGAACAGTTGGTCTCCTTTTTAAGAAGACATGCCATGTAACCATGAATAACTTATATGTGTGATAAACCATGTAGTCAATCTCTTTGCCCAAGGCAAGATCAGCTCTACCTATGTCAACCATATATGCATCATCTAGGCAGATGTTTTGTGTAATGTTGATTCTGCCTTAGGGTAGGAGATGGACCAAGTGACCTTCGTAGTTTCCTTCTAGCCTTCTATTCTTTGTGTCTGAATGGCAAAGCAGAGTGCTCCACGGGCCATGCCAAGAAGGCACAGTGTGAAACATTAAAACATGTATAGGCTGCTTTCTGCTCTTCCCTTCCTCAGCTGGGTACTTCCCTCATCCCCGGAGACAAGATCTGCTCTCAGAGGTGAGAGAGTGCATGTTCAATAAGACACTTCACTTCTGATGAGCCCTGCTTTTGCAGCAGCATCTGTGAAAGATTAACAGGGGCATGTTTCTGAGAGGTGAATATGAAAAGGAGATTAAATTTGCATACCAGCATGTTGGATGTGTTCCTAAGGATGTTTTCTCCTAACCTTGGGCTATCCCTAACTGTAGTGTTCTGTCAGATGGATTTACCTCTTAAATGGCACAGATGCACCCCTCTTGTGCAGTTGTGGTTAGATTGATAAATACAGACTTCATGTAGTCTGCTCCCCACTAAGAGATCCTAACAGTGCAGTGTCTCTTTGCAAGGCAGTGTTTGGAGGGTAATATAGAAAGCACTGCTGAGAGGCTGGAGTGGAAACTGGCTTCTGGCTCATCAGCATAAATGAGCCATCTCAAATGTGTAAGACGGCTGCTTGTAGTGTTCTTAAGTGTGACAGTTCTTAAGGGTATGGGTTCAGAATTTCATGTTTACTTGTTATGTTAGACATACCTCATCTTGAATCACAGCACAACGTCCCTGGTAGTGTTCTCGTGAGTCCTGTTCCCAGAGAAAAGAAACTGAGTTCATCAACATGATTTGGGCACTTTCTTTGGAAACCTTCCATCCAGATAACGTGACTCAATTTGCAGCTTGCAAGAGCTAGGATGGGTGTGCTTGTGCTGAATCACAGGCAAGTCTTGGAGATTGAGGGGAAGCAGGATGGTAGGAGAATAACAAAAAAAGGTAGTGTTGGATTTTGGTGGGCCTGGGGCTGTAGAGAGGGTGACACCTGTGTGTTTGGTGGTTCGTAGCTGACACTTGTGGTTTAAAACTCAGGGACCGTGTGAGATCTTGGAACAATTCCCCTTCCTCTCTGGTAGGCTTTGAGCTGCACTAATCTCACATGTTAGCGAAAGAATAAACTTCTTAGCCTAGAATAATTGTGTTCTCTATCAGTGCCAGAATCTATTCTAGCTTTTTTCTCTTTTTAAATGGCAATTTTATATGGTAGAAAACTTTTTAATTCTCGTCTGCAAGCTAAATATAAAATATAACAGATAGGCAAAAAAGTGTTATTAAAGCTATCTATTCTTCTTGGCATTCCTCTAATTTAATAAACTGCTTGAGCTTTATTTCTGCACTTTATGACATCACAAGAATAAACCCCATCCTTTGATTAATAGCTGTTCAATCAATCCCCCCTTCCCACATTATCTTAAGTTTAATGGACTTGGGAACCGTGCAAGCTAATTTTGTACAAGTTTGTTTTGGGGAGCTGGACTAAAAGGCCAGAAATTGCAGTGGTAGCAACACAAGTTGTGAGAGACTTCTAGAGGAAAGGGAGAGAAACACTCCTCCCTGCCTGCAGCTGAAGGTGGGTTTGTCTCCAAAATAATAGTGCAACTCTAGGTGTCTGCAGCTCCTACAGATGCCTTGTTGCATCATTGTGCCTTTTTTTTATTAGTGGAGCAGCAAGGGTGGGATTTCTACCCAGGAGAGGGATGATCTTCAGTGGCAAGCTGTGCAGGTCTGATCAGCAGGACAAGACCAAGGCATGTTTGAGAGGGGAAACTCTTGTGTTTAAAGCCAGTAACTGCAATGGCTTCTGGCCCCTTCTGGCAGGTGATGAACACAGCAGTTCTAGAGGATGTGAGAATGCTGGTGTGTGTGGCTTTGCATACTGTAAATCAATGGTAATTATTGTTATTGTATGTGTAAACAAACCTTTGTAAAGTAATAGAAATTGCAAAGCCAGATTACTTCCTCCTTTACAGTGAAGGAAGATGACAGAGGGCAGAAGAGGTGAATTGTGTTTGGATGTGATTATATATAATACAGTGGGACGCTAGACAAGAACTTTGTACAACCCCTGACACGAGGTTTCCATTTTCACTGTCATCCCATCTGTGAGTAATTGAGACCAACAGAACCTGAACATGAATCTTCGGGTTTTTGAAGGAAGCTGGGTAAGCTTACCCTGTTTGAAAACACTTTTGAGGAGACAGAGGTTAAAGAAAAGGAAGGAGGGGAGACTGAGCATGCTCAGCTAGCAGGTGGGAGTTGGGCATGTTGGGGGTGTATTCATGCTCGTTGTAGTTGTGAATGTTGTACAGCTCTGAAGGTCTGTCTGAATCAGAGGGGCAGCTGGGCTGCCTCCACCATGGCCATCATCGTGCTAGGCCTGGAGTTTTGACCTGGACTGTGTTAGTGTGAGATTCTCCAAGACAGAACAGCATAATGGATTATTTTTAATGTTCATAACTAGCTTTGCTTTTAGTTTTGGCTGGTGGTTTGCCTGAGAAGGATCTAGTGTGCTGCTGAGTACAGGCCACAGAAAGGCTTCTACAGCTGTTCTGCTCAGACTTCATCGAAGCCCTGTATCAATCTGCTGTCGAAGATTGTAATAGATAGGAGCAGTAGGAATGTGTCTTGTAATAAATCCGTAAATGGTGAGGAGTCAAGATGAAAATGAGAGTGACCCTTTTTATGAAGGGTTGCTGTTGAGACTGTTGTGTTAAATACAGGCGAGAAGGGCACTGCAGGTTCATGGCAGTGCCGTGTCCCGGCTGACACCCTGTCTCTGTGGCATGGAACTTTACTTGTAGCCTTACTGTAAGTGGCATGTTCTGGGGCTTCAAGGGTCTTGGAACAAATTCCTTGAGCCCAAGCAGTGCAGATGGTGTGTGTGGCTTTGGGTTATTCAGTGAGTGAGCTGAATGTGGAAGGGGATGGAAGTGCTCTGTCAGGAGCCAGTACGGCTTGATGGGGGCAAAGGAGCAGCACTTGATCCTTCTGCTTTCCCTTCCCAGCTTTGCTGCTGAGAGCACAAAATTTGCAAGTCAGAAGCCCCTTTATGTTTGTTGTTCCTGGCTGGGGAGGCTGGGAACAATGATCCTTCTCCAGTAGGATGTGGTCATGCAGTTTCAGCCTTCTGCATGGGAGTTGGGGCAGGAAATCCAGCCCTGCTCCCATCATCGCCATGAACCACTGCATGTGTTAGAGTGAGGTAGAAATTTGGGTCTGCTGATCATACTCCAGCTGTTGAAGCATCTCAAGGTCTGTCAGATCCTTAGCCTTATCATGGTTTTCCTCATTTATAGAACTGTTGCCACCACTATAATGGGGGAGAAGTCGGGGTACCATGGACGAAGTCTTACAGTCATGATCTGACTGCAGAAGACAAGAGCCTTGAAACTGTGGCTTAGCATGCTAATATCTGAACTGTTCCTCGTTGCCTTTTGTCTTAGGCTTTCTCCTTGCTCTTATTGACTGTTTATGAGCTATAGAGTGCTCTAGAAAATAACCAGCTGTTTCGTTAAGTGGATTTGGTCTATCCTTCAAGTCGACAGACGATTTTTATTATGTACTATTACTTAATGAACTCTTTTGTGGCAAATGTAATTCAATACAGATTCTGATTCCCAGTTTGTCATCAGTCCTTTTATAAAGGAAGAAAAATGGAAAAGGGCTTGATGATTCCTTTATCTTGTTATGCTAATTGCATTAGGAATATTGGAGAAAAACAGCCAGTGGATTTAACAGAAAAAAAATAAAATCCAAGCTTCTATTCTACTTAAAGGAAATGGGAATCTACAGGGGCAGAATGTATCTGACTTCAGCCAAAGCAAATTCTGATCCAAGTTTTAACTTTTGAAAAATATAAGTAAACAATTATTTTGTTCTGTAAAATTCTTTTTGAAAGGAAGCCAGCAACAGACATAATAGAGGATGTGGAGAGTGTGTTTCAGAAAAATACAGGACTGAGTTACCAAATAAATATGGATTTGGCTGGGGAGCTGCATGTGCATCAAGTAGCAATGGGATGCACTGGAAGGGAGTTACAGGAAGGGTCAAGCTAGAGGAGAAGTGTATGTGAATATGGGGCCCAAAGCCACATGTTGAATAATGGGGATGAAAGAAAAATACTGACGGGCATCTCTGTTAGGTGTCTTGTGATCCTGCGCTGAAAAGAGGGCAAGCATTTTGGGTAGAACCCCCCCCGATCCTGCTTTAGCGTGGCAGTGTCACCGAGGGCTGCAGCTGTGGTTAGAGCACTTGTGCCTTAACTTCCCTTTGGCCTCGTTCCTCACAGGACCCTGGAGGTAGCTCAGTTTTGCACGTTGGCTGGGCTTCAGTTCCCTGATGTCTAGCCCGATCTGTGGTGCAATAGTGATCTCTCTGGCTCTAGTTACTTGTCCCTAACAAACGCAGTGGTGGTGAAGTGACGCAGGAGGTCTCTGTACTGGTATCCCCCCTTCTGGTCTTCTGGGACGTGAGGTGCATTGGAACTGTAAGATCATTGCTTCTGATGCTGGTGGGAGTTTGTAAGCAATATCTGGGCTTCAGGTTTGATTTCTTCTGGCTGCCTTGATATTACTTTAACAGTCTTTCAGATCGTGTTATGTTTTCAACCTGTCACCTTACCCACAGTAGAGTGAAGAATGTTGATGCTTGTGGAAACACTAGAGGTTCCTAATTGCTTGCCTAATTTATCTTGGTTGAAATTTTGGCCCGCAGTGGTATGTGGAGAAAAAAGGGCTAGTGGGCACATCTTGCCAAAGCATGAATTTATTATAAATTGTCCTAGATCACCTCAGCCATCTGGGTAACCAGAAATAGATGTTGATGCCATGTGGAAAGAGGAATGGTGAAGACTAAACTAGTTATCATGTACAAAATGTCACCGGAAGGATCACTGTACGATTGTTTATCAACCTTGCAAGAGTGAACTTACTGTATATGAATTCTTTACTAGCTTCAGTTAGTACTACTTAGTTATGTAGACTTATTTACATTAAATAGCATTCAAGGGAAGGAAAAGCCAAGTATTTTAAAATTACGAGATGAGTTTTATGTAACAGGAGGAGAGAAAAAAATCTGATGTTTGTATATCTGGGGCCAAGTCTAAAGCTCAGTGAATGGTAGGATGCTCTTGTTTAATTATGGGCCACTTCTGAAGTCTGTCCTCTTACCAAGTGTGACTGTCTACAGAGGTGAAGCAGATGGGGTCTCATTGGCTCCTCCAGCAGTGAATGGTGTTCTACATGTTGTAGGACCTGTAACAATTACTGAAATACCCAGGCTTTTGTTACAGTGTGAAGGGTTAATGTCACATCTTGACTTGTATGGGTGCAATATCCTTCTTAAGCCAAGTCTAAATATGTCTCCTTGAATTTAAGAGCAGACTGACTTGCATACTACTGAGTGTAGGGCTGGATGATTGCAAACTGTCAGGTCTTTGTGACTGAGACCGTATTCACGAGTTTTAAGGCTGGGAGAGACTTGTGTGGTAATGTGTTCTGACGTGTATCATGCAGGCTGTAGAATCTCATCTAATCACTGCTCTGCTTCTGTCCCAGCAAAGCGTGGCTGCAATGTAGCAGGCAGATGGTCACAGCCGCTCCCTGTCTGGAGGAAGCCTTGCTGCTCTGGCTTCACGGGAGCTGGGCAGTCTCTGGAGGAAGCAGAAACTATTTCACAGAGGCTAAGGCTCACTGTCAAAAGTTAGAGCCTCGAATCTCCCGAGTTAAATAACCAAGGGAAGACAGTTAAACAGGATTCTCCATACAAGCTTTATGGCTTGATCTTCTTTAATAGTAAAACTCAGATTACCACATGGATTAGCATTAGAGTTTGAGGTATTAAGACAGGAATATGTCATGCATGGAGCTGAGCTGCACCACCCAGCTATCAAATCTATTTCTGTTAACCTCACTTTGAATAAACACAACTGAAGTTACTACCTCTGAAATCTGTGGCCAGGACTCTTTTCTATCAACCATCTTTACTGCACCGACACTCAATTCTAAGCAGCTCAGGCATTTGTTATAAATAAAACATTTTTATTTGTCTTCCAAACCAACAAAAAAGCCCCTTCTCCTTCTGTCATCCCCCCAAATTTCAGATGAGTTGTCATGTTGCTGTCTCTTAGCATATAAATCATAGGGGATTATTCTAGATGGAAATCTTCACTTTGGGGAAGACAGGAAATCCTTACAGGATCCTATGACTTATAATAGATAAATAGCAGGTATTTTGTGAGCACTAGGATAGAAAAACTGGCTTCACTTAAAATTTTACGTAGCTCTCACTGGAGAAGTGGTTCAGGTTGGTTGCCACAGCTCCTCCAGGTCTAGAATTAAACCTGAAGCAGAAAAAGAAATTTAGTGAAGTGTCAGGGGATTGCATGTTACTTTCCAAGTATTTCTTTCTGCCTAATAATGGAGCTCTTTGAAGCATTTATCTGCTTGTTTTAATGTGGAATATGGTTTCTAGGAAGGTGATTTAGAGGGGAGGTATATGCTATTCCTGTCTATCCCATAAGCATTTAAGAGAATGTATGTGGAACTTGAATCTCTGCAGAGTACTTTACCGGACCCTTGGAATATGTTGGTTTTTTTTAATAACAGCTTTTATGAAAAGGTATCAAAACCAATCTTTTAATTTCGTCATGACAATGTCAAAATATTTTGGTTTCTATTATGTTGAAGCACTTCCTTTTTGTTAAGTTAGTGTGTTTATGTTTTTCATCTATAATACTGATGGGAAGTTGTAGGTGGCATCTCCTATAGCACAGGGTTTCACCTTCCCCCAAAATGAATTACTCTGGGTTGGTATCAAAAGGATTTTGGAATTTAGGTCTTAATCATGTCTTTTGTTCAGTTTTGGAACTCAGTGAGAATGTAACTGGGAAACGCAATTGCCGATTAAATCTTTAGTTCTGTGCAGGTTTACAGCAACTGAAAAAGCCAGAAAGCTTCTCTGCATGGCCATACCCGTAACCAGGAGAAAATGGGTACCACATCCCATCGCCTGCCATGGATAGATCCTGCACCTTCCGGGGTGGTGTAGGTGGGGTCATCTGTGGGTAGGGATAACCGGGCTGGACAGGGGCGAGGTAGCTCCACCTTGGAGTGTAAGGTGCCTGGAAAAACTGCTGGGGGCTGTTTAGAGTCACCTGGGGAGGAAGGAAGAAATAGCATACATAAAAATACCCCGGCGGGACGGGAATACTGACAAGGCAGTAACCCCAGACAGGGAAACTGGAGTTGTTGAACATACTTTTTTTTTAGACACTTGCACACAGTGGTTGCTCCCAGTTTTCTTGCTTACGTTCTGGGTTTGTATAAATGTGTTGTGTTAGAGGCTCAAGGTCATCTCTTGAGCTACTTGGAGCACACGGTGCTCTTGCAAGGGGTATTAACTTAAACCAGTTCAGCATCTTGTCCCCAGATCTGTTTTTGTGATGGCAACAATGTCAATCTTGGTACATGACAAATTGCTCCGACTAATCTGTGGTGCTTAGCATCTGTGTTCTGCAGATTAAAGCCTATTCATAACCATTTAAACGCACCTGTCTTGAATAGCAGCCGAAGGGGGGGTGTGGAGCTTGCTGATACGGCATCCTTGCTCTCTGGTGATAGGGGCCCTGTTAAGCATGTGAAAGGCGTGATTTTAAAAGTCTGAATTGTTCCATTAATTATTGTTGTGTAAACTTTTTAGGGGAATGACTAAGAAATCAGTATCCCAGTCTGTAAACAGGACAAGGGCATGAAGTATTTGTGATGAGTATG
>WUAM01000431.1:103204011-103313858 GCA_024336885.1 Actenoides hombroni | reverse complement strand
CATCCAGCCGAGCCGAGGACTATCCCAATCACAAAGGGGAAGAAGGGGGGAAAAACCCAACAACAACCACCAACCCCCAGCACACCCCATTCCTGCTGCCCTTTGACATGCAACCTTCCTTGGGATGGGACAAGCCGGGATGCAGCTGCGGCTTTGGAAGGAACTGGGGAAACCTGGGGATCTTTGCTCTGATGACGGTGGAAGTGAGCTGGTGGAGCCGGGTGCTGCTGCTCTCCGCGGGGCTGCTGGCCGTCTCGGTGACTGGTAAGTGTCATGGAGAAAGCTGGCAACTTTAGGAGCGTTTTTCTTCCTGCTCCTTGGATCAAAGGACCACTGTTAATCGGGGGGAGGATGACACTGTCTGTGCTTACACTTGTGTCAGCACATGCTTTCCTGTAGCGTTCAAGAAGGAGTATATTTTCTTCCGACCTTTGTAGCTTAGTAGAAGATAGTTTCCCTTTGTATCCTTTGGGAGCAACAATTTTAAGCGATGGGTGATAAAAGGTGGCTTTATGTGATCTCATTCCCCTTCTCCGGGGGGTCACATCATTTGTGCACAGTTGCTGTAGGATATGCAAGATGACTGTGAAAAATGCCTTCACTGTTTCCCTTTCTGCCTTTCCCTTGCATCTTAACTCACTGTTGTTTCACTACCCTGGTGTTCGCTCATAGCTGATAAATAGATTTAGGACACCTTGCATGAAGATGGAAGCACTTTTCTCTTATTCTCTCTGCCTTTCAAGTTGATTATCTCCTGTACATAAGCTCTTTGGCCTCAGTATCTTAGTTTTATATTTTTTTTGTGAAATGGGTGTTTATTCACTTGGAAAATAGCAAAAGACGACTTGAATTTGGGGGGAGTTTGCTTACGCCTCCTCCCTAGTGTCTGCACCTGCCCTTGTAGCAAAAGCATGTCTAAGGACTGGCGTTTATTTCTGTTGTAAACAGCAAATATTTAGGGACTGTCCTTATGTGTGTGCGTAGGAGGGGTAAGGGTGGGAGAGACGAGTGCTTGGCAGTGTTGTCTTCAGCACTGTGCAGTGCTCCAATTTCCAAGAGTTCCGAAGGAATTATTTGGCTTAGGCTGGAGGAATGTGTGTTTGTGTGCTGATGTGCATGGAAGATGCTGGTGTTGTAGCAAACTTTGTTAGCTGGAGTGCAACACCGATTTTATGTAAGGCAGTTTCCACTAAGGAGATCCAGAGTAAGTCTTAGCTGCTCTTCCTGAGTACTTCTGCAGTGGACCTGAAGAGTTTTGCTAACTGGAAGTGCCTATTAGGGAATGGTAAAAATACACCCAAACAACCTACAAGTTCTAATTAAGGCTGAACATTTATTTTGGTGAATATTTTTCCTTTCATTAACAGGACTATTCAGCCTGTACACAAGAGAAAGCCAATCCAGCAGCTTCTGTTGTGCTTTTCTGATACACGTAGACTGATGCAGAGGTACCTAAATACACCATTTACTCTGTCAAGGGTTTACAGCTTTTTCCTTTTCCTCTAAGCTATCTGTGGCTTGTTCATCCTGGATCCTCCAGGCACGTCTCTGTACCTACTTGTTCAGTGTGTACAGTCCTTTTTCCTCAGGCCCTTTTCTCTGCCTTCAGAGTGCTGTCTCTTCTGGATCCTTCACCCAGAGGTTGGTGCTCTGTTTTTCTTTGTGAGCAGATCTGCAAAAGCCTTTAGACCTCAGATGGTTTTTATTTGCATCTGAGCTGGAGGCATTGGTCAATAGCTCCTCTTCTTTAAATACATGCTGAAATCCCAGTAATGATTTCTTTGGTCAAAGCAAGATACCAACTTGGAAATCAGTGGCTTACTGGTGAATATCCAGAACCCAGTGAACGTATATGGGATGATGCACCCACCCTTTGCAGAGTCTGCGGTGGTTTTGGGGTGAAATCCCATACAATAAGGTTAGTCTGGGCTGGGACTTCTGGTACCTTCGCTGAGCAAATCCCAAACCTCTGTAGAAGAGAGTTGTGAAGAGACTTGAGTTCTAACCTCGCCCGTTCCTGGTTTGTGCCGGCGGTAATGACCGAGAGCACCCATAGCGTGGCAGTAGAGCTGTATATGTACAGCTCGCAGGCAGTAGTTCTGGCTGTCTTCAAAATAAAAAGGGCAAGAAACCCTCCTTGTGCCATGTCAGCTGTGCTTTGTCAGTAGCCCTGGTGCCCAGTAACGTCCTTCTGAAAAATGGCCCCAAGCATGGGCTTCCCTCAGGTGCTGTGGTGTCTGAAGGCAGGCTAGGGAATGTAGCTTCTGTTTGTGCAGAGAACTGACCGAGCTGTGGGCAAGGTGCTGTGATATCCTGGAGTTTACTGTCTGTGTCTGAGGTCGGGGAAAGGAAATGGTTCGTGTGGTTTCCCCGTGTAGTTTTTAATGATTCAATAGCTGTCTAAGATACGTGGAGGGCACTGAATTCCTCTTGGCTGCTGGTGATCCGTGCAGGGCCTCTCAGACATCCAGTGTGTATGATGATTCTGCAGTTGTATTTCTTGATTGTCAAAAGCTGTTGAGAACAAGAAGGGTGTTCCCTCCTGGGTAGCTAGCTGTGCATCGGCATTAGAAGGTGCACTGGGGGTCCATACTGGTCGGCTGTGTCTGGATATGGATGCAGACATAGGCAGTTGCTTTTGAGGGCCTGTTATAAAAGGGGTCCTGATACCATTATTTCCACACTGTGCTTTACTATCAGCATCTCATTTTGTACTGGGTTATGGAAAAAAGACAGAGTCGTGAAACATGGTCTAACCAGTTTAAACCCATTGTAATTTTCCTTCTTGATGGAAAATAGTTCTTTGTCAGACTTGCTCTGAAGAGTGGGGAAGAGGAGATGTTTGTGAATCTTGATGTATGTGTACATATTCATGTCATAAATCATCCTTTTATTTTGGTGTGTTGTCTTAAATCTCCACAGGATGAAGAGTGATTCAGGGACACTTAGGCTGCCAGGGAAGGAATTTCAGTGTGAAATACTCAATGATTTGACTGTATCTTTTTTTTAAGGAGTAAGGGTGTGAGATATTAACTTCCTGAAATGGTAGACACTAGGATTTGGGGTTTTTTTGTAGGTGAGTGGGAAGTGAATAGTCACCAGCCTGCTTGTGGCATACGATGCAACTGGAGTATTTTATGGCAATACCTGAGCGTTATCGTTTTGATCTGCGTCGTGCTATCGCTGAAGCAGTGAGGGCATCAGGGCGAGATGGGGTGAATGGTTCCCCGTGCTCATTCACATTCATATTTTGCTGTTGCCTTTTACTGGCACTGCGTAATTTATGGCAAACCTGTACAGGGTGCAGATGTTTTGAGCGTACAGCTCTTTTGCTTGGGGTCAGGCTGGCTTCTTGGCCCTTAAGTTGGGAACCCAGAAAGCATCGTGTTGCTGTACCTGCCTCCTTGCCCTTGGGACTGGGAGAGAGGATTTGTGATCTAGTCGACAGGTTTTCAGCTGTTCCTGGTGGGGTAACAGGTGAGGGTAGAGGAGCCCTTGCTGGGAAGAACTTACTGGGAAAACTGCAGGGCAGTGGCTAGGGCTCTACTTGAGCCTTGGATGCTTGCGTCACGACTCATGCTGCGGCACTGTTGGCAGGCAATTTCACTTCTGTCACCTTGTTCCTTGTATGAAGAAGTTAATCATTTGGGATACAGGAGGCTTTCTGTGCCTGTATGATTGTTCCTTGCCCGGCACGCTCTTTTTTTGTTTGCTTTTTTGTCATAGTCTCTCAGTGCTGCTGAAGAACACTGAGGCTCAAGCTTTCCTTGCCACTGAGCTCAGTCTGTGTCACCTCAGGTACCTCCTAGGGAAACTTGGTGTTCAGGTGGTTGATGGTTCCCAGCTGAGCCTTGGTGGCTGCCTTGCAGTTGTCCAAGAGTTTCTGTCAAAAGAAGGCGTGTGTCAAAATGGATGCAGGGAATGTGATCCAGGCCATGTGCCATAGATCCCCCTGGGTATGCTTTTTGTCAGTCAGTGTGGTTCAGGGCTTGGTGTAGAGCTGCTACCAGGTGATCAGCTGTAGTATCCCTGCTAGAGAGAATACATCTTCCTATGCGAAAGCTGTGGTGCCTTACCTACTTCCAGGGATAAGGGAAGAATAATTCTTCCTTCCTCCTCCAGTTTGCTGTTAGCCACTTGCTGCTGTCCTCCAGGGATTTGCTGGAATTCTGTTCGTACCTCCCTTGCATGGAAGTGTCAAAGAGCTTCTTGTTGCTTCCCCCACCCCTTCTTAATGTGATGACTTAGTGAGCAATGTGTGTTCATTCTTCCTCCCCAGTGTCAGGGGCATTCTGTGATTCAGTCCCTTGCAGTAATGGTTGCAGCAATTTTCTGTCCTTATGAGGTACAGGCATCACTGCTGTAGTAATCAACTGCCTGTTTATTGGGTGCCCACCGCTTACCTGCTGAATGGGAAGAGAACTGGGGACTGCCATAGTCCTGCTGCTGCTAATTTCTGAGAAATCAAAATAATTGTGGAGAAGGGAGATCTAATGATCTGTGCCTTTGACTGGAGGGGGAAAAGGGTCTTGCAACTGTGAGGCCTCGAGCAGCTTTGGTTGCCAGGGAGATGTCTGATAGGGGTGTAATTTAAAAAACCTGTCCCCGTCATTGACTGCAAAACTCTACTTGAAAATGAACTGATCTCCTAGGTTTGGGGGAAGCAGGTATTTAGAGAGTAAGAGGAAAGGGAACAGGACTTGAAGAAACACTTGTGCAACGTGTGGTCTTAGCGTGTTTGTAAGACACATACTCACAGCTTCATGAGCAGTGGTCCTTCTGTCATTTCCTTTTTCCCTTCCCTCCCTGTAAGGAGCATTGCTGCTTCTGCTCTGTTACTAGCCCTGCCCCAGAAGGCACTGGCCAGGAGCAGTCTGTGCCCAAAGACGCTTCCCTGTAAGTGCAGGGAAGGGAGGAGGCAGAGCCAGAGGCAGAAAGGCTTTGCCCAAGGTCACACAGCAGGTTGCTCACAGAGCCTAGGAACAGACTCGGGGTCTTCTCAGCCCGGTGTTAGTGCTGCACAGCAATGCCAAGCTGTGACTTCAGAGAAGGATGACTTTAAGATGCTGTGTCTCTGCGGATGAGGTCTGAGCTCTCTGTGCCAGCAGATGTGAAGGTGTTTTACTGGAGTTACACTGAAACAGAACAATTTCTCCATCCATTTATCAAAATGTCTACAGCTCCCTTTTCAAGGCAGATAAAACAACAATGAATATCAAATAAAGGTATCTTTATCCAGAACATTTTAAAACAAAAGAAAGAGAAGATTGGTTCCTTTGCCCTTTGGCTTGCATTAGCTCTCTGGAATGTTAAGTCTCTTCTGTTCTAATGAAATGGCTTTATTTGGGTTTCACCCACCTGCTGCAGTGCCACCTGCATTTCCTTCAGTGTCAAGATTTTCTGCTTGGTTGTCAGTTTAGGGGGGTGTAGACCAACAGGCTCTCTTCCCAAAACAACTGCAGCCTGGGCATCCTGGTCCTGCTAGTGCCCAGAACCAGTTGTGTTCAAAGGTGCAAGAAGTACTGGAATGGGCAAGAAAGATGAGTTCATCACAGCTAGAGAATTAACCACAACTGGGGATTTTCTGGTTCAGTGCTCTCCTGTTACTTGCATGCTCTCTTGACTTGCAGAAGTTATAAAGCCCAGTTCTTGCTGCTTTCCATGGCTGCTGGCACTTAAATCCTTGAGACTGTGAGCCTCAGTCATCCTGCTTCACTTCCCTGTCTGTAAAATGGGGATGGGAGAATCTGCAAAATCCTAAAATGATTTACAGATTTATTCTGCGGAGAGATCTTAGGATGTTTGTGAGAAGCTTTTAGCAGTTACAAATTGCACTAGGTTGATTAGCTACACAAGTTTTATGCTCTTGGTTCTCTCCCTTGATTGCATGGAGTCAATTGAACCATTTCATATATGATTTGGGATTAATTGTGAATGACTTTGAGGTGAAAGTTGTCTGTGTGCTGCTGAACTTCGAGAAGTGTTAATGGCCAAAAAAAGCCATAGGTACAATGAAATGCAGTTGCTGTTCCAACAAGGATTTGCATGGGTTGCTCAGTGCCTTCTGTAATTTGCACTGTAGCACTTGTACAGTTTTTATGTACTTATATCCACATTTGTACCTTCTAGCAAAAGACTTTCAAAAGCTTAGTGTGCTCCAGTATAGGTGGAAAGGTCGGAGACTGTTGGCACATGAAGAATTTGCCAGAAGCATCAGGGAATTGGATACTGGTCTTGAGCAAAAGCCACGGTATTAGCAGAAAGGATGGTTGGGACCTGCAGGTTTGAACCTGCCACGGACTCTTTGCCTTTGAAGCAGTTGCTGAAATTGTGTGAGCTTCAACTTCTTGTCTACAGAGTGGAAAAGTAGTCCTGTCTGATGTGTTATGAAGATGAATATCTCAGAGATAGCAGAGATCAAATAGAGAACTTGTTCCCTAATTATGGTGCCTGTTATTTACCACCAGTTTAGCTTTTTTTTTTAGTTAAACTAGGAGAGTTTGAAGGGTTTTTTTATGGCATCAATATCATTGGTTTTTGGAGCCAGAGAGGCTGAGGTGGAGCTGATTACCTGAAAGCGTAGGGTGAGTGGATTTTCTTAACATCTGAGATGGCTTTTTATTCCCAAAATTTTGCTGCAGAACACCAGTGGGAACTGATGTGCTGTTGTGTAATCCCTGACACCCCGTTACCTCTCCCTCACTCTGCTGTCACCAGCCTGTGTGTGCTCCCAAGCTCTTGACCTAGGTGCCTGTAAGGAGGACTCTGGGTGTTCTGGCTGAAATGAGCAGTGTTAGCTGGCAACTGAAGCATCTTTCAGAAAAGCTGGTCGTGCAGCTTGGAAATGTAAGGATGTCCCAGGTCTCATTCTGTTCTCCAGTCCTGCCTCTGTGTTTCTGTAACTATTACCATCAGCAGGATTCTTTCCTCATCTCATTGCTGCAGGGCAAAGGAGGATCTGGTCTTTTGTTGGTTTGGTGTTGGTGAACAGTTAAAGCCAAGTTGGAGGTACAGAAAATGGCTGCTCGTTTCTTCTGTAACAAAGGCACAATTCAATGTTCCTTTCCCATGTGATACACCGAATAATGACACAAAAAATAGATTTCCTCCCAGAAAGGAAATCTCCTTCCTCAGAAGGATAATGAAGCCTGGTCCTTTTCCAAAGCTGATGCCATTTTCAAATATGCTACTTGCATCACGCAGCATATTGTTTATATCCCTCTATGGTTGTTTTGTCTCCATTAGGGAAAGGTTAGGCACCGATTGTGGACACTGGGCATCTGTCAGCAACCATCCTGGGATGTTTTCATTTAAGTGAAGCACCATTTGGGGAAGGACTTGGTTAATACTGAAGTAATGACCACCTGCTGAAATAATAAGCATTTAAAGGATAGGGAATTTGCCCCTGGTAGTGTTATTTTTACTCTTGTCTAACACACAATCTCCAAAGGCAGCAGCCCTGGAATGATCCCAGAGGGATGGTCTGTCATGGGCACGCTGACCCCTCTGCAAGTTTACTCCCTTTTCTCAGGGCTCCAGTTCCCTTTCTACAGGGTGGGGTTGTGGTGATGTGCAAAGCACATAGCTTCAACAGATGCTAAACCAGCTGTATTGGAACATCTGCCCTGGGGTAGGGTGCTTTAATGAAAATGCATTAAAATCCCACCCCTGCCAGGTGCTGGTGTGCTGGGGGAGCAGTGAGTGGAATGGTCCCTATGCTGTAGATAATACCCTGCTGAAGGCCTGGAACTAGAGCCCAGTGAAACCATTGTGGCTTTTTGACTCAAGTTCTTAAGCCTTCATCGTGAAGATTGATCATCTGCTGTCTGGACATAGGTATCTCCTAGACCAAGTTGTCTTCTTCCAGTAGCACATACAGTGCTGGTTTCTTCACCTTGGCAAGATTTAATATGCAAGAAACAACCCTGTAAGGCCTGTGCTGTTGTCACCTCTTCAGTTGAATAGATTCTACCTGAAATACTCCGAAGAACAAGCTCATTTCACTGGGTTTAAAATGCTCCAGAAAATGTTTTATGGGAGGGTCTGTCACTTGTTCCTGCTAAGTGCTCTGGCAGTCTTATATTAGAGATCAAATAATGACTTTTTTTCCTGAAGAATCTTAACAGTGAGGGCTGTTATGAGGAGTTTTTCTCCCTCCTTTTCCATGAGTGCAGTTAGAAAATGACACTTTACAAAAACTACCCAATTTGAACCTACAGGTCGATTCAATTCACCCCTTGTTAACTGTCTGATTGAGAGCTATGTAGATTGGAGAAGAAAGGTATTGATCTGCTTTTGGGATTGAAAACTGAGATTAAATAGAACATGTCTAAGGGTGAAAATGAGGTTTTAAATGAATGGAGGAGGTGAAAAAAATAAATAGTACTATATAATGTTAATGGTAATGGAAATAAGTTCTGAGGTTTTGTTAATTATACATAGATGGAGGTCACAAGATACAGATACTTATGGAAGTGTCTTAGACTTTTCATATGAGGAGATGGATCCACTGCAGCCAGTGGGAACACTTGTGTACAAGTCATGGCAGACTGGTACCAGGCGTGTGGTTTTTTTCTAAATGGAATCAGAAGAGGATAAAAACTGTCTGGTTTTGTAGTATCAGAGCATCCATCAATTGCCAAGGTTGTGTTTGGATGGAGGGACGTTTATTGTTAGAACAGAGCTGGTAGTTTTCAGTGAAGAATTTTGGATTTGCTGTTTTCTAGGTGGAATTCCTGCATAAAGGGACTGAAAGTTTCAGCATAATTGAAATGCTTCACTTTTGCTACAGATAAAGTGTTGGAAACCTTTTGTAGCTATTTATTGTTTCCTGCATGCGTGGTTTGTTAACTTTTCTGTGTACTGTCAAGTTCTGGTGACTTTCATTGATTGCTCAAGGTGACAAGTAGGCATTAGGTAATAAATATCAAGTGCAGCAATACTTGAAGGAAGTGAATGTGAAAGTGCTGTTAACGGAATCAAGTAAAAATTGGATTTATATCCCAACAAAAATTCCCGGGGGAAATTGCCTTCTGTTTGCCTCTTGTTGTAATTCAAATATGATAATATAAGTGCAAGCTGTTATAATACCAATGCCTGGCCGAGTGTTTTGTTGGAAGATCTCAAAGCGCTCGTAAACGTGCAGTACATTCCTCTTTAGAGAGAGTGGGGAAATGAGAATTGTAGGAGAAGAGTGAAGAGCTTTTAATAAGTGGAGTCTCTGCTTACTGGGGATGATGGCTTTTTACTATCTGAAGGTATAAGACCCTGGTCACTGTAGTGGCAGCCAGTTTGCTGGTTATGGCATGACCTGAATATTTGAAGTCAGTTCTTTTGTGTCATCTTCTACAGGACTTCTCTGTGTCCCCTTTTGGAGCCCGAGGTGTGAAAAAAGAGTGGTGGCCTCCCTGCAACTACTAAAAGTAGAGTTGTGTAACTTCTGTGCTTTCAGAAATGCATGAAAATACAAGCAGATTAATGATATTTGAAGATACAAGCTAGAAACTGAAATGAGGGGGTGGTGGAAAAAAAAAAGAGCTTGGAACTGCCCCTGAGCTTAGGACAGGCTTCTTTCTGAAGAAGCTATACCCATTGTGTTCTCCTCTCTAACCCGTCAGCTCTTCAGCAGTGTAATGAAGAAATTGTTAATACTGTGAGAGTCTCAAAGACTGAGGTCTGCTAAATTATTAGCAAGATGCAATTTGTAGCTGGGTCAGAGATCTCTGCTGGGGCAAGGTCTGCTCTCGCTGGCCTTGAGGGAGCATTGAACTTTATAGACGGACACACAGTTTCATAACGAATAATGGCAAATGGAACTGCAGCTACTTTCAAGTCTTTTTATGATGATACGGATTTGGTAACGGAGGGAATAGAGACTAATAATGAAAATTTATCATCAGGAAATCTTTTAAGTTACGCTTTTGCTGTGATTTGTGAGATGGATTTCACCTTGAACCTTATTTCACCCCTCTTCCTTTTTTTGAGATAAAGGAGTCCTAACACCTGAGATGGAAATGATTTGGAGCACAATGGACAAGCCATTTAAATGCAAATGTGCTTTTACTGGAAAATAATTGAAAAAATTGTTTTGGAGATAATAATTAGCACCTTATAAATGAGACTGAGTAAAAATGCTGCTTATGAGTGGAGTCTGTTTGCAGGAGTTTGTACAAATGTTTTTCATCGAATTAGCTTCTCTTTCATGAGTCTTCATTTCCCTTGTGGGTGGAGATGAACTGCTGGGTGAAACAGCAGACTTGAGGGAGACAAAAACATTGGAGATTGACAAGATTGGTGAGATTGATGTACCAGGATTCACAGACCTAGCAGCAAACCGTGCCTGCCCTGTGGTGTTTTTATAGGTGTTTGGACCAGTGGTGGGGAAAAATTCCTCTTTGCTGTTTGTTTTACAGATGCAGAGAGGAAAATAAGCAAAATATTAAGGAACTTTTGAATCTTCCTGAACATTTTCATTGAGTCTTGGACTCCTGGGGCAAGATTTGCACGCATGTTTAGATGCCTAAATAAGTGTATACTTGCCCAGTGGGGTTTTATAAGAGGATATGCTAGCTGCACAGCTCAGGTGCATCTGTAAAGACTACAGGGCATCTCTCTGCAGTTCTTAGGTTATAAAAAGCACATTTGTAAACCTGGTCAGCTTAAGTTGCTTTTGGAAAGGGACTTGTGGTCCTTAAGTGAACTCATTTTGATTTAGTGAAATCTTGCACAAAGGAGCTACGTGTTCTCTTTGACACCTTGCTGTGAGGGCAGGGTCAGATTGAGGCCTCCCAGGTTCTAGCTTAATACTTTATCCATGTGTGAAGCTATTAATAATTTATTTTTATTTAAGTTTAACTCTTTCAAATAAAGTGTGCAAGCTTGTGTGGTGTTGGAAAGCTCTTCTCCCATTACCAGAGGAGGATGAAACACTTCTCTGGCTCACTTACAGATGTGATGCATAAGCACTAGGAAAGGGGACTGACAATGGGATTCCATTAAAGGATACTGGGGTGACTGAGCAGCCATGAAGGGAAGTCACAGAAAAACCCAGCGAGGCTGTTATTCAACTAGAGACAGCATGGGAAGAATATACATTAATTGGTTAATGCTTGTGAAGTGATTTGAAGATGGAAATAGCGATGTAAGTGCTTGGTATTATTATTACGCTGACAATGGCTATGTAGAAGAGTCGTGGTGCTAAGGGAGCAGTCAAAATTGATTAAGAGACAATTTTGAAACAAAGTTTTGAAGGGAGAAAATTACATCCCTTGAGAAGAGGCCATTCTGGCTGAATAGTGGGCTAACTTAGTTCTCCAGGCTGAGCAAATGATTTCAAGTAGTGGATGGTCTGCACAAGATTCCCACTTTCGTTGGGAGTTATGCAGCTGGGAACTTCTGGAGGCAATGAGTGTTCTTTAGGTTGTTAATGAGCGACTGCTGGTGAGGGTGGAACTGTTGCAGGCATTAGGAAACCCAGTTGTTCAGGCTTGTTTGAGGTGTGAAGGTCACATAGTAGGTAGTTTGAAACCTAGCTTTTTAAATGTAGTTCCACTAAGAGCAGTCAGAAAAGCCCAAGTTTCTGGTTTAGGAGACAACTCCAGTGGATTTTTCCATCAGAGAGGCAAATGAGTTGATAGGACTTCTTATAAGGCATGGATGAACCTTCGTTGGAATAATTGGAGTGGTCGTGACCTTTGCATCAGTGTGCTTTGAAGTACCTCTGTTTCATGTACTCTGGAATGTTCTCGTGAAGTTCTGTTGCAGGTAAATGGTGAGAGCTTGTCAGACAAAGCCCCTTTTCCTGTCTGTTTTCTATAAATGCTTGTTGACTTATTTGCTTTTGGTATTAATGACTCATCATGACTCTAACCTTCCTTCTAAGCTTACAGTTACTACTGGTCAAGAAGCACCCTGCACTTCTAGTCCTGGAGGTGGCTGATGTTGTGTCCTCTAGATAAAGTACTTGATTCCAAGCAGACGAGTGAGAACTTGTGTGTCTGATGCTAGAGAGAAGAGGCCGTGTCCTGTAGGGAGATATGTGGAAACACCTGCAGCCTCTGGCTTTGCTTAAAACATTGCCCTTGGGCTCATCTCGGAGCCCTGGTGCTAAGAAGTCTTAGGCCAAAATTCAGGCCCAAATTGCGTGCGCAAGGCTGATGGCTGACAACGGTCCAACGTGCTTGCTCTGGAGTGGGCTGTCGCTGCTTTCCTTGTGTCTCCTGCCCCTCTTCCAGCCCCCTTCCCTTGGCTCCCTGCAGTGCCCAGTGTGTCAGAAAGCCCCAAAGGCCGGGTGGTGCTGAATGCCAAGGCATGAGTGTTCAGGAAAGGAATGAATCGTGACTCCTGGGAAGCCACGCAGAAGGAAGGTAGTTTGTCTGCAGTATTGCCAAACTGTTAACTGGTTGTTTAGCATTCAAGGAAATTTCTATGTATATATAAAATCAAGGGTGTTTTTATTCTCTTTTCTGTTGAGGCTGCCCTGTAATGAAGCGGCTGTTGAGCTGTTGCATGTGTGCCTTTGCCTAGCAACCGTGCCTAGCAACGGCACGGCATCGCGGCGGACCTGGCGTTGGGGACCCAGCTGCTGGCAGGCAGGGAGCTGGTTAGAATGGTAATTTGTGATGAAAGATACTGGGGCCTCTCTTCGTGAGGCTTGCGAAACTCTGTTCTTAATTTCTTGACCTTCAAGCTTCCTTGAATAGTTCCAGGCAGCTTTCTGCTGCTGCCCTGCTAAAACCAGGCGAGCTGAGAGCTGCCTGGTAGCTAAAGCTTTCTGGGGGGTGTGGGGCTTGGGAACCTTTCTCATTAGTCTTCCAGCCGAGTCGCATTGCCCTGCACTCGGGTGGGCACGCTGCGTGCGTGCGAGTGATGCCCGCGACACGGCCACTGCTTCTCCAGCTGACTCTGCAGCTGCCGCGTCAACACCCTCGTGCAGTCAGAGGGGTGAGGCTTCAGATACGTAACACCTGCACGAGGAGATGCAGTACTGCTGGTTCCTTCTGTGGTGGGACGAAGGTTAGAGCAGGGTACAGCAAGGAGCCGGAGCAGCACCAGCTCGATGGGCTGGCTTGGCCTGTCTGGTGGCAGCCTATAGCCCTGGGTGTTATGCCCTGGAGCAGATGAACACAGACCTCTCCAGTATTTACTTTGGTCCTTCTAAAAAGAATGTGTTATTAGGGATGTCCTAGAGGCTTGTTAAAGTAACTCCAAAGTAATTTTTTTATTTGTTTCTATTATTAGTCCTTAAGCCCTCCTGCCTCCTTTCCTGATAAAATAGGAGGGAATCATCTTCCTTTCCCCTTGCTGTGTGCAAATCTTTACACCTAAAAACTTGTCCGGTTTTCTAGCCTGATTCTGTTTAGATTGTAAGCTTTACAGATGGTTAAGTGGTATATAAATCTGCAGGAGTGTTTGAGAAAGACAAAGTGTGCACTTGGGGAATGCCAGCATGACACTGTGATGGCTCTTCCATACCCCAACGGGTTGACGTGCTGTGGTATTTGCTGCAGAACAGCTCGTGTGCTTACCAGCTGTACAACAGGTAGGGGGATGTTTGTCCCCCTCCTTTGCTAGCGGTCTGTTCTATAAAAAGCCAAACAAAAACAGCCAAAAAAACCTGCATAAACCTGCTGAGTTTGTTGAAGGCTGAAGTCCCTTCTGCTTGCAGGTTGTTGGAGGGTGGGGATGAAGCAGGCTGTGTCAGGTCAGCACACCATGCTGCCCTCCCTCTCTCCCTCTCTGAAGAACAGAGGACTTCAGCCGGAGGGGACAGGGACAGTGTGGCAGCTGCTCTTACGGTACCATGACCGGTGTCTCACATAGGCCATTTTTAGCTTAACCAAATGAGCCATCACTCTGCAGCAGCTGAGCCTGCCCTCTCGGCGTGTCAGCGGGCTGCGGTGCAGCTGCGGGACAGGACATCTGTGCAGTGTCATGGTCCTGGGATTGCGAGCTTTGTTCTGCAGCGGCTTCTGGTGTTACCTGGAATCGGCCGTTGCCGCCTTTCCCTCCAGCGTGTCCGAACTCCCTTGATCTTGCTCCTAGAAGTACGTGCCCCTGTCAAGATTCAGTCACGAAATACAAAACCCAAGTATAATGAAGCAGGAAAGGCTTTCTTCAGAGGGGAAGGTTAGCTTGGTGTAGAGGGGGGAATGTGGCAGTGGAGGTGGCAGTTGGGTGCCTAGGTTTGGGTGAGGCAGTCTGCAACTTGGGCTTAGCTGCAGCACCCTGTCCAGTGTCTGACTGTACACCTTGGGACAGATGTGCAACAGCTGGGGAGAGTGCCCAACCTCACTGGCGGTTCAGAAGCATCACTGAATAAGAAAGCATTAAACAGATTGGGTTAACTTACTCTACAGTAGTGTTTTCTAACATTTTTGGATATGTTCACCTCAACATTTCCAGTGTTCGATGCCTTTGACAATAGATACAAGGCTATTTTCTGTATTTGCCTTTTGTAGGTGCCCACAGGCATTATGAGCTACAGGTTGAACATCACCTGCCTCAGGAGGAGATGCTGGGGAGAGAAACTATTCTTTGAGTCCGGTGTAGGTAGGAGAAAATGCCCCAGTCTGAAGGATGAATCTGGGCCAGACATCAAGGAAATGAAGAGCTGCAATGCTTTTGTCCAGGTTTTTCCTAATCTGAAATAGATAATTTCGAAGATACATTGGAAATGTTACCTGATCACAGAGCAGCGTGGCAATGTGTGAGGGTGGTGCACTGACAGCTGGAAGTACAGATTTCCCTTTGCTCTTCTGTGCAAGCATTTGTTCTTCTGGTTGGAGCTTTTGCTGGGTAACTCCAAGGTCACCACTGTGACTAGAGATCTCACCATTTCCAATGTGTAGGAAATTGCTTAACCTTCCAAGACACATTTTTTTTGGCTGGGGGAGGGAGGGCCCATGTGGGAAACCCTAAATACATGATTACAGCATCTTCACTCTCATCATCTTTTCTGTTCCTCTCTTCTTTCGACTTGGGAAGCCCTTAAAATGGAATTGTTATGCTAACGTTGGAACAATGCCTAAACATAACAGATCTCTGCAGTAACAGCCTGAGAGCCTGGGCAGCACTGGGAGGGACAGAAAGTGATGACAGAGTGGGAGTGAAAGACTGTTGGAAGGGAAGTGGTGTCTCTCTCCAGAGAGCTGGAGGTGACTGAGTTGGTTGCAGGAGAGCTGTGTTTGATTTGCGGTATCTCAGTGCCGTGCCATCCCGCTGCAAACTCACATACTGCTTTTGAATGGGGGTGGATGTTATCATTCTTTTCTGGACTTGGCAGGAGTGGCATGAGCTGGATTCAGATAAAATGCTTGTTCTTTGCCCTTGCATTCTCCAGTTTATCATTCCACGTGTTCGGAGAGAAAAAGGCACTGGCCATCTGAGATGTAAATCATCCCCTTGATGATGTTCTTGGATCCACTGGCTTTTGATTAAAAGTTATAGTTAATGGAATGTCTCTGATTAAAAGTTATAGTTAATGGGATGTGTCTGCATTATTTATTACCCGGAAGGCTTTGATGTAAGACTGTAGGTTAAGTTAAAACTGTGAAAAGGTGAATACTTAAGGAAACGATGCTTAAATTTATGAAGTGTGAAGATACTTTCCCTGTTTGTTCACTTAAATTGTGTGGACAGGAGAGTGGAAGCCAGGCTGAGGGTAAACTACTGGTTGGGATTCTGTGATGATTTAGAAGACTGTGTTGTAAGGAAGCATAATTAGTTGCTTGATAAATGATTCAAAACAGTAAACACTGGAGAAAGGAACACTTTTTCTATTTAGATGGCAGATCAAACACTGTTTATAAAAAAAATTTAACTATTTCTTAAAGATGACGTGTTCAGTACAGGAGGTGAGGTTTTATGTTCTGTTGGGGGAGAAGGTTGTGGGAAAGACCTGTGTGAAGCAGCTGCCTGTGACCATTTCACAGCCCTCTCCTGACAGCCCCTGTGCTGAGGCCCCTTCAGAACAGGGTTTGTAGCTTCCCGTGAAGGGGAGTGTTGGGCAGGGACCCGAGGAGCCCATCCTGCACTGTGCTCTGTATCCAGGTGTGTGAGAAGCTGAGCGACTCCTGGGTGGTTCCACGTGTGTCATCCCACAAAGCAAGCTGGTATTTTTGGCTAGGATGGAATGTGTTTGTGTGTCTGCAGGATACAGATTTCAGTTGTCTTGGGAAGGGTGTTTTTATGTTGAGCTGTTTCATTGACTAGGCTGGAACAACACGAAATAGCAACACTTGTGCCTAAGTAACAATAACTAAAGAAAATGACAATACCAAAACTACTGTGTGAAGGAGGGGACAGCCGTATATCACCAACAGATGATACTGCTGAGAGCAAGTCAGCGTATATGATTTGATATTTGTTCCTTTTGAATTGTGCAGTGACCATACATCAGCTTGCTAAATTAGATTTCTGCTGAGAAACCAAGTGCATCAACTTATATGTTAGGAAGCACTTGAGAAATAAATTCGGTTTCCCTCTCTGAAGTATCGCTTCCTTGGATTTACATCTCAGTAATAGCAGCGTAGTTAAAATACTTGTGTGATTCCCACCTCTGTGGATCTGGCCTGCTGAGTTGAGAAGACATTGAAAGCAGGTGGAAGATGGTATTTTGTACCCGTTGGTTTTTCACCTGTGATGTCAGGCAACACCTTTGATTGTTATTTAGCTTCTGACAACCTGGTGAGGATTTATAGTTCCAGAATTGGAATGTACACGTTCACCTGAGTCTGTAGAGCTGCTGAAATTCCACATCAAGTGATAAAACCCAGTCACTGGGAGGGTGCAGCCTCCAAGGCAGCTCACTCCTGTGTGTCAGCCTTGCTTGTTAGAAGGAAATAACGAAGTTCTGTTGCTCTGAATCTGCCTGAGTGATTGAGTCTCCTCTCCTGGAAACGTAACCTCGTTTGTTTTGCTCAATGTGCAGTGACCATCGTGACTGCCAGTCAGGAGACATGGCAGACGTGAGAACTGGTTACAACTACCCATGCTGCAGGCACTGGGGAGTGAGCTGGTTCTGCTCCAGAACTCAGCTAGCTGTGTTGCATCAGAGGGAGACCCCTCTGAAGCTGGAGTGACTGACTCAAGAACAGTCCCAAACTCATGTGTCCAATCAACTTCCGATATCAGTGTAAATAAACCTCCCAGTAGTGTCTGTCTCCAGTCATGTGGCTTGTACTGTCAGAAGTCATCTTGGGTTCTGAGCACAAGGACGTTCCTCCACCCCAACTGGTGGCAAGAGGCTGATCTGTACTCGGAGGGAGGCTTGAGGGGTTTGCAGCTTCCCAGCTTAAGCAAGATGCAGCTGGAGCTGTACTTGGCTGATAGTTATTTCTGAGTTGAGTGTCCAGTCCTGTGAAGTTCTGTGGCATGGGGATTAAGTGTGTACTATGAAATGCCGCGGGCAGCCCTGTTTCTGTTAGAAACGCAGTTCTGCTGTGAGCATATTGCAGAGTAAATATTTCATTATTTTCCTTGTGCATATGAGCCAGAAGTGAAGCTGATAGTCTGTTTACATTGTTCAAGAGGTGTGTATTGCACAGAGCAAGCTTTCTAAGTGCAGGCTGGTAAAGCTGACTTGTAAGCTCTGTTGTTGAGGAAATGGTTCTGCCCCTGGATAAAGATGTTTTTCTGCGAAGCCCCAGGTCCTCCACAACTGTGGATTTCCTTGGATTATGTGGTTGTTTTCTTCCACCTTAGATTGTGATCCCTTTGGAGAAAGGCTCTGTCCACTGCACAGTGCCAAGTATGATAATGCCTTTGTCCTTGTCTGGAAACTTTTAAGTGCTACTGCAATAAAATTACACTGATGCAATCGTTAAAACGATATACTCTCATAATAAACCACTTTCCAGAATTGAAAATAGCAGGTTGCATTGGCAGAGCACAAGTTAGAGTTAGCTCCCTGCTCGGAATGGTCACAAACCAGGATTTGTGCCCACAGATGCATATCCCCTGATGAGCTTCGTGTTGGAGTTACACCTTCAGAAAGTCTAAGACCATGAATAATAGTATTAGAAGCTGGAATAGCGTCTGTATCATTCTGCATAATACATCTATATAATTCTACATAAATATTTACACCATCACACTGAACCTTCTGGCAGATGGTCCGTTAGCTCTCTGTATTTACCTTTCTCATTCACTGTTGTAGCTTTGAAAGAGAGACAAACTTGGGGGTGGGGAATGCAACTGTTCTGGAAGAGTTGTAATTAATTCTCTGATATCTGGGCTGATGGTTAATCTTCAGAGGGCATAAAGAAGGTGGTCCCTGGTTACAGCTTGTGCTGTTTCCTAGTGCTCACCTGGTGTGGCCCCGTCAGAGCTGAGATCAAGGGTGACTGGTCCAGGGGGGAAGCTGCATTCCCGTTACTGGAGTGAGGTGTGTGGAGGTGACTTGTGTCCAACTCTGGGCTGGAGAGAGTGTTCCAGAAAGTCTGCAGGAATGTTGTCCTCTCTCAAATGTGAATTCACCTGGAACTTTATAGCACAGACACTGGCATTGTCCTTTCATTCCTTTCTGCTTATTCACGCTCCTGGGCCAAAAGGGTAAAGAGAACTCTTTTTGCAAGTCTTCAGAGGAGAAACAGAATGTTTCCTTGTCATGTACTTGAGATTCTAGATAAGTTGATTTTTGTCAGTCAAGCCTGAGCTGAACTAACTCATACCTGAAAGCAAATTATAGAATGTGCATAAATTCTCTTGGGCTTCCTAGATCCCTTTCCTGCGTCTGCTGACTTTTTTCAGCAGTGTCCAATATAAATGAAGCTCCCTAGGATTACAGTTAATGAAGAAAATATTGCATTCCAATTTGTCAGCTCTTAGAAAACTAATTTTTGTTTGCAATAAGCTGTTTTCTTTCAGCTGTGTCCAAAGCACATCTTGGTCAAAATCATGAACATGCAAATATTGCAGTAGATTGATTGGATATGTCATCAAACTGTGTGCTGTTTTTCTATTGCTTATTTGCTTTTCTTCAGCTAGGTTTAAGATTATACAAACTTTTCTGGCCTTTTTTTCTTTGATTTAATCACAAGTTATGCAAGAATGGCATGAATTAATACTCAGCTTAATGCTTGTTGTCTTTCATATGACCTTGGAACTGTTTGGAACACAGTGTCTCTGACCTTGAATTTATTTTCTGAACTTCATACAGCATTAGTAGCTTTTATACCACCAGGAAATGGAGAGGTACAGCCTCTTTAATTTCCCAATTTCTTTAAATTGTTCTGATGACATTTACTTATGATTAAAATAAAAAAAATATGCAGTAGAGAGATTTAATAACCCCACATTGCCTGTTGAGTGCTGGTCTGGTTGAAGAAAAGAGGATGTGATTGAATTATAGAGATCTGAAGCTCGTGGATCTTTGGCAGCCTCCAAGTTATTGAACCAAATGGGGTCTAATTTTGCCACTCAGTGATAATACCAATAATCCCAGTCCTGGGCAGCTTTCTAGCACCAGGCTAATACTTCCTTTACTTCCTTTCAGTGATCTCTACCAATAAATGGAACTGAAGTGGAGGAGAGAGGTGATTTCACTCTTCTGTGTTTTGTGGCTTGACAAAATACACAGAGGCAGATGCCAGGTGCTGTGGAAACACGAAGTATGTTAGTTGGTCCTTGCTAACGAGTTATATGCTTAGCTCAGTTCCAGTCTCTGGTAGATTATGGGGCTGGCCTGACTCTCACTGGTACAATGAACATGGACAGAAAGATTCCCTGGGTAGTAAACATGATTGACCATCTTAGATTCATAAAGGTGTGAACTTTGTCTCGGAGAGAAGTTCTGTGAAGCGTTTTTGCACTCAAGTAGGTCAATCTAACGATAATTGGCTTTAATGAGCACTACTCTGCAGTTCTTTACCTGTAGCTGGTTGGCACTCAGAGGTGCAAATGCCATTGCTGCCTTTGCAGAAAGCCATGTGCAATCCAAGTAGTAATTTCTAAACTAATTCATTTCAACTTGAAAGCCTTGGGTATCTACATAAGCAGGGGAAAAACAATCCAGCACCAGTAAGAAAAGCCAGAGCAAATGCAGGCAGCAGTGAGCAGCAGCTCTGGTGCTGGCCCTGGGATGAAGGGAAAATGCTGCTTTTGGTCTCGACAGTTGCATTGCAAGCTTCTGGAATTTAGCTTTGCTGTGGAGGAGTTACTCTGTTAAAGCCAGTAGGAGTGATAGCAATTTGTTTGGTGTGAATTTTTCTTTGTGCCTCTCAAGGCATTCAGGTAAAGCAGCAGAGAGGAAAACACTAAGGAGACTTTGTCACTTGCACTTGCACTGTTCCCAAAATGTATTTATGTACCTGTTTCCCCAGAGAGAAGAAAATCTCATATACTCAGAAATTGTACATCATGGCAGTTGATCTTTATCTTTGGGATGGAGTGTTCACAGGTAGTGCTTGGGGGAAGGAAAGTGGATTTGAGGGAGGTGTTAAGTATTTAGCTGGTGGGTACAGGACTGGGCTTTTCTTCTCAGATGTTGCTCTACGGCAGCTTCTTGGGAATACTGATTGGAAGACATTTGCTCTGAGCCTGCATGAGGAGCAGAAGCCTTTCAGAACTGGGTGAGAGAAGCCAGGCTGAGGAGGCTGGGTCTAGCCCACACTTCCTTTCCTGTGTGCTCCCATCAGGTCTAACAGGAGCATGTTGTGTTACTGGTGGTGACAGCTCTGGACCACAGTCTGTATTGCTTTGCAGTGGCTCAGTTGTCACTTTGGGGTGCTTGGACCAGAGGCCAAGGGGGAACATGCCTTTTCCTTACGGCCCTCTGCGGGGAAAGGCCCTGTATAAAACCCCTCAGCTCTCCTCCCTGCTAGGAGGCAGTTCCAGCCTAACGAGCAATGCTTTCCTGAAAGAAGGTGGATAGGGAAAAAGAATTGCTGCTCTAGCAAGCTGAAAAGATTGGGAGGTTTCCTTGTTTTTTCTTTTTTATTCCAAGTAACTGCTCAAGAACGGTTTGGTCGTTAAAGCCTTTAAACCGTGTCCTGTTCTTTCTGGAGTCAGGACAAGTCTAACTTCTGGTCTTTTGCCATTCAGGTTTCATACAGTCTTGTCCAGACAGACAAGTCATTTGGTGACTCAGTTCCTCATTATGTATTATGCCCATTACAGTTTCTGGCCTTTCAAGGTGAGGGGTGGTTTGTCTCTGTCTGCACAGTTGAGCCCTGATCTCGACTCTTGCTGAAGTGTAACTAAGGGTGTAAGATGGTCAGCTTTGGTCTTCTCCTTCTGCTGGTTTGTGCTGGAGGCACCAGACCCTCTTGAAATGTTAAACCCCTGAAGGCACGGAGTATGACAATGAGTATATTGACTGTGCCGTGGGCTGTGAAAGGATGTCTGAGTGTAAGCATCTGTTTCCCAGCTACAGTCAGCAGCTGCTGTAATCCAGCTGTTACTAGCCCGTTCTGCTTACAGCTGGAGGGAGCAGTGCCCAGCAGATAGGGATCTGGGGTCCACGTTCCTGCGAGGAGGACAAAGATGCATCTTGAGATTTTACCTTTGTGTTCCCTGAGATCGTGAACTGAGCAGAAATTCAGTGGAAAGAATTCTGTGCGACTTGGTTTGATGGTGAAGATATGAAGTGTGTATCCTACACCACTTGACTTGTACTTTTGTCTTTTCTCTTGCCAGCCCAGAACTGCAGTCACATTCTGCAGGGCCCAAATGGGACAATACAGAGTCCAGGTTTTCCATATGGATATCCAAATTATGCAAACTGCACGTGGACAATCACCGCTGAGGAGCAGAACAGGATACAGCTTGTTTTCCAGTCCTTTGCACTAGAGGAAGATTTTGACGTGTTATCTATCTACGATGGACTGCCTCAGCAGGGCAATCTGAGAACAAGGTACATTGCTCGTAACAGTCATGTTTATAAACATCTTCTCATTTCTGCTACTGGGATTCAATCTGGGTTGGAGGTTTATGCCGCAATAAACTGTGAGTGGTTCTTCATGAGCACTTCTTAGTTGTTTTGATTTTTTATCTCTGATAAGGTTTGAAATGTTTTTCTGAGTGCCTGACAGTAGTGATTTATCAGGAGTCATTCTAGACATCTGGAGAAGTTAGTTAGAATATGGAGCAAGGGGAAAGCAGAGCTAATGTGCAGAGAAGCTTCCCTCAATCCAAAAGAGATCCTCTGAGTGGGAGGATGGATAATGGCTTTCAGTTTATAGGTCTGCCAAATGCTTTGGGTGCATGCAGGTAATTCCCTTACAGGCTGTTCACCAGCTGGACAGGGGTGTGATGCTCTCACATGGGACTGAACTGTTGGGTATTTTGGGGGGTAAGGAGATCCTAAGTGATATAGCATAGCAAGAAGACTTGATCTCTCAGATCTTCAGGTACCATCCTGGTATTAATAAAAAGTTGAGAGGATGACTTTGGAAAAAAATAATGTATTGCTGTGGTAGCAAATGTTGTATAACATGTCAGGCTTCTACATCTGAGGGAGTCATGATCTCAGACCTCCACATCTGAGGCAAAGATGAAATCAGCTTGGTGACTTGTGACATGACTGCTCTTGTCTGATGTGGTCTGATTGCAGCTGAAGTCTGACAGTAATATATTCAAAGAGTAATCGAAACGGTGGCAGCATCCAGTGTTAGAATCCCCAGTGAGAATGCTGTAGTCATGGACAGTCCTGGAAATAAACTTTACTTCAAACCACTGCAGTTCAGGACAGATCCTTTGACCTCAGAGTCTTGTCTAACCCAGCTGGAAAATCAGAGTTAAAGAAACACTGGTAAAAATCTACTTTATGTAGATTATTTCAGTTATGCAAATAAATCATATCTTCATCTTGCGTCTGTGCTTGAGAATCATCTTAATTATGGGACCTCATCATTTAATCAGAAGGTAGCACAGTGCTTTGCTTTGGGTGTTATGTAAAGGATGCCTACATCTGGAATAATTCTGCTCAGGAAACTCTGTATAGTGAGTAGTCAGTGCTGCTCTTGCCCTAAAAAGTCCCTTGGCAAATTGCTCTGTGCATCAGCAGTGCCAGATGTTTCCTTTTGCCCTCTAGACATCAGTGGTAAGATCTGCTGAAGAAGCAAAATGCACAAATGAAATTAATTCAGAATTAGGGTCGTGGCTGAGTAAATTAGTAAGACCCTGTAGATGACTTGCGTTCAGGTATTGCTCGGAGTTACTTGTGAGCAAGGGATGATAATAGAGGGAACAGAAAGGGCATCTTCCTGCAGTTGATCACAGTTGAGTACAACAAGAGTCTGAGATACAGCGTGGATCCTGTCCTGATAATTTGTAGCCCTGCACTGGGGGAAGGTGAGATAAATAAGGGCCTCCCCCTGTGAACTTTGTGCTGCTTGGGTAGATAAGCCTGAATTGTGGGATGAAACCAGGAGCATAAAGCAGTGTGAGAATGTTTCATCTCTAATGAGGAGATGAAGTGTTCAAGAAGGGGGATGTCTTTCAGTACAGTGGAGGAAAGTGAAATAAATGGGGAGAGGAAATAGGTATTGAAGCTTTCTAGGAGTCTGAAAGCACTTTCAGAGGACTTAAAATAAATGAAATATGGACTCTTGCATGATGGACACTTGCGTTCTTCTCCTGGACATCTGGAAGTCGCTCCTCTGTGCTGTTTGGTGTCTCGCTTCTTTGTTCAGCTGGTAGCTTTTTTTGTACATCAGTCTCACCTCATTAAACTCTGTAGCCATTGCCCAACATTGTGGGGTTTGTTTTGGTTTTTTTCTGTCTCCTTTTTTCTTTTTTTCCTGTGGCTATCAATTTTGGTTTTTTCTGAAACTGCTTCCCAAATGTACTCAATCCATCATCGAAGTGCAGCGCGCGAAGATGGGTGACAGTGCGTCATTCATCAAAGCTCATGCTACCAGGAGGAGGGCCAAAATAAGCTGTAACCAAGCGTTAAAGAAGGTGGTTGGGGGGGAAGCCTGTTTCCTTAGGGGTGGTGGTAACGTTCTGTTCAGCGTGTTCGAGGCTGGCCAACACAGCAGTTACCAGAGGAACTGTACCTCTTTGTTTTGCCCACTCTTGAGCGTGTGTTGTTGAGCATCACTCAGGTACTTCAGCAGGTCACGTCTGCTTGACTGTGAGAAGAGAATGGTCTTGGTCTTGGTGCAGTTTTCCCGTGCTGAGGGCTGGGGAGTGGTTGGTTGGCTCAGCACCCTGGGATTCGACGTGAGCCATGTATTCTGAAGAGCTTGCTGTGTCAGTGTCCTATCTGCGTTTTGGAGAAAGGGTTAATAGCTGTGTTCAGCCTGTCCTGAAAAACACCCTGTTGTCTTGCAATTTAATGTGGTGTGAAAGTTCCCTAATGGAGTAAGAGCAGACTTAATCCAATGAGACATTTGCTAATAAACCGCTTTACTCTGTATTAGGGAATTTGCGTTGTGCATTTGTGATGAGCGTGTGAATATTAAATGTGTTTCAGTGTCTTAATATAGACATCCACGGCTGTTGGCATCTTTCAGTGCCGTGACTTTCCTTTGTTTGCTAAAATCAAAGCTTTCCCAGTCCTTGCTCCTTCGGCTTCTTCCAAATGGTTTTGGTTTTCCTCGCCGCTGGCTTTCAGCACGGACCACTGTCACACAGCCTTGGAAACCTGGCAGCAGTGGTGGCTGCAGATCTCTCTCTCCCTTGACTTGAGCTGGAGAGCTGTGTGCTTCCAGGGGTTCAGAGGAGACTGGTAACTTCTCAGTGCCTGTATGTGGCTTTCCCTTCTCTTGAGCAGCGCGTGTGCTTGTTACACCAGCCCAAACTCTCTGGAGTGCTCGTCCTTCGAGTTCCCAGCCATTCTGAACTGCCGGTGGGATCAGAGGAACGCATGTGGAGATCTGATCTGAAAACTGCGGTTACTCAAGGATAAGTCTTTCTGCAAATTCCCATTGTGCTTTGCTGATTGTCTCATTGTTAAGAGGATGCTCCAATCAGGTTAGTTTCCTGATTGGTTTCCCACCGTGCTGGGCTTAGAAGCTCAGCAGAGACCTGACTAAAATTTGAATATTTGGAGTTATTTATGGATCTGAGATTGCTGTGGGATTTGGGGGAGTCTTTGCACCTTTCAGGCTGTTATTATGTGACATAACCAGACAGTAGTTAACAAGAAAGCCATGTGACATTCAAGCCTTTTCATCTGCTGCTGATAATTTGCAGGATACTTTTAGTGTGAGAATCTTAAACTAGTTGCTAATTTCTTTATTTGAAGCTTCAGACTTGCACTCAGATCCAGGGAAAATATATTTACAATATATCTGGAGAGTCAGTCATTTGAGATACCCAATTCTCTTTTCCTGATGGGAGCCACTGAGTTTACACTTGGTATAGAACTGGGCAATTTACAAAATCAGACTGACTTTTTTTCCTTCCAAAGATGTTTAAAACTGCTTTGGAAAGCTGAAGTAACAGAGCATGTCACCTCTGACCAGGAGAGACTGCCCACTTGCATACGTGCTGAATAATGCTGGGCTTTTATGGTCTTAAAACCCCTGGGCACTCCTTCCCACGTGACATGGCTGGGTAACTTCAGTGTCTTCTGGTCTGCTGTTCAAAGGAATTGTTTATTTTGATACTGAATTTATTATGGTAAGAAAATGTTAGTTTGAGCCAGTGTGTCAAGAAAAGTGTTTATTGTAGCCAGTGCCCCAGTAGTGCAGTTCGCATTTCCACAGAAGTTACTAAGAGGTGTGTACTTCTCCAGCTGTGAGTAGAGTCTGTAGGGCGAGAGAAAATGTCTGCAAATCGTTACTGCTGTAGATTTACACTTAAAACACGGGAGAAATCTCTCCTGCCTGTAGCTCACTGGCACCTTCTAGCTCACGTCTCCACATACACAGTGAAAGGTGCGTGATCCGTGCACTGTGGAAGTTGCTGGTGCCTGTTAGAGATGCTCATCCTTCCCTAGCAAGCGACTGAAAAGTTGAGAGGAGGCTTGCCATCAATATGCAGGGTATGCAGTTAAAAACCATATGATCTCTTTGGTCATATTTAATTGACTGAAAGATTAAATATTTTGTTTGAACTTAAAATTGTGATACTAGTGATAAGAGCTGAATTACCTACTGGGTGACCTATTTACAGATACAACAGGAACACTTGTATTGTGCCTGTTTCTCCTTGATAACCTTTTAATTACTCTTTGAAAAATTGGACTAGGTGACTTGTACTTAATTACCAATCAAGAGAACAAAGCTTTTGATCTTAAAAACAATGGAAGGGAGAAGGAGACAAAGGGAGCAGTGAAGGAGAGTGTTCCCCCCCACGTGCCCTACTCTCTTGCTTGCAGAGAGGCAAACCTGGGTTAAACAGACGTTCTGGTGCTCTGGTTTCACAGGTACTGGATTTGCTGGGGTTTAAAACTGTTAAAGAAATTCCTGGAGAAATAGCATTTGCTGTCAGTAATACAGAACTTACATTAGGATTTGGTGTTGTCACCTTTGGTCCTGTGACATATTCCTTCGTAGCTACCTCATGTCTCCAAGGTGACTACAGTTCTCTTTACTAAGAATAAAGATAAATAAAATGAAGGGCCAGCTAAATCCTTTTGTCATCTTTAGTGAACTTCAGAATCCTACCTCCCTTTCCCTTCAGCAGAGTCTTTTGTCACTTCACAGTAATTGGGGGGGGGGGGACCAACCAAACCACACAACAAAAAAAAGCCCCCACCACTTTAATTTATGTTCTCTGCTTTGTAGAATAAAATGCACTTTTTATTCCTGAGAAGACACTTGTTTGAGCTGCTGCAGCGACTTCAGGGCCTTTCACCACTGGCTCTGTCATTTTGTGCTGAGGAAGTGCTGAATATTTAAACTTCATCTGTTAGATCATTGATGGAACTTGATCTGAAAGTCCAGGAAGGCTAATGGAGTTAATGCAGCTGCAGCTAGGGCTGCTCGATCTTCAGAGGCCGTGTTCAATTCCTCCATGTTTATTAGGAGAGTGTGCATCAGGATGAGTGATAAAACCGGGCGATTAAATCAGGGTGGGAGCTTTTTCCTGCCGTAATGCTGAATGCAGCGGCCGTAGCAGGGGGCCTGACTCTGCTCGTTCAGAGAGGTGAGGTGATGGAGTAGCTTTGCTCCTGGTTTCAGGGTTAAAGGGTCTGCACTCCCATCCTAGTCCAGTACAAACCCAGCCGTGTGTGGCAGGGCCTGCCCTGCCTTGTGGCCTGTGCCATGGCTGGTGAGATAGGGTCCCATTAAAAATGGGAACCTCTTACTCATGGCCAGTGAATGAAATACGAGTGGATGAAGTAGTTCCCTGGCTGGTGGTTGGTCTACATTTAGACTGGTGGACTACAGAATTTCTTCCAGGTATGACTCTCCCCTGCTGTGTTTAGTGTAGGGGCTTGTTTGTTGTTGGGCTTTAAGGTGTTGCTGTTACTTGAATAATATTTTGGTTTTAAAATTGTTTCTGTTTTCTCTGTAAACTGCTCATTAACCATGTTTACAGGTAAAAATCTACTAACAAACCTTGACAATGACTTTTGCTTCATTTTAAGGTATGTGAAGCGTATTAAGTGCAGAAGGGTTTTTCTGATGTTGAACAACATCTTATAGATTTTAATTAAGACTCTGCACTGGAGCAGTCTGCTGTTGATAGATCTGGGAGCACTGAATGCCCTTAGTAATCGAGGTGTTTGAAGTGGGTGACCCTGCAGTGCCCACACCTACAGTGTTCCAGGTAAATTAGATCTGCATGATCTCTGATGGCTTTCGTGGGGTTGCTCCTTCTCCTTAGCAAAGATAGCTAATGATGAAGACAGTAGCTGCTGATGTTCTACTAATAACTGTTCTATACAGAGAAAGCTTATTGTCCTCTCATGCATGTGCTGTTTAAAGTGATACAGTCATGGGCATTTTAACTCCTTTCCAGTAGTTTATTTTAGGCAGAGCTACTTGTATTCTTTTAGCAGGAGTGGCTATTTACAAAACCAGTGGGAGAGCTTTTGGGGTCAGAGCAAGTGAGATGAGATGATTTTATTTTTTTCTTTTTTTTTAGCAGTGGAGGGCCAGAAATTGAACTTGCCCCTAGTCCTTGCATGATGCTGTTCTTTTTTAGATTACAGAGCTTTGAGAAGAGACAGGTCTACTTTATTGTCGTGGGAGGCAGCATAGGGGAGTTCAGCGTGTTGCCTTAGGGAGCACAGGGAGTTATTAGCTCTTAGCTATTAGTTATTGAACTTGGGGTGCCCAGTTGCTATGTTAGTGCAGAACTGTATGATGAGAAGGGGCCCACAGCCCGATTCTGCTTGCGTAAGAACCCGCACAGAAAGTCTCTTGGGTTTGTTAGCACAGCATCAGGTCTTCACAAATAATTTCACTTTCAGTCAATAGGTATTGACACCGGTTAGCATCAAGATGGCCACTTTTCTTTCCTGATAATTAGTGTCAGTCTCCCCCAAAGAGGATGCTGTGAGCAGTGCAGCAGTGGTAGATGTGCAGAGGTGGAGATCAAAGCAGCGCTGAGGGAGCATCGAGGGGTGCTGGTGAGCCCTCCCAGGAGCAGGGTCCTCTTGGCAGCCAAGCAGCCGCTCAGGGACATTGCACAAATTACATACCTTGGTTTTCCCATCTGTAAAATGACATGATGTTTTATTTTTTGCCAGATAAACTGATAAAATGTTTAAAAGCCCCCATTTTGAGGGTCTGTAGGCCAGGTGGGGAAGGAAAGTTGAAGCAGAAACCCCATAAAGCTCGCAGCCCTGCCTTTGAATCCATTTCCCTGAAGGGAGGGAAGGTGTGTGTGCTTGCATGTTATCTTCCAAAGGCAGTGAACCTTTAGGTCAGGAAGTTTTTGTATCTGGAAGGTCTGACCTTGAGAGTTTCTCGGGGAAAGCATCTCTTTAGACAGTGGATGTTTCCCTTTTATCAAAATGAATGGAATTCTCCGGGAGGTGACAGAACCTGCCCAGATCGTTGCTGATCCAGTGCAGCTGGGGAGGGCTATTGCTTGCTGTCTCCAATAGAACATTGACAGATCTTCAGTGCCCGTTGACTCTAATTCATTAGGCTCCTGTGGGGTGGCAGAGGGTGGCCCAGCTCCTCTTAGGCTGCTCAGAATTGGCTCTTGGTGTGCTGCAAGAACAACTGCTGACATCCAGTCTTTTTTTCTTCATAAAGAATGTAATTGCTGGTAGTTTTGGACCTGTTTGGAAAACATGAAGACTTCTGCTGTCCAAAGATGCGCTAATTGGCCTTACATCTGTAGTGATTTTCATAATATTTAGGCTTACAGCTGATGAGAGCTGCTGTAGTGGAATAAAAGGTTTAGGAAGGAGATAAGTGTTTTCATTTGAGCTCTTTGGTAGCTTACTTTGTCACTGATCCGTGTGTAAGTGGAAGTGTGGAATGCTTTTGTTCTAGGATTTTTATTTAATGTGTTTTTTAGCTGTTGAAATCGGGCCCTTTGGTTATCAGAGCACGTGGCAAGGCAGCCTCTCCCTGAAGCTGTTTCCAGTTGATGGACCTGTGGAAACAGGAGGGAGTCACGCTGGGGTGAGCAGCGGCTCTGCTGCTGCTGGCTTTGAACCCAGGGCTTTTCACCTCTGCATTGCTGGGCTCTCCTGCTAAACGTCAGCAGTTAGCAACTTTTATCCCATTTCTGCTCAATATTCAGCATTCACAGAAGGTGCAAGTGAGTGGACTGTTAGCTATGATGTGAATCGACATTACAGTCTTCTTGGATAAATCTTCATTGGCAGGAACAATGGATTTGTTTGTTTGGGTTTTTTACTGTACAGCACATCTTCTAAAAATCAAATATCTTATTAACCTGCTTTTTTGACTGCACTGGCTATGGAGGACATCTTGCATTGTTTATTTGTTCCATTTGGGTGCTTCTTTTTAACTCTTAGCTTGAGAGAAAGTAAAATTCTACTGCTTCCTTCTCATCGTTTGCCATTAAGTTGCCTTATTGTGTATTACTGTAAATTAAAATCCTAAGGAATTAGTGTAGACACACACTGTTGTGGTGGGAAGTGAGAGTGAGGTTTACATGGAACCCCCCAGGATGGATCAGTGCTTGTCTGGTCCTGTGGCATAATGTTCACGAGGGGAAAGTAAAGTTTCTTTCAGGACTGATGGCTAAAGGTGACTTGAATCTAGGAATCTTCACGTGCTGTCCTTGAGGCTTCTGAGCCTCCCTGCAGTACTGGGCAGGTTTGTATATGGAGGGGACTGGGGTGTGGAAGGAGCTCGGTGTTCAGGGGATTGCCTAAAACCCTTCAGCAGGGTAGTGGCAAACCTGAGAGGGTAGCCAAGGAGCTGTGACTTGAAAAAGGTTTCAAAACCTGCCTCCCAGGTGGACAAGCTTGAAGGAGTTCAGGTGGTGTTCCTGATGACAATGCCTCCAGCCTGAGAACTTCTCCATCGACTCTGCCTTTCTTGCATTTGCAGTTGTTCAGAACATTCACATCTGAAGTGTGAAGCTCTTTGGCCGTAGGATGCTGGTTCTGCCCAGGGTGCAGCAGCAGAGTGAATGGTACTGGGGGGCTGGAGCAAATAGGGGGGATTTGCCACCCCTCTGCTCTGGTCACCCTTGCCTCCTTGTGCTTCTCGATCAGCCTTGTGGGCTTTGCAGGGGGTTCTGAGAACTTATTTTTCCCATTGACTAGATTTCACACCCCTGATGATTCTTTCTGAAGTAGGCCAGGAATCAATGGAAACTGCCAAGCTTTGAACTGACACTGCTGAGCCTTGCTTGGTTGATATCCAAACTTGTCTTTGTTTACTAAGAATATCGGCTTGGATTTGCCAAGAGGTTAGTAAATTTGGTGAAGTTTTCTGTGCATTTGTGGTTTGGTTTTTTTGGTTTATAATAACAAGACTGAGAACACGGATGCCAAGGTTTGTCAGGTATCTGCTTGCACCTCACTGCTGCCTGAGCAAGTACAGGGAAAATGAGCATGGAGGGGACATGATAAAAATAATAAAACTCCCAAGTCCATGGTCTTCCTTCCTTGTGTGGAAAATTAAATGTATTGAAATTTGATGCTTACTACCTGGTTCCTGGCTCGAGTGATGAAGGCCCCATATATTTGAGATGGCTGTGTTGGCTTTAGGCTCTATAAATAACATTTTCCCAATGAGAATTGACCCAAACCCCATTTTAAATGAGTGAAGAAATCCATCCAGGCTGGAATTTATGAGCCCTGTGACTGTCCCTGGAGATTGTGTTAGTTAATGAAGCCTTTGTCAGTGTCAGAGGTAAGCAAAGGACTCTTGTGTCTTGATGAATTGTATTTGGCTTGGAGAAGGGAAGGAAGTGCAGTTGGTTCCTAAGCTGTGCTGGCACGTGGGGTTGGGTTGTATGATGGTGGACTGAACTGGTTGCGAAGTGCTAGGTTAATGTTCTGGAAAACAATCAATAAAAACAGATGCAGTGTATGCCATTGTGAGCTTTAGGGACAAAGTAAGTTCTTTTTCCCTAACACTTGTTACTGTCTAGATAAGAGAAGTACCTAGTAATGTATGTCAGAGCTAATGGATTTAATTTTTTTTTAGGAGCAATTTAATTAACAACCAGCTGAGCAGAGGGGATGGTTGCAGAGTTGTATGGAATAAAATGGGACACGTGGTGCTGGTTGGCAGCAAAGTAGCTTGGAGTTGCTTGGTGTGAAGTATGGAGAGAGAATATGCAGGGAGTTGCTGCTGTGTGCAGCATGGCTCTGAAGGTATTTGTTCAGGATCTGGTTGTAGCTTGACTCAAAATAAAAGCAGCTTGGTTTGAGCATAAATCGTTCCAACAAGTTGACTGAATCCAAATGTGTACTGATCTTATTTTTCTTATGTCAATTTGAGCAGCCTTTTAAGCTGGCTGAGTTTTTTAGGGTGGTTTTAATTTTTTTCAGTCTGGAGCATCATTTCAGCCTTCCAGGGATTAAAATTAAAGGGCAACTGTCTAAATAACACCAGCGAGTTCTGCCTTGCGGACATAACTGACTTCCGAGTGTCTGCAGCGTGCCTGAGCTGGAAGTGTTCTCAGATTATCCTCTGCTTGTTTTATTGATGATTAATGAGAACCTTCACGGTACCGGTTACTCTGGTAGTACGGTTTAAAAAAAGCTAACATCCCTTGGCTTGTTTCGTGGGGAAATGTGGAGAGGAAGCGAGAAACAGAACCACGGAGGAGAGAACTCTGAACCAGGGAAGCCCGGGGAGATGTGGGCAGAGTTGGCTGCCTGCTGAGGTGTGTGCCTGCCAGCCCGCCCTGCTCGCCAGCGAGGCCCGTGGGGCAGCCACGGGGGATGAGCCAGGCAGATAGGTACAGGGTGACTGGGAGGAGGGGGGAGGAGGTTGTAGGAGCCCGAAGCCCCCTGGGCAGGCCACTGTCTGGCCAGTGGAGCGGCGGCATGGCAAGCGCTCTGGAGACAGGGCATCTGTGAGCAGTGAGGAACCAAGAGCTGTTGGCCTTAGGTCAGCTGCACATATTGAAGTCCTTGTGCCCGGGGTTTCTATGGGCCACTTTTTTGCCCGTTCTGTAAAATCTGAAATGCCCTCTTGGGATTTGGCTCATGATTTCAAGGAGCTATTAAACAACTTGAGAATACAAGATGATGGCTAAAACTAAGGTATTAATAGGAATGCTGAGATGGTGATCCCTCCCTGGAGATTCTTTTACCCCACAACCACCAGCAACTGTCTTTTAAAAAAAAAAGACATCTACTTGTAACAAGATCTGAGGTGGGCTGGATTGCTGGGGGTTTATTCCCCACTCTCTTGCATTTGTTCTTTTATCCCTGACACGCATTCCACGAAGCAGCCTTAAGGAGAACTCCTCTGACTGACCTCTGACTTGCACGTGCCGATTTCCAGTTTCCCCATTGACTTGAATTTTTAAGCGTGTGTGTGTGTGTATCTCTGAGGGTGTTTTTGCTGCAGCAGCTGGAGTTGAACAATGCTTACACAACTTTTCCATCAAGACCGGGAAGGTTGCAGGTGTTAATAAATATCACTCATACCCATTTTTCAGAGGTAGGGCTGAATGTGCCGAGCCTTTCGCTGATGCCCGTGAGTCTCCTCATTTCTTCATGCCCACGAGCCAGCTGTCTGGCCGAATAAGGTGAATAAAACTTGATTCCAAGTCAATTGGAAGTTATTGGGCTCCTTCTGTTGGCCCCAGCTGATACTGGATTAGTTGAATACTTCATGAATGGGACTGTCAAATGCTTTCAGGTTGACTGATGCCTTGTTCGCTGGGAGCACTGTGTCAAAGAGGACTTGTCTGCTCCTTCCAGGCTGTTTTCTGACGGGCAGCTCTTGCCCTGAGCTGTTGTTTTCTAAACACAGCCCCTTACACCTGACTTAGCTTGAATATTGTCTTGGGATAGTGCAGGGGTGTCAGACTAGCACTTAGGGAACCATGTCATTTACACTGTATAGGGTGAAGAGAGTGGTTTATTTGATGGGAAATTTTCTTTAATAGGTGCATTTAAATTACATGCAGGAAAAAAATCACTGAAGTATGGTGTAGTGTAATTTAATGCTGGGTTAAACGATGCAATCCAATGCATTTTCATTAGATGTTCTGAGACACTTCTCTAGCATTTATGCTTTAAAGGCTGTTGGATTGCCAGCTGCAATAACTATTTTGATTGCAGCCTGAGCTGATGGTGGGCATCCTACCAGAAAAATAATGTGCTCTGTTTTAATTATGGCACCTGCACTCTGAAATGGGAGCCTGCGTCACAGCAGATCCGTGGTACAGCTCCACTGATAGAGTGGGAGAGTTTAGTATGCAACAGATGGAGGTGAGAGCGTTTGCAGGGGGCCTGAGATGTGGGCTGTCCTGGCTGTTCGTTTCCTCGAGTAGAAAAGGTGTTCGGTTGTTGGGTGAATCTGCTGAGCAGAGCAGTCAGGGGGTCTTTGTCTGGTGTTCAGCTCGTTTTGTAGGCGGATGGGATAATTTTCCACTGGGGAAGGACTTTGTGATGTATCCCAGAGGTCAGACAGGTAGGCTCGGAGTGGGGAGCAGCCCACCAGACCCCAGCGCACGGCCCAGGCCTCAGGCCACTGGTGTGCTGAGGGGTGCTGAGGGGTGCTGGTGCTGGCAGCACTCGGAGAACCTGGGGAGAAGAGGTGGAGGTTACAGCAGGAGGTCCTTTTTCCTGACACTGGTTGTAGCAAAGCTGCTCCGTGCAGCAGGTTCCGCTGTTCCGCTGCGAGCGGGGAGCCGCGCGCCAGGAGTATTTGCAACCGGAGTGGCAAACCTGAGGCAAAGAATGAGGAAGGGTACAAATAGAGTAGAGGATTTCTGTGTTGATTTGTTTTGGTATATTGATTTTTTGCTGTACTGTGAAGAAAGGGCAAACTTAGGAAGTGGTATTTCTGATGCTGGTTTCGTTTGGTTCCTCACAGTAAGAGCAGAATTAAGCCAATGAAAAACACATCGGAAATCTCTCTCAATCAGTGCTGGCTCCAAGCAACTTAAGGGGATAATCACTCTAATCCATTTGGCCAAAGGTACAGAAGAAAGAGAATATGATTATTTGTGCTCTTATTGCCATCCTCACCTTCTTGTTGTGGCCCTTTAATAAAAACAAGGAACAGAGTTTGCCATTTTCTTACTTATTAGTGTATCTAGATGATGTTTTGTATTGCTCCCCTAAACACCAGGGATGTCAGAGTTGCTGTTTCATGAATGAGACCACTGGGGAACGATTTCATGTTCAGTCCAACGTGGTGTTTGAGTTTGCCTGGGCAGGAGATGCAGGGAGAGAGGCACAAGGAGGGGTTACCAGCTGGGTTGGGACAAGTCGGCGTGTCCTGCCACACTTGACTGTTCTGGGGCTGTGAAGCAGGAGTGCTGAGGTTTTACAGGAGTGACTCGAGCGTGGGCACTGATGAAACAGTAATTTAGTAAGAGGATATTGCCTCTGATCTTGCTTGCAGAAGATGAGAACATCAGAAGAAGGAAAAATTTTCAGTTACGTGCTTTGGTTGAAGACTTAAGAGGAGGAATAACTTCTCTTTTGACTGCAGCTGCTTCCAGGGAGGAACAGGGGGAATTTAATCTCTTTTCTAGTGCAGGCTTTCTCTGCAGGAGGAGATATGGAAATAGGTGGCACAGGGGGTAGGAGTTGCTCTATAGATTTTTCTCCTCTTGAAGCAGTATTTCCCACTTCTGATTAAGTTTAGTATTAGTACTAATGGGGGCACTTTTAATCTTCTGTTGGCACAAAGGGCTGTTTGATCTGAAGGGGAGGACAGTGTTTGGTCCCTCTTTGTGGTATGAGGCAGCCCATTTCCTTGAGCTTGTTCCAGGAACACTAGGTAGACTCAGATGAACCTCTGAAGTTAAGACCTGGAGAGATGGTTGTGTTAATTTTTAGAGGTTCCAGAAGCCCAGATGTTCCTATAATTATCTCTTCAGTCAGTGGGGAGTTGCAGAAAGACTGAGAGCAAATCTTTGGTTACAGTTTCATGCCCTTATGCCCAGGCCATCCCTTCCTTTTAGGGCCCTGTAACTAGAAAATACCAAATAAATGGTGAAGGGCAGCGTTGTTTCAGGTAGAACTGAATTCCCATTGACTCTGGGACACGTGTACTTGCTTACAGGTAAGCAGACATGTAAATGCTGCCCTGAATTGATAGAAGTATCTGCAGAGGGGGGGTCCTCTGAGTACACAGCGTGAACAGAATCCACGATGCACAAAGCTTAGTTCAGAGAACACATCTACTTTGGGTAAGAGGAGAGACTACTGTTAATGAGTTCTTAGAGAGCAACAGAATTCTGAGTGGTGATTAGAGGAAGAAAAGTTGACTGGTTCCACTGTCCAGTGTCTCTTTTTATTAAAACTGGTCCATGCATTTCCTGAAATTTTTTTCTGTGAAAGCTTCAATAAGCCTTTTTAATTGAACTGCAGAATAAATTAATAAAAACCATGGCAGTCTTCCTCAGTTCCATGCATGGTAAAACTATCTTGAATCCTGAAATCCCGAAACCTGTCATTTTTAACAATCAGGAGCAATTGTTCTCCCAGCTTGTACAATGTGCTTTATGCCGAGAGCGGTTGAGTTCTTCTCTGCTGACATTAAAACTTGACTGCTGTCGTTGGCTGGCAGCTGCGTGAACTTTACCAATAACTGGAAATTTTGCTTTAATAAGGTTCTCAGGCAGAGCATGTCAGCTTTCATTAGTCAGAGTTCAATCGGTTTGAAAAAATATTTAGGTTTTGCTAAATGAAAGGCAGAGTAAGAACAGTTGGGAAGTTCCCTCACTGTCTCTGGAAGTTGCCAGGGGGCTGGTGGCAACTTTAAGGAGAAACTGCTTGGGCTGGAAATCACTGTGCTAGTACCTGACCCTGTGGTCAGAGGGGGTGATGGCTCCCACAATTCAAGATCTGTTTTTGTTCTCTGGGTGCTTCTTTCATTCCATGTAATATATGAGGAGAGGAATCAAATCTCTACTTGCAGGTATTTCTGTGGGGGTCAGAGTGCTTTGTATCACGAGAGATCTTTTGCCCTCTCTGTAAGAAAGACCAGCTGCTGTATAAAGAGATGCGGGATAAACCTCTGAGTGTGTAAGAAGCTTTAAACTTCCTTACTGTCACCCACTTACCTTGTGCTGCTCCTGTCCCTGTGAGCCAGGTTGAATACTTGTGATCTCAAATGATACCCTGTGGCAGCAGGTTTCTTCAGGTAACGTTCCTTTGCCGTTTGGTGAGGCTGCTTTTAGGGCAGTTATCAGATAGCAGGGATTGTATCTGAACCTCTGTCCTTGTATTTAATTCTTACCTGCCATTTTCAAGATTGCCTTAAAACAAATGTTCCTTACGTAAATCTATTATGTAAATCACCTTAGCCAAGTGTAAGGAGAACACTGCAGAACTAATCCTCTGAAGACAGCCACCTTGATGGGCTTTAATTGGTAACATCAGTTTTTTACCTGTTCTCTTAAGCTATTTTAGTTCATGTTCCATCTGATGTAGCTTGTATAGTGCTTCAGACCCTTAGCTGATATTTTTTACTCCAAGGTCCTCAAAGTGTTGCAAGCATTATTGAGTCATGTCTTAGGCTCAGTCTGCAACCTTAAATATTGCTCCCACTTGATGGATGGGGAAAGTTCCTCTGCAGGGCTTGGTGACTGCTCTGAAATGCCAGAGCTGGGGTTAGCAGAGTGCTGCAGAGCAGATGTTCCGTGGACAAGGTGTGAAGCAGATAGACTGGTTTAAAATACAGTCAGTAAAGAAATACACGGGTAGTTATTCTGGTAAGGCAGAAGGTGTTAAAAGCTCGGTGTGAGTTTGCCCGGCGTTGGTGGAACAGCTCTTGGGTTCAAGCTGTACTGGTCTGTTTTCGTTAGCTCTGAAGCGTGGCTGTGGCCTATCTGGTGGAGCAGGGGCTGCCCCACTCCTCCATCTGCTCGCAGGCCAAAGGCAGAAGTGGTGAGTGTAACCTTCCTCTTGATTTCTTCCAGGTTGACGGGTTTCCAGCTGCCTGCTCCTGTTGTGAGTACAGGGGTTGTGCTGTCGCTGTGGCTCGTCAGTGATTACGCGGTCAGCGCTCAAGGCTTCCAGGCAAGCTATGAAGGTAAGTCTGCCCGCTTCAGTCATCGTCTAGAATTGTATCTGCATTTGGTTTATGGTAGGATGAGAAACTAAGGTGCAGAGTTTATAGCAGGATACGTACCTATGCAGGCACTTCATCCAAGACAAGAGAGTCTGGTTCTTGTATAATTTGATCCATGTTTTCAGAATCCAAATTGCTGATTCTTTCCGAGTGTAATGTATTTCTTCCTCTCAGCATCTGTGCTCAAAACATCTTTAATAGCTTAGGATGACTCAGCAAAGCTAGAATGGGTGGGGAGGAAGGGTAATATGGGAGTTGATGGGGGAATCCACAGGGTTACAGCAAGTGCCTGTGTAGCTGAGGGGATTTAGAGCCAAGACAGTGGGGGGGCTGCAGAGCATCACTTAGGATGTGCTCGCATCAGTGTGGTTTTCCTTTACATTCTCTTTGCTTATATGTTAGTTCTCTTTTCCTTGCGACTTCCTCTCCAAGTATTAAATTCACCTGTTGTGTTTCTTGTCATAAATACTGTCCAGTTTTTGGTGGCTGTGGAGGTGAAGGATTGTAGGTGAAGGCTTGGCAGCTTTGGGAAGTCTTGAGCAGTGGAAGTCATCAGATATGTGACGACTTGGTGAATAGCTTGTGATTTGAAAATTCAGGTTTAAAGACAACAGTGCAGCAGGGTCCTTGCAGTAAATGGCTCCTTTATGATCTGCTGTCAAAGCATGTTCATTATTCTCCTCCTCCCTTTAAGCAATCACTGGCAAATGCACCAAAAGACACAGAATTTTAAAACTGCAGCAAAAGATCCCAGAAGCTTTTTAAAGGAGGGCAGGAAGAAGGTATGTAGTTGGAGGCAAAGTGACACAAACCAAATGTGCTTACACTGATGTCTGCTCTACCCTGACCCTCTGGGAAATGCATAAATTGAGGTTGGCTTTATCTAAGTTAACATCTTCCCAGCTTATCTAGTTAGTATGATGCCTGCACGATAAGATCTCTTACAAGCAATTTCTGGAGAATAACACAGACACCTCCTGCTCATCCCTCTGTCACTTCATTTCTGGTTGGTTGAGGACACACATCAGCTGTCTAAAAAGGGAGAGCTGCTGGGTGGTGGTGGAATCCAAGAAATCATTTTCCCACTATATGATAAGTTAGAGGTGCTTTAGGAACAGAAAGGCAGAGTGAGTTTGTGGAAGTGTGCAGAGCTGTTCTGGAGCTCCAGCTAAGGCAGGTGCCAGAGGTGGCAGTGGGATTTGAGGAATAGCCAGCTCTGGGGATGCTCTGCTGTGATGCTTCCTTGAGCTCACAGGTTTCTGACTTTGTTATACGTTATTGTGCCTGGCTGCTAGATCTTCCTTAATCCTCTTCTCATTTTCTGACTTCCTCATCTTTCTTCATTTAGTTTGGTGTGTGTTGCCAGCTTGTTTCTGTCTGCTTTCATTGTTTGATTCCTCATGTTCTCCAATCTCTTGGTGTTTGTTGTGATTTTTCACTAGATGCCAAATATTGTTTCAAGGCTTAGTTAACAGTAGGGTTTTTATATTCATTTTTCTGCTGTGGGAGACAGTGTTGAGAGCAAATAGAAAGGCTGATGTTCTCCTCGTTCCCAGCATCTCTCAAGGAGCAGACACAGTTGCAGCTGAGGGCAGTGCTGCTGGGGGTGCAGCATCTCTGCCTTAAGGCACCAGGTCACAGCATCCAAGATCTGGCTTCTCTTCCTGCTTGTGGAGCACAGGGTTCTGTGTGATCTCGTGTTGGTCACCGAGTCTGGGTTCCCAGCTTCCGAGTTGCAAAGCAAGGTCAGAAGGGCTCCTTGTTGCTGGTGCTGTTAGGAATTTGTGAATGAATGCACACAGTGTTTCCGAGCTCTGCGTGGCCCTGGGAATATGGGAAACCCTGTCTGGGGACAAGGTGCAATTAGATTGGCTCAAATAACTCCCTGTTGTTAAGTGGATGAGCTGGAACAAGAGATGGACGTGACTCCTGCAAAATGTCTGGGAATGAAAAACTCAGCTTTGTTTTTCTGAATTGAAGTAACAGAAAAAATTTCATTTCCATTTAAATATAATACTTTGATCTGAAGGTAATGTTTTTATTTAAGAGATTCTTTTACTAAATATAAGCAGTTCTTATTAAGCTCCATTTTAGAACATACCATTTAGAAAATTTAAGTGCTTTCATGCTTTTAGCATCCTTAATTTTTTCCCTTCCTATTAAGTCGTCCCTTGAATTTAACATGATTTCACAATTAGCCTTGTTCACCCCCAGACTGTGGGATTCCCCCTCCCCTTTTTATGACTAAATTATTCTTCTCTAAAATTGGAACCAGCTGTTGTGAAGTGTTGCATTTCATTTTAGCTACAGGAGTATCTTGAAGTAGAGACAGCTATAAATAATCCAAGTTAGGGTTTTGCTAGAATATGTATCTTGACAATTCTATCTTGTGAAAAATATTCCTGAAGATTTAATGACCAGAAATGACCAGTGCCTTCACTGATTGCTTCCCCTGAAATATGTGTGGAGCTAATATTAAGACACATGCCAAGACTACAATGTGAAATTAATTACAAGCACTGCTGCTGCACACCTGATGAATGCGGAGGAAGTTGACATTTAAAAGAAATTGGGCATGTCTTTTACAATAAGAGGCAAATTGATATAAATTCCACATCATTTCCTCAATAATACTAATAACGGTTTGTGATGAATAGCAGATGGTTTTTAGTTTACTAATGTAGATGTAAAATAAAGTGACATTATTTGTAAACCATTACTTCCTGGCTGCCTTGTTAGTCCTGAGGGTACGAAAAATAGGAAGAGATTTAAGGAAAGATCCCCAAACCTGCTCTTAATCATATCTGACTGGAGAGCAATGCTATAAACCACTGAGGCTCGTCAGCTTAATCAAACTTTGTGCTCTCAAGGCTGTACAGGTCTGACATATTGATGTTCTCAAGTCAGTTCTCACCGTGCCCATCTCGAGTCCCTTTTCCTTCATGGTGTTTGTGTTCTAGCAATGCAGGTGCTATAGAAAATCAGAGGGATGCTGTAACATTGAATATGGTTTTTTTTAGGAGACCTTATCAATGTAATTTTTGCAGTTTTAATGTCTCCTTTTATTTTATATTATTTTTGCTCCCAAAAGCAAAGTTCAGTTAGAAATCCCTGGAGGGAACCAGGGTGTTCTGGACCCCGTGTGCTGCAGCAGCAGTGCTGTGGAATGCAGCAGGATTTAACAGGAGGTGAATTTTTCCTTCCCAAGACATGGTGTTTGATTACAGCTGCAACAAATTTGATAGCAGCAAACACTAAGTGCCTGATTGAAAAGAAACAATTATGCCTAGAAGAACACTGCTTATTTTAAGAAATTAGAAGTGTTTAAATGCGGAGGGAAACAACCCCAAGTAAATGGTGCTGTTTTCCTTTGTAATAAATACCCTCCTCTTTCTCAAGCACAAATATCTCATTCTTTAGAGGGTTGTTTGTGGAGTTGTGCACAGATATTTAGAAAATACAATTAAAACCTGGTTGCTGTCCCTCTTTGACCATTTCTTTTGATAAACCCAAATGAGGTTTCCTAATTCTGTGCTGCTCTGTGGATGTGTTGCCACTGCAAGCAAGTTGTAAAGCTGCTTAATTTCTGCTTTCCCTGCTGTCATTTGACTTTACAACAACAGTTGTCCCGTTAATGGAAGACAAATTGATCAGCTTGAGTTCTCTTGGCTCTGGAAACAGTGTTCAAACTTTCTGTAGAAAGCCATATGATCTGTCCACATCCACTGCCACTGGCGTGTGGAGAAGGATTCCACGATGCACACAACTGGCCAGAGCCAGTGCAGAATCCACCCTGTTACTCTTCATTATTGAAGAGCTGTGCTCAAGAATTAAAGTTTTAATTAAAAAAAAAAAAGTTTTTAGCCTTCCCAGTTTGTAGTAATAAAGCTGTGGAGAAGAACAGCAGGAGGGGAAGCCGTGAAGGTGCCAAGGCTCTGAAGCGGTGGGTTCACAATTCCCCTTGGACTCCAAGAGGCTTTAGCACCGTAACTTTGAGGTGTTCATTACTGGTTTAAACTAACTCCCAGCAGATGACTGCAGCGGAGATGCGTAGTTGGTTTGTTACTTTCAGCATCTCTGAGCTGCCTCTAGCTTGTTTGCAAACAGGGAAACCCAGTTATGCTTGATGGTGCTATCCAGGAGCAGCAGCCCCAACTCCGCGCCTTCTGTGATGTGGGTACGAAGTAACTGTTACCAGTCTGAAAACGTACTGATGGAATTAGTTGTGTTGAATTGATGTTAAAAATATTAATGTGAAGATTAATGTGCTCATTGCATATTATTCTTTTTATAGTTAATGTGTTCAAAGTTGTAGTTAATTTGAATTTTAGAGAACTTCCCATCTGTTGTATCGTGGAACTGCAGAACTGAAAAACCTTCCCAAAGAGTTTCAGTCCTGATTGTTGCCGATTACATGGAGTGCTGTGAAGGGAAATGGCCTGTGTGTTGTCCATGGGCCTGCTCTGTGGAGAAGCAATGGAACAGCAGAGGGTGGTGGCAGGATGACCCAGAAGTTCTCATCTAATCCTAGGTACCAAAATTTGCTTTATTTTGGAACTTGCTTAGAGCAAGCTCAAGAGATCAGCAGTGGAGATCCTAAATTTGCTGTACTCCCTTTATGCTCTTCTGAATAATACTTAGTATTGTTGTCTTAATATTTCTATCTGAGCAGGTTTGTGGGTGAGTTGACTTGTTTGGAGTCATGTTGTGGTTTCCAAATGGCTGTAAAAGACCCGATCGTTGGAGAAACCAAGCGAGAACTCCCCAGATCCTGTTTGAACGTTGATATTCCTGTCTGAATTGTCCCAAACCGTTTTAATATGCAGGGATCAGAAAAGCATGGCTGATCATAATGAACATCATGCCTGAAAGAAGGGGTAGGAACAAAAGCCACGTGTTGCCCCTCTTGTCGCCGTGTCAATGCTGGAGGGAAGCAGAAAGAGCTGGAGTCCTGCTGGGCTGTGGGACACTGTGAATAACTGAAGGATAACACAGCCCTGCAGCAGCTTCACCTCCCGCTCCTCTGTGCCAGCACATCTGGCAGGACTCGGCTGCGAGGGAGCGGGGAGGAGAGGAGCAGGGAGGCGAGGAGCAGGGGACTGCCGTGCCCCGCTGCGCTTGGCACCGGCCCGGAGCTCTCACAGCCGCTCTGCACAGCTAGTCACTCTGCACAGTGCCTTTTCATTTACTTCTTGTTTGCAAGGTATTCGTATTTGGACTACATGATAAACCAAGGTACCACATAAGCAGCGAGGCAACGCGGTATTGTCAATAATATTGAGTGACAGGATTGTTTCACACGGTGCAGCGTCTGGAAGAGTAGTAGTTCTATAATTAGATTTAAAGCATTGCATTGGATTGAGTCTGTCTCCAATTAAGCGTTTTCTACCAAATGTAAAAAAAATTTGCTTGGCAATAGGTTTGCCTATCATATGGTTTCAGATTTTTCTTTTTATGGCTGCTCTTTGGAATTTTTCCACAGTATCTCAGCTCTGTTTGTCATCGGCTGTTTGCGTTGTGCAGCTACTGTTCCATTTAATGCACCACATCCATATGGGAAACAAGGGACTGCACACAGTCAGCTCCTCTGTTCAGCCCTGGGTTTGGTGTAGTGGGGGCAAAATTGCTGAGAGAAAGAGTAAAATACCCATTTGACTGGCTTAGACCAACCAGATTTTATATCCCAAATTAGCCTGAGTTTCTCCTAGTGTTTCTTGCTCCCCTTTTGCTGCTAGCTTGTGCTGGCACTGGAAGGACTAGTGTTGGCTTGACAGTGAATACACACCTTTGATGCCTTAGCTGTCATGTTAAAAATAAATAAACAAACCCACCCCCCCTACTTCAGAACTTGGTAGTAGTTTAGATGAGAGCAGTTATTTTATGAACAACTTTTAAAGGGTCAAAAGCAACCTGAGGAATGTAAAGTTGGCTTGTAAACCCTATTTTGCTATTTATTTCCAGTTATCTGTATTTGTTTACTCCTTTTTGTTCTACAGAGGAAACTGTTCTCATGGTCAGAAGCATATTCCAGTCATCAGTGGCATTTCAGCCTTGAAAGGGAAATGAATGGCAAATTGGCATGACAGTGGTGACTCAATTATTTTTCACAGCCTTGGCAAGGACTGGTGTAAGTGCTGCTCAGTCTGATGCTTGCACATGATGTCCAATAAATTTGCTGAAGTAGAATCAGGCAAATAAGCCAAGTGTTTGCCCCTTGCAGTGTTTATGAGCCTGGTGCTACATCAGGTAGTCAGGCACTCGTAAAACAACAATGTAGATGAGAAGATGAGGAAATAAATGTGAATAATTGTGCTGGCCACTGTGTTTCCCTGGGAATTGTGGCTGGGGATACCTCAGTTTCTGAAGGGACACTTCAGGTGTATGTGGGGGGGGAGTGTCCAAGTGCCAAGACCTCCTGGGACATAAAGCTGCAGTGAGCTCTGCCTGCTGAGGTGTAGTTTGGCTTGGAATAATGAGAGCCTCTTGGGAGTACTCAAGGTCAAGTAGTTGTGTGGCTGGTGCTGTCTGTAGCAGTGGTTACAGCAGCAAGCTCTGGGCGCTGGTGACTTGCAGAAGCTTCACCCGAGTGAGGGGAAATACCCTAAAAGCTCCAGCTCTGTTGGCTGTGTTGTCTGTGCTTCATCTGCTGCCACAGCGCTGTGAGCCTGGGACTGACCCTGCTGCACAGTCTGGTGCTGGGCCAGACCCTCAGCTGCTGGCAGTGGCATTTGCTTTGCTTTCAGGGGATCTTCTTGGTGCTGTCACTTAATACCAGCACACTGCTGGTGCTCAGCACCCCTCGGGATGGAAAGGCTGACCTGGAGCATGTGGGTTTGGATGGGTGGGTTTGCTGCAGGTGGATGGTGCCTTTAGCAGTGTTGAAGCTGCAGGCTGGGGTTTTGGTGAACCATTTAATTGTCTACGCTGATGGTGCAGCTGCTGATGGCTGTGCATGTTCCCAGAAGCCTGTGGTGTTAGTACCGGGGAGCCTGTGGCAATGTTTGGTGCTGGGACAGCCCGGAGTCATCGCGCTGGGCGGCAGCGTCGTAGCGCAGGATTAATGCCGTGAGCAGAAGGGCAGAGGGCGGGTGGCTGTGGGAATGCTGCTCTGAGTTCCCCTCGCTGAGTGTGTTAGTGTTGTTCAGACAGGGGTAAGGGGAGAACCCGACCCAAGGATTGGCTGGTTTTTGGCTCTCCCGAGGGCTTTCCCGCAGCCAGGAGGGCTCCCGTTGCTGTGGCAGATGCGTTGCTTTCCATTATGACTTCAGATTAAAACAACTCCCTGGGGAAGGAAGAGTCAACCTTCCTATTCTTTTCCTTTTTAGTTATACAAAAGATTTTTATTACTTAAATGAGCTCCCGGCAAGTCTGCCTTAATATACTACTAATTGATTTTTAAGACTTGAAAGCAGCAAAGCTTATTAGCATTTGCTGACTCAGCCAGAACCCCCTCCCCATGTACTGGAGGATGGAGCGAGATATTGACCCGTGTTGCTGCCGCACTAAATGAAGTTGAGGGAATATTAAGTGCCTCATACTGGCGTTTGAATTGCATATGCAAATTAGATCAATCAGTGCCGACGCAGGAAAGCGGGAATGCTAATGCTTTGCAAATAGGATCCAGTATTAAGTATTTAAACAAACATCAAGTGACACTTGCTCGGCTGCAATCTGGGGACGCGTTGCTGTCGAGAAGGTCCCGCTGCTGCTCCCCTCGCTGTTCGGCAGCTCTGTTACCAGCCCGTGGGACACAAGTGTGTAGAAGCGGTGCAGAAAGTGCTGAAGAATTTATGAGACTTTAATATTAGTTTTCTGCTTTTGTGGCATTTGGAAAAGGGGCTGTTTGTGCCTGAGATGTACGTGCCAGAGCTGTGGGTTGCTCCGTGTGACAGGAAGGGTGAGAGGTGCTGGAAATCAGCACCTGGGAGTCTCAGCACAGCAGTCTAAGGGTGCTTTCTGAAGGACTCTCGTTGTGGTACTTTTTTCCTAAAAGCTTCATTTTCCTCCCTTGTTGCCCCTCTTTATTTTTGCATATAATAGACGTTTCTTTTCAATCAAGGAATCTATTTGCAGAGCGTGTCGCTGCTGGATGAGTTTGGTTTTGTTTCAGCATACATTTCCATAAAAAGTCACCACTAATGAGCTGTGCGAAAATTGCGGACTTGCTGCCAAGCCAATTTGGTTAAAAGGCTTGTCCTTCATTGCCGTTTGATCCTTACACGTGCCCAAAGTGCCTGAGCAGGTACAACCCTGCTGGCTATACAAAGCAAGGCGAGATGCAGAGGGTAGCATCACAGCTCTGAAAAAAAAGATCCTTGTTGCTGCTCCTGCAGCTGCTGTGCTTTGTTTGGTTTTTTCTGTCTCCCTGTGTCGGTCTCCCAGTTGTATCTCATCAATGGATCAAGGTTGTGGGAATTAAGAAAGATCTTCTGAAAAGCTGTGGAATTTCTTTTTGTAATTAGAATTGGCTGATATATCTTCTAATTATAGCTGGTGTTAAGGAGGACTTTGGTCCGTTTATCTTCCAATTCAACTGCTATTGAAGTTCTGTTGACTTTGAAAGTCTAAATTCTGGACTTCTGTTTCCCTTTTGGTAAATGGTGTGGTGTGTGATCTGACCTGAATCCCAGTCTCTGATCTTAGTTTTCGGCCCATCCCGTGTTCCCTCTCTAGAAGGACATTTCCAACCATCCCCAGTCACCATCTGAGCCACTTTCTGTCGTCTTGGTGTCGAGGCTCCTGCCCGTGCTGCTTTTTCTTTTTTTTGCATTCCAAGAGGTTACATTTCAGGGTTTTTATTATGTTTTAATTTGCTTTTAGGATGTTGTACAGTACTTCGTGCACCTTGGCAGGGGAGGGAGCTATAACTTTTATATCCATAGGTTTTATCATTTTGGCCTCTGATGTGACCAGAGCTTTGAATATTAGTTGAGTTGCTGGAGCTGCCTGTGGAAATCCACCAGCCTGGAAAATGTTTCTTGCAGCACAGGATTCACAGATGCAATTTTAGAAGTCACTAAGGGTTATAACAGTTATCAGTTTGTGTGTAAAGAAAGGGACACCAGGGCTGGTCATCAGCTGGAGAGATCAGCTTGTGTCTGTCTTGCACCAGCTGGGACTTCTGTAAGAACATTCATTTTAAACTGCTGTCACTGGTGGGTATTTTTTTCTTTAGTGGGTTATGTATTTGAGTGTCTACATCTTGATTTAGGCACATAAATAAATCTTCTATCTGACACACAGATCAGGTGTACTTTAGAGGAATTGGATTGCTGGAAATGCAGACTAAAGCTGCCTATATGCAGCAATTGAGGAGGAATTAGCTTTAAGCTCCGGTATCTCCATGAGTAGGAGGCTGGTTGATTCTTGATTACGTAGGTAAAGCAATTACTGCATCCAGGGAGGAAGTGGTTTGGCTGACTGGAGTTGCCTGTCGTCGCTTGCTGTGAACTGGGCTGTCCTGTTCCTCCCAGTGATGGCTGGGCAAGAGAAAGCAGTTTGCAGAGGCACCGAAAGGAAGCCTCCTGGACTAAGCACCAGAAAACCTATTCCGCAGAATCCTCTGACATGTGCTGATTGGATCTAAGCTCCTGTGAGACATCTCCTCTCAATCCGTTCAAATCCACCTAGCCTGGATGGTAATTCCTTCTCCTTTTCTTTAGCCAGTGGTATTTCTTTCTGGTTTTGAGATTAAAATGTCATATGTCCAAGCAGAACCTGAGTATAAACAAGTAAATAACTTCCAAGCAGTTTGCTGGGGCTCACCTTACTGGAAGAGCCCTGCTCCAGCTGTAGCTTAAGGTTTGCATTGCTGGTGACTCGTAGTGCTTTCTTGGAAGAAGAAAAGTGGAGGATCCCCAGCCCGTGTTGGGGTGAGAGGGGCACAGGCCAGCAGGAGGGATTTCATGCTGGAGGAGAACAGTTTTTCTCCCTTTTCTGGGTGTTCATAGGGCTGAGCCATGTTAAGCAGAAAGCATGGTGTTTTGGATCAGGGGTCGATCAGTGTTCAGGTCTCCATCACCTCCCTCCTTGCCTCACACCAAGTAGGAATGGGTGTGATTCTTGTACTTCTCTGCTTTGACTTCTTATTTCCGTTGCTTCATCGCTTCTCTTCGGGCTTGTCACCGGCCCTGCACGTGCAGAACTTGTGAGTTGTGGTGTCATTTAGGTGTCTCCTGTGCATCTGAAGAGCTCTGGAGGGACTCTTCCTATCCATTGAGGAACAGTGTTTTTGGAAAACAGAAGTTGTTGACAGCTCAAGCAGATGATATGAAAGAGGCCGCTATGTATATGTTAGACTACACAGTGCATCTTCAGGCAAGCTTGCCTAAGAGAAGAGTACTACTGTGAGGTACACCTTCTGGTTTAGGGTTTTGATCAGCTCAAGTAGAGTGAATCTATCTTAATTCAAATTGAATGAGTATTTAATTAACTTTATCTCTGCTTCCAGAAGTGAGTGCACATGCTATGTGGTGTCTCTGATTACTATGCATTCTCACCTTGTGTAGTATTTTGATGAAGAAAGCAGCATGATTAGCTATCAGCCATTTAAGAGGTAATAAAAAGCTCCTCCTCTTTCCAAACACACCCCTTGGTGCAGGCTCTGTTCACCTGAAATTAGTGATTTTAAAACCTAAGAGCATGGAACTGCTTAGAGCTGCGTGCAGCTGGCAGGGAAGGGGCTGTGCTGCTCTGGGCTTGAACAGCTTGCTCACCTCTCCTGGGGTACTCGGAATTCAGTCTGGGAAACTGAATATGGGTTAAAGGAAAGTCAAGTTGTAGTTTGGTCTGTGATGCATGTGAAGGGATCAATGTGACAAAGTCCTTGGCTGTACTGCTCTGCTTATCCTCTGTGGTTTAGTTGATTCAGTTTTGTTAGTGAGTCCTCAAATTGTAGTCAGAGTGACACAGCTAACCCCAGTAAAACTACCGGTGTGGAAGGATGCTGGGCAGTCTCTTTGAGATTTGCCTTGATGTTCTGTTCTCAGTCCCTGCCAAGGGCTCTCCCTCAGCTGCAGTGGTTCATGGGAGAAGCTCTTTGCTTCTGGTTCCTTGACTGCAACCAAGGTGTGTTTTATTGCGCTGTACAGAAGCTGTTTGTGCAGATGAAGCAATGTTGAGAACGGTTCAGCTCCTTATATATCAATATAGAGAGGGTGCCCGTGTATGTGTGCATGTGGAAGGATTTTTTTTCTCCTGATTTAGTATTTTCTTCATGCCCTAAGTATCAACTGCCTTTGCAATTCTTGCTGTTCATTACCATATCTAAGAAATGGGTAGGGGAAGAGGCATTTCCTTGAATGTGCTTGCAGCTCATCTGGCTGGGAAATGCCACATACAGGTATTTGAGGCTGGGTGAAAGCGGTGACGCTTCATTCAGAGCAGGAGCTGCTGCTGTGTGAGGAGACTAGCAACAATTTCAGGGAGGTGGCAGGAAACAGCACCTCTAACACTGTCGATACCTGGATGGAAATGGACTTTTAGCTGGATATCTGCTTTGCCACCCAAATCGGAGCCTCCTCAGCGTTCGGGGGGCTGTGGGCTGTGTTCAGGCAGTGTGGGGATGCTTAACAGCAGAGCAAGTGCGAGTTGGTTCTTTCCGCAGGTATTAGAAATGGGAAGGTGAACTGCTGCTTAAAGGAGGAGGGGAATCAGGGGGAGGAGGGAGTGTCATCAGTCTGAGTTTGTTGTTATCATTCTGATTATTACGGGCCGATGTGTCTGGAGAAGGAACGGCTGGAGCGGTATCTCAGTTGCTCTGGTTATTTTATCAGCTGTCACTCTCAGCAGCAGCTTCTCAGGTGGGGAAGGTCACTGTGGCTTTATGCTCTCCAGTTTTCCAGCGTGTTATTAGAGAGGAAAAACAATGATTAGTGTAGTTCAGAAAGGCTCAGTGATATTATTATCATTCATAAGAATAGGGCCTGTCAGTCAGTAGTCCCTGAAATGTAGAACAAAATAAGTGTGACCTGGCTTGATTTCACCTTGTGGAACTGCAGATAGATGGGAGCTGCCTTACCAAGCCTTGGGAAGTCTGTTCTTTCATCACATGATAGTAAAGCCTGATATAAAATAACAGTCAATCCAACAATTGAAAATAAAATGGAAAAGCTGAACTAAGCATACTAGCGATTAAAATATTTAGGGAAAATTATTTGACCTGGTTTATTTGCTAGACAGCTCAGCGAGAAATGCTTTTGGTGGAAGAGTGAAAGATTGGCAGAATAGTGAATTCCTTTGATGTGCGTTGTCTGCCTTCCCCAAATGTATGTGGAAAACTGCAACAGGTTCAGATTTGTTCCTGAAAATTGGTTTTCACGTGTTCCCTCTTGTACTGGGAGTATTTAATCCCTAATGGTTTTCTAGTAATTCTGCATTTTTACTGCAAAAACTTTAAGTACTTAATGGTGCTTAAGTGTTAGATGTGTTGGCCTGATAGGGCCAATGCCCACTTGAAAGGAGTGAAGCTGAACCTCTCTTAGAAGAGCAGGTTCTGATACCGAGTGTTGTGTGTCTCTTCTGTCCAGACTTTGTGGAGAGAGCTCAATGCCGTTAGCACCCCACGTCCTCACAGCTCGGCCATCAGACACAGCTTGTTCTGAGAACTGCACATCTCTCTGCGTTCTCAACCTTTAACATCAAATTACAGGCTATCCCATTAGCTCTCAGTAAAGAGGATGCTTTTAGAAAACTTTAGTTTTCTGAGCAGGGAAATATAATTATGCCAAGTGTAGCTGGTCAAAATGGATGATTTTGGTTATGTTCCTGATCTGCATCATTGCAGCCCAGCCCAGTGCTCTAACATGCTGCATAAACTTGATTACAAGAGAAATCATTTCGTTTGTAAGAGTTAAGTGTATAGCCTTTAATTTATGGACTAGATGGAAAGCAAAATGTCTTGCTTATGGCATTTATTTCTTTAAATGTAAATTTTTATTAGCTGTGTCTGAGTATCCCTGTCACAAAATTCATCATGTTTTTAGGCTTCCGAAAGACACAAGGAATGCCCCGTGTCTGTGGATTAATAATTTTTTAACTCAGTATTTCAACGAAATCTAATAGCTGTGAAGTGGTGTAAAAGATAATTCACGTCCTGTGAGTTTTACATTAAAAACCAACAACATACACAACAATAACACTGCAACCATGACCGGTTTGGGAAGATGAAGCTTTTCCTACTGAAAGAGGAATAAAACAGACTTGCCAACGTCTGCAAGCTCAGCTTCGTGTGATGCTATCCTGAGGTTCAGCCATCAGAAGAGATAAGAAAACGTGTCTGCTTTGGAAGAAAAAATTGGAAAAAAAAAAAAATGTACAAAATTGCACCTGGGGAAACACCCAAACCCTCTGACTGACTTCTGGGGATTTGGTCTTTTCTGTTCAGCAGCTTCACCCCTTCCTGACCGCGCGCGGTCCCTCGCGTGCTGCCGGGGAAGGTCGCTGGCGTGCGCGGTGCGTGGCTGGCTGCCTCGGGAAGCGCTCCCAGGGGAACTCTGCTCAGTATTTAGCTCCCGCTGAAGCAAATGAGTTGCCAAAGGACAGACGACATCTTTCTGCGAGGTCATCCGCTTGCTTTGCTCAGCTGGTAGATGTTCTTTTCTTCAGGCTGAGGTAGCTGTGACAGTCGTTTGATTGTTCTTGGTGTTTGCCTGGAAGCTGTAACTAGTTAGTTGATAAAGTCGGGGCGAGTGCTTCTGCCCTGGGAGTGCTGCTGTGCTGTTCCGAGCAGGGAACGACCCGGCCAGAGATCCCAGCTGTGAGGGTGGAGGGGAGCACGTGGTCTTAGCCCTCCTTGCTTCTCTCACCAGTCTCCCCTGCCCACAGACCAGGTCAAGACACCTCTCACTCGAAGGATTCACTTGTGCTGTTTTCATACACTTTGGGCACAGTTGGTCTGATTTGACTTACGTTTTTTTCTAGCTAGGAGTAGTCTCCCAGCTGCCCCGCTGTTTTGGAGGGGTACTACCTAACTGGTCTTTGCCTGGTGGCCTGGGGAGTCAGCTGAGTGTGTGCTGAAGAGATGCACCAAACTCCTTTTCGGTTCATTTTCAATGCTGGTTTTCTCCCCCCAAAGGTTTTAGCTGTGTTTTCCTCATTTTTTTTCAACTAGTTTCAAGGCCAAAACAGTTTCACACACAACTTCTGCTAAATTTAATAAAGGATTTCAAAATTTTAGCTATGCAGAGTTTGTTTTCTTTATAGCCTTGATGTAAATCTACATGTTTTTCTTCTGTGATGGGACAGATTTTCATACCCAGGTATTTTTGTGTTGGGGAAATACTGAATCCAGATGACAAATCACATCCCATTAGTATATTTCAGACTGGGGAAAAATATGAGCTCATTCGTTCGAAATAGCTCTTTCTGCCAAAGAGATATAAATACAAGTTGCTTCTTCAACATTGTGGCCTCCATTCCTGATAATAAGCAATTGAGAATGGAGGGGCGGGTGGGGAATTTGGCAGTTGTGTCCTTACTTCCATAAACAGTAGGGGTGGGATGGCTGAATATTTTCAGTTTAGCACAAAAGCTGAAGGGAAGACGGAGGGTGGGTATAAAAAGCATGAAAACATGGGTTCCAACCAATCCATTAGAGCTCACTGCTGCAAGAAGTGGCTGGTGTCTGAGGTTTTTTCCCCTTGTTATTTCTGTCTGATGGTTTTTAAGATTAGTCCTTCAAATGTTTATTTATGTACCATGTAACGTCTGACATACAACTAGTCAACTTCTCCTCTTCCAGGGTGCAGAACTCTCCTCTGTGCCCTGTTGAGATTCCTGTGTCAGAACCATCACTTCTACTTGTTTGGTCAACACATTAAGTTCATGATTGTTCCCCCTTGGCCTTATGGAGGAAGAAAACTTGCAGGATTTTTTTTTACTTTTTTCTTTCCGTTAGTACTTAGTTCTTCCCTTTGTAAGCCAAGGAGATAGGTTTTGAAGTGACTGTGTGTTCGCTTGTAAGCCATCTGTAGTCAAAGATGCAAATGTCTGTCCATTTGTCTTTGAAATATGGGAACATGTCAAGGTTCAGCCTTTTCCCAACCCCTCTATACTTTATAGAATATTTTGGTTTGTTTTTTTTTTGCTCAGCCTGAGCCCTCACTGCTAGAGATTTCTTTTCAGTGCTGTGTCATTAAATTCCCTGAATTTTCACCTCCTGCAGACTAATCACTTTAGTGCTCGTTTTTCATACATCTTGGCTAGAGCTCAGAAACGTCAGCGACTGGGCATTTGGCGTGATCCTGTAGTTTAATAGAACAGATCCTGTAGCTTGGCATCAAGTGAATTCTTGGTTTATGTTAAAAATTATATAAGCCACACTCACTACTAAGAAAACAGCCTGAATGTGAAGCACAAGAGTTTCCATAGTCCTAATAGGAGGTGACACAAAGGTGATTCCAAAATTATCCTGCAGCTCTCTAGGAAAGAGAGCAGTTTGTTGTACATGCTGTGTCAGAAATTGTTGTACGTACCTTTTTCAGAGAGTCCTGGACACAGCTCCAGCTCCCAGACTCTCCTGAAATTCATTTTGGTTTGCTGTTTTTGTTTTTGATTCTGTAAACTAACACAGAGGAACCTTTATGCTAATTAAAATTTCTTACAATCACTGATCTCGCTTTTATCTTGTTCCTCCCATATAACCTCTCGTCCTATAAAATTAGACCAGCCTTGCAGGAGCATACAGTGGGAGGAAAATGGGTTTGTGCTGGCATATTTCATCTAGTAATCTCGTTAGGAGCTGTGCTCTATTGTGAGTCCGTGACCGAGTTGTCTGTACGTGCTTTCTTGACATGTTTACTCCTAAACCATCTTCCAGCATCTTCATCTGTTGTTGTACTGATGGCATGTGCATATTGGTGTCCTCATGAGCCTGTAGCCTTTGGGGGGCTGGTAGGTGGGAAAGTCAGTGGAAATGAGAACTTAATGCAAGTTGGTTTTCTTGTTCCAGGTACATAGTTATGTATGAACAGGTTCTCAGTGGGCAAACCAGCTGTAATTTTTTATTGTACAGAAAAATCTTAAGTTGCTGGAAGTGCATTGGACCAAAGCTCAAGAAAGCCTGGTGCAAGTTGTGTGTACAGAAACAACAGCCATTAGTTCACCCTGGAAATTGTTGTTTCAGGCTGTAGTGCTGAAAGCAGATGAGTCTCTTGAGTAAAAGGAGGATTAACACAATCTCGTGGTGAGAAGCTGGGGCGAGACCAGTGTGAGTGGCAGGTGTCATCCTGTAACTGAGGAAGTATGTTTATCCTTGCTTATGATACGCATTTTATTGTTCTGTATGTTCTTTAGTTTAGTCCGTGTGTAGGTCTCTGGTAGCAAAGCATGGAAGAGGACAAGCGATGATGTCTCAGTGCTGTCGCAGGCTGGAAACCTTGCTCCAGGGACTGCCTCTCCCAAATGCCAGGGCTCGTGACAAGGGAGATGCGGTTTTTTTTGTTTCTGTGAAAATTGCCCGATGAAGCTGGAAAAAAATGTGCTGTAAGGCATCAGCAGTTTGTTTCTGGTGTTGTTGGTTTTGCTCTGACTTGTGGCACAGAACTTCGCTGCTTTCTGGAAAACCTTTCAGCATTTCAAGAAGCAGGTGGGTGGATGTCTTGAAACATCACTGCAAGTTTTCCACTCACTGTGCCGTAAGTAACGGAAGGTGTGCAATGCAGCAGCTCTCTCCTGCTCGCAGGAGGCTGGAGGTTCTCATTTCAAGACAGTTTACAAGATGCTGAAGCTGCCTGGAAAGCTTTGAGCGTTGCCATGTACAAACCTGCGTGTAAAAGATGCTTTAGAGGCGGCTGACAAAAGCCTCTGCCGCGGGGAGTTCATGGTGGGAAGGTTACTTATATAACTTTCTCCCTCCTTTGTGGGATGCCTGTAACTTTTGTAAAGTAAATCATACCCTGAATGTCTTTTATGATGTCAGCAGGAGACAGGACTGAGAAATGGCCGTAATCCTGAATGTGTGGCAGCCGAGTCCAGCAGTTGCTTTGTGCTTTGTGAGAAGGAGGAGGTTTACTCTGCAACCCGAGGTAGCCTTTCTCTCCTCCTGCTCTGATCTTTAGCTTGCATAAGCCACAGCCTGCTGTGCTGCTTTGGAATTTATTTAATAGCTCAGTAGTTTGGACATGATTAAAAATATAATGAATGGAATGAAGCAGTAATAGGATGAACAGCTCATAAAGGATTTTCATCTAAAAATACCTGTTTGGGCTCAGCTAGTGTAGTGGAGACTGAGGTGGCAGGCACAGAAGTAGAGTGCATGAATCTCTTACAAGCTTTTGTGAGCTGTTGCTGAGTATGAGGCTTATGTGTTCCCTTCTCTAGTTTGTCTTGTACAGTGGGCCCTATTTTTTCCACTCAGGCATTGCTTCTACTTCCAAGCATTCCCCCTCCGAGTGCCTGCTGAGTAGCCCCACAGAAAAGAGGGATTACTTGTTTTTTAGATTGAATTGCATGTCAAATAGGTGCTGGGTAATTTCTTTTCCATTGTGAGCATCTGAAGGGGTTGAAGTTTCGTGATGTGCTTTGGCTGTTTGAAAGGTTCAAGAGCTGAAAACTGTTTAGATTAAGATTCAGTGTTTTCTTAATAGAAAATGTTTGAGGTGTAAACCGATAGTCCCACAGCCGAGTATTAACCTGTTTACCACAGAAGAGAGTAAGGGAACTTGTCTTTTAATAAACAGCTTTTGTTGCTTCACCTTCCTCTCAGCAGTGGTGGCATCTGCAGTAGCAGATGTGGGTGGGTGAGCGGGGGTGGGTGTCTATTTGCCCTACTCCCCACCTGAAGTTTCGGGAGGGTTTGCACGGTAGAGGGTGGGCTTCTGTTGCCTGTAAGCAGTGTAAAGGAGCAGGGAGAAAATGCAAGTGCAAGAAATATATGTTGAGCTTTCTTTCAATACAGTCTTTCTTAATGCAGCTTGCATTGTCAAAGGCAAGTTATTAATGATGTGGAATGTAAGCAATGCGTAGGTTTGCCTCATGTGTTGGAACAGGATTCAGGCTGGTTCTGAGATGAGGGTGTTTTTTAGGTTCAGTCCTAGCCCTTTCTCTTGCTGTTATGGGCTCAGAGTGTCCTTTAAAGCAGATCTGTATCCTGTTTCCATGACAATATTTATACAATAGATGCCTTTCCTGTAGTATGTAAATGTGGATTTTTAATATTTTTTTTCATTTGTAGTGTCTGTTTGCATCAATTCCTGGTATATTTTAAGTCTCTGTGAAATATTTGGACCATCATAGCATTTTTAAATGAGCATTTCTGGATAGCTATAGGATTGACCTTTGAGTGAAACTTCACACTGTCTTCTCTGGGCAGATAAGAGTGAATGAGATTAATATTTTCCATTTTGCTGATGAGTAAAATGGAAGGACAGGAACATTGCTTGTGTGATAGGTGGTCTCTCCAGGTTTCCTTGCATCCCCCATGATGGGTTTTTTCCAGTCAGAAGAAGGGGGCTGGGTTAGGGAGGACTGGGGCTGTGCGCTGGTATTTTCATCTACAAAGGATGGCCAGCAGCCTCTCTGGCTGGAGAAGTGAGAAGTGGTAGCTGGACATTTCTGCCTCCCTTTCAGCTCTTGGAAGTGACTGTTGGTGATCTCGGGTGGCAGGCAGGCTGCACGGGTCCCTGCTCTTGTTTGGCTGCATCCCGAAGGTCTCCAAGCACAGTGGTTCTGTAGGGGCTCTGGGAAGCCTGGCAAGATGTTGTACTTCCACTGCAGGAGCATTTCTGACATCCATGCTGAACTCCAAATGAAGTTTCATGCTTATTGCTTTTGTTATTTTTGGTGTGTTAACTTTGTTCTGACTGGGTAGGGTTTTTGTTTGTTTTGTGCTTTTTGTCGTCTTGTTGGGTGTTTTTGTTGTTGTGGTGTTTTTGTTGTTGTTCTTTGGTTTTGTTTGGATTTTTTGTTTGGTTTGTTTTTTTATTCTAGAGTTATGGGCATTTCCTTGTTCATCTTCCCTGCCTGCCTTACCCTTAGCTTGAGTCAATGCCCTTTTAAGGTCTATGAAGTAGGTTGGGATACATGAAAAAGAAGAAAGGGTGGATCCGAGTACCCAGATCCACAACCTGTCTACCTTTGAGTAACAGGCAAGCATTTGAAATCAGAGTAAGGTCCTTGAAATCAGAATAAGCTCTTGCTTCCGAATCTCTTCAGGCACTGAGGAGATCCCCTGTGGGGCTGAACACTTGTTCCCTCAGACAAGAGCATGTTACTGCAGAGCTTGCACAATTCTGCTTGTGGCAAAGTTTGCAAGATGGGTACCTGTGAATTAGGAAACGGGACTGAGCCCTAGGCATGTTTTTGTGACATAATTAGATCACTTTAGCTTTGTTTTCAGTGGAGAAGATAAAATTACTTTCTAGATTATTTTTTTTTTAAATCCGTTGTGACCACTACTGCCCTGAGTCTGATTCCTGCTGCTTCCAGAAGAGAAGTGGCTGGATAAAAACTAGGAATGATGTGTTACGGGGAGTGCCCTGCCTCTGCTGTGAAATATTTATTAAAACAGATATAGGTGGCTACAATTTCTTTCTGGGTAATCGACCAATAGCTGGAGAAGATCAATAAGCAGATAAACAATGCGGTCTCTGAAGTTGGAAGTGGCTTTTTCTTACAGAACAAAGAACATTCCCTGTCCAGGGGCACTCTGGCAAAATGCAGAGCGGATCAACACTGGCACCCAGTGTCTACACAGAATCAGTTCAAATCTGGGTTTCCCAACCCGACACCCTCTTTTCACACTGACGTGCGAGGCGCTTAATTTGATACGGCAGCTGAACTCTCTGGGGCTGCAGCTTTAGTTCTGCCTGTGCTTGGTTCCTGCCGTTGTCTCCTGGAGCTGGTAACCGCTGCAGGATTTGCTTTTCTTGGCTTGGCTTTTGTGTCGCCAAAAGATGCAGGGCTTTGTTGCCCGTGGAATGGTTAACCTTGGTTCACGGAGGAAGAGAGAAAACAAATGTAAACCCACCCTCCTCCCTGGGGAAGTTTTTTCAAGTTTTTCTGCAGGTGTTGGATGCGAGTTGAATGGAGCCTTTAAACATACACTTAAACCCATCCCTGCGAAGCGAAACACTTAACCGCATACTTTAAATTAAGCTTGTGTTCAAGTGTTGTTGCACTGGAAAGCAGCAGGACTAGAGCATGTTCACAAAGATAAGCACATCCTCAAGTGCCTTCCTGATTAATCTCCTGATGCAGGAGAGCATCCCAGGCTGGGGTGGTGTGTGAGGACCACGGGTTCTGGTAAGCGAGTAATTGCTGTTGTCTTCGCCTCTGCCAGTGCGACGTCGCTGTCCAGAGCCTGGCAGAAGGTTTCTGTGTCCAGACTTCAGTCTCTGTACTGTTGTTCTAGCCAGGCCTCCTCTGCTGTGCTTCATGTCATGGCAGCTGCTGGAAAGTGTAACTAACGGGTGGCATTGAGTCCCAGTTGTTGCAGATTCCTGCTCACCCTATCTCCAAAGATACACCGGGCTCTTGCTGTCTCTCCCATGACCTTACTGCTTTCATGCTTTGGATCTTTTGTTATTTCTGTTGTGGAATGGCTACATCAGATCTCTAGTAATCTTCTCTCAGCTTGCATGGTGCTCTTAGAAGTTGCAGGAAAGTTTCTGTAGCACATTTCAGGAAGGTAGATTGGAAACTGAAAAGAAATTTCCAAAAAAAGCCCTGGAACTACTACCAGAAGGAAGATGGATGATGAACCACCTTGCTCTGTTATTACCCAGAAGTAACTATCTGGCTGTTTTTTAGTGAACAAGGAAATATGAGAGGGAAAAAACAGTTTCCATTTAGCTTTATCTCTGTTGGCTGTACTGGAAATGAATCATGACATAAAGGGTAAAATGAAATGAAAACCGTGCCATTTATTTCCTGTTCTGTAGCACACACTGGACACTTGTTCTGAGAACAGATTGCCCTAAAACACTGCTGAAAGATATCAGAGTTGTGGAGTATCCCTCTGGTACTTGGCCCAAAAGTTATGGGCAAAGAGAGAGAGGAACCTGGGCAGTGTGCATCCCCCTCCCGCTGCAGTTCGTGTTTGTGCTGCCCAAAGGTTCACTCTCCGTGTTGGGCGTAAGTGTTGCAGTTAATTTTTGAAGCTGTGATGGAAATCTTGGATATATTCTCCTTAAAGAATGTACTTCGCTCCTTGGATTTCTAGGAAGATAACAGATAATGGTGCAGGTAGTCTTGAATGAAATACTGCTCTGCCCAGCCTGCATCTCTAGCAGAAGAGACCTTTCTCTTGTTTACCTTGGATGTCTTGACATCCACCCCCCACTAGATTCAAGAAGTGCAGGAAAATGGAAAGAAGAATTAAAAAACCATAGTGGAGATGAATTTGGAAGTGACTGTGCAGTGCTGACTGAGCCAAGTGGTTTAGGTGAACCGTTTTGTTATTTGGCTAGGTCTGTGTAGCATCCTTTCCTTGGGATTTATAAATAATTCCTGCTGTAATAACTGCATTCAGCAGCTCTAAGTGCCTGCTCTGGCATGGCCAGCTTGCTTGCTTGCTTTTTTTATTAGGAATGCGAATTAGTTGGGAATGAGGAGATAATATATGGCCTCATATCATAAAAGTTGCAATCCTTGATAAGATTTCAAGGTTAGAACAGTGATAGCACTGAAATATCTGGTGTCAACTACCATAGATAATTCAAGCAATAAAAATGCTTCTTTTAGCTATGTAAATAGGGTAATAGAGTGGAGTGCAGTGTCTGGATGGATTAAATGGTGGGGTTATTTTATATTCTAACAATATAAACAGAGAAAATGGAGCTGAAGATTAATTTGAATAGGAGACGCGGAAGATTTCTCTTTGGAATGGTGAGCAAGCTGGGGAGGGATTTGAGTGGTTTGGTCTGAAAGCACCTGAATTGGTGAAGGAGCTCAAACGTATCGGTGTGATGAGCAAGAAGAGAAACATCCCTGCCTTACTTTTTTTTTTTAATCTCCTGACAAAAAGAGCTATGGGGTTTCAGGAAGGGCTGATGTAATTAGGCTGAATGCGTTTTGATGGTGGGATGCTGTCCAAGGATGTGTTGAGTCACATCTAATGACTTAAAAACTACTAATTAATTTCGAATGAACTGGAACAAGGAGACATGGCTTGACAAGTACTAGGTTTTGAAAGGTGCTGGTTTTGAAAACTTCCAGTGCAGTGATGCTGGGCAAGGGCACGAGGAAAGCAGGGAACAGCCTGGTGAGCCTGCTGAAAAGGGTGGAAAGAAATGGAGGCAGAAGTGGAAGTCAGTGAACAGTACAGAGTGCAGATCAGCAATTCCGCTATCTCTGTAGCTGCTCTTTAGCAGCTCACAGCAATGGATGGTGGAAACTCCTCAAATCTGTCTCCACTTCCAAACTGTGGGTTTCATTGTCAGGCAACACGGTACGAAACCCGCGAGACACCTCTGGCCTTACACTAACAGATCTGGCTCCGTGGGGGGAACTCATCTTCACTGCTCTATTAAAGCTGCGTAGCACGCAAGGTCTTGGGTGATGCTCCCACAGTAAGATGAGAGGTGAGAGATACATTGGTGGAGCGTGTGTGGGTTCCAAAGGATGGGACAGAAGGGGTCCAAGCTGGAAGGCAATAAAACAAACCAGGAAATTTGGAGCAGAAGGGGGTTAAGTTGGGCAGAGGTTGGTCTTGTGCCCTTCAGGTTTCTTTTTGGCCATTAAGTGGGTTTGAAGGATAGACTGAAAGCTGCAGGAAGTGGGGAAGGTTCTAGGTATTGGTGGGTTTATTCCTGGCTGATGATTTCTGTTTCCTGACACTTGATATCTTCCTGCTGAAAAGATGCCATTTCTGCCTTGCTCTCAGATCATCATGTTACCTCTTAAGACAGTTGTAGTTCTCCCCTGATGCCCTCTCCAGAGGTTCTGCTCTGGTTCTGTTTGTGTCCGTGCTGGCCATTAACACCGTGACTGTGGTTCCTCTGCTGTGTCATCTTGGAGTGAGGTCTCCAGGGCCGTGTGTCTGACTAGTTCTTAGGACAGGGACATGTGAGGTATGTTGAGGAGCTCTCCAGGTGCGACTGCAGTAGAATAATCCTATTTCCTTTTCTCTGTCATAAAATAAGATAATGGTTTGGCAGCTGTTCAAATCAAGACAAATAAAATAAACTGCTCTAAATTCATCACGGAAAGAAACAGACTTAGCTACAAAATGACTAACAGGACCTTGCATTCATCTGTACAAATCTGGTCTGTGGCTGCATTCATTTCCATACAATCACTGGAAAATATTATGTTGATTGCCGGGAACAAAGCTTTTATGGGGAGGAAAAAAAATCCCTGCTTACTAATCTACAGTGGAATTGGTAAATGGGTAAGACAAAGCTTTAATAACATTATTCTCTGTGACATCTGATGTAAATAATACGGTTCTATTAATCTCTCAAGCAATCGGGGAGTCTGGCTGTTAGAGCAGCCAAGTATGAGCAATAATATTATCTCCTCTTAGGACTGTTGGAGTAGAATCACAAATCCATTGCTGCACCAGCTCAGGGAGTGACGCTCAGCAGTGAAACAAAGGTGTGAATTCCCCTGGTCAGGGGGTCACCAGGACCATCTCCAGATGCTGCACCTTGGCTGCTTGGACTCCCACCCCGCGCTCTGCTGCGGGGCTCTTGGGAAGCTTTCTCAGGAAGCATCGGTGTCGAGTCCTTCAGCTCTCCCCCTCTGTAGGGGAAGGGGTCACTTCATCGGCTCATGCCGGGGGCTCAGCGAATTCATCTTCTGCACGAGTGCCCTAAGGGCACCCTGGACATGGCTGGGGTCCTCTCAGGGGCAGCTCTGGCTGCTGCCTGTGCCGGGTCCAGCTCGGGATGTAGCACCGGCCTCCTTGGAAGCAGAGCTGTCTCTCCGTGAGGCAGCAATTGGGAGAAGCATTTGGCTTCTGCAGAGGTGCCTCGGTGTTGTGCTCGAAATAAATACATCAATCTGTTCTCGTTGGTTCCTGCAGCAGCCCCACTGAATCCAAAGCAATCCCGGAGCTAATGCTGCCTGCCCCCAAAGCACGTGCGTGTTGTCTGTCCTGTAACACAGGGTATTAGTTAAGGCAGCCAAATGAAGCAGAATTTTTAAATGAGATCCTGTTTTTCGAGTATGATTTTAAGACACGATGCAGGTCAGGGTTGTCTGATTCTTCACAGTTCATTAAGTAGAGAGCAGCTAGTGTTAGAGATTGACTTTTAAAAATGATAGATTTTTATTTATAGCGAAGTTCTAGTCATTAATTTTAAAGGATGGAAGTATAAAAGCAGGAATGGGTTCATTTTAAAAAGAAAAGTGACATTGGTAATTTAATTAAATTGGGGTTTTGAGTATCATTACAGAAAATGAAACATTAAGGCCTACACTGCTTTTCAGCTCCTCTGATGTGTTCGCACCCCCCCCCCCCGCTTACCAAACTGGCACGGTCGCTAATATTTCCATGTGAAAGTTGCTGCTCAGCTTCCCAGCTCCAGGCGCTTCGTGCGAGGGTGTACACAGAGTTTTGAGGGAGGGGGCAAGGGGAAGAAATCTTTGTCTGTCAGAGCTCCCAGGGCTGCACTGGAGCCCAGGGCTGTGTTCCTGGGGTGCTGACTGGGCTTTACTGGGGCTCTGGGACCAGTGGCTCCTCTATTTTGGGAGCTTGTGGGAAGAGGGGGTCCGTGTGCTGCTCACATGAATTGAGGTGAAGGTGGCAAGGTTTGCATTTCATCTGGAGGCGAGTTAACTAGGAGACAAGCTGGTCTGTCTGGATGCAGGCAGCCTAATCCTGTGTGGGTTTCAGATCAGTGGTTCCCTGGCTCTGAGGGGTCCTGTCCCTGGATCAGCTGCAGAGCCCTTGGGGGACCCAAGCTCTTCTGGTTCCAAGGGATCCTGTCCCTGGATCAGCTGCAGAGCCCTTGGGGGACCCAAGCTCTGCTGGTTCCGAGGGATCCTGTCCCTGGATCAGCTGCAGAGCCCTTGGGGGACCTGAGCTCTGCTCCAAGGCAGTGGCTGGGGAAAGCCTGTGCTGGAGGCAGAGCGGGGAAGTTCCCCATCCTCACCCAAAAGCTCTGTTCCACAGCACAACAGGAAGGTAGTGCCTTTGCAGGAGTTAGTGTCAGGGATTTTTGTTTCATTTCACATGCTTACACACAGTTTTGGTTGTGTTTTATTGTGCTGCATGCTGTGTATGCTAGTGTATCATTTTCCTTTTAATCTTCCTCTTTTCCTTGGCAGAGCCGCAGACTAAACCTCCCTTTGCTCGTAGAAATTCATCTGGTTTTGTTCATGCCCCTGACAAAATTGTTTCCAATGATAAGCCATCACTCAGCTTTGAATGACCATGTTTTTCTTCCTCTGATGTTTCAGCCTTAATGAAAAAGAACTGTAATACAAGCTGCTGCACAAGGGCCTGATTCACATTTGATTAAGTCATTCTTAGGCTTGGTTGCCTTCGTTGGGTTTTATATCCGGCTCTAAAACCATAATTTGAGTGGATCTTTTTGGTGTGGCTGATGGGAACCTGTAGGTTTTGTTTCAGTTCCCAAACTGCTGTATGGAGGCACTGGTTAAGGATTTACTGGCCTTTTAGCTGCAACTTCATCTTACATTCAAGCATCCCATATTCTTTCTGACAAGTTTTTGTTGGACTATATTTTGCTTTCAGTGGAGCTGGATCCAGCTGCATTGTTCAGAGTCTGGTTTGATGCACGTCTGTGGAATCTGGGATAAACACTGATGAACACAAACCTGGTGGGCTGACATGCTGCTCCTTTTGCCTAGATGACAGTTGCTAATGACAGGCTCTGTTGTCTTCTGTGTGCTTCTGAGGTGTTACACAACTCTGCCTATGTTGCCAGGGCTGTTGAGGAGCCTGGCAAAGGTCTGTTGGAAAATGTTATTTCAGAGTAGAACGTGATCAGCTGTAATTGTGGTAAATAGACCTGTGGGGGGATGTGGGGAAGAGGAGGATGCTTTGGGCTAGAGCCTGGTAAAACTGGTCAGGAAAGAGTGCTTCTTGCTTCTGACTCAGTAGCTTGGGGAGTGATTTTTGTTTCCTAACGTACACTCGGTGGAAACGGTACCGAAAGGTTACTGGTAACTGGCCTAATGAATCCTGGGGCAGTCCTGGGGGTGAGCTTTGTGGTTGCTTGCTCTTTACATTTTAAGCGATGCATTTACTCAGAGACGAGACTTCCCTGGGGGTTCCTCACTGGCCAGCTCTGTACGATGCGCTGTCCCTAACCAGCAGCAACTTTCTTTGGCAGTTCTACCAAGTCACACGTGCGGGAACCCGGGACGGCTGCAGAACGGGCTTCAGCAAGGGACGACGTTCAGCGTCGGGGGCAAGGTGAGATACAGCTGCAACCCAGGCTTCTTCTTGGAAGGACACGCCTTGCTCACGTGCCGTGCCAGCTCGGAGAACGGTGCCTCCTGGGATTTTCCTCTCCCCTTCTGCCGAGGTAAAGTGCCCTCTTCAGCTGGAACAGGATTTAATGAGCTCTTTGGGGTTGGGAAGAACTTTGTGGACTGTAAACTTGATTTAAAAGACTCGAGATCTAAACGCTATGTAGCTGACACCGAGGCTCCTTTTTATTGGATTCCTTCAAGCTGCCAGGGTTTGGGTGAGTAATAGGAAGGTTATGAAGTGCTGAAAGTATTCAAAATGCTACACAGCTACTTTAACTGCAATTTCTTTGTCTAAAGTAGCAGTGAATAAAAGCAGGAATATTATCCTTAAGGTAAGGCACTTCCCTAAGACCGTGTGACTTGGTCTAGGTGATCCTGCTCTGGCAGGGGGGTTGGACTAGATGATCTTTCTAGGTCCCTTCCAACATTCTATGATTCCATGTGGATTTTCCAGCTCAAACACTAGAAAATGAGACTGGCTTTGCTGTTCTTTGCAATGCCAAGCTGGTTACCCTCGTGACACGTTCCGGGGTGGTGCTTCACCTGTAAAGAAACATGACCCTGAGCAGAGTGCTGATGTGCTGAGGGGTTGCTGGTAGCGGGGCTGCAGCTGGGATGCTGCATGGCAGGTAAAACCTGGCCAGCTTCCCTGCTGGGGTAGGGGAGCTTAGATTCCTCTATCAGGATAGAGAGCTTCTTGCTAATTCTGAGGCCACAAGGGACTAAAGAGTCTGTAAATACATGAGTGTCTGTGGTCTTACACCAAAACAGTTGCTGCTGCTTTCAAGTCTCTTCCCCCTCAATTCCTTGTGTACTTCAGCAGAGCATCTTATATTGATTCCTTTTATTGACTCTGCTTGTGCAATCAATCAGCAGTTCTAAGCTGTAGCGTAAATCTTGAATTTAAAATGAGCAAATATTGTTTGCTTAGTGTTTTTAATGCTTGCTTGAATGAGTTACACAGTCATATGTGCTACTTACTCCATTTCTTGTACACTTACCTGCTGTTTTGGGGCCAAGAGCATTACACTGCTGAGGGGAGTGGTTCACACAGCCACTGATGCTGGAGCAGGGCAGCTTTCATTGCTGTTTATGATCAATTGTGATTTGTTGCTTTTCCTTTGAATTAGGACTCTTATTGTAAACTTTTTTAAATTATTTTTCCTAATTACACCATAAGCATGTGCAGGAAAAACATTCACTGAAATTCAGCCTCGAGAGCACACAAAGCAATACCCTTTCTAGAAGAGAAGGAAATTACGTGCATTGATGGACCAGTGTTTCCCTCAGTTTGACAGTGTTTCTTTGGTAGCAGCCTTCCATTGGAGGAAGGCAGCATCTTCTCCTTGCTCTGCTATTGTTCAGCCACTGGTGTAGTAGACCCTGAGAAGGGAGGGATTAACTTGACTCCTGATGTCAAGGGTTGGCATCATTGCAATTCCTGTGACCTCTGCAGACGGAGTAAAAGACCATTCTTGCATTTTTGTTTTGAACTGCCAAACTTACTTTGAATGCTGCCATTTCGGTCTCAAACCCAGCGATGATGAGGGTGGCAGCTGATATGCTTCAGAACGGAGGAATACTCAGTTCTGTGGTCTTGGCATCAGTGCTGTGTGACTTATTCTGGCAACAAAATAGGTGATAGTTCCAGCTACTGGTGCAGCCGTGTGCCTGCGGGTTCCCCGAGGCAGGCATTGCTTTTCAATAGACTTGGTCTTGATACTTCAAGACTTTACCTCAAGTAAAACTTCCAAGGCATGTTTTTGGAGGCAGGAACCAGAAATCTTCTCCTGTAACACTTCTGTCTTGTTCCAGGGAGGCAGGAAATAGCAAAGGCAGCCTGCAAATTGACTTGCTGAGTTTGCAAACGGGCTGCACTCCTCCTGCCCTAAGTAGGCTTGCAGCAGTCGTGTTGGTGCTCGGCTGGTCCCCTGGTGATACAGACCAAGCTTCAGGCCTTGCAAGGGGCAGAAAGATTTGCCCACTGACAAACAGGCTTCTGTCACCTCTGCAAGGCAAAGAATGTTTTCATAACTGTTGTCTGAAGAGGAATATGCATTTCCTTCAGAGGAAAGATCTTTGTGGCCTGTGGAGCTTACAATTAATTCTATTAATACCAGCTTGCTGGTAGTTGTCCCCTGAAAGGCTGTTAAGTGTATTTGTACGTGTTCTTTTACTGCCTGCTGCAAGTTGGAGGGTTGTGCCGCGGGGTCGGATCCTGGCGAACGGATGAAATGTGCTTTCTGGCTGAGCCGGTGTCAACCTCGGGAGCTGCTCTCTTGGGAATAGACTTGTCTAATGTCACTGCAAAGGACAGTGTTCAGTCTGGGGACGCTGCCCTGTCCTCCCTCCCTCTCCTCTCTAGTACAATGGCAGAGGTATGAGACAAGTGTTGAAATCAGTGCCAAGTGTCTACCGTGCTGATCGATACCCTCTTGGTTTCTTTATGCTCTCTTCTCTGTGCTTGTCTTCTGCTTTGTAACGTCCTTTTCTGTGTATTTGTAGCCTTGTCTCTATTCCAGTCTTCATGCATCGAAATAATCGAAAGTGCAAAGAAACAAATGGTAGAAAAGGAACAAAGGTGTTGGAGAGGATGTGTCAGGACAGCAGCACTGTGAGGGATGTGGCTCACCTGCCTTTCCTTCACAGGAGCTGTCTGCACTCCCTTTACCTGACTCAGTTTCAAAGTACACTTTTTACATTTTTTTTTACATGTAATCTCCATGAGAAAGGAATGTAGGAGGGAATTCCAGAGGCAAAAAGAATGGCGTGGTGAAATGTGTCTTTGCAGAGCTAGTAAGAGGAGGTAGCACCGCAGCTTGCCAGTGGTTTTGAAAGCACAGTTACGTCAAAATTGATTCTTGGACTCTGAGCTAAAAGAGACTATAAATTCAGTCTGCAGAGGCTCTGCTCTGGTGAATTATGTTTCTTGCTTACGTAGCAGGAAGGATTAAATCTGCGGTGATCTCATTCAGGGAGCGCCAGAGCAGCAGCAGATGACATCCCCGTGCTCATCCGCCAAGTGAGGAGAGCACGGGACCAGGTGGCAGCTGTGGGTGCCCGCAGGAGAAGCTTGGCTGTGCCCGGTGGACCACGTGGAACTCCACAGTTTGCCTCGAGGGCTGAGAGTCCTCTGTGAGTCTGGGTCAGGCTGTAGAACCTGGGTGAAGCTGACGTTTATCTCCGTACCGTCTGTCAGAGATACCTGGAGTAGCTTCCTCGTTGCACCTTGCGCGGTTTTACACGTTCCTGCACAACCCTTCTGCAGTCAGGGAACGGAACAAGTCCTGGTACTTCATCCAGCAGGGCCCTAAGCCGAGTCCTTCCAGTCTAGCTGTGTTTTTATCCGGACAGTTGGTATGCTGGAGGCAAAACCCCAGCAGGCTTGGGAGGCTGTCTTCTGCCCCGCTGCAGCTCTGGGAGGAACAGCCCTCCCCTGGGTCAGCTGGTTTGAAACAAAGCAAAATGCTGCGTTTGAGGCACCCGAAGGAGATCCAGAAGCGTCCAAATCCGGTTTGTAAAGCACTGCCATGCACGCGGAGAGAAGTTTTGCCCAGATTGTTTGCTGAATTTAAGTAGAACTGATAGGTTTATGATTCCAGTAGGCGGCTGAGTAAAAACTCAGTAAGCCAGGCGAAAAGTTGATAACGCTTGTGAAGCTACATTTTGAGCGTATCAAATATGCATAATCTCATTAAAAGTGGTCTGTCTTACTATAACTCAAACAGCTGCTTAGGCTGCAGTGTGCCCAAAATAATTGAAGGGCTGTTCAAGAAGTTTTTAGAAGATTGTAGAAAATGTTTAAACAGCAATAACAACTTCTACAAACTTAGGAAGTGTGTATTTAGAGGTGGATGGGAAGGGAGTACATTTTTCATTAAATACCTCCTGCAGTGACAGATTTTCAAAGAATTTACATTAAGCCCTCTCCTTTTAATTAAAAAAAAAAAAAAAAGCTAAAGCTGCCATAGCTCTGGTTAAATCTTCAGCTACTGTAACTTAGCTTAATCCTGTAATAAAAATGTAGTCTCCATGTTTAAGAATTCTAATACATCCCTGAGCCAAAATTCAGTGTCATTCTCCATCCTCTGCTGCATTACATCTAGTAGAAGAGCATCCAGTCTCAGAGCACGGTGTTGGTGTACAGAGGCTGGATTACTTGCCCGTATCTCAAGGTAGCCCTGCAGGACCTTAACTGCTGAGATACTTTGGGTTGCCTGTGGCCAACAGCAGCCAGGCAATGGGGATGGTTAACACTTCATGTAGGAGGGAGCTGCCCTGCTGGAGGTAAGTGGGTCTCCTCAGATCCCTCTGTTGCTGAAGCAGCTGGTGCCTTGGTCCTGCTCTGTCCTGCTGCCAGGCCTGGGGGCTGAGAGTTCGCTGGCTAAGAATCCTGTTTACATCTATTTCTTTCTAGCATCTGCAGGGGCACTTAGTCATGAGAGATTAAATATGAACATACCGGTAAACTGGTGAATTGTGCTCATCCTCTCTGGCTGGAGTCCATTCATCCTCTAAAAAGCTCTGTCATTCCATCTGCCAGAGGGGAGGGATTTGGAAGTAGCCCTTTTATTTTTTTGCACGGACCTTTTTTGGAGGTCCCACTGTGCATCTGGTATGTGGTGTTTGAAGGATTTTTCTGGCGCTTAGGCTGCAAAATCTCTCACCTAGTCCTAAATTTGTCGGTGATTCCAACTGCACCTTTGTGTCTGTGAATAACTTGAATTCATTGACAACACAATTGCAGCGAATAGGTAACTTTGACTGTTGTAATAGTACCAGGGAATAAAGTGTCAGGTTGGGATTTCAGTGGCCTTTTTCAGTCCTTATTTTGGCTGCTGGAATGGCCCAGAAGTAGTTGTGTGTCTGCCTACACGTCTGGGGTTTTTTGTCATCTTGTTTTCCTGCCTTTCCTGCTTGCTCCCAGCTCTGCAGTAAGCAGCCATGTGCCATCCCAGTCCGAGCACAGAACCAACTGCAAAGGGTCATGATCTCCAGTGGGGCTGAGAGGTGCCAGCACGACCTGATCAGCGTGGTGTGTGAATGCAACACAAGTACCACGGTCTAGCCCGGGGAGTTCTATCCCAGTCACTTGCCATCAGTCACTGGGAAGCGTGTGTCTGCAGGAGCCTTCTGCTTGTTCGGGTGGCTGGCTGTGCTGGGGTAGCAGATGGCCATGAGAAAGAAGAGTTGGCATCTACGGTTGTCTTACTTTGTCTCTCAAGTTTCAGGAGTTAGAGGCTGCAGGTTTCAGCTCTGCTGATAGCACAGTATAGTTCTTGAAAAGGTCAAAAAGCTCCTGAGCAGCTCTGAGCATTTGTCCTGGCCCTTTCCTGGTATGCTGCTGACCTGTTGCGCTTACAAGGCTCCTCACCCATCTGAAATTTCAGATTGGAAGGTTTTTTTAAAAACAGTTTGTCATTAAAATAACTATTTATAATGTAAAGCCCCAAGCTCCTTGACTAAAGCATCTGAAATGCTGCTCTGTGGTACATGTTGTAAAGTTAACAGGCTTTTCTAGCAGCGTTCCAAGTAAGTGCTGAGCTGATGCTGCGTGAACGAGAGCACTGAGCTGCCCTGATGCCAGTCGCACTAATTCTGGGTTTCCTTTATCTTCCTGCCCATGTTTTCTTCAGATCCTCCTCCCTTAATGGCTCTACTAGCTCCTGCTGCTAAAATTTCAGATTGTAAAAAAGGAAAGAACCCCCAGCAAAGAGGAGAACCGCTGTGCACCCAGGAAACGGCACTGCTAGATTTCTGAACCAGTGGTGAAGTTTTTACCACTGCAGTTTTGGTAAAAACATTTCCTCAAGAAATGGGAGCAAACAAAGCTGTGTAAGGCAGGTGGGGGGGGATACTGCACTCCTGTTACTTTTGGATTTCTATTAAATGCAGTGCTTCTGCTCCGAGTCCTGTTGTCCTAACCCTTGGGGGTGTTTCTGTTGCTGGTGAAGGTGCTGAGCTCTGAGTTGGAAACCAGCCTTGTTCCCCACTGTGAGAGAGCCCGAAACCCTTCTCAGCCACCCAGTTCCTGCTGCTTTTCCTCCTGCTTGGCTGGCTACACAGGTGGAGAAAAGCCTCAGAAAATGCCTCAGAGGATCATAATCAGGAATAAGGGATGGAACAGAAAACTCTGGCAACGACAAGAGAGGAAGTAGTGTCTTGACAGCGAGATGTGTTATGCTGAGAACTGTCTCACCAGGAAAGTGGTAGAAGCTCTGTCACCTGGGGTGTTTAAAATTAGACTAAACAAATCACTAGCAAGTGTGCAGTGGGGAATAAGCTGGCGCTTGCCAGGAGATGCTGGCTGACCTAATAGGATTCTGCATCCCTCAACATGTTCACTTGTTAATAGTGGTGTAGGAGAACACGCCCAGACAAAAGCACTGGGGCTTTTAAAGCTTTGCTTTGAATTTGTTATTCTTTTTTTGATGAACTGCTTTGTGCGTTTCAGCAAAATCTGATAACTTGTGTTCTCTTTGCAGCTGATGACGCTTGCGGGGGGACTCTGAGGGGACAGAGCGGGATTATCTCGAGCCCTCATTTTCCTTTGGAGTACGGCAATAACGCGGACTGCACGTGGACTATTCTCGCTGAACCTGGAGACACTATTGCTCTGGTTTTCATGGATTTTCAGTTGGAAGATGGATATGATGTTTTAGAAGTTGCTGGAACAGAGGGATCTTCGCTCTGGTAGGTTACTGCTGGCCGTGCTTCGCTGTAGTCTGTGCAGTCGTGTTGTACCTGCTGGTGTTCTGTGTGCACAGATCCCAGCCTTAGAGGATGTTGAGAGTGAAGAGTGTTTGTGCCTCAGGGAGGGTAGTTCTGGTTACTCTCAGTTGCAGGTTGTGGCTGCTGCCTTCTAATGAAACTCCCTGGGGTGCTTTCGATTTGCTTAGTAAACTTTGCAGTGACTATTGCCTACTTTAAATTGCATTTTTTTTGCAGTAAGATTTCATAGCGTAGCTGGTTAGAAGAAAGAATTAAAAAAAACCCATTCAACCAGTCACCCAATGGTTCAAAACCCAAGAAACCCTGCTCAGGCACTGTCCCACTCAAACCTTGTCATGCTCAAGCCTTGGTTTTGCTGAATTGTTTTCTGATTATTGCTAAATACCTTGCTGACAAGTTGACTGTACTATTAATGAACTTCTGGCAAATGTTGCAGCAGATCGGTTTGTCCTTTAGACAGGAGGCCATGTATAGAATTTCAATACCCCTCTCATCCCATTCTTTGCTCGAGCAGTGCTTTCAGAAGTACTGCTTTTATGTATAATAAATGCCACACTGATATTTTTTTCCGATATACAAGAGCTACCCCAGGTGATCGGTGCTGTGGAGTCTGAAGTGAGGGTTTGCAGGAGGAATTTGACACGCTGCTTATGCTGCTCTAGACACTGTGATCTTCTGCACTGTGATTGCACTCAGCAAATAGTTAAAAGTCACAACAAGTAGCAAATGGGAGTGGTCTTAAACCTGACATCCCTCTGGAAGGGAAGAATTAAGTGTTTGCAATAATTAGGTGTTGCCTGGGATTATCAGCAGGAAGTTAAATTACGATTATTTATGAGGATTCAGTTGCAGTCACAAATAACATTCATTTAAGTTAATTTATACTTGCCTGGCAATTATAGGGGAATAGGATTTGAGTGTTTAGGATGTATTGATGTGAGAACGCTTGCCATTTACCATGTACCAATTGTTTACTGTTCCCAGGACCCCTCTGAAAATTACATGTTGCTGATTCGTGGAGAACAAAAACCCTGGTTTTATTAATGTGCATTAATATTTTAGGGCACCGTTAGCTTTTTAGCCATTATGTGCTGTAGTGAGGATCAGTCATCTGAGGTACGTGGTGGAGATGAACGTAGCTAGTTAAGATTCAGTCTGGAGGTGTTGCCAGTGCAGCGCTGAGTCTTGTCATATCAAAAATAAAACAAAGCCCGTCAGAGTGAACCTGCTGGAAAAAAAAAAAGGTGGTAAACTATCCATAAATACAGCATGGTAGAACTTTAAAAATGGAAAATGTGTCGTTGAAAATCGAGCCCTTTGACTCGCAGTAGTACGCGCGCACACGCTCCCTTAGAACGGAGATTTAGTGGCTGCTGTGAAGGTAGTATGTTTTACAGACAGCAGTTTGGGGGCCTTGTCAGAGAGAATAATGATCTATTTCGTTTCCCCCTACCTGCCAAGTGCCCCTGTGCTGCACCTCGAACGATGCCTTTCCTCCGACTGTATTTCCCCCGGGAGCTGGGTGGATGCGGAGCCGCAGCAGCGAGCTGCTGTTTGCGTGGAGCTGCCACTGGTGATGGCTCACGCCAGCGGGGACTTTGGCCAGGGCTTGCCCAAGAACCTGTTCCTGCCTTTGGAGCTTCATCCTGCCTTCTTGTAGAGCTGGGAAATACGCACGGGTGAGAGAAACGCACCAGCCAATTCAAAGGGATCTCATTTCGTATTCTTGAGAAGGAAACTTTTCGGTCCCATAAGCGGAATTACAAAGAGTCTTATTTTCAATTTCATTTTTCAGAGCTAGCCTTCACAACTTGGAGCCTGATAATTAAATTCAGATGACTCATTTTTTCCCCGTTTTTTAATAATTTTTGCCCGTAGGGGGAAAAACACTGGAGCTCATATCTCCTCTTTAAACATGTTGATATGATTCAGCTTGAAAATAGAGCTAAAACCCTTTTTTCCCCTCCGTCTATGAAAACCTAGTTTTAATTATTGGTAATATGGCAGATAGACTTGCGGCCAAATAAACCCTTCTATTGAAGTATCTTGCAGCTAAATATTTCATTTCCGAAGCATTTTAAATATTTTTAATCTGGTGCAGAGATGTACACAAACAAAACTAAATTTCATCTGGAGCGTAATTCATATGGATTTCGAAGCTATGGGATATTATATAATGGTAGCAATTTAGAGACAACTAACTCGGCACATTCAGCTTCACTTGGTCTGCAGTTATTCAAAATGCCCTTCGTTGGCATTCATCTTCTCTCTTGAAAAACAGATGCTTTGTTGGTTGTTTTTGTGCTAGCTGAGTTCCCCCAGCCCTCGTGCCCCCGCGGTCTCCAGAGCAGCACCCGCCACGCTGCACGTTGGTCTCGGCTCCCCAGGACTTTGACTTGGTCCCGGAGCGGCTGGATGAGAACCCTGCAGTACCTCGTGCAAGGGAAAGGCTGTTGCAGGTCTAAGCATCCGTGTGTCAGGCAAAGCGACAGAAGTTGAGCAGCTGATTGAGACGTATTAATAAAATAGCACATTTACAGCTCTTAACGGCTGTCGCCGTTTCTGTCGTGGAACCTTGGGTCTGGATTGCCAGGACAGGTGCTAAATAAAAATCTCCCGGGCAGAGAACTGGAGAGGAAAGAGGTAGCAGTGTGAGAGAGGGCCACTGGGATTAGGAGGGACAGAGTAGGGGGCTAGGAAGCAGTGGAGGGGTGGCAGTGGCTGCCCTGCTCTCCTCTGAGCCCGGCCCCTCTCTGCTGGGGCGAGGAGGCACTGGGCACAGCGGGGGATACGTAGTGGGTGTGTTCTCTCCTAGCAATGTCTTCAAGACTTGGGGTTCTCTTCCCCCTCATTATGTACTTGTTGAGAGGTCTGAAAGGATTAAGGAAATTCTTCTCTCTAAATACACGAAGAAGAAGAATATCCCTTAAAGCAGCTTGGGCTCCAGCCCTTAAGGGGCCTGAGCTCTGTTGATCATGTGCTTTGTGTCAGTATCTGCTCAGAGCTGACTAAATCCCTCAGTTAATACTTCTCAGGAATATCTGCTGATTACAGCTGTTTTGTGGGACTCGATTTAAAGCTTTCTTCAGTGGTGAGCATCCCTGGGGGTGCTCAGCTCCCTGAAAATACCCAGCTGTTTCACCTGCACCATCCCAAGGCAGTATCTGATGGGCAGGCTCCAGGCTGGTCCTGGATGGTGCTCCACCTGCTCTCTGGTAGATGTGTCCCAGCCTTCCCTCCCCTCCACTGAGCGATTGCTCTGAGGCTTTGGGTAGGTTTGACTTGGTTTAAACACTGTCTTTGATCTGCGTCGGGTTCTTCTGCGAGTCCTTTGAGTGGCTTGCAGGATGGGAGCTGCAGTAGGGATGGTAGGAGCCAAAGTGCTGCAGCGCAGTGCTGCTGGCTGTCCCCTTGTCACACCTGCAGCAGCGGCGTGTCCCCTGAAGGCTCAGAGAGAGGAGTGTGCCGGGCAGTGATTGCTTGGCTGCCCTGACCACACTGAATGATAGAGGGTGTGGTTTTGCTTTGTGCCCGGATTTCCTCTGTCGTGTCTGTTTGCTGCAGTTTAAGCGTATGCAAGCAGGGAAAATGTGGTTCTCTGTCTCCTGCACTTCTTTCTGTCATCTGTTTAGATCTCATCAAACTGGTCTGGGACCTGTATCTAATATTAGGCATAATGACTTGCGCTGTGATTATTAAAGCATTATGCTGCCGGTGCCGGGGAAGGTGGTGCTGTAGGGAAAGACTAATAACCCAATTTCTGTCGGTGTGTGTACAGGAGTTGGCTAAGATCAAGTGTACGCTTTGCTGAGTATAATGCAGATATTTAGCAAATGAGGTTTTGCAGTCGTTCCAATATAGCTGAGGAGGCAAGGGAGGTGGAAGACAGAATCCTTGTGTTTGGTCCAGGCAGAGCCGCGTGCGACAGGGTTCCTCTAGAGCAGGGACATTCAGAGCTGTGGAAATCAAGGCAGTCTGTTTGCCACAAAGCTCCTTTTATGCTGTTGAGTTGGAAAAGAGAAGGAAATGAAGGGGGACATGGTAAACTTCTTCCTGCCCGCTGAACTGGTAAGCAGCTGTGGTAGTCCTGCCCACGAGAAGAAGGTTTGGTGCCCCATGGCTGGCTGTTCCACCAATGACCCTGTTCAGAAACCTCTGCTTCTGCCCAATGAATTAGTTTCACGAGATACCTGTTAGCTTTATCTCATTTGCCTGACTATGGCAGACTGTCTGGCATGTTTTGATGGATCATTAGTTGTTCCTGGTTTTCAGATGGGAAGTCTACTTTGAGATGTAGGTGACATTAATGATGAAGCTTTTCCAATCTTTTTTAGCTGTGCTGCGTTTTGCAGCTGTATATGGTAGATTATGAGAATCCAAAGGGTAGGAGGACTGGGGTTCTAGTTAGGAGAGGTGCTCCTGTGGCTGCTGTATCACAGGGTGGGGTTTTTAGATCAAAAATGTATGTGAGGAGTCAGCATTTTTGTGGGGTTGTTTAGCTTTATATTAGGTTTGAGTGCAGCAATTAACCCTCTTCCCCTTTGCCCTCAATCTTATTTCACAGGCATCTTGCTCTGCCTCAGAAGTACCGTGGTACAGATGTTGAGCGTGGGTAAAAACAAAAGGGACTGCGTTGGGGTGAACCTGGGAGGAGAACTGAGGACCTTTTGAAATGAAGCTTCCTTTGTTAATTCCATGATATCTTCCTTTCTAAAGCATCAGCCCTTTCTGGAAAAGCATTTCAGAATTTCTTGTTGCTCTGTTTCTGCAGAGACTTGAGTTAGGGGGAAGAATGGTTGGAAGAATCACCTTTGTGTCAGCAGCTCCTCTTCACTGACTTTTCTTCCGTTGTCGTTATCTGCAGTTGACCCTTCCCTCCCACCACCCTTGGCTGGCTGCAGACTCGTTTCTAATACTCATTATGATTCTCCTATGTGAGATCTACTTTGTGCTTCCCTCTTGATGCCAGTTATTTCATTCTGCCAGCCAGACTAATCTATTAGCACATCTTGTGTTCTACCTGAGGAGATTAGAGTACTTGTGTTCTTGAAGGTCACCCTTTTCAGATCATGGTAATGTTGGCTGGTGGAAAATCGTGTTCTCTATGTGCTTCTAGTGAACCAGCCTATTTTCTTTATATCAAAGCAGCTTCTGATCCTTAGGTAGCTGTCTTGGAGCTTTCAGCATGTATTTTCATCTCAGACCTCAGTTGTTGTCGGCTGAAGTCGATGGAAAGACTTTGGCTCCAGAGGGTTTGTGAATCAGGCTTTGGCGAGTTGTCACGTACTCGGGTGCGTCCCTCTTGTCACCTCGCTGCAGCTCGGGAGCCCGAGGCCTGCAGCCCATGTCACTGCTAGTTACACTGCTAGTTACACTGCTGCTCCCAGTACAGGTTACTGGGTGAGCACTTGCGGGAATCTTGCAGGCTTTGCATTACCCAAGCCAACTGCCCGGCTGAGGTGGAACTGAAAGGGGCCCCTGGGCCCTGCTGTCCCCGGCACTGCCCCCCTTGCAGGATTCAGTGCGACAGATTGCCTGGCGACTGCTTGAAAATTATTTTCATCTCACACTTGCCACTTTTTGATTTATTTTTTTTGTCAGTAATTACTTTTGTTTGGAAGTTGCCATGCCTTGTCCTGTGCATGTGTGAGGCTGAGGGCTTCAGGATTGTTGTGTGTCTTGAACTAACTTATTTCATCACTAGTTGAAGACTAGATAATGCAATTCTGAAAGTCGTTGGGTTTTTTTCCTTCCTTCTCCTGTGCAATGCATTAATCTTCCTTTTTCTAAGAGCTAGTTAACTAATGAATACTTTATCTCTAATATTCAGATGGTTTTCTTCCATGGTAATGTTTTCCATAGGACTGGGAATGAATAAAACCCACGTATGAAGTGGCTTTTGAAATCCCTGTTTAAATGTCGGTTACATCTTTGTTGGGATCTGGAAAATAGACTTCCTTATTTGACTGGTACAATTTAATTTTCTTCTAAAGCATTTACAGTGCTGTTAATTGGAAACAAATTCTACAATGGCTTTAAAGCTGCCAGACTCTGCAAGAAGGCTCTTTCCCGCTAAAGCAAAACCTCCTCTTTCTCTTACAAGGTGCATTTGCTGGAGAGAACGTTTTGGAGGAGTTGGTCAGAAGCCAGACCTTCCCTTTTCAGGCAGCCAGGTTCCGAATCCCCTTGCCAAGGGTGCAGGGTGCAAACAGTTTGCCAGCATCCCAACTGCTGTTTGGGAGGTCACGGGTGGGTAATGTTCTGTACGGAGGTGTTTCTGTAGAACAGGACAGCACCTTGTCCTAGAGCTCCCTGGCCTGTTGTGCTGCAGAAATGGCTAGGAGTTCCTAGAAGAAAGGATTGGTCAGGATAAGATGGTACGTGAAGATGTTCTGTTGTTTAGCACGTGTTTCTGGCAGGGAAGGGAGGATTGCAGCCGTACCCCTGGGGAGGAGAAGGCTGTGCAGAGTGTGGTAGCTCTCAGCAGCGAAGGGCTCGGGGGCAGCAGCTCCCGAAGCTGCGGGATGGGTGGCACAGAGGCAGCAGGACTCTCCTGGCCTCGCTGCTGGCCACCCATCCTTCTCTGGGGAGGTGGGTGCTGGGGGCTCCCGAAAGCCAGAGCTGCTCTCCTTCTGGGAGCGTGGCAGGGAGAGAGAGGTTAGTGACAAATTACAGCAGAAAGGCCTCGTGGCCTCTCCCACTCACGTTTCATTCAATAAAACATGATCAGAACCACTTTCTGGCTAATCTTATTTTTCCATGCATTAATGTGATTAATTCTATTTGCTAGATAGTAGAGAGCACTTCATGAATATTCAGGCTAGCTTTTTAAGCCCAGGAAGATGGTGCTTTTAAGCTGAAAATTACCCCAATCATGTTTTAATTATCTTTTTTATCCCAATTTGCCCTTCTTTGTTGTTTGGTCACCTCTGAGGCAGAGAGAACATCGTGGTGAAGGCTACTGTTGTGTGGACTGGACCTTCAAGGGAGGAGGTCCAGGAAGACCTGTAGTGTGTGGGGGGGGAACAAGTCCTAAAAAAAAAAGTCCATTACTAAATGAAGAAATTAATACTTAACTACAGCTGTCCTGGATGCAAACACATGCTGGAAGAAACGAAGACAGGCTCGATTGCAAGAACACTCAATACCTACAAACTAAAGATGTTGGGTTTTTTTGAAGGACAGACCTCGTGCAAATCAGTAGAACATAACTGGCTGGAAGTGAAGAATGAAATGATTGGTTATCTCAAGTGTACCTTCTGGACACGATCCCAACTATAAAGGACCATATTGATTGTAAAATGGACAATAATAGCTCTATTTGTCAGAGGAAGGAGACTTTGTGTAAGTGCAATGACATCACAGGTTGTAAAGAGTTGGACATTGGGATCCTTGTTAAAATACTGTGTCCCTTCCTTTGCAGGACACGGACCTTTCCCAGTTTAAACAAGGGTTTGGGCAAATGTTGGTGGGAAAGATCACTGACTTCACTTCAAAGCGCTGCCAGGAAATGCCTCCACCTTCCCATTGCATTTTTTCTTACTCAGAAGCTGGTTTGTGTTGTGTTCTGTGTGGCTCTGCTGGTGTTGAAGCTGGCTGAGGATGTGCAGAGGGTCTCCCTTTGCAGAGGTATTGGGTGTGTTGAGCGAGTTCAGTTCGTGCATCAAACCTGTCTGCTAGAGCTGGTGACAGTCCTGTTTTACCCTCTTCACCTGTGTCTGTGACTACAAAGCCAAAGAGGGGAGACATCTCTGCAGCTGTTTCTGTACTTTGAAAGACCTCTTTCTTCTGGGGTTGCTTTGTGGGACCCGTTGAAGGATGTTTTCTTATTTGCAAGCTGTGTTAAAGAACGCAAGTGCTTTGTTTTCTCCTGTTCTAAATGATCTGTGCCTGCCAGGTTTTTCTCCCTAGGATCACTGCAGCTGCTTCCCATCTCAAAGCTTGTGCTGCTTCACCTGTTTGGTTTCTGGAGCTGTCCCTCATGAGCTGTTGGTGGAAGTCACAGCTGATGGATTCATTTTACTGCTGAATTCACATCTTGTTTAAATTGATTTATTTTTTTTGGATGCCTGATGCTAACATATCTCACATACTGCAGTTCAAGTACAACTCTTTTCTAATTTGCATTATGTTCTAATTCCCTAAACTTGGGGAAGAATTGCATTTAGCAGGGTTTGCATAAGCTCAAGCTGTGGAGAAGTGTGATTTTCTTTTTGACAATTCTCTGGTCATAGGCATCTGTCCAATCTGAACTTTCCACTTCTCTCTAGAAATATTTACGGGCATGAAATACAGTGATGAAATATCTATAGAGAATGTATTTTAGGAGACATTTGGTTGCTGAGAGTAATGTGGTGAAGCTCGTGTGTGTTATTTTCTGGGCTTTTTCTTTTCTGTTGTTTCACCTTGGTATCTGTTTCTCTGGGCTTCAAAATCCAGTGGTTTTCTTTCTGCAGTGGGAGGTGCTGCTGCTGCTGGGCCTTGGCACAGATCTGGTTTTCTGTCTCACGTGCTGCTTGACTTGAGCATGGACTGCAAATCTAGTAATATCAGTTATTAAACGCGGAGACTTTATCTAGATATCTTGCCTCTTAACATCTATGCTGTCTTGTACACAGAGATCTAATCAGCTTTCCCAGAGCCCAGCTCGGGGAGGAGATTCATGGGCTTGCATTCATGTGACTTCTATATTTTGCTGCTGCTTCTTGGTGGTGTTTTGTTTTGTCCTGGCAGGTCGTGATCTCCTTAGCTCATGCTGAGTCTGGTTTTGACAGTCTTGGCTGTTTTGCAGTGTGGATGTTTTGATTCTTCCTCCCAGGGACCTTTCTTGTGGCTGGATTTATAGCAGAGATCAGGAAGATGCCAGGGCATGGGTAAATATCAAAGGATTACTAATAGACGAAATGTTGTCAACAGCTCATGTCTAATGACTCTCTTTTTGGCCACAGTGAGCTGGAATTTTCCAATAATCTGGAAAAGTAGAGGTGTTAAGGTGCTCCGTTGATGTACGGGCAAGAATTTACAAAACCACGAGTCAAAAAGGCAAAATATGAGTAGCTGCTTCCCTGCCACTGTTAGTGACCCACTGACTTTTACATGCCAGTAAGCTGTGAACAGTTGCTTTTTTACCGGTGGCTTCAACACCTGATCAGCTTTCTCCACACTCTTCAAGTAGGAGTGTTGGTTCGATGCTTCAGTTGGAGCACAGGGGAAGTACTGCGTGCTCTCCTTTATCCTTTGTCTTCATTCTGCGCTTCCAAATTAATTTTTATAATCATCTTTTAAATGATGGAGTAGTTCAAATTAGCTCTTTCAGTCAGAATTACCTGCATTAAAGATCTCTCTTAAAAAGAAAAGCATAAAAGTAATTAATTGCTTCAATTACAATAATGTGGCTTAGCTTGTGGTTTTCTGTTAGAAAAACCTGGTTTTGAAAAGTCAGCTGTTCTTAAAAGGGGAAGAATAAAAGTGCTTCAGGCTGGAAGCTGGCATGGAGGAATTCTGCAATAAGGTTGTTCGCTCTGTAATGTACCAGAATAAATTAACACCATCGATCCTGGCGCTGTGCCCCCTGCTCAGAACAGCCTGATGGGCAGGGCAGTGCTCAGAGAGCAATTTTTGCCCAGTCACAGATGCTTTGTATGAGTGAAGAAATACTCTTTCTTTTTTTTTTATAAAGTCACATTAGAATTTCTGGAGCCTGGAAGAAAGTCAAAGGGAAGGGAAAACTGAAGGAAAATCTTGAAAGCAGGGCTGGGCTGTGCAGTGAGAGATGCCTGAGTGACTGGTACTAAAAACCTACATTGTGTGAATGGCTCAGGACCTGGAGTAGTGGTACAAGAGGGGACAGGTCCACCAAATGCTTGCTTCAAGCCTTCTGCCCTTCACCCCACCAACTGCAGGCTCTCCATCAGAGAGGACCTCCCTTGCTGGGTGGGACAGGGAGGTGGCAGAGGGCGATGGGGCATCGCAGTGCTCTGCTCCTGCCTGGGGACTCTTTTCACCTCCCTCTGCTCTTTGTGCTGCTGGCACAACTGCACCCGGGTGCTGGGCCCACTGGGCTCCTGTGCTTGGTAACTGGTGCTGCTGGGTACTGAGCTGATGTCCTGGAGCTCTGACATGCCTAATGAGGCCTCCGTGGCTCTCACATCTTACCGTTTTTAAATGGTACCAGAAGTGCATGGGCCTCTTTTTCCAAGCTAAACACAGGGATTTGACAGGCTGACTGATTGATTCCTTGTTGTAGTTAATGGGCTGTATTAGGCAATCTGTGAGAAGTGGTTCCTGATTCTGAGAGCATCCAGTATGAAAAGCCTGGGCAGCTCTGTCTGCTTTGCTCGATGCGTGTGCTGTTACTGCAGGAGGAGGAAAGCTCATGGGGCAAAATCTTCTGGTCCCTTTCAACTTGGATAATGCACGATCTGATTTGAGACTTCTTTCCAGTTTAAAGATAAAAAGCTCATAAGCATCTATATTGTCACATCCTCTCCCTAAAAGTAAACCAGAAGGGTGTGTAGCAATGCTGCTCAATATCTACCTGCCCTGTCCCCACCGCCCCGCAGTGAGAACTCTCAAAAGCAGGAAGACCTCAAGTGACCATCATTCAGAGCTTGGCATTGATTTTCTTTTTTTCTTTGACCTTTTAAGGAACTATAGATTTTTAGCATGAAACTAATATATTGGAATTTGTGTGGGTAGAATAAATTACTCATTTAATGTTGCAGTCCTGGGATATGTGTAAAACAGAGCTTGCGGTTAATACTCATTTTGAAGCAAGTCAACAGAAGTTTTGTTCATGTTTAACATCTTTATGGGTGCCATTCTTTGTAAATTTGAACTAATTGAGTCCAAAGGGACAAAATAATAGATTCTGCATTTCTGAGGATGCCAGTGCTCCCTTTGCTTTTGGCACTTTTCCTCTTGCCTTGTGCAAGTTCTGATTTTATTAAGTTGCCAAAAAAGTAACTACTTTGCTTTTTATGCCCAATCATCAAAAATCTATCTTCCTGTATCTCTGAAAGACTGCAACAAATCTTTGGTAAAGACTTGATGCTTACTCACCCTCACTAACTCCAAGATGTTTGCTGCTGTGAAGTTCAGGAGACTTCAAACTAAGAGGTTTTTATTTTATTTTTTTTGTTTTCTCTTAAGACAACTTGCAGTTGGTCTGGGGATGTACAAGTCTCGGATGGATGTATCCTGTTGTTCACCCTGAAGTTCTGAGGTTTCCTTAACAAACATAAACCAGTCTGAAATGTTTGGAATTGCAAATTTCGTGTTTCTTTCTCTCCCTAAATATTTTTCCTGGGATCCCTTTTTAAAGCATTTTATAGGTAGCAATAATAGCAATAGAAGCTATTTCTGCGTATGTGGCTGCTGGAATAAATCTGAGACCAGAACCTGACCTGGTCAGAGCTTTGAAACTTCCTTTGGCTTGCAGGTTAGGCGGAGTTCGGAGCTTGCAGAGATAGTGGTTTGTGAGACCCTTCCCAGCAAAGTGGTGTTGAACTAAAGTTTAATACAATCAAGTGAGAATGCCTTTAACAGGCTGCAGGCGCTACCGTGGCTGCTCCAAACCTCGTGCTGTAAACAGCGTACAGCTTGGAATAGGTTGTTAATGGCATTTTATTGATTGCAAGGGTGGAAAGTTCATCGAAACTGTGGATAATTCTGGTAATTTCCTTGCAGATTTGACTGCTGTGTAACTATAATTGCTGCACCAAGCTTTGACTTACAAATAGCAATGTTAATAAAGCTGTTAACACACGTTGCTGCTTTCAGTGGTAAAGCTGGAAGGTTTCTTTGTAAGGCCACTTGATACGTCTGCTCTGCGGGTAACTCGAGTTTACCATTGAGCCCTGCAAGGGAGATGCTCAGGCCCTCCTAAGACAGGTGGGATTCCCCAGAACTCCGAGTTGGCTGCAGCCTGGGCTGTTGTTGGCCTGCCTGCTGCAAGGTGACATTGCTGGCTCATGTTCAGCTTCTCCACCAGGACCCTGTCTCTGCAAAGCTGCTTTCCAGCCTGTACCGATGCCCTGAGTTACTCCTCCTCTGGGCCAGGACTTTGAACTAACGTCACAAGGTTTGTCTGCCCGGTCCTGCAGCTGCTGAGGTCTCTCTGGATGGCAATGTCCCCGCGTTGTGTTGGCTGCAGGCTGGCTGAGAGTGTGCTCTGTCCCACCACCCAGCTCCGTACTACAGCTATGGACCGGATCCGCCCCACCTTTACTGTTGCATAGAGGTGGAAGGGTTGGGGTCTTTTTTTAACTGAAAGTGAACTTGGTGTCGGCTGCCTTCCTCTGAATGCTGTCAGAGTCCCTTTAATTTCAGACTGTGAAGCATGTGTTTCAGGATTTCTTATCTGATAAAACACTTGGAAATACAGAGTGATAGGCAAGCATGGAGCAATCTGCTCCGGTGACACAGTTCACAGCAGTTGAGGAGACTGAGCGGAAAAGATGCAGATTGATCTTCTCTGAGGATCTGGAAGAGGAAGAGAAGCTGTTATAGCAGCGAAGAGCACGCAGAAGGCAGGTTTGAAAACTAAAAAAAGTAAATCCCACTGGCAGTGCTTTCAAGTAGTCAACAGTTTCTGCAGGTGGAAGGCTCCACGTTGCGTTAAGGTCATCCACACAGTCGTCTTAAAAGGGCCATTTCCCCCTTGTACAGTTCTTATTCTGCTGTCGTGGCAACTTTATCATGTCTGCTAAGGTGTTACTGGTGCCTTCACTTTCTCAGGAACGCACATTGAGTAACACTGCCTGCGTTGGTCACTGGGAGAGAGAGACTGGCCCAAGGTCCTGCGGCAAAGTGGTGGCTCAGTCTGGAGTTGTGACACTCAGCCCGTGCCCAGCCCTGGCAGAGCTGTTGCCGTCTGATGAAGCTGCTCTTGAGTGCAGCGAGGAAGGATTAACATGTTTGGTTTGTCCTCGCTGTGAGGCTGCATTTTGCTGAGCTTTGGGATGAGCTCTCATTGATTTCTCAAGGAACAAGGTCATCCTGGGATTCCCCCCCTTAAAATGCGAGCCTTGCTGAGGCAGTGGGTTGTGTTCTTCTCTTCACGTGTAATAGCATCCCTAGTGCTCTGGGTGTTTGTGTGTGCGTGCCCAGAGAGGGATTAATATCCTGACCCTCCTCACCTCTCCAATACAGTGCAACATCCAAATAATCCATCAGGGGTAACAGGCAGCGTGAGATGGCAGCCTTACCTTCCCCACCTCAGTCTGCTCCTGCTTTACAAGCAACCACTGGGACCCTGCAGCTGATGACTGCCAGTTGCTGCTGGGTAAATTCTCCAGTGTCTTGCAGATTCACGAGGAGGTATCTATATTGTTTGATTTATTATTAAATTACTTCAACTTCTTTGAGTGCTTTTGTTAGTTCTCTTCTCGGAAGCAGAAAACTTTTGCAATACAAGTGATGGATAATATACTTTGGCAAAATATTAAACATGTTTATCTTAACTGGTGGTTGTGGTCTCCTGAAGGGTGGTCTGATTAAGTTTTTATTTTTAACGTAGAAATTAATATTTCAATTGTATTGTGCATGTTCATATTCTGTGGTATTTTCTGCCTGGCATCATATGAGGATGGCAGATCTCTTCTTTCTGCTGGATCGAGTGTACCTGCCATGGTTTTCTGTGCAGTTAGGAAGAGCACAAATACTTATTTTATCAATCTAAATGATGAGCTCAGAGGAAGACAAAATTGAGCCTGTCAGACTTGAACCTGTTCTAATTGCACTTCTAGTAACTTAGCACCTGCTTTTTTTTTTTTGGTAACTTTTCAGTAGAAGCAGCAGATGGGTTTTGCAGTTCAGAAGGACGAGCACACTTTGCGAGAGCCGTTTCATTATCCTCACTCACGTTAGGAAGGGAGATGCCCTCTCCCCGAGATCTGCAAGGTCAGCAGGCACCGTCCGTGCGCAACGCGCTCTGCGGCGAGCGGGGGGAGAAACGGGGGGAGAAACGGGGTGTCTCTTACACAGCGGACCAGGGCTCCTCTCTGCCTTGTGCCGGTGAGCAGAGGATGAGTTCCCTGCCATCGGGATCCGAGCTGACAAGGCTGGCAGGATGTACTTGCTGCCTCTCGGGTCTGTACAGAGGGGTGTGTGCTCTGGAACGCTCAGCCTGGGCTTTGGCGCAAGGCGGACTTCAAAGCAGCGAGCTGTTGCTGTCTCCCCGTGGTCCTGGGAGCTTTTCAGCTTCTAGTTATCTTGGTGTCTTTTTGGTCACGTTAAAATCAAGCTGTGAACAAAAGCAGATTCTTTTGCTCTTTTCAGCAGATCAATTTTTTTTGTAGAAAACAAAGATTCTTCGCCAGACAGTTAATGAGCAAAGGCTGCTTCCACTCTCTGATTTTTGTAAGAGTGTTTTAAGTTGTAACATCTCAATTAACTCCTGACAGGGCCCTTCCCGCTACGTCTCAAAGTCGTGAAGAATTAATCTGTTCCTGACTCAGCAGACTTTTGGGGAGGTCTGTGCAGGGCTTGCCAGACTCAGGCTGCCATGGGTTGTTCTCAGAAGCCCTTTTGGGTCCCCTGAGCTGCTGAAGCGAGGAGAGGAGAGGAGAGGAGAGGACCTCCCTCTGATGGAGGCTGCCCAGGCTGAGGGCTGCTGCTTGCTGCTGAGCATTTATTGGGGTGACTCTGGGGACACAAGTGCAGCCGATGGCTTATTAAACTGGCGTGGGGATTTGCTATGAACATTTAATCTTGTGTTCTTTTACAATTTCCTTCAACTCTCTGAAATGCAAATAAGGCTAATAAGTTACTAAATATGCTGACGAGTGACAAATCTTTAGTGGTGCATCTGCTAAAAAAAAAACAACCCAACCCAACAAGCACAAAAACCCCCAACCCTCCAAACGAGCACTCTCAAAGGCTCAGCTCCTCACTGCAACATCTGGAAAGAATCGCTGCGTTTTGTTTCTGGGGTTTGTTTTGCTTGTAGTCCCAACCTGTGTATCAGCTGCTGTGAATGTGGCTTCTCCTGGCCTTGTCACCACAGCAGACGAGGCAAAGGTGTAGAAGCATTACTGCAGAGAACAGCTATTAAATAAATCTGCTATTCAGAAATACTTTACTGCTTCCACTACTATTACTGTAATACAAGAGCTTTTGGACTCTCTTCTGCACACAGAGAAGAAAATTGCTAGCGTAAAGAGAGTGGAGGCTAAATGAGGGAGGTAGGATGAAGTGCCATTGTTCCTGTTTGACAAGTAAAAGAGGGAGTATCAACAGAGGCTTCTCCTGATGTCAGCTGGATTATGAGTGTAGCATCCATGGCTCCTTAGGAGATTTCATGCTATTGTGCTCAGATTTCTGTAGGATGGTGGAGGAGAACATGAAATTTTGGCTTGGAGGGTTGGTTGTTTGGCTTTGACCCATGTGAGTTCTGTGTCTGTCTCTGTTCTACTGTGGCTGTGGTGAGATGTCTGCTTGTGCCCCTGCTCACAGCACAGGGAGGTGGGTTCCTGAAGGTTTTGGTTTGAACAATTCTGGCTGTTCTCTTACTCGGAGGCTTGGTCCCTTTGTACCCCTGTACTGAGACAGCAGGGAGAGCAAACCCTGTCTGTGTGAATCCCTGTAGCTGGCTTGAAGAGCAGGCAGTCCAGCTAGCTGTTTCCTGCAGAGTTCACAAGGTATTCCTTTACCCATCTCTCTTAGCAGTGACAGCAGTGGTGTTTTTCACCGTTCACGCTTAGCTCTATTATTTTTATCCATATTGTATATGCCATTAGTGGGACAACAGACACAGGTGACAGTGTACTGTTTTCCAGGCCCTCCCATTTCCTCTCAATAAAAAAATTTCCCACTGCGAATAACTGGAATTCTAGAGTGTTTCCAGTGCTGGCAGAGGTGTCCTTCAGCCTCTCAGATTGCGTTCCTGCTACAGAGACTGGCAGGAGTAGCCACCCTGGGAGTTTCCTGGAGTGTGTGTTTGCAAAGAGGTGTGTGTTTTGAGGCAGTGCTGCAGGTATTTGAAGACATTGTTGGTGAGCAGACTGTGATGTGCTAAATTGAGTGGCACCTGGGTGCCGACTTCACCGAGCGCGATTTTACCCGAATGCCAGTTGTTTATGAAGTATGCCAGTTGAGGAATGGAAGACACAAAGGTTCTGTTAAAAGTATAATTGGATGGGTAATATCTTGGGACTTTATGCATCTTTTTTAACCGCCTCATATTTGTAACGTGCCAAAAATAGCTGTACAGTCTGCTGCGGCCGTCACCGGTGCAGCTGGGAATAGATTTTAATTGATGGGTACTGTCAAGCCGTTAGCAGCCATGCAGTCATGAGAACCATTAAAGTGATATTTCTTGTCCCTGCTCACTTAAACACCCTGCTACCAAGTCATGGAAGAGTATTATTTTTTACTTAATACTGTCAGCATTTGTACTGATAGCTTACTAGGGCCAGAGCCTGGATTTGTTAAGTTGCCCAGCAGTGAGAGCTGCTGACCATTGCTTTCATCTCCAGGTACCGCAGTAGATGGTGCTAAGACCCGAACAAAATCTGGTGTGTGGAATATGGGATGAGCACATCTTTGGAGTCTGGTTTGCTCGCGACTTCTTGAGCTGCAGTGTTTCCTTTTGTTGCACATCAAATCACAGAATCATTTTGGTTGGAAGAGACCTTTAAAATCGAGTCAGCAGTTAACCCAGCACTGCCAGGGCACTGCTAACCCATGGCCCTCAGCACCACATCTCCAAGGCTTTGAAGCCCATCCAGGGATGGGGATTCTACCACTGCCCTGGGCAGCCTGGGACAGACTTTGACAGTTGAAAACATAAGAAACCCCCAAACCAAGCAAGCTCATTTCCAGTTAAATGTTTGAACAGTTGTGTGCGCGTTTTCAGGTTACTTATTGATGTATATTGTGTAACGCGGAAGTAAATCACAGGGTTCAGAGCTCAAGCTGCTCACTGGCGTGAGGCAGCAGAATGTAGGTCAGCAGCATGCTCTGTCCTACCCTCTTTCCTCCGAGGCACACATGGTGTGTGGACGGGAGCCACAGGCCAAGCAGGTCACCAGCTAAAGAGCCTTGGCAGTGGTGGAGAGCCTTGTGTTTCCCCCAGGCCAGTCTGCAGCAGCTCTTGCCTCTCAGGCTCCGGGACCTGCTGAGTCAGAGGACCAGGATTCCTCCTGTGCAGAAGGAGCGTGGTTTAACTCGTGCTTCGGAGGAGAGAGGGGGCAGAGAAGACTCATTGCTGTTTAGTTTGTGGTTAAGCAGGAAACATCCATCTCTGGGCTGTGGAAGCCTTTCTGTTGCCATCGGTGTGAAGCCAGGTGCATGAATTCTGAATGATTACCCCGTCAGACATACCGTGGTTATCTGGTGTTTGGTTTTATTGTCCTACAGCTTATGGACCGCCCAAGGAGCTGCAGTTGCCCAGGTGCCGAGGTGAAATTGCAGAGGGTCGGAGTCTTATCGGCAAAGCAAATGATCAGAGTCTTCATTTCCTCCTTTCTCCCGTCTCTGGCTCGCATCCTGGCTTACGCTTTTCGCTGCTTTTGGTCCGCAGCCGCGCGGCCTGCTCCTTGTACATCCCTTTGGCACTTTCTGGCTGGTTGTGCCACATTGTCCCCAAAACCCTGGCGGTTTTTACTGCTGTCCAGCGTGGGTTCGATTTCTGAAGCTGTGCCCGATGCTGTGCCATGAAGAGGAAGAAAGGAGGCAGCGGCCGCCTGACTACGATGAACCTGACTCTTTTCCTCAGCCGCCTCCCCTGCTTCTTCCGCACTCCCCTTCCGGCGCTCGACGTTCTCTTCTCCCGGCGCGTCGTCTGCCGGTGCTTTGCCATCCCTTTAGACTTCTTCCTCTCTTCCCTGGGTCTGGTGTTCTGGATTCCCGAGGGTTTCTTTGAGATCCCTGCGCTGGTCCTGGTCTCTTGGCCGGCCTTGACCAGCGAGATGGAGATGGAGACCAGCAGCTGAGGGCTGTGCTGCTTCCCTCGGGGCTGGTGGGCACGCTCGGCTCTGGCCATGGGCTGGGCAGACCCGCTCTTGCTCCGTTCTGCGATGGAGTTACTTTTCCAGCATGATGGGGAGGAGGCGGTGGCTGTGGCCTGGTGGCCGGTGGCCTCGCTGCTGGAGCTCGCCGGGACCAGCCGCGGCGGTGCCTTTGTTGGGCGGTTGTGATGCGGGGTTCCCGGGGTGATCGGCGGGGCCGGGTTCTCTGCTGGTGTCCCCATTGGCCGAGGGCTTCGGGGGAGGTCACAGCCGTGGGGGGCCGGCAGCTCTTCGCTGGCCTGGGGTTGCCTTCCTCCCCCGGCACGGGGATTTAGCTCCGTTTAACGCGCAGCACGTTACAAACGGGTGTAATACCCAAGGAGAGAACTGGATGCCTCTAATTTTTTGTCATGATAAAATGTGAAGCTGCTGTTAGCTGCTGAGAGGTGGCAGCTCGTAATGTGAAAATGGTTTAGTAGCAGCCCTAAAAATAATCGTATGTGACAGCTGTTTCTTGGTTCCTGTCAGGGTAACTACTGTAATTTAAATCTGTAGCTCTTGGACTACATGTCTAATTTATTCAGGTGGACTTTTCATTAATTTGAAAGGTTCCGAGGGTTTAAAAGCCTCCATTAATTACATTTTAGTAAATGAAAATGTAATAAGGTTCTGCAGGTTTGTGCGGGAAGAAAAAGAAAAATCCCCTGTTTCGTTTCCTTGTTTTCAGAAAGTGAAATAGGGGGAATGGCTGTGACTTCAGTCCCCTTCAGAATCCATCCCTGTGACTAAGAACAGGAGTATGAATAAAACAAATTGAGATTTTGACCATTCATTTTAAGTACAAGATGATTTATTGAAGTTCCCAGTAGTGTTAAATATTCATACTCGGTGGATTGCAGCAGTATTAAATTATGAAACAAACCCTACTTCTTTGGAACTTGTCTTTCCGAGAGGTAAAGATGGGGAACAGAAGACTGGGAGCAGGGACTCGTCCTTGCTGTATTACACGTGGATAACTTTTGTTATTGGCCAGTTCTGTTCCAACCAGTTGGACGTGGGTTATTGCTGGGCTGTTTAGTTCGGTCAGGTCTGGGGGCGGGTGACTCGTCAGGCTGTGGCACAAGGACTTCGGTGTGACGGTGCTTTCCTGCTTGTCTGGTCCCCTGCTGTGTTTACTCTCCGTCGTTTCCAAGTGACCCCCCCCCAGTAGTAAATAAAACTGGAGCAAAGTCAGCTGTCTGTAGCACTGTCAGGCTGGCTCCTTTCATGTCGCTGCTCTTTTTTGCTTTCTCTCCGAGCGCAGAGGGCGATTTGCATTCCATTTATCTATCCCATTTTGCCTTCCGTTGTTTCTTTTGCTCTCAAAAGAGAACCTGCATTTGTGATTATTCTTGGGCAACAAAATAATTTCATTATAGCATTCAGAGGTCTCTTCAGCAGGTGCTTTATTATCTCAATAATTCAGCCTAAGAGACTTTTCAGATTCCCCAATTCCCAGGGTTCAGGAGCTACAAATAAAACTCTTTTGCTCTTTCCCTGATTTGGTTTATTTAGCCTCATTTATCTGTGTTCTTTCCAGATCTTCCCCAGGAATTTCATTTAAATGTGGAATTGATGATATTCAGTAACATTGCCCGAAGGAGTGCATTGTGTTAAAATGCACATGAGACGGTGTCTGTCCCACTCGGTTCGGGTCGTTTATAAAATTCACTTTGAATTGAGGCCATTAATCTGAACTCAGTAGAATGTTTGCTCATGTCCCTGAATTACCTACATAATTCATCAAAATAGGCCAGCTCTCTTCAGATAAATCCTGGGATTGGAGTGTTGGAATAAAAGCGGGTCAGTGCTGGTCTGGGGACACAACCATCCATCTTCTCCCTCTCTTCTCCGGCACGGAGAGGTGCAGGAGGGTTTAAGGTGCTGCTGCTTCCGTGGGACCTTTGTGGGCAAATAAAGTAGCTTTATTACTGTGACTTTATTACTGGAGCTTTTTCAGGTGGAACAGCAATTGTGAAGAACAAATCATTTGTGGGCAGCAGAGCCCAGCGTTTCAGGATAAATTTCTTTCTGGGCGCCGGGATGTGGCAGCTTCCTTGCTGTTGGGTTCCCAAGGGATGGTTCTGTCCATCCTCCTCATCACTGGCCTCTACACGTTGGCCTGGGCAGCTCCTGTGGGTCAACAGCATGAAGGGAATTGGGAGCAGAGGCTGTTTGGACACTCATGAAGGGGCACCCAAAGTGCATGATACAGCTTGGGGGAAAAAAAACCCAAACCAGACAACTTTGAGCATTTTCAAATCAAAATTAAATTTAATCCTAGGTGAAGTGTCAGAGCTTGCTTACTGCTCTGCTCTTGGTTCTCATCTCTAGGGGAGGCACTGGTTTGGTGGTTTTGCTGTTTCTTAACGGGGCTTGGCTGGAAAGCAGTTGGGAGGGAGGTATGGATAGATGGATTCAAGGCAGCGCGGATCGTGCAGGAATTCCTTCGGGTATGGCTGAAGTTGTGATGTCATTGCCTCTGGTTTCAAGCCTGTTCTTGCTGTGTAGGTGGGATCTTTAAGCCTTTGAAGCAGCATTGTATTCCCTACTGTCCAAGTCCAATTGCCATGCTCGTAGATGGCGTGTAGGTGTTCTGTTAGCTCAGCCTGCTCATCAGAAAGGAATAATTCCATCTTAATTTCCTCAGTCGAGGGGTTTTTTTTAGCCTGTGCATTCAGCACATGAGTATGGCTGGCACGTAAACCAGGTTCTTGCACTTAAAACCCCTTTGAGTGCACTTTTCTCCGGGCTGCTGCTGCTTGTGGCTCAGCTACTCGGATAGTCTGGTGGGAACTGCTTTGCCTCATTCTCACAAGCATCTCCCAGGTAAATAAGCGGTGCTGTCCCGACGCGCTCGTCTGTTGGTGTCTCGGAGTTCACGGGAGCTGGGGGAGCGAAGCCCGACGCAGCGCTGCTCTTGGATACCTCTGCTTATGTAAAACGAGGGGGTTTTTAGATGAGTCGAGACTGCAGAATGGTTGGAGTAGTGCTATTTATCATATGAATATCTGTAAAAGCTTCCTGAAATTGTTCATTAAAGTGGATTCTTGTCCATTTTCCTAACGGAATCTGAACAAGTCCTCTGGCTTAGTGTCATTATCTAGTGAGTGCAGTAGTTAATGTGTCCCGAGACTGCAGGCACCTGATTATGCGGGGAAGATTTTGCCATTAGTCCTGGCAGAAGAAAATTTTTGTTGTAGACCCATTTGGATTTCTAGTGAAAAATAGAGTCTGTAAAGCTGATATGCAAGACATAATAATGCTGTTTTCCTGGTGTTTGACATTTCATTAAAAAAAAAAAAATACAACCCAAAAAACCTTCACAGACTTTGGCCACTGAAAGGGCTCACTCATCTAAGACCTTGCTATTAGTTAATGAGTGTTGATTAAGGTATGAAATTGGTTTCAATTTGCCGTGGTAGGTGAAAATTTCATGCTGGAAGGAGTAAGGTAAAAGGCAGCACAGGAAAATTAAGTAGAAGATGCTCCATGATTTGGAATTAATGTAAAGGTAAACCTATTGCCAGAGTGCTTCCAGCAGTGCTCGAGGTGATTGCCTCGTCAGCAGTCATCTTGGCAATGTACATTAGCTGTTAATTTGGAAAAAAAACCTTTACTATTTATTTAAAAAAAAATTGCAAGTGCAAACAGCCCCTTGACAGAAATGATCAAGACGGAGAAAAAGCAGGAAGATGAGAGAAATGTCAGTGCTCATAATGATGTTAATTATAAGGTAAATGAATGTTGACATTTGAGAGTTGGGCTGAAAAGATGAGAGACGCGCTAAGGTGTAGAGGGTCTGTGTAAGGTGTGATGCAGAGAGGAGGAAAGTTGTGCAGTGTCTGGAAGTTTACTGCTTATGTAAGAGCAGGACAAAGCGAAAGGATCAGCACCGTCTTCCTTTGTTGGTTCTCATAATTACACGGTGTGAGTCTAGAGATACTCGTGAAAAACTTCATCTCTTGGAGTCTTCCTTCGACAGTCTAATTGGGGATTGCAGAAAAAGGTCCCGCAGGGTGATATTATCTTAAAAGTCACAAGGTAAATAGAAGTAATATATTACCTTTCGCAGTCTGATGATGTGTTGATGAATGCTTTGCATTCATTAGAGATACGGGTATTCTCAGTTGCATTGAGCTAAGGTCAAAGACTTAATTTCAATCAGAATAGCTCCCTTTTTAGCTGAGATAGGCACACAGGTCCTTTTAGCACAATCCTGGTGCATAAGCTGTTTCTATGCTGGCAACTACTCCAGCTTCTTGCGCCCAGGAGTCGGCCAAGCCGCTGTGCAGAGCACCCCTTTTACCTCAACAAAAGGAAACAGGAAAAATGGCAAAAAGGGTTTTGCTCCAGTCTTTGGAAGCATCAGCTGTCACCATCATGCCTTAGTTCTGGTGCCTGGGAGGCTCTGTTGGTGGCTTTGGGGAGCGAGGAGCACATGGCTGCCGTCAGCATCCCCCATGGTGGCACCAAGTGTTTCCCCAAGGGTGGCCTTTTATTATTTTATGCTTTAGTCTCCTTTCCCCTGGCGTAAAATCGGAAGCTCAGTCTGGTCTTGCTGCCGCTGACAGAAGGGCTGTTTAACTGGGGGTGCTGGTGGTTCAACAGCTCTAAGACTTTGGGCTGCCAGACAGTGAAAGCACCAGCCCGGGCTGCATCCGGGGCACCCAGGGCCCCTGAGGAGCTGTGACCTTCACCCACTGACTGTGCACGAGCCCAGTTCGTCCCCTTTGGGTGCCCTGTGAAGTGTGTGCCCTCAGCTCCCTCCCTCCTTTTGTCCCCCTGACCGTGGCAAGCCAGGGTGACCGGGAGGGCAGCGGCTCCTCTGGTGCTGAACTGGCTTTCGAGATGCTGCTAAAAGATGCCAGATCTTCAGCTGCGTGTTATAAACTATTTATTTTCTCTATAATTCACACTGTGTTGCTTTTTATTTCTGATCCTTTTTAATATGCGTAGTTACTCATGTTTTCTACTTTAATGCAATTATACCATACTTTGCCTTTTCCCTATTCCAGGTAGCTGACAAGCTTCTTCAGCCATTACATGGTATTAAAAGAAGTAATTGCAATATTAAGTTCTTACTTCCATGCCATAAAAAAAAATGCTATTGCTGCATGATACTGCCTGGAGAACTGGGTTTTAGTCTGGAAGCCCTGTAGGCAGTGATGTTGTTACTGACCACCCCAGGGTGCCTGGGAGGAGGCAGTGAGGGCTCTCCTATGTGTTTGTGGGTTGGTTTGGGGTTTTTTGTGTTCTCTGCATCTGTGCTCTATCTGAGGAAGGGTTGAACGCTGGAGTGGGCTCACATGGGCTGGGTTGGTATCAACTGGGCTGTACGTTGTTGGCGTCAGTGAGAATTAAACATCTCCTGCACCGCTGCAGTTCACCTCCCCCAGCTAAGTATGTTTGGCTGGTGCCCAAATGAAGGTATGATAAAGCTCTTTCTCCTTTTTACGCCAGGTTATTTCATGGGAAGAGACTGATTCTACTCCCTTCTCTTATTAGCATCCCCAAGGACATCATCTTCCCAGGTCACCAGGATCATAAACGCTCATGACTGTCCCCTGTGTTCTCGGTTGGTAACATAACAGCCTTTCTGTGAGGTGCCATGGTTAGGTGTGAAGCTGATGGCTTACTTCATCATCTTGGTTCCGTGGCTGCCTGTGCTTCCAGCAGGTCAGCCGTGGGCTCCCCTCCCCTGTCCTTTGTCACAAGCCTTTTCCTGCTTTGACCCGCGACACGGCTTCTCTTCATGGGAAGCCCAGCTCTGATCTGTTCCATGTGGGGATGCAGAAAGGACAGCCCGCAAGGCATCGTGTACCGGAGGGAAGGGGACATCGGGGAGCTGATAAGCACTTTATTTAGAGGAATTATTTTAAACGCTGTATGTAAATGCTGCAGAGCTGTGAATCCCCAGATAAGATGCTGGTGGGTAAGATAACAAAGGTTCAAGGAGTACTGATCTCGGGAATACGTCTTGACGGTGGCTGTGCTTGGATTGGATACGCTGCCTGGTTTTCCTTGATAGTGAGATCACCTCCCTCTCCTGCCCGCTGTGCTTTCGGTGTTGTGTTTTGGTGATATTTGTCCCCGGCACAGACAAAATGCTGCTGCCTTCCCGGCCCCGGTGTTTGGTTTAATGCAGCTGCTATTATTTGTTATTAGAGACTTTCCTTTCCTGAGAGCGTGTCCTCTGCAGGAATGATGTGAGGGTGTGTAATTCAATCTTGGGGCTGTAAAAATCCATTCCTGCTTGTACTTGTTGGTAATTTAACTGTGACACAGCAAATATTAAGTGACTCCACTGCGCTTTTTAATAGAGTTATCATAAAGAAGATTGATAGATACCAACAGGTAGAGGAAGTTGCTCAAATTTTGTACATCTTTCTTTTTTCCCCAGTTGCTGTCTTATATTGACACCCCTCTTCCCAAACATGAAGGAGATTGACTTTGTTTATAACAGAGGCCACCTTTGTTGTACTTACAGTTGTCCAGGGCTCCGTAAAATAGTGCCGGTTTTGGTTTAACAAAAGAAAAGCTCCTTAGAGGAGAAGACCCTCTTTCCTCGTGTGGGGTTTTACCCCAAGTCCTGAGAACCTGTAAGGTAAGAAATGCACCCCAGGGGTGGGGTTTTTTTGAGTCTTTTAATGTCCTGATACTGTAGGACTCTGGCAGAAGAGTGGCTGTTCTGCTGGACAGGTAGCGGCTGTTCCTGGCAGAGGCTGCCATGGGATTCATGCCAATTAAATCTCTTGCTCTCTCTGCCCAACTCTAGAACAGGCATGAGCTAAGTCCATTGACATTAAGCAGGTAGCATGAAAGAGCCTGAGTTAACCAATCCTCCTCCCTCCTGAAACTTCTGACTGAGCAAAGTGTTTTATAAACATCAGTCGCTTTTGAGGGGACTGTTGCACAGTTGTACTGTATGTTCTGTTCATTAAATTACTTCTGAATTTATTGATTTACTCCTACTAGACAGCTTGTGAAAATCCATTTGCATGACCTTGGCTAATTCCCTTCCTCCTTTCCTTGTTTAGTCCATGTAAGTTCTTTGAGAACATGGCAGGTTGTGTGTCACTTGGCTTGTTTCCTGCCAGTAGCCATGGGTCAGTGCTGATGGGCTGTCCGGGCTGTACTAGATATTGTTCACATCCTGGAGAATTTTTATAATCATTTTGCCATGTTTTCTTAGATGCAGCTGATCCAACAAGTGAAATGACTTCTGCAAACATTACGTTTTCTAGGGCTGAGATCTGTTTGCAGTGCTATGATGTGCACAATGAAACGATGACCAGCAATAACCTAGTCGTGGGTGTTTTCTGAAGTCTATTGGGACCTTTTTTCTTCACAGCCTGCTCATGGCTTCAAGGATGTGGTGCAGCAATGATAGCCAGGCCTTTCTTCCTCTTGAGGAAGCTGATACCATAATGATACTAAAATGACGACGTAGAAAAACTTTGTGTGAAGATGCACGTGTTGCATGTGAAGACTGTAGGTTGGCAAGTCCTGAGAACAAAGCCCTGTTCATCAGGGGAGATGTGCAGAGGCTGGCAATGAAGTGACGTTGGCAGGTGCCCAGTGGAACCCCATGGGTTGGGATGTTTTGAAGGCCAAAGGGCTCCTTCGTGCCTCCCGTGCTTTCCAGGGCCGTGTGAAGGGCTGGGGTGCATCAGGTGGGGTCCCTTGTCTGAGGAGGAAGCAAGCAGCGCTGATAAGGCGCTCATCCTCACTGTAAACACCTTGCTGCCTGCTGGTGGGAGGACAGTTCCAGGTGGGGTTCAAGATGTGTGCGCCTCCTCGGAAAGCTTTTCACAGAGGGAGTCTGTGAAGCAGTTACTGCTGAGTTAGTGGATGTGCTGACATGTTGAGGTAGACACAGAAGCCCTCACTTCGCTGATGAGAATGTGCCACTCGATCCTCAGAAACAATAATTTATTTACTTAGATCGAATGCTCGGAGTTCTCTCTCAACAACAGACTATTTTGTTACACCAGCCCCTTGAAAATGGGTTTTCTTAAATAATTCACCAAAAAGGATAGGGACAGGCTTGTTTGATGCTCTTCTGCTCCAATTATTCAGTTGCTTGCTAAGTAAATATACATGATATTGCAAGCACCTCTTCAGAATGTCTCTCTTGATGGTAAGAGCTAAAGCCATTAGCGTTGGCTTGGGAAGGAAAGCGTCAGGGTGAACAAAGGGGGAGAGCAGCTCTTCCTTCTTCCATAGCTCATTGACTGAGTGTTGCTGAAGGGCCTTTCTTGTCTCTGCTGCTGGATTACAGTAAAGCTCAAGCATTAGTTTATCAGTCAGTGCAATCTCAGAGCTTCCTGTACGGTTTAAGCAGGTAACTCCTTTTCTTTCTAAAGAGGACAATGTGGTATGCAGTGCAAAAAATGAGACTTTAACTTCATTTGTTGCTGTAGCTGGTTGCTGGCGCTTCTCGCAAGGGTTTTGATATCCTGGCCAAGTATATATTTATTACTTGGCAGGTCTCGCATTAAATAACGTGGTGTGAAATGACAATGTCAAACCAAGTTAAGGATCTGCTTCATTATGAGAGATTTCCTTGCAATAATCCTACATATTATACTTCTGTAGTCACTGTAGAAATTACCAGAGGGACCACTCTGCACAAATGACCTCTTCAACATCACCGTTACTGAATCTTTGCTCCCTCATAAAATTCTTTTCAGTGATTCCACAGATAATCTTTTTTGTTGCCTGTCTTTTATTTATTAGCATAACCAAGCAACAGCAGCGATGCTCTTCTGGAGGGAAGGCAGGAGGTCTGGAAAAGGCTTGCTTTGTGTAAGGACAGGCTTGATGTGCTGCTTGGAGAACGGGGGAGGCAGCTGAGGGGAGCTGGGCTGAGAGAAGCCCTTCATGCCTGTCTGGAGTGGAGCTGGGTCATAGGTGGCTGGAAAGGGCTGATGCAGTTGATGATGTTTGTAAATTGTGAGGAGCTCCTGAGATATTGAGCATTAATCTGCTTGAATTGGTCTGTTTTCCAGCTCCTGATTTCTGGGTAAATATAGTTTTGGACCTAGAAGAAATTAGGGACAAATATTTGATATACTGTATAAAATACAGGAACCCTGAGAACAAATAAATCAGGGTGTATATATGACTTTTCCAGAAGAAGCTCTTCCCCCTGGCATGTCTAGGCTTTTAAGCAGATTGCACAAGAGAAAAGAGCCCCAGATCGGGGCCTGGGGACCTGGGCTCTGAGCCACCAGCCTGTTGTGTCACCTTGGCCGCTCTCCCTTCCAGTACCGTAGTAATTACACACTGACCTCTTCTGTGGGAAGTGGAGAGATTTACTGATGGGCTGGCTGGGGAAGATAGAGTGCTCCCAGGCCATTTTTCTGGGAACCGTGCCTAGCTTTTGTTTAATTTTTGCCCAATCCCAAGCACCTTGATCAGAGGATAGGAGTATCAGAAATTAATAAGGTAAACATGCTCGTGGCTGGAAACAATCCTTATCTGTATCATTTTCTCCTCCATTCTCCTCCTTTTGAGTTTGATCCAATGTTTGACTTAACACTGGATTTCCTGCCTTTTATAGCTCTCACTCAGAGCTTAAATAATACTTGATCTCTCTCTTTCTCTGAAGGTTTACTATACGGGACACGTATATTGCAGTTTTATGAACCTTCAGGGAGGCCTCGTTTACCGAGTCTGCTTCAATGACCTTGCAGAGTAGCTCAGATTTTTTTTTTATATTTTTTTTTCTCCCACTGCCCCTGCAACCACCTTGCGGGCTTCAAATATTAATGGTTTATACTGGAGACAGGCGTTTTCATTTTTAATAGGAAGGTGTAAAAGGGGTTCCCGTGAGACACAGGGAGACCTCCTGGAGCGTGGGGGTTGTGCTGATGCTGTGGGTGCAGTTGCCCCTGGGTGTGGTTTCCCTGCCATGGGAGCAGGGGACATGGGGTGGGCATCGTCCAGTCCGGTGCCCAGTGTCCAGAGGAGGCTGCAGCGAGCTCAGGGGGAGGAAGATGAAGACAATCCCTTCTTTTGCCAGCTCCAGTGCTTTGAAGTTGACTGCGGTATGGAACATTTTCATCCCGTCTGGACTTAAGATGGAAAGCGACACAAGATCAGCCCAGGACAGTCCTCTCTGGATGTTCTCCTCCTGCAGCAGAACCAGCTCATCTTTAGTCTGTCTTCTGCAGCCAGGTTGTGCTTGTACACCTGGTCACCGTGGTGCCAGAGCTACACCTCCTCGTAATGAGCCTGCCGTGCGCTTTGTGCTGGAGATGGTGAGGCTGAGCTCTGAAACACTGCTGTCTGCTGATGGTCCTGCTTTCATCTGACTCCCTTGTGCTGCCTAATTTCAAGGACTTCCCTTTGATTATTTTTTGTTCTTGTATTCAGAGTAAGGTGTTTTCACATAGTTTCCCATCTGAGCACAGGCACTTGCAGCTGTCAGACACAGAGTTAATTTTTTTTTGAAGCTTAAGTTTTGGCAGCTTAAGTTGAGCACAGAAGTAATTTTTGTGATTGAGTAAGCTATTCCAGGAGGCTAATGTCTAAGGACAAACCTTCAGTGCTGCTGTTAGAAAGGAGCAGGCGGAGCCTGGTCTGTGTGCACTGCGGTGCTCGCAGAGAGGGAAGTTCGGGTCCTGACCGAGCACCGCGGCTCTCGGGAGAGGTTCTTCCTCTCCTGCCCCTGTTACTTCTGGCACAAGAGCACATGTGGGAAAGAGAGAGTAGAAGAAATTTTTTTCCTTGATTGCAGGAGTTCTGCTCGTTCTTTCTGAATTAAAGGTTGAGCAAACGGGTGAGGGTTTGGTAGGAGGGATGTGTCAATATGACAAACTGGAGCAGCTCCTTTGCAGATGTCCCGGAGTCTACCTCATCCATTGGCCACAGTGCCTCTCACAAAGAAAAAAGTCAGAACAATCTTTCCCTTTTACATCCAGAATCTGGCTATATTCAGAAATGGGAGAGTTGATGAGACAAAAAAATAATTAAAAACCCCAAATCCCAATTCCAGCAAAGCTCATTGAGCTTTACAGACAGATTTTTCAGGCGTTGTTGTATTGTTTGCTAATGGGATATCTATAATTTTCCAGCAGCTGTCACATGTGGAGGGAATGCCAGTTCTGAATAAATACAAAATCAGAAACAAACTCCCAGAAAGGCAGCTAACAAGGTCTGGAAAAGAAAATTGCCATGGAGATGAATGTAAAAGATGATGAAGGCAGACACAGTCACTATACAGACATGCATGGCTATACCAAGGAGGAAGGGAAACTACTTTCTCTTGGTAGTAGCTGAAGGTTAGAACAAGAAACTATTCCGTACCTGTCATGGTAATGTTTAAGCAGTGGAGGAGGATGCTAAACGACCGTGTTGAATCACTGTCAAAGAGAGATGTGAGGAGAGTGCAGGACTGTGCACGGCTCTGAAGGAGGCTGTGGGTGTTGCCTGTGCTTTTGAGCCTCGACTGACCTGTGAGCCTGTGCTGCTGAGGGTAAAGGAGGGACAGAGTTTGGTCTCCTATTCAAAGTGGTGAGATGGAGCTGATTGACACGAGGGAGCAGACTCCAGCTGCTTCTTGGCCAGCTCCCCGTGAGCAGTGGTAACGCCTGATTTTTGTCTCTTGTAAAACACGCTTGCAGCATAAATCTACAGTCTGCTCAAAAACCTGCTGGATCTGATGGAAATACACTGCCTTAGGATGCAGGGTTTAGTCAAATTCTATCTTGGGTCTAGGCTTTCTTGCGAAAGAGATCTTGGAGTCAAACTTTGAGTAAGAATCCCTGGGTTTAGCATCAGCTCTGAGGTTGCTGGTGGTGGGTGGTGATGCTCGACGTTAGGAGTGGCTGAGAGCTGTGCTGCGCTTCGGGAGGATGCTGCACTTGGTGCCCTCTGTACAGAGGACACAAAAAGGCCCTTGCTTAAAGGATTTAGAGCAGGTTTGAAGCTGGAGTTCAGGGATAAAGTGGATTCTGTGGGTTTAGCCTGAAGCCATTTTACAGCTTTTATTAAGTTTTGGACTTTGTGCTAAATTAATATCTAGAGTAAATAACCAGATGGTTCCACTAAGCTCTTTTTAACAGAAATTGAGTCTTTCTGTCACCCCATTGCAACTGGAAGTTCCAAAGTGAAACAGTCTTGACCATGATAGTTCAAAATTGTCCTATCTGCAAAAAAGATGGGAAATGTGGTTGCTGTATGGAAATCCCCAGAAGTACAGGACCCATTTCCATCTTTCCGTATGCTTTCTGTAACAAGGCAGCACTTTTTCATGGTCTCAGTAAGAGCCAAGGACTCACAATGCAGTAAAAGAGTTGAGCACCATGTAAGCAATCTAGGGAGGCTGTAACTTTTGGCCAGGAGGGATGTTGCCATCATTCCATGTTCATGTACACTTCAAAATAAAAGTAAATAGAACATTCAGCCTCTTCTGAGTTGATGGTGGTGGGGGGGCAGAGGATGTACTGTTCCCTAAGCTGTATGGTGCTGCTGTCATCAATCAGTGTCCCCTTCTGGAGGAACTGGTGGAAAGGATCAGGGGACAGAGCTGCTGTGGACCCAGGGGCCATTCATCACTTGATTAGTTCAGACTTCTGCCCAGAGGCAGCAGACATTAGACCTGGCTTACACCTTTCTCTGGGAGCTTTACCACCACATCACCTTACACAGCCCATCAGTTCCTTTCATCTTTAAAAGGTGCTGTGCCTGCAGAGAAGTATTTCAGCATTTGTGTGCCATTGTTTATTATCGGCATTAAGCTGCAGTCTTATGGAGAAACTCTGGTAACATTCACTTTGCACTGTGCTAAATGTGAAGCCAGAAAACAAGTCCTTGCTTCAGAGAACTCAGTTTCTGGTTCCTTTCTTCCTGAGGCTGCTTTGTATTTTGTTGTGATTTCCCTAGCCATGACTGCTGCCATTCTAGCATGTTCTTCATGGAGCTGTCAGTCATCAAAACTTCAGTTTCCAAATCTTGTTTTCTCCTGGTTTCTGTGACTGTTTGCTAAGCTGTATAAGAGCCTTTGTAGAAACTACAAAAACAAATGGAAAAAGACAGGAGAACAGTCTCTAGAGGTGGCCCACGGGGTGGTTTGGTGGCAGCTTATGACACTTGACTCACCAGTGTCTGATGGGTGACTTGGCTAGAATCCTGGCTGTGGTGGAAAACCTTGTAGGCATCCCTTGGGGCTTCAGAGAGGTGACTGCCTCCTCTTCACCTCTTCTCTAAAGATACTTCTTCTTTTATCAGAGCGTGCTTGGACATGTCACTTTTTCTTCTTGAATGCCACACTAATGCTTGACAAAAGCATGTCTGCAAGTGGAAGGTGCTGTGAACAGTGTCAGGCTGTAAAGACAGAGTCTGTAGGAGAAGAGTCGACAGTCATGAACTTCTGGGTCTGGTCTGAATGTGGTTGAGCTTTGATCCAGACTCCAGTTGTCACTTAAGCTTAGCATCTGCCATTATTAACGTGACATTGTCAAGTTAGGCCATGAAAGGCACTATCAGTTCAGTGGGGTTTGTGTGTTGGAACACAAAGGTGAGGTGACCTGACAGTGCCCCAGTTCCCAGAGGAAGCCATTGGTGTGGCTGATGAGATGGAAAACTGGGAGAGGAATTCGAGTTGTCTTTCAACATCTTTGGTCTCAGTCTGCAGAATTTTGTGGGCTGAATGTTTTGAAAGGATGACCCGTGGCTTTCCAGCCTAACCCAGCAAGGAGGAGTCCAGGTTTAATTGAACTGAAGTGCATTGTTGGACTGACAAAGACATGAGTGTATCTCTGCGTGCAGTGATGGGTGTTATTTATCTAGCAATAAATACAGACACTCTTATCACCACATCTGACTCTGCCTGCAGTGAGAAGAAACAATCTCTGTCGCACCGATAGTGAGGCAGGAAGGGTTTAGAGGAGATTTTAATAAAGCTGTAGCAGATTTCTTTGGGGGATTTGCAATGCAGCATTAGTAAGCTTCAATTGCATTAGCTGTTCTTCTGTTGTGTTGAATTAGTGTTTGTTTTCTCCTGAACAGAATAAACATAATCATGTTTGTTAACTTTTTTTTTGTTGGTATGACTGGAGCCAAATGCTATTTCCATAGTAAAAGTATTATGATAAGTACTTTCATGTAATAAAGCACACCCGTTGCAGCTTTGTCTCCTCCTGTGTGGACCAGCCCAGTTGATGGGACTGTGCTCAGCTGAGTTCATCTCCTCCTGGTCCACCAATTTGCAGTGAGGATGAGTTTCACTAAGAGCCCTTTCACTTTAAGGGGCCTTTCTCTTCCCGTTTCAAGATGTTATGCCTTCTGGGTGCAGGAGGTTTTACTCTGAAAATGAAAATCTGAATTCTGTTAATGCCTTGAAAGCGAAGTATTTGCGTACAAGATGAGTGGGCATATGCATAAATAACAGTTAAATTTGATAAGAACTCCTCAGAGACCATTTTACCTCTTGAATTGCTCCACTGCAACAATTTCGGAAAGGCATGTGAACTAATGAATCACTTATTTCATTAAAGTGATCGTAATTAATCTACCATAGAGATTCAAGAGAATTCAGACCGAGGAACCAAAGTAATTTTGCAACATTTCATAGGCCAAGGGAAACAGCAGAGAGATGAGATTGTCAGATCCTCTGTACAGTGGAAATCAGTTGGGTTTTGTCTCCCGTGGAACTACATTGCCTCGAATCGGCCAAGGGTTTGGTTTAGTCCTTTAAGGATGAACTGGGGAAATACCACTTTAAAGAAAATGAAAAATTAACAATTTCTTTGTAAAGGTTCCTGCTGAGGAAAAAAAAGTATCGATTTGGTTTTAGCCAACAGATTTATCTGGGAGCAGGGAGTAATTAAAGTTGATGTCAATGACTGAAGTTGTGCTGCTGCGTGGAAACACTTTCATCTTTTGATGGAACGTAAAAAGAAAAAAAAAAAAAAAAAGAAAGAAAAAGGAGTAAGCAAGCTGTGAGTGATAAATTAATCAGATTTCCCTTCCAGCACCAGCTTCTGGAAGGAGCAAAGGCAGGAATAGCTAGAACTGGAAGGCTTTGGGAGCAATTTGTTGCTTTTAGAGCTAAAGCTGAAATCTGTTATTAAATGATCAGTGGAGCTCCATTGAGAGAAAACAAAAAAGTGGCAGAGGGTTTGAGGCCAAAAGTGCTGTGGCCTGGTGACAGCAGGAGCTGGATTTATCCTTAATCTCCTCCAGGAAGTTCGCCTGAGGTGAAAACTGAGTTGGAAGGATTCTTTTGCTTTGAGTACTGCAGTCCAGAGTCAGTAATGGTGGCATTAGCTGGACCAGACTGATTCTGAGCATGTCCCATTCTGTCCTTTCCAGTAACTGTGAGCTGATCTGGTGTCACCGGGTTCACTGGAGTTTGTAGGGTCACACTGTATCTCAACATGCCACTTTTAAAATAACCTGTCCTCCTAAGTAGATTTCTGCTCCTTTTGGAGGAGGAGGATTGTGCTGCCTCTGGTTGTGGAGCCTCCTTCTCTGGAGACTTTCAAAACCTGGACATGATCCTGGGCACTCTGCTGGAGAGAGAATCTCCAGAGACCCCTTCCAACCCCAGCCATTCGGTGCCATCTGTCCCTGGGGTTAAGGGGGCCCAGGAGCCCCGCTGCGGGTCTTAAAGATGTGGTGACGAAGGAAAGGGCTGTGAAACCTTGAAGGTGCTTCATTTGATGACAAGACACAAAGCTGACTGGCCCAAGAAGTTAGTTTTCGTGGTTTACAGGCTGTGTTTTTCACAAGGTGCCCCATAGTCAGTCCCAGGGGATTTACACATCAACAGCCTGACCCTTGCAAAGACACGGGGTGGGTGGGTAGCTGGTTTTCTGAGCCCCTTCTGGGCTTGTGTGACTATGCTTCTGACACAGCCTTGGGATGCAGGTGTGTTCTTGCCATCCCTCCAGCAGTCAGCGAGGAACAATAACTTCATCTAATTATTCATTTTCCTCGTGAAAGTCCATTGTGAGGGGATGTCTCTTGCGACTGAAAAATGAGGTCTAGAGGTGCTTAAGTATACTTTGTTTAAGAGAGCAGACATGCTCAAATAAGATGTTGAGAATTAATGGTACAGCTCTCATGATAATTTGAGTAGAGGTTTGGATGAAAAGTTAAAAATACGGGTGAAGTGAATAATAATACCCAGAGATATGACGAGCTTCTGCACTGTGTCCCCTCCTTGTACTGAAAGGAAAATTAATCTCTAAATAGTTGGAATGCTTCAGTGTAATACAGACTGTGAGGAAATGGGGGTCTCTCTCCAGGCTGATGTGGTAGAGCTGCAGAGCAGTGCTAGGATCACCCCCGAGGCTCAGGGTGTTCTCTGTTAAAAGGTAAACTGAAACAAGAAGAGTTTAAATAAATAAAACAGCCCCCATGATATTCCTTTGTCTCCTGGGCTTCCTGAAGCTGGTCTTTGACCACCTCCTCATCCTGGACAGCACCAAGGCACATCTCTACCTTCAAGCTCATGCTTGAATCCCTTATCTCAAAGTAACGTGCTTGACTTACCGCGATTTCAAGTGGAGTTCTCGCCTTGAGTTGTGAGCTTCAGCTCCACACTCTTCTGCAGTCAGCCTGTATAGCATCCATACAATGAATTGCTCATTGTGTTTGGGTTCTTTAAGAAGCACTGCTGTCAAATTCATGCTAATCAAATTTCAAGGTGGTTAAAATTGGATCTTCTGTCTGCAAATATCTCCCTCCACTATTCTAGTGCTTCTAGCTCACTTTCTGACATCTTATTGATTTTTTTTTTCCCATTCTTTCTCTCCATGTGGAACCAAATTAAAGCAGGAATTGGGATTGTAAATAGATAATGGTGCGTGAATACAGATTAATCAGTGCCATCCATGTACAGTAATACTAATTGTGCCAAGGGAGGAATGGCTGAGTGAATGATATAAATATTTAATGCCTGAATCCAACGTGAAATACAAGAGGAAGCAAAAGAAATAAAGAAAATAATTTAGTTGAGAAAGCCACACTTCACTGCTTTTGCTTAAAAGAGGAGTTTTGATACCATTAACCTTTCTATATTATGCAATAAAGGAATTGGAGGAGCTGCGTTTAACGTGGAGGCTTTGGTTTTGCTCAAGAAAAAGCTCCTTAATGCTCTGGTTAAAAACAATATTGAAGAGCATTTGGGAGAAAATCGGTTGCTTGAGAGATGCACTTTTCACAGCCCATCTAAACCTGCAGGCAGGGTTCAGGGTGGGGGGGGTCTGGGGAGGGGTCAGCATTTGGAGCTGTGCTGGGAACCTGGAAGGCTGTTTGAGGGGATGAGGGAAGTGCTGCTGGTGCTGCTGCTGGGGGTGTTGATGGAGGGCAGAGGGGAGCAGCCTCCCCCCTGCCTGCCTGAATATTTAGGAACAAACGCTGGTGTTGGCCTTTAGTGACTGAAGCTTTACAGCACATCCAGAGATAAACACAGGTCTATTAAAGAGCCTCCCCTAGATGGCTTGGTAACTGGTTGTGTTTGGAAGTTATCTGCCACACACTCCAAGAATCTCTGGGACTGCTTCCTGTCTGCTGTATTGTATTTGCAACAGATGTCTGGTAAGTTGAAGTCCCCAACAAGAACAAGGGCTAATGATTATGAGACCTTATCCAGATGTCTGTAGAACACTGCATCAACCTCCTCATCCTGAGTGGGTGGCCTGTAACAGACCCCTACCATGACATCTGCCTTGTTAGCCTTCCCCCTGATTCTTACCCATAAGCATTCAACCCTATGTCATCACCATTATGCTCAGGACAGTCGAGACCTTCTCTAACATACAGAGCCACACCACCGCCTCTCCTTCTGTGCCTATCACTTCTGGAGAGCCTATAGCCTTCCAACACAGCACTCCAGTTATGGGATTCATTATGAATTTGTAGTGAAATGACTGTCCACATGAAGAAGCTAACTACAATTGTTAGAGATTGGATCCTTGTTTGTTATTAGAAGAATTATTTTGAATTTGTTTAGGAAATGATGTCCAAATCTTGCCCAAATGATGTCCAGATCTTGCCCAAAGACAAGAGGTAGAGGTAAATCCTGAGATAATTTTTCTAAGTGAGCTTGAAATACACTGTTCAATGTCTTTATTAATGACTTGGCCAGTGAGAAAGTATCTGACTCAGCAATTTTCTGGTGGTACAAAGTAGGGGGAGCATTCAGTATGGTGTAGGGCAGGCTTGTTGTTTAAAGGAACCGTGACATTGTTGAAGCCTGGGTGTTCAAAGTTCTGGAAGTTCAAAAAAGGCACAAGCCCCAAACCTATAATGGAAAAACCCTGTGCAGTGGGTCAAGCTGTGGACCACCTGGATAGAAGGACATTCTTGAGGAAAAAGACACAGGGTCTTTGTCAGCCTGTTGAATATAAGCTAGCAGTGCTGCCTGGAAGCAGAGAGAGCTACCAGCATCCTAGGCTATGTTAGCAAGAAAGTAGACAGCAGGTCAGGGAAATGATCCTTCCCATCTGTTTGGCACTGGTGAGACCACATCTGGAGCACTGTGTCTAGTTTCTGGCTCCCCCATACTAGACAGGCAGTGACATACTGGAGGAAGTCCAGTAAAAATAGGGTCAGGAAGACACAGTAGGGGCAACTGAGAGAACTAGATTAGTTCGGTCTTGAAAGGAGATCTAATTTCTGTCTTCAGCTAGCTATTGGGAGGGCATACAACAGAAAGCGCCAAACTCTTATTGAAGATACACAGTGATAGGGGGGAGGCAACAGACACAAGGTGGAACACTGGAAATCACATTTACATATTCAGAAAATGCTTTCCCATCATCAGAGTGGTCAGTCCCTGGAGCAGATTTCCTAGAGTGATTGCAAAATTTCCTGCCTTGGAAATATTCCAACTGGCCTGGACAAGGTCCTTTACAACTGATCTGTGTTGGCCTTGCTCTGAGTGAGGAATTGGAATAGACCACAGTAAAGTGTAGTGTGATGCTACAGGATGTTCTATGGGATTTTATAAAACTCTTTTACATTACTCTCTCGCTTCATAATCTGATAATTGAAAGCTAAATTAGGAAAACTAGTTTTATATTAATAAACCATACTTTGTTTTGTATACTTCATTGTTCATCAGTGATACAGTTTCCAATTTAAGGGTAATTTGGGGTCATGTTTAAGTTTATTTGGTTGAAAGGTCCATGCATGGCAGTATCATATATATGGAACTATTTTTTTCCCTAGTCTAGCAGTTTAAAAATAGAAAAATACGAAGCACTTTTTTCAGTTGGGGAAAAAATTGTGGGTTTTGACTTAACTCCTTTCTAGTACTTGAGAATCATGAGAGGAAATGAAACCAATGGTGATCATTAGATTTGAAGTATGATGCAGTAATATTCCCATTTGACCAAGAATTTGAGATGAAATTACAATGCTGTTGAAACTTCTAAATTTCTAGATGTTTGCAATCATCTTTACTCAAAGTAGCGTAGTGGTTTTGTTTTTCTACTGTAGCATAACCGAAGTAATTATGAATCCTGTGTCCTTTTGAAAGAAAACCCAGCATAAGATGATGTAATAACATGTACTTCACCAGTTTAAAAGTATACACTCAGAGCCATTAAAGTCAACATTTATCATTCTGTGTTTTGTTCAGGTTTTCGTGATTGTATTCAGTGAACTTTAAATATCTTAGCTTTGTTTATATTCTGAACAAAGACCTATAAGAGCACCTGCTTTAAACAATAGATAGGATATCCTCTGGAAAACATCCTCCTCTAACATCCTCCCCGATCAGTTTGATTTTCAAGAGAAACAATGTTCTTATAGATTACTTTTGTTCAATTTACACTGACTGTTGGTGCACAGTATAAAAAGCAGAATCCTAAAAGTAGGATGCTTTGAAATATATAGTTATTAGGAAGTGTTGGTAATTTATTAATTTTGATTCCCAGAAATTGATGCATGGTGTCATACATTGATGTTTGCTATGTTGAAATGTTGCTGTGTGATGTTATATATGTTTAATATTTTCCTCCGTGCAAAATTCTAGCCTGACAATTTTTTTTTTTCTTCCGGTTTGTTTTCAAACTGCAAATGTATTTCCTAACTGCTAACTTACTGAAGGAGGATACAAAATGGGTTGGTGAACTAAGTTGCTTTAAAAAGTTGGTAAGTACTTTTTTAGGTCCTTCAAAATACACACTATATCAGTCCATGATGACAGGTGCCCCTCACGAGGAGTCAGCTACATAAGATAAAGTTAGGTCACAAAGCTGAACGGTTTCTTTTTGAGACCAGGTGCTGAAAATGTGGAGATACTGGGCTCCAGACCTTGCTAATATTGCTTTGCTTAGTGGTCCAGACTGCAGGTGGAACAGTGTGTATGATACATGACTGCAAAGTTGGGACATCTGAATTTATGAAAAAATTGCTGGACATATATTTTATTCCAAATAGCAGTTGCAATCAACTCTTTTAAATCTATTTAGCAATTAGCTAATCTTCAAACTAACTTATTTTTCAGCTGTGGAATCAAGAGCTTGATTCAAAGACAATAGCTGGCGTCTCCCCTTTTTTTGGTTCACAGATAGGGTTAGACTGTTCCTTTGATTATTGTGGGGCAGTTCTCTGACTGAGACTTCAGTTTTATTTTATGAATTTAATAAAGATTGAGATTTTGTGGGGCAGTTCTCTGACTGAGACTTCAGTTTTATTTTATGAATTTAATAAAGATTGAGATTTTGCGGGGCATAATGGTTCTACTGGTTCTAATGTTACTTTCTTCATAAAAACAGGACAGAAACATTTATTTCTCATTGAAATTGTAGGAAAACCTGTCCTACAGCTAAATCACTGCTTGTTCCTGTCACCGGGACTCCTCAGCATACCTCAGACATATCAGCATGATATGTAACTCAGGTACAGAGCATGAATTGTGGCCTATTTATCATAGGGTTAACTAATAACTTCAAATGAAATGCCTTGTGTTTATTTATTCTCTTTGTAACATTCAATTTATTTTAATCACATGATTTTTTAAAGGCAAGATTCCATTCTAAGCCTGAAGTTTTCCATTTGCCTAAGTTTTCATGATTGTAATAGTTTTTTTCTTTTGTACTTTGTCTTGGTTTGAAAGACAGGTGTCTGCCAAGGAAGGCAGGAGACCCCTTAGAATGGAAAATGCAACCCCCTCCCCTCCGAATGCTTAGAATTTTGATATTAAGTGGCTTTCAGACAA
>WUAM01000431.1:103185370-103203911 GCA_024336885.1 Actenoides hombroni | reverse complement strand
GACAAACGAACAACAACAACTATGGTAGTAACAACAAACAGAAACCAGGCCCCCAGTGTCAGCCTCTCTCGGCCGCAAGCACTTTCCCCTTTGGCGCAGTTCATGCCCGGCCGGCAGGGCCTGGCGGCTCCCCGTGAGCAGGGAGGGCGCAAAGATCTCCCCGCGGCTGCAGGGCCGCTCCGGAGCCAGCTCAGGCCTCACGGGGTAATGGCCGACGAAAAGCTCGCTTCACAAACCCCCCAGCAGGATCCTCGGGAGACAGCAGGGATAGAAGGAGAAGCAGGAGACGCAGTGGGGACAACTTCTCTCCACCACGAGGGCAGCTTCGCTCTCTCCCGAAACAGGAGAAAAAAACAAGAGGGCGAGGGGCTCCACCCAAGCCCTTTTATTCAGCAGCTGGCTGGAGCCCTCCCTCCGTGGCCAGGTCCTCTGCCTCTCCCAAGTACCCACAAGTACAGCAGTTTATCTCCTAATAACAAGTATGGAAAAATTCCCCAAGAGAAAAAGGAAAACAAAAGAACTCCCAAAACCCCAACATACTTGGAACACCAATTTTCAAATATTCAGCAGCAACAGAACTAAAATACACATGCTTTCTATTTCAAGTTGTTGCTGTACACTGAAGCTCAAAACCTCTTCTGCAGAACTAGTCTCCACTTTATACTGATAGCAGAAGTAATCACTACTTGCAACAGAAGAAAAGTTGGGTTGGACAGGCTTGAAGTACTGAAGACCTTTGTATAGAAGGCCGTGAAGAGTCTCCAAACATCTGTGTATCAACGCTGGACATTCCTGAGACAAACTCAATAGTGAGTGACCAGTGTATTTTATTTGTGTGCTTGATGTCCTGTATTATGTTAATCTTGACTGTTTTGTTTATTTGGGGAAAAATTATAATGTAATGTAATTATAATGTTCTCAAGTAGTACTTACTGCATGAAGTTAAGTTCCTCACCTAGGAGTGTATATGAAAATGCACTGTCTGAGCTCATTGCAAAGTAGAAAGTGTTTTTCAGGGAAGTGATGCTTCAAATGAATCTGTTTGCATTTTAAAAGACAAGAAAATAAGGGAGGGTCTCTGAGATAAATAGTGATTACACAAGGCTGGATAGTCACAGAATGATGATGGCTAGTTGAAATTCAAATATGCTTGAAGAACTGGAAGACAATCTCAACCTAAAACTGTTGAGGAAATAATGGGCTTTCTGTGCTGCTCACAGTGATTCTGTCCAGAAGGTCCATCCAATAGAAATTAGTTCTAGTTCAACTAACAGTTTTTAAAGAGGCAGAATTAAATGTCAATCATGGGAATCCCTGAAGTTACAAGTATGACCAGAAAAAATTGTGCTCTCATTGAAAGCATTAGGTGAATTTTATGTTATGGAGCAAATTTTTTTGGGATTATTGGTAATGTTTAAAAGATTTTGAACTATAATAAGACAAATGGGTGTTTTATAGAAGTGGGTAGTCAGAATTTTGTTCATAACATGGATTTGATATCTTACATATATTGACCACTTCACAGTTGTTAAACTTTGCCAACTTCAGAAGCCAGAAGAAAGTTTTTACATAATATTTTTAATGATGAAAATACTGCAAATGCCAGTATAGGACTTAATTAATACAGTCTTGTGGGATGATTGTATAAGCTTTAAATACTCAATGAAAATTTGTCATGACAAACAAAGATGATTTTGTTGTTGTTGTTTTTAAATACCAAGTGTAAGTATATTATGACAACATGGTTAGAAAGAGATATGGAAATTGATTCCCTCTCCCCAGTCCTTATCGTAAATAGTATCATGTCATACTAAAATATCACTACATTCAGTTGATTCAGAATATGTAAAATGGATGTGCACTTAATCATCTCTGTCAGATAAATAGAGGCAACTTGTATCCAAATGTCTGTAGGTGCATTTTAGTGTCAATATTTTCTTGCTGATAAATTGTATATATGGATGGTTAAATTTGCAAGAGACACAAAGTTAGGTCAGAAAATACCACAGTGTTGTGTTTCTATAGGATATTCTCATCGTGGCATTTTATTGGGGGTGTGTATTTGGAAAAAAAAATACTTTTGGTATGCTTGAATAGAGGGGTGCTCATACAGCAAAGAATGTAAATTATGTATAAAAGACAGGAAGCCATGTCCTGTAGTCCAGATAGAATGGTTTTCAGGTGATGACTAAAACCACACACACACAATGCTACGTTCTAGGGAAGAAGCATAATTGTTTTAATTAGATGGGTATTGAATAGAAATATGAGTGTATGTTATCTCTGTCTATGTTGTTACAGCCTTGTCATTACAGATATCAGTAAGCCAAAAGGTCAAAAATACTTCAATGTGAAAAGGGTTCAGAAAAGGATTCCAGGACCAATTGGGCATTTGAGAAATGGGTGTTAATAGTCCAACTTAGTTTGGTCAAGGGGGGAAAAAATTAGATACTTGGACCTGTGTGCATAAGAGATTTTTAAACTTAAATGAACTTTAACATAGCAGAAAAGGTTTGACAGGGTCCAATATTGCCAAAGGTAAAAAAAACCAAAACAAATTCATACTGGAAAACAAAAGTTAATGTTTAATCCTGAATGTCCTTAATAAGTAGAACTGTATGTATAAGGCAACCGAGAATCTACTACATCCTTATATTTTGGATTATTTTCAGTCAAGACTGGATAAAACCCTATATATATATATATACTATATGATCTGGAAAAAAAAACACACCAAAAAAAACCCCCAAACCCACCCAAGAAACAAAATATTAGATATTTTTAGATAGGTTTACACTAAAACGTCATTTTGTAAGATGTTAGCCAAGCACCTTCAATTGTTTGCAATTATTTGTTTGAGGCAGTAGATTACTGCACAGAACTAAGGACTGGATTTAGTTAACTTTGGTTTTAGGTTTTGGAAAATATTTGACATCATAAGATATGCTGAATGATATTTCTTCTTTTAATCCTCATGTCTTGTCCTCTAGTTCAGTGGCCCAGATTTTTCCTATTTGCAAATTCTTATTCTTCTTCCAAAAAGTAGAAAATGAGAGAAGGTCACATTGTTTTAGTAAATTAGTTCCAGAAAGTATTTCTTGAAAAGAAATGGTTTTTAAAGTAAACAATATCCATTCCTCTGTTTTATTTTCATGGATATTTTAAGATTAACATTACTAATATTTTTAGTCTCATAGATATTTTTCCTTCAATTAAAAATCTTTTGACCCTTTCCATTTCATATCCTTTGTTAACTGGAATTTCAAGGTAAAAGCATGAATCTTATGTACATCACTAAACTTCCTGCTTTACATAAGGTAGAGATTAAACTCCATACTTTCATACTTGTGATGAAAGCAAACTGTCTTTTTAATTTTTCATGTCATTCTTAATGGCATGTTTTATATCAATTCTTTGTTACTCGAGTCTACTGTACTCCATGTTGTGTGCATATTAAGGACTAGAAACAACCAGTGTGTGGCTTTTGAGCTTCATGTTGCTTGTGAGTGGTTTAAGTGCTCTTCCAAACCAGGGTAGCACTGGGACTCTGATAGCTGGAAAAATGGAATAAAATAAATATTACATGGGAGGCAAAGCAAGCCATCAGTGCCAAATTCCTAATTCATTTAAACACCCTTGCTCTTTACTTGACTTTCACTGCAGACAAGTTTCCCTGAGCCGTTTCACATGTGACTTTTGACTGTTCTACACTGGTTTTTTGCCTCACAATCCATATTCACAAATGCAAGCACACCATGGTAAAAGGTTCATAAAACCAGTGAAAGAAACTTTTCAAGTATTTTTCTCACTACTTGAGTGGAAGTATTGGCATTCTGCAGAGTTCTTCAGCCCCTCTGCTGCCTCAGTCGATATAGTCAGTCACCACACAAGCAGGCTGCAAATCCACAGCTGTAAAAGGAAAGGAACTTCTCCAGTGTTTCAGAAGAATAAACAGGTTGTTTCAATAATCCACATATTTACTGAGCTACTGAGTTCTTATTCAAGAGAACATGCAAATAGATCAGTTACTATATCTAAATGCAAAATTGTGCATGTCAAAAAAAAATGGTGATAATGTTTAAAAAACAATGGGAGCCTTTAATACTAATGATGTGAAAATATTACCAGGTTTGGGTTACATTAATGCAGAAAGTATCAGTAGAACATACCATTAAGTTTTATATTGCATAAGGTTACCTAATCCTCCTCCAGGTTGGCTATCACTGGCAAAAAACAAGGTGTAAATCTATTCCTCACACTAAACCTTGCTCTGAGGAATTTGTTGTTTACAGAATTAGGGTATAAGTGATATGGCTTGTCAAACAAAAAACTCTAAACCAAAATATAAGTACAGTTACTGCAAATAAGAGGAATTAGTTTATGATTCAGTAATAGATATGAATCAAAAATCATCCCCTACTAAAAATCTCTTTCCTTTTCTCAGATTCATTCTATCTCTAAGTTTATTTCCTATTCAAAACATTTTCCTTTTTTTTTTGTTTCTTTTTCATTTGTTTGTTTGTTTGTTATTTGTGTGTTGGGGTTTTTAGGGAGGTTTCACTCAGTTTTTGTTTGTTTGTTTGTTTGTTTGTTTTTCCCCAAAATGCAAGACTGGAGATTGCTTACCTGACTAATTACAAATAAAATGTGTAGCAGGAATTGAATGTGGGATAAAGACATGGCTAAATGCAATTCAGATGCAATTTTTCATTGAAAAATTTCACTTAAATTATTTATATGTGAACTAGTACTGTCAAACAGTTTCTTTAAAAGTGAATATAATTTTTACTGGAGGTTTGCCCCCTTTGCTAACCCTAGTGAAAAATATTTAAGTAAAAATACATGCAAAACCATAATACAGTTTTTGAGATATCATCAGAGGTTGTGGAAGAATGATCCAAGATACATATTAATAACTGATAGTCTTGTCAAATCATGAAAATTTCAGATGATGTTTAAATGGCTAAAGCTAAAATCATCATTGTGAGCCAAAATTGAAGGAACTTTATTCAGAGAAAATAATTTGGCAAAGCAATATAGAGCCAGACCAAAGGCAGGAAAAAACCCCCCCACCAAACAGTTGCAGATGTTTAGAAGCACAAATTCAATCAACTGTATAATGACTTTGGTACCTGGGAGTCCATAATTAAGTGCTTTTATTTCAGAATTTGTTGCATAACATGAGGAGTTAACATTATATTAGAGGATAGGTGGATTTTCTCTTCAGTATTTGTGCTTGTTTCTGTGTATCTGTGCGTGATTTGGAAGCAGCTATGGCTATGCTGGGCCTGATCAGTGACATCCCTCAGGTACCCTGGGTGCAAACCTGACTTTGCAGCATGTTATAATAAATCCTTTGACGGGAGTAAGCAAAACCTAATTCTATGAAGCATATGTAGAAAGAAAAAGGTTAACCTTGCAGATTGTTTTCTCAAAACCTGCTTTTCCATATCATATATGTTCCAATAAAAATTGATAAAATGTTAGTTTCTCATAAATCTTGCCGCTTGAATGCATTAATTCGGTCTTGTCACATTCTGCCTGAAAAACTTGCATGTGTCTAGACTTATAAGACATGATTTTGAGTTCCAGTTTTCTCTGTAACAGATTTTGATTAGTTTCTGTATCTACTATGATAGAATAATTGTTGTGACCATCCTATGGCAGCAGATGTCCTGAGTCTTCTATCGGGACAAGTATTGTGAGAGAAGGATTGATTGCAGTGAATTTCTAAGGTTTTGCCTTTTAGCCAGCATTTTTTTTTATGACAGGATTTTAATTGTGTATTTAAAGTTTATAAATGGCATTTTAAAATATCTGTTGGGGTGTCTCCTATGAATTTTATTTCAAACTATAGTTCCCTTTCATCTCAGAATTTTTATGTGAGCATATAGGTGAAATTAGTTCTTCTCTCTCTGACTGAAGGTAAATGGGGAACTGTTGGATTTTTTTTTAGTAGTTCTTGAAATCATGCTAGGTAGCTCTCATCAGTTAGATGGAGTTGGGATGATGCTACAGAAGAAGTGAAGGCCTGCTGTTGTGAGAGCTGAACATGGTGGGCTGTTAAGCCTGTCAGTGTGGCTGGTTCATTGCACAGTACTGATGGTGATTACCCTGGAAGTCAATGACAATGAAGGTCTTGCCTTCTGTGGGATCTCTTTCTGCATAGTATCACCTAGTAATAACTACTTAGCCAGTAACCCATAAAAATTGGCTAATTCATGTAAACAGCTCACCACCCATGACAGAATTTTTGTTTTGTTTACACTTCAAGCACTGAGACCATAGTTTTGAACAAAAAGTGAGTTTAAACCATGAGGGTGGTGAGACACTGGAATAAGTTGCCCAGAGAGGTGGTGGAAGCCCCATCCTTGGAAGTTTTTAAGCCCAGGCTGGATGAGGCTCTGAGTAATCTGCTCTAGTGGGAGATGTCCCTGCCCAAGGCAGGGGGGTTGGAACTAGATGATCTTTAGGGTCCCTTCCAACCCTGACAATTCTATGATTTTATAAAACAGCAGCAAAATTCTTGAACTGTTCCAAAAATTCCTGGTTGAAATCCTTGCTTGACTTTGCAAGAGGTAGATAATTGCAAGGGTTTAAGCACAGGGTTAAGTACTGTGAGAGTAAACTGATCTTCAAAGGTCCGTATGCTGTGGGAAGTTACATCTTGTAATTACTTCCACTTTACTAATTGTAGGTAGGTCACTGGGTGCTAATGTCCCTTCTGCCTTGCTTGCTGCTCTCCCCAGAGTGCACAACTGTCTTGACCAACTAAGAGTCAAAAGTGTACCACTTCAAAATCATGGTTGGGATCATGTGCCGGTATCTACAGCGCTGTATTTAACGTAGCTGTAGGGTAGCGTCTCAGGAGAAGTTCAGTGGCTGAGGACTGGAGTCTCAGCTGCTGCAAGTGGGCAGATCACTAAAACTGGTGCAGCTTTGATAATTAACACCAGCTGACAGTCAGCTAAAAGGGCTCGAGTGTTACGATTTGTGTGTCTCGAAGTAGTAACACAATATGTGTGTTTCCATTATGCGCTCTAATGTAATTTGTGTTTCCCAGATGTGCAGGTCCTTGGGTGAAATCCTATTCTTATGTCTTGGACCCAAATATGTTCTTTTTTTTTTCTTTTTTTTTTTTTTCCCAGAAATAACAGTGTTGGTTGTTTTGGGGTTTTTTTTGCTTTCTCCCAAGAGGATGGGAGGAGAGATGAAAAAGAGGAGGGTTTTTTTTTGTACCTGGAACCAAATGGCGATATATTTATGTTGAACAGCCTTTGCTCAGAGATGTGTTTTTGCTGTAGTGCTTTCAGCCTTCTGTTTGTGTGGTCTGAGTTCAGAGAGATGATTTGCTTCTGTTTCCCACAAGACTAAGGACTAGCTGAAGATGTTATGGAAAATGTCACAGGAAGCAACACGCTGCGATGGGGAAAGAACACAAGAACGTTATGAGTAATTGTGCTGGAGACAGTACAGCAATAGCTCGAACTTGGCCGGAAAACAGACTTGGCTGGTGAAGCTCAGTGGATGACACCTGGACAACATTACACCATTGCTTATGCTCAGTGTATGCTGTGTCCTGTAAGGTGTGAAGGAAGGTGTATTTGAAGCTTATCATGAACAGATTTACTGAAGGAACAAGACTTAATGGCTGCATTTTTACTATGCAGAGACTCGTACAGGCCCACTGTCTACTGTTAAATTATGAGAATAGCCCTGGTGTGCCCTTTGCTTACATCAAATAATGCATTTCCAGAAAACTCCAAGGCAAAGTCCAGCACAGGTTGGGACAGCTTGTTGCACCCTTTCTGGTGCAATTCTCTCAGTTGTCCATTCAGCCTTGTACCTCTCACAGCTCACTGTAGGCTGCACTAGAGACAGATTTGCAAATGCTAGAAAAAACAACCCAAAACACCAATAAAGGCTTCAGAGCTGCTGCTTTATTATTTTTCTGAACAGTAGTCAGGAAATATAAAGTCCAAAATGTTTCTAGATAGGAATTAATTCAAACTTGTTGAAGACACTCAAAGTCCTCTGTTGATTTTTTATGTATGTAGGTAGGGTGACACAGCTTTCATACCTACCACATTAGTCTTGTGCCATGGCTCAGAATGGAGCCCCTAGAGTATGCTTTAATTTCACTGCACTATTAGAACAAAAATCCTGCCATTTGAATTGCAAAAAAAGTAGTCCTGAGTGCAAGCTGATATATATCAGCAGGAGCCCTTCAGAGAACATGAAACTGGGATGTGAATACTCTTGCTCTGGGTGGTATCACACTGAACTGAGGCTGTCACACCTTGGCAATGTCATAGACACAGACAAGTTACTTTGAATTTTGACATTAGTGTCAGCTTTGGGAACAAGAAGAGAAATCAGATTCTGTTTTCCTTTCTTTAATGTCTGCGGTGGAGATGCATTTCTTTTGAAAGGAGATGTTTAATTCTAATTCTTCCACCTGATGCATCTTCACGTAAGTGTACTCATGTAACAGAATGCATATTAGTGCAAGTTATTCAGGTTGTGTATTCGTGGAATATCTGACTTTTGGGCCTGTATAGTCATATGTATATAGTGGGATCAAAGTAAGGAAGAAGCAAATACAGACTTACAGAGATGCGCTGTTGCAATTATCAGGTGAAGGAAGAGACAGGAAACTAAAGGAACTTGGGTTGTTTAGTCTGGCAAGTATATGGAGAAGGGATGTGATTGTTCTGTATAAATATATCTGGGAAGTGACCAACAGGAAGAGAAAAAATTAATTCAAGCCAGAGAGTTGGCATGAGGTAAAAGGTTATAAACAGAGCATTGACAATTATAGGCTGGAAACAGAATAGTGAGATTCTCCATTTTGTAAGAGGGGCCCTAGAGGCAAGAAATCAAGTACTTTTGAGTGATGTGCTTTCTTGCAGTAAGAGGGTATGGATCTTTGGTCTGTCAAATAGGAGATGAGAAAATATCCAAATACAAAATTCAATGATATCTTGTGATTATGCTCACTGATGGTACTGTTCATAGGCATACCGAGATTGTGAGATGCTGAACAGGAAGAAAAGTTTCCTATAAAGGGTCAGTGTGCAGAAGGAGATTTTTAGCTTTTCTATTTCTGCTAGATTTAGGGATTTAGAAAGAAGCAAATTCACTCATTGAGTACACACTGAGTAGTAAAATTGTCTGCACACCTCCCTACTCTCAAATGGGTAGCTGCATCCAACTCAGATGTGAACAATTGCTTCAGTGGATATTCTGAGAACAGAAAAGAGTGGTTCTAGTTTTTATCCAGTTTCCAGGTTCTGAGGCTTTACCTGTAGCTGAACTCATAAACTTTAATCTCTGTGAGAAAACTTCCTTTAAGTTGACACCAAAGTGTCAACTTATTACTCCTAACTGGACAACTGATGTGTTTGTTAATTTATATATAGTATATTTTTAATATACAAGGAATGTAACCTTAATAGATTAGTCATACACTTGGTCATATGGTATAATGTTTAGAAAGTATCATGAACTCATTTTTTATTTGATGCCAGAACTTGCTTACAAATGGGCTTGACTCAAACATAATAGAAGATAATTTTTATTTTTACTTAGTAAACAGATCTAAGATTAAAATCTACGTTCCATGATAAAGGCAGTAGTTTTGTTCTAAGATAAATTCCAATTATGGAAATTTAGCATTTTAATGCTGGTCTGAACTGTCTCAGCTCACATTTCCTGACATTTTTGTTTCTGACACTTACTAATTTCTGCAGGCTAAAGTGTGTTTTTCCTTTGTCTGAGACTATCCTGGAAATCTTGTTGTTACTGCAACGGGACTTTTGTAACTATTTTGAAATTATTCTCCTTATAGATTCATAGACCTAGGATAAAATTACAACAACAACCTAAGCATCAAAATGACAAAGTAGGGGGAGAATGAAAAAGGATAAGTGCAAAGATGATGTCCATATATCTTAGTAAAAATCACAGCCATAGTGAGGGCATATGCTTCCCTTCAGTGGACGGTTTGATGCATGAGCGTCTTACACCAGAAAGGAAAAAAATGGAACTTCAGAGGGCCATTAATCCTTAATAAGGGTGCCAGTGATTGATTTTGGCAGGAAAAAAGTCAGGAAAAATGTGTCAGTAAACTATGTGCATGTCAGGTAAAACCTTATGTAAAAAAAAAAAAAATTCATATGAAGGGGAAAGTCACAACACAATTACTAAAGAAATTGATACAAGCTGAATGTCAAGGAAAAAGAGGCACAAGGTAGATATGAGGAATAAGGCATCAGGAAAGTAAATATGGCTCAATTAACTTCTAGAATCATAGAAAAATTTGGGTTGGAAGGAAGCTTAAAGATACCTAGTTCCAACCCCCAATTGAATGCCTCACTTCTGAGCTGCTAATTCACTAGAAAAAGTCAGGCAAAGTGGAACTGTCTCAATATGTAATACAATTCCACTAGGCAAAATGAGTGTTTAGTTTCAGCTGTTCACCATGAAAATCAACGTGAACATGCATGCAAGTCTCTGTAGGGAATTACACTGACTAATATCCCTTTCCTGTGTTTTACGTAGACAATGCAAAGACTTCTTTAGATTAACTGAATTAGATTCTGAACATTTGCCACCACTGATAACTGTCAATACAGTGCGATACCAAATTTCTGTGATTTTTCAAATCTTTGAAATATACAGTACAATATAATGAAATGTATTATCTACTACACATAAATAACTCAGAACATGTATAGTGCTTCTGACTGTCTTGTAGTTTTTAACTTATAAATGTCATACATTTTTCTTACAAGTTTTTTTGGTGGTTTTCTTGACGTATTGAAATCAAGACTGGATGCTTCCCAGAAGATGTTTTAGCCAAGTTCATGAGTGGATTAGGCTTAATACAAAGATAATACAATGAAATTATATGACCCTTGATCATTCACAGGCATATAGACAAAATGACTTGTGTGTGTCTAAGTGATGCAGCAGGTCACTAATCATTTCCCCTTGGATTATGGGGGCTTTATTCTGCTCCCCATCTCTGTCTTCCAGCTCCAGACTAGGTACACAGAGAACAAATGATCCTACTATTAAAGGCTGAGGCAAAGAAGGTGTTAAGTACCTCAGCCTTTTCTCATCCTTTGTCACTATATTTACCCCTGCATGCAATAAAGGATGGAGATTTTTCTTAGTCTTCCTTTTGTTGCTAATGTTCTATTTATAGAAACTTCTGTTACCGTCTTTTACAGCAGTAGCCAAATTAAGCTCTAGTTGGACTTTGGCCCTTCCAATTTTCTCCCTGCATAACCTCATGACTTCCTTGTAGTCCTCCTGAGGTGCCCTCCCCTTCTTCCAATGGTCATAAACTCCTTTTGTTCCTGAGTTCCAGCCAAAGGTCCCTGTTCAGCCAGACGTATCTTCTTCCCAACCATCTTCTCTTTTGGCACATAGGAACAGCAGCTCCTGTGCCTTTAAGACTTCCTTCTTGAAGTATGTGTAGCCTTCCTGGACTCTCTTGCCCTTCTGAACTGCCTTCCAAAGGACTCTGTCATGCTATCAAACTGTTCAAACACTAGGGGTTTAAAAGCGCAGTACAAAAATCAACTTCAAATCTGAAGATCATGCCATCTTATTAGAACGGATGTTTGGAAGGGTGGACTGCGAAAGAATAAAAAATGCTAGTTGGTAAATGATGAGTTTATATAATTAGATATATAAATAAAAATATCTGATGTTCACCAGTAGTACCCCACAGTTTGAGAGCTTTGTATTGTGAATATCAGTATTAAACCCATATATTTTATATAATAAAATTGTTCTCTAATACTACATGTATATAAGCATAATAAAAAAAGAGCTTTCTAGAGAGTTCTTAATATTTAATAGTAAACAAGACAGGAAACATTATTACGCTGCTCCATACACTTGATAATGTATCTATATTTTATTACTGTTGATCTGGTGGTTTCAGCCTATTTTGGAAAGGCCATTGCAAAGCCCTAGGATTCTTTTAATGAGAAATGACACAATGGAGGTGAGATTGAACTCTGTAAAATAAAGAATGATGTGGAGAAGATCAACGAGGAATGACTGCCTCTTGCAGTACAAAATCTAGGGGTGCCAAAGGAATATCCAGATATTTAACTTACAAAGCAAAGGTATAGCAACTTTGCCCTCAGCAGGGATTTAAACTGCATTTGAAAAAATACTCAATACATTTAAAGATTAAAAGTAAATCAGTTTCTTTAATGTAAAATGTTGGATTCCTTTGGTTAAATGAAGATTCCTACAATGGAGAGATCTGTGTTGGCAGTAGATCTAGATCAGCTTCAAGCCTTCCTGAAGTGAACTGTGGCTTCAGTGACTTATTTCTCTTCATTGACTAGAAATTAAGCTTAGTATGTTTCTGAAACTAAGAAGTTGACTATTGATATGTCAATATCTGTCTCTTAAGATCCCTGAGCTGCAGTTTGGTGAAGTGTATCAGAAGGAAAAAGCTCTTATCTGCCCAGCTCTTGTATTGTTTCTCCAATCTTCTACTACAGGCCACTGTCGTGGACAGGATATCAAGCTACCTGCACTTTCTATTGACATAAGCCAGTATGTCCTTTTTTCTGTTCTTCAAGTTGCAGGGAACAGGAGATGCCATTTCTGATCAGGTCTTTTCTTGCCAGTAGTTGTGAAAATTATGTTACAATTTTTCACATTGAGTCTCTAAGGTTGTATACTGAATGCTTGTTGAGAGAGATGTTTGGGTTACTAATTATTTGTACTTGGGCAGTGTGATGGAAAATTTCGTGGGCAGTTCTGAAAAAGAAGACCTTTCCTCTGAGACTGTTGATTCTGTTGCACTGCACGAATCAAAGCTGAGAGCTTTTCAATGAAATTTCTAGAGTACCTTGCTTTCCTTCTTCAGATCAGCTGAGAACTCAACGGCATTTACTTTGGAAATATAAGGCAAGAACATATGAAATAGTATCTTCAATATCAGAAAATTCATTAGTACAGAGAAGTTGTTATGGTCCTGTATGATAATATGTATTGCATCCTTTATAATAACCTCCATAACTGTATTTATCTGGATTGGTGTAATTCTTTTGGCTTCATCTGAAGTGGATTGTCCACAAAAAAGAAACTTATTTTTAGCTTGCTGATCATAGCATGTGCACACTAAGGAGAAATTCTTACTTCCTGTAGGATAACAAAAGACAGTAGAACTCGATATGATAGTACTGTTAGTGTTGCCTGTATTTGAGAACTATGTTTATATATTTCTCAATATTTTCCTTTGTTTTATTTACGTTCAACTGTGGTTATCTAGCTTAAACTAGCCTTTAGATGTCATTAAAGTGAAGGGAAAAACACTGACTTTCTAGTGTCAGTTACAGAATACTTGGAAATTTGCAATTCAGTCTATTAGGAGAGACATCACTGAGAATTATATTGAAAATCAAAATCTGTAATTCCTTATTTCTTAAGGAAGCAAGTCCTCTTTATTCATCTTTACATAGGTCTCAGTTGTATCTCTGTCGTATCTTTTTAATTAAGTTTCCTCATCTGTAGAGTTGCACTTATCTAATTATTTATCAGATTTTATATTGCAGCTATGGAATGGGGTTGTGGCCAAATAAAAAATTCTGAATTCAGAGAGATGCACTTACTAGAAATCAAGCATTCTGTGACTTATCAAAATCAAGAAATGTTTGCCAATAGTCTCCAAAACTAGATTAATCAGACACAACAGATTTCACTCTCATATGGAATCATACAAAATAATCAGCACTGCTTCTTAGTTAAAGCCAGTGGTGCTTCTGCAACAACTGCAGAATGTCTGTGACAACAAGGTGAGTTGTTGTTTGCCCTCTGAATGTCTGATTTTACTGCCTTAACAGGATTTATGGCTTAGTACAGCAATTGGAGTATCAAGTTTAAAGGTTCGTTATATAAGGTGATTGCTTTCCCTGCCCCGATTAAAAAGTTCTCCTTTGTATTTTTTACAGGTATATGTCTTTTTAGTTCAATTAGTCAGATAAATGGAGGTTAACTGAAAACACAGACTGCATCTCTTCTCATATAATCCAAAACAAACTACTTAATAAAACTACTATTTCTTAGCCATTCAGAGAGGCTTCCTTTATGTATCTATGATTTCAACAATATATGTTTTTCTGAAAAAGTAAGACAATGCATATCTGCAGAGTTTTTTTGGTCATATATGTTTCAAATGATGGTAAACAGTCCACTGAACACAAAGACCAGTGCAGAGATCTGTGGTATCTGGTAAAATCACTAGATCTCAACTAATTTATTGTAACAGCTCCTTTGCTGTGGATATATAAAATTCATATGAAACTCTATGTGCAAAACTGTTTCAGTGCTGGAAGAATGATGGAGAAGTTTATACTGGGAGCTAGTGAAAAACTTCTAAAGTACAATGTAATCATGAGGCACAGTCATCATGGATACACAAAGGGAAAGCCCTGTTTAACTAAGTTGATACTTTTGTATGATAAGATCACCTGCCTAGCGAGTGGTGGATGTAGTTTTCCTGGGTTTTAGTAAGGCTGTTGGTACTGTCCCTCATCCTTCAGGACAATTTGTCCAGCTGTGAGATGAGCAGGTGGTCAGTGCACTGGGTGAAGAACGGGCTGAACAACAGGGCTCAAAGGGTTTCAGTGAACAGGGCTACATCTGTCCAGCAACCAGTTACCAGCGGTGTTCCTTAGGGTTCAATTCTAGGGCCAGTTCTGTTCATTCTTTTTATCACTGATCTGGATGCAGTAGTTGAATGCACCCTTAGGAAATTTGCTGATGACACCAAACTGAGAGGTACTGTTGACCTTCTCCAGAGGCAAGAGGTCTTGCAGAGTGATCTGGATAGATGAGCATTGGGCAAGCATCAGTGGCAGGAAATTGAAGACGACCAAATGCTGAAATATGCACCTGAGACAGAGTAACACCAGGCAGAAGTCTAAACTGGGAAAGGAGTGGCTGGAGAGCATCCCTGCAAAAGGAGTCTGGGGGTGTTGGTTGACAGCAGTCTCAACAAGTGACAGCAGTGTGTGCCTTGGCAGCCAAGAGGGCAAACCACATCCTGCAATGCCTTAAATGCAGTACAACCAACTGGTTAAAAGAGGTGATTAAACTGATGTATTTACCACTGATGGGGCCTCTTTTGTGAAAAACAGATCTTCTGTGAAACAAACAAAAAAATTGAATGCTCTGTCTTGCCTATACCCCAGTCTTCCAGCCTTCTGTGTCCTAAAATAAGGGTAAGAGAAGATAAGGAAAAATATAGGAAAAAATTTCCTATCTGGAATTCAGAGTCACTCTCAATTATTGTTTATAACTATGTGCTAAAACTAGTACTGTTAAATGCAAATAATATTCTGTATTCCCCAAACCACATTTATTCATTTGAAGTTAACCAATGACTTTCTCACTTAAAAGGATTTGGTAACGGGATCTGAGAAAAATTGCCACATAGAACTCTGTCACTTTTGGTGACACAGGCAGCTGATTCTGAGTTGAATTGAGAGTAGGAGAGAGACCTTTTGAGCATCCATATTCTCCCCCTGAGGTTGTTTCTGTAGGTTCAGACCAGCAAGTAGGTGTTGCAAAACATGGTCTTTCAAGTGGCTTTTGAATCAGTTGAAAGTGTTAAAATATCACATACACATTTGACAGGACTGTTACCACTTGCCAGTAACAGTAGTAGTAATTCCAAAATATATTTAAATATGACTACTGCAGTTGTTTCCACAGAGCACAGCATCTCTAAAGAGCTGGTTTATGGCACCATTGAGGCTCGCCTGTTTCTAAGGCTTGATGATCAATCTGAAAATCAAGCAGAGGTGTTCATATTTTCTGCCAAAGAGCTGGAAGTGTGTATTTAGCTTTTACAGGCATTTGGAGCCTTGGAGTTGTAAAAGAGACTGGTTTTTTGTGATGTTTATGTAACTAATTGATTCTCCTGGTAGTGATGTAGCTATATCCTGTTCTATGCCCAGAACTTCAGTATAGGATTGGCTGAGAACATAAGCTAAGCCGCTGATGGCTTCAGTGAAATGAACTAGTAAAGGTTTTCATTCTCACCAAGGTGGACATATCATACAGCATTTTTATATGGTTCTTTTGACAAAAATGGAAATTTCACATCCTAGACTATAGAAGTTTTTTTGTTTGTTGTTGTTTTGGGAGAAAACTTCATAATAGTTCAAAGGTTCTATCACAAAAGTTTATGTATCTCTTAGGACTGAAGTACAGATCTTGATTTGAGGTCAAAGAAGTTCCTGGACAAGTGCGAGACCACAAATATAGTGTAACATTTACTTCATCTAAGTAATGTTTGCAGACCTAGACTGGACAGAGCAGAAATGTCTTTTCTCTGCTTGTTTGTTATTGTTTGTACAACTATTCGTGGGATTATTTTTAAAGCAAATGAAAACACAATTAAACATGGTCTATATTGTTTATTTATGAAGGAGTTAAAATCTTTGGGAGAAAGAACTTTCTTTGCCATATCATATCTGGCAACATGTGAGACAGAATTTGTTTCCAAGAAGCTGCATTAGATGGATTAACAAATAACACAGCAATGGGGGAACTAAATAAGAATCCACATCCTTCTTAATGCAGCCTGGCTTTAAACAGGGAGATGAAACTGTGTTGGGCCATGCCTTTCTGATGCATTTTAAAGCTTGAGGCTGCTTCTGAGGGTTAACCAGAAATATGTCCTATAATGAAAGGCTTCTTTTAGAATTGTGGGTTTGATAACTTTTGTTTGAGACATTAGGATTCAAATTGTTTTCCACTAAATATTTATTCCTTCTTCCAACTTCTAGTCCTTCTGTGCCTAAGCCCATAGTGGAAATTAGTTGGTAAGATTCATCTTTATATTTCATGGAAGAAGCTGACCTAGTTAATCATGTCCATTCTGTTGAAAATTCAGCCATCTCATATATACTCTTTCCAAATTCGGTTTAGTGCAAGTCCTTGGTTTTCTTCTTATTGACCAAAATTACATTGAAAGAAGCACTTTGAATTTTGCAGTAGGATAAAAATGATCTTTACTGTCCAAACCTCACTATTATGCTACTTCTAAAACTCAGCTCTAAGGCGAGATCTGAATTTCAGTTGAAAAGATGAGTGCAGACATGACATCTTATGTCTGAAGTAACAGTGAAGCTCTAACAATCCAATCTAGCAGGGCACCATGTTGCTTATTCATCCCTTGCACTCCAGAGCTCTCTTAACTGAAATTATGTTGATTTCTTTCTTAATCTGTACCTTCAGTTACAACAGATAGACACCCTCCTGGACTGTACTTGACTGAATTGCTATATAAAACTATGAAAAAAATCCATCATGCATAATTTATAAAATTAAAAGTTCATTTTGTTTTGTACAGTCTGTGATCAGCTCACTTTCTAAGCTTGTTCATGATTAAGAATTAGTTGAGGAAATGACAGAATTTTGCTGTGTAATGCATAGTAAATGCTGTTTCCAAAGTTACTGTTGATTTGCACGGTGTCTTTTCCTTCTTTGACTGGATTTGCATCATAGTATTAAAATGAGAAAAGTGACTCAGTAGCACTGGAAGTGTGGAACTGATTCCTGGCATTCTGTAAAATGTTCTTAATCTTCGGTATTTGCTTAAATACCCTTCCAATAGCACAAGCAAATAAAAGTCATAAGGACAGAAGCTAAATAAACTACTAATGTTATTTTTCTTCTGCTTCATCTAATTATTCCTAGGAGTTCTTCATTCTGCCCCAGAAGGTGATCTATCCTTCCATCTGAATTCAATTAATTCATCAATTAATCAGGAAAGCTGTATCTTAATGAGGCTCACCCACACAGTGGCTTTCCATTCACTGCAGTTCTCATGTTAAACTCAGTAATTAGCACAACAATATAAGTTCATGTTTGTTTCTTTTCAAGATGTTCCCTCAAGTATCTTCTTGCAAATGAGCACTATGGTTCAAGGATTTTCTGCAGAATAAATAAGCTATAAAAGTCAGGAGGAGAGTGTTACCCACAGATACGGTTTCTGCATCATAAACAGGATGCAGGAGATGGAATGCAAAACAGAACTATAAAGGGAATGTCTCCTCAGGAGCAGTGCAAAAGGATAAACAAAATATATTTAAAACCTCAGGGCATGTCAATGCAAACAAACAAATGTAAAGAACTGATGGCAGCTGCTAAATTCTATCAAAGTGGTATTGTATCTGAACATCTAAAAATTCTACATTTGTGTAAATGGAAGAAAATGTCACTGACCAAGCATTCAGCCAAAGCCAGTGCACTATGGGAGAAATTAAATGCAAAGTTTCTTGCTTATCAGACAAGAATATCGTGTCCAGAATAGAGTTCAGATTACATGCTCATAGAGGCCCTGAGCTTTCAGTAAAATGAGGTAGTTACTGGAGGGGTTAAATTGTCACAGAGGAATATGGGGGAACATAGAATCGTAGAACTGTCAGGGTTGGAAGGGACCTTAAAGATCATCTAGTTCCAACCCCCCTGCCATGGGCAGGGACACCTCCCA
>WUAM01000431.1:103165595-103181124 GCA_024336885.1 Actenoides hombroni | reverse complement strand
AAAATAGTCAGCCAGATTATTTATATGAATGTAAATGTAATGTTTATATATGCATCTCTCCAATTCTCTTATAAATGGAATATTTTACACTACTATTTAAAACCATCAAAAAAGAAACAGGGCTCATTGTGGCATGCTGCTTCTGGTAGGCTTGTCACAAAAAAAAAAAACCAAATGAACAAAATTAGCCACTTGGTTGTTTTACAGAACAAGCTACCAAAAATGTAATCTGCAACTGTGAAATGTTTTGATGCATTAATTGAGAAATTGTTAACATTTCATATGAGAAAAGAAGTGTTCAGAGGGACTGAACAAGTCAGGGACTTTCCCTTCCTGAAAAATTGCCTTTGGAGTGCAAGCATAATGAATCAGTGTAACTTACAGCAGCATATGGTATTCATCAATTCTACAGTTTGCTTTTAACTCACTGGGAAGGCTTAGGACTTTGCATGAAGTGTTTGGAAAACTAGCCAAAGACAGATGAATAATTCTCTCTCATTTATCAAGAATGTATACCAAACCAATCCCTTACCTTACACATAGAGCAGTAGTATACAAATTGTTTATTCACATATATTTACATATGTTAGAGCTCTTTGATACAAACGCTTCAAATTTGAGCTAAGAAAAATATCTGGGGTTTGGAGTTTTTTGTTGCTTTTGAGGTTTTGTTTGCCTTTTTTTTAACTTTAATCAAGTCATATTTCAGTGTTTTGTAAATTGTTAAGTTTCCAGGGATCAGATGAATTTCCATCATATGTTCTTTAGTACAACCTTGCTAAGGCTGGAATTTTGCTCATATTTTTTAAAACCTTGCATTAGTGCTGAAGTAGACTTTGAAGCATTAGATGTATTCACAGAACAGGGACAGCAGGCAACAACACATTGTTCTTTCCTACAGACCCCCATTAAACCATATCAATTCCAATGGAGAGGGATCATTCAAAGGGTAACAGTGGTGTTTTATTCTTTCTACACATATAGTCTCAACTTCTGTGCTGAGAAAGGATGACATCACTGGCTGGCAGACAGGGAGTGTGCCCATGAAAGGGGTACCTGTGCTAGAGGAGCCTGGGGTACTGGTAATCCCCAGCTGCATTACAGCCCCTTCGGTTTTGATACTTGCTGCAGACCCCCTATAATGCTGGACTGATATTTTACATCTGTGGGGTGATATTCTGGGGCCTTCCTCCTGCTTCAGGGCCTATCACTTTAAGATGGAGTCAGCTTGACCCACTGTCTGTGGCACAAGGGTGAAAGAAAGACCTGAGGCTACGTTAGAGGGTTAATCCTATAGGGTTAGCTCTTGGTTGAGTCACCATCCCTGAATGCGTTTAAAAACCATTTTGATGTGGTGCTCGGGTGGTTTAGCAGTGGGTTGTTAGAGTTACGTTAGGTTGAGGGTTGGGTTAGGTTGAGGTTGGATTTGATGATCTTGAAGGTCCTTTCCAACCTGAGCAATTCTGTGATTCTGTGACTAAAGGGGTTCTGGATCAGAACACTTGGGTTTAAAATTATTCAGGAATATAAGCCTCAGAGATAAGCAAATGGTTGCATGTAAAACAGGTGAAGTTTGGTTAAAAACCCGTACTAAATGCTATCTATTTACGTAACAGGTTATGCATACATCATACATGTACTTGAAACATACTGCACCCATGTCCAGTGCTGTTCTGACAAGTTTTTGTGAGATGCAGGGAGGCATTACATGATTGGCTGCTACTCTAGAGGTGAGCAACTCTACAGTCCAGGGTGTGCCAAAGTACAAGGAAAATGCTGAATCACAGGTGGCTTTTTGTCATCCTACGGATTTTGGAAGTCAGGTCTTGCAGTAAAATCTGGCTCACCCCTGTGCATCTTTAGCATTTTTGAGACTCTGTGTACAGAGCTTTAAAATGGAGATAAGTTAGCTTATCCCCTAGAAAGCAGGCTTTATGCATATACAGATAATATTATAAAGTGGCAAAATGGGTTTAGAAGTGAATAGTATACTGGTTAAATTAATACTAGCAGGTAATTGTTGTTAATACTGAAGGCGCAGTAGTTCAGAATCCTGAAATTGAAATGCTGTTGCAGACTAAACTGCCACATGGCAAATGTGGCCTGAAAAACAGTCCTATCACTTTCCAGATAAATACTGCAAGGACAGTACACAAAAGGTGATAGAAATGAGATGTAGAGAGTCCACAGTTAAAAAAATTCCATACAAATTAATGTGTTTAATCTTCAAAATCTTTGTGTTCTGCCTTCACTTATATATATACTGTTCCACTGGCTTCAATAATATTGTCCAATTGTAAATCAGAGGTGATTTTTAAAATTATTGTTATTATTTTCTTGTCAATGCAATCTTCATAGGTTATACGTTGGAATTTTCTAATACCTGTCTCTGCAGATTCTGGGGAGAAAAATCTTTGTTATATAAAAATACATGATGTCTGTGATGCCCTGCATGTCTGACTAATTTCCAACAAGCACAGCTTCTATAATTTTTTAAGTCCTATGTAGTATCTTAAAAAAACAAGGGTTTTGGAAGTAAAGACTGTCCACGTGACTTTTGAGTAAAGAGCTATCTGTGCTACACAGAGCGTGGTGGTTCATGAGAGTAACTGAACTGCAGTTACAGTTTACGTTAGGAATGAAGTGTGGAGCCAGATAAAGTCAGTGATCATCTCTCAGCCCAGGTTGGAGGCATAGAGATAGCTGAGACACCAGAACAGTCACTAACAAACTCCACAAATGCATGCAGTAAATGCAGGATGGTATATTATGAACGTTGAAATGCAAATTAAATTGGGATAATTTTTCATCACGTCTTATTATGGGAAAATTATTTCAAAGGGTTCTGCTGTCTTTAGGGAAATGCACTAATTTTAGATACTGAATGGTTTTCCCTTGAACTGTGGAGCAATTGGCCTTGAGTGGCACAGGAAATGGTAAAGGGCAACAGCCAAAGCTGCTGGAAAACAGCTGATGTCTGAATTTTCTGAGCAAAAGTACAGCTGCAAAATGCTTAAAATTAGCAATGTTTAACGTACAGAGTGATCTGGGCCAGCTCCTCCACAGATGTAAATCAGTCTATCTGTTACTGCAGCGGCGTTCCTCTGACTTACACCGTTGTAAAATGTCTAGGAAAAAAATAGTCAAAACATCTCTCAATTGTTTCTCTGCAGCTGAAGATCAAGATGCTCAGTCTTCTTTAGTTTTACATAAACTAGCTCTGCTTGATTGCCATCACTTTCAAGTCTCATGGTTGTGACTACAAAGAGAATCAGACCTGTTCATGTTGTCTCATTTTAAATTGTCTTCCTTGATTATTTGGCACTGGTATGATACTCTCAACCACTGCAATTGCTGTTGCTAAAAACCAAAAAAGTCAGATAACCTACTGGTTTCATGCATTTCTATGCATTAAAAAGCCCCCAAAGGTTAACTGGATGTGTAAAACAATAATTTGCAATGATTTTATAAAGTAGTGTAATGAACACATATGTCCTATTGTGAATTATCCACAGTGTAGCTGGAAGTTCTGAAATAATCAGAGGAAAGGATAGCAGTGGTACACAAAATTATTCCAAGATCTAAGTTGTCCTCTGATTAGTGTTTAGCAGTTGAAGTTGCAGATGCCAGTGATGCTAATACCGGGTTCCTACTAACTAATAGGACCAAGGAATACAGGTTTCTACTGAAGAACAGATGATCAGTGATGCAATGATAGCAATATGCATGTTTTAGGATAGCATTTATCCAAAGGACCTCTGTAATAGATGTCTAGAAAGATCTAGATAGGGAATTTTCTGATGAGACACTTTCCTACTAGTGCATATTCTTGTCTGGAAGCGAAACACTTCAGAAGCATCTTTCCAGCTATTAATTAAATGTTTGTCAGGAAAAGATTCTCAGCTCCAGAAGGGAAACTGCTCAAAAACAGAGAGAGAAATCCTTAGGTTGGCTGGATTGCCTACATTTGTCTCTTTTTGCTGTTTTGAAATTTGTATCAATATAGAATGGATTTTTTTTTCTTTTAATAATAATCTTGGAAGTTTCAAAATGTGAAAATAATTCCTTGGCCAACTGTTCTTAAGATAGAATAAAACAGATTAAATCCATGAAACTTGAAGAAAAATTGAATATTATAACTTGGTTGTTTAAGAGGAGGTTTTAGATATCAGTTTGATTTTTCAGACAAAATTAATTCATTTTCAATAACAGCAAATAAATAATACAGTTTTTAGAAAACAGTAATCTCAGAGAAATAACGCTGTGGGCAAGCAGTATCAATTAACAGACTGAAAATAAGGCAAGGTACTTCCAGCAATGCATAGGAACTGAAGATTACAAATGTACATAAGGCAGTCAGGCTGCTGCAACTGTGCCAGCTGGTGCCAACAGCTTTTGGAAAATGCAAAAACGAAATATTTATTAATTGGGAAACTGGGTGTTACTGTGACCTCCATGGGGGAATAAGAAGCAAGTAGCACCGAGAACAGCAGTAGCTTTCCTTTGAAAACACATACTGCTTTTCAACTCCAGGTCGTAATTGTGTCGTTGTTGTCGATATTTAAAGCTGTGAAAAACTGCAGCGCTATACGTGAAGACTTTTTGAAGTGTTGATCTGTTTATGCTGAATAATCATGAGTTCAGTTCTTGCTGTGTTTTCAAGTATATATTAAGCTATCAGTAAGAGGCTTCAGGAACTGCTCTTACCAGTGAAGAGTTTCTTAAAAATAAGCTTGATGTTTATTTTTTGTTAAGTGCCATTCAACTCCTTATGTTCTCTTTTTTTTTTTCTTTTTCTACAGTAGGATTCAAACAGGAATTAACTATCTGTGCTTCATCTTTTATGAGACAAGAGCATATATATACCAATCTAATACTTATGAACGGCAGACAGAACATACCAACACTCTTAGCAAATAACAAAAATACTTATTTAGCAGGTTTAGGAAACCCTTCAAGTCTGTCTCTTCAGGAAAAATGCTGTTAGTATGAGTCATTAATGAAGGTAATGCACATCATAGAGACCAAACTTGATTAATGTTAATTTGTTTTCTGAAATAAAAGAAAGTTTATTTGAAGGTAAAGAATATCACAGAGTAAAATTCCTTCCTGTTTTTTTGTTTGTTTTTTTTTCCCCTAGTTTGCCATGATGTGATTTAGATGAGTTCTGTTTATGACAAATCATTTGTCAACATTTCCTTGCAAATTTCCCTTTGAAGAATTAAACCATTCTTGCTGTGGAAACTTGCTTTACTGCTTCTCCAGCTGCCAGCTTATTATCCCTCTGTCTTCTCTGTCTTCTCAGTTTTCTTCAAAACAAAATACATTTCAAGCTTTTTCAGTCCAAGAGATTATGCTAGAATGATTGTAACTGCTAGAATGATCTGCTCTGTTTACATTTCATGTCTGTTAAAACAGCATATCCTGAGTTTTTCCTACTGATTTTAATAAATGTTGACTTTTTTAGCTACAGTGCTAGTTTATGCAGCACGACTTCTGGTGCTTCTCAAGGTGATTTTTAAACTAAACCACTTTCTCTACGGTTGCCTCTGTGATCCCACCTTTCTGGCACACCTGAGAAGTATGAATGGCTGTGTGGGGTAGAAGGGGCTGCACAAGCTGCTTCTACTGCCAAGAATTTGTATATTAGACAAGGACTTGAAAAATATCTTCTGCACAGGCGGCAGTAAGCACTGTGGCAATTAACAACCCACCTCAAATCTTGCCTTCTCTTATTCCAGAAAATATGAAGTGTTTTCTATGTGGGATATGTCATGGCACACTGGTAACATTGCAGTGACTGTTGTGCTGAACATCTGAATAGGAATTTAATCTATGCAAATAATTAGCACAGTTCTCTCCAATACTTCTGTGTTGGGACATTGGACGTCAGACACTAGTATCTTGTTCATGAGAAATATAAGGAAAAACTCTTTAAATTCCAAATTATTTATGTTATGATAGCTATCCTACCTGCATGCATATACTCTTGTATACTAAAATTATCCTGGAAATGAGTTTCACACCTACTTTTTCATGTCAGCAGTACCTGATGTTATTTCTGCACTATGTGGGTAGAGAAATCTGAGATCCTCTGCTCTAAAGGTGTTGCACCGATCTAGTCTATCGTGTATGTAGACTTGATTTCAAAGGGGAAGGGGTTTTTGAGATTCAGGATGCAAGATGACTTACTTCTCATGGTTGTTCTAGACCTTTGTTTCAGCTCATCTGGTTTTTCCAACTTCAAACGTAGGATTTAGCATGTTTCACGTAGGATCAGACAAAGTCCACATTTTTTCACAAGGGAAATTTCAACTGTGCTTCTCCTCTGAATTTTCCACTCAGCCCTTTCCCAAAGTGGAGCCACCTTCTCTTTCCCCATGCAGTTCTGCCATATTGCCTGTGATTCCCCATCATCCAGAAGTACATTTGGCAAGGTGGCACAGTGGGGTCTTTTGCTGTGGGTTATTTGCTTGAGCCCTTAAGCAAAATATTCAGAAGAATGAAGGAAAATGTTTACAAAGAAACCTGTGGAGCCATCCACAAAGAGGTGGCCTGCTACCATGTTTCAAATATCTTCTTTAAAGAACCTTTGAACCTCTCAGAAAGGTAAATGAACACTCACCTCTATGTGACAAGCCTCTCATCCTTTTTATAAAGCCATTAACATAGGTTTCTAGTTTCCTTTCTTTAAAGCTTCATTAAGTTTCAAGTATAAAAACACTGGCTTAAGGTAATACTGTCTTTAGGCAGTAAAAGCCTAAAACAAAAAGCCTCCCTATCAGGCAATGTGGTCTAAGCCAAATGGAGGACCTCTTTTTAATATTTTGTGGTGAGCTGCTGTCTGCAAGTCTGCAAAGGTTTTATTTAGCCTCTTTCTTTGTGTGTGGAATGAGCAAAGTAGAGGCTGTATGTTGAAGAAAAGATGAAAACAATACATTTTTTACCAGCCCAGCTTAGAATATATCTAGATATGAATACAAAGAAAGTGGAAATCACAGGGAACTTAGAAATCAGCCCCAATTCATTCCTTGCATATACTAACACCTAGATTCTCAGCATTAAAGCAAATGTCGGAAACAATATTTATGTTACGATATCCATCCCCATCTAGTGTCTGTGATTGTTATTAGCAAAATCATCCATCTCTATTACCTCCTTCTGATTTCTCTCATCTCCCTTGCCTCCACTCTAGCACAGAAAAAAGTCTGCTTTCTGCATAGCACTGTTTCCACTACTGGTAAAAGATTTTTTTTTTAAGGAATTGGAGTCTTTTGGACTTTGTGGCTATACTCCTTTTTCACTGTCCTCCAGGAATTAACCGATCTAGATACTGAATTAATAATGAATCTCTATTAGTTGTTAGGCACCATTCGTTCTCAGCCTCTTGCATCTTCTAATACAATGACTCCTAAGTAATTCACAACTTTTCAGTAGTTTGCAAATCAGTACCTTGTATTTGTATGAATATGAACAAATGAACTGGCATCAAACATTTTCGTGTCGTAGTACTTTTCCTTTTGATTCTTAGATGCATGTAGAAGTCATAGCATTTTTGTTAAGACATTTGAATGTAACGACAATTTAAGACGAGCTAAAATAAAAATACAAAATTAAAATCTTGAGCATTTGAAAAGATTTGTGCCAAGAAAGGTAAAAGCAAATTTGCTTATCTGAGTGTCTGAAAATACAGCAAAATTGTCTGTCCTTAAAGTAAATAACCACACTCTTCTGTCAACTGAAGTAAGGAACGTACAGTTCAAGTTATTCCAAAGGAAAGAAAGATTATATCAATAGCTAATAAAATATTACCATTTGTGATTCTCTTTGATGGATATTTAATGTGAAAAAACACTTCTGCCTCTCACAGAAATGTGACTTACTTTATCTATATAAAATTACATTATTGGAACTAGTTTTCAATATCAGAAATAAAGTAACTTTTAAACCCCGTGGGACTGAGTGTTGGATGCTTTTTGGTATTTTTTTAAAGATTTATCCCCTAGAAAGAATTTTATCTCTCATTTGCAATTATTTCAATTTTTTTCTTTCTTTTTAAGGAGAAAGAAAGTGAGGATTGTTTGTTCTCTTTTTAAATACATCCACTCGACTGTTTTTTATAGAATCTTATTGTACGTGGACAATTTCTCTTGTAGATCAGGGCAATGTAAACATCTAGAAAATTCTGGAAAGCGTATCTCAGTTTACAGAAGACACCAGCTATTATGCACTAAATGCCCTAAATCTAGTGATTTTGTGTGGCCTGTGTACAGCTTCTATAAAATATGTTAATCTTTTAGAAGGCTTCAAGAAGGGTTACAGTACTGTTCCTTTTTTAATTTCCTAATTATATCTTTGCCTTCTGTTTCATTATTCCACCCTTTCAACAAGCTCCACCATTAAGGATATACATTTACCAGAATATTTCATTGGAAGCCATAGCCATAAGCTATATTTCTGCTCTCTGATCTTCAATTAAATGATAGCTGTGAACTCCACTTACGTCTTCTGGGGCTTGGAATATGCATTCTAAAATTCACTTCTCCATGCTAGATTTCTCACAATTGCTCTATATTTCCATTCAGCTGTTACTCCTCTGTTCTCATGAGATTTACTTTCAGGCATTTTAAGCATTGTTATGAAATGGGGAAAAGTCAAATTAAGTTGTAAATGAAATATGTAAACTTTCTTGGTATCAGGATAGAGGGTGATCACTGTAGCCCTTGAGCAATGTGGCCCCAAAATAATCTTGCATATCTAGAAAATGGATCAAAAATCTAAGCTGCGGGAAAGAACAAGAAAAAAATCCAGGCAAAAGCAAGAGAAAATATGCATATGAAAAGATGTTGGGAATTGTGCTTAACACACTCTGAGTAAATAAGAACTCCAAAGAGAGAATAATGATGAATTTTATTCTTTAGTCACATTACATCTTCATCCAAACAGAAGTAACAATGGAGATAATAGCTCAGCAAGGGATTTTTTCATATGAAGAAGTTGTTTAGTCAAAAAAACATGGGGGATTTTCTTGGAAAAACTGTCTGAAAAATCACATCTAATATTCTTTTGTTTGCTATAAGGATTCAGCACTGACCACAACAGATTAGGAGAACTGAATTGCCATAGAAATGCTGGATTTTCTCAAAACTTTTTGTCATGGTAGACAAATCTTCAGAAATCTTGGGATATAGTTTGCAATAAAAAATCTTTACTGTCCACAAGATTATCTTTTCTGTCTGAATGGAGTTTATACACACACACACACACACATACATCCCCCTGCAATTTCTCCTAATTTCTTATTTAGTACTCTAATGTAGTAACAGTGTGACCTTTTTTCATCGTAGGTGCAATCAACTTGTAAATATAAGCATGGTAAAATAAAGAAAAGGATGGGCTTTTTAGTATTCCTGAAACAGTCCATATTATATTTGGAAGAACTTAGACCTGGGTGAAATGTAGGGCTTACTGTTAGATAATACTGGCAATAAAAGGTATAACATTCATGCTTTGGGTTATTTCAATGAAAGAGACCATCTAGAAATGTTGTGGCTTTCGGAAGAGAGTTTAATCCTTTCTTTTTAAAAAAAAAAAAATGCTGGAAGTATGAGTCCCAAGTTTCCTTCCCTTCCTCTCTACCCACTGAGCTTTGAATATATGATGAGCATTGATCTCCAGGCGTTACTCTGAAAGCTTTCTTTTTCATATTTTATGACAAGGAATATTTTTATCCATACCATAGCAGTAAAGTTCCATATGATCAAGATGTAAATGTATTTTGTGAAGAATATATATAAGGACAAGTAAAAGAGGCGTCTGTGTTTATAGCACACTGCAAGGTTTTGGAGCACCCTTCCTTAGGATACCTTATTGTTGAACAGCAGAATTTGCACCCTTAAAATGGCACAGAGCTTGATTTCATGTTTATACTGTCTTACAGAGTTTGGCTCTATGGCTTGTTTTGGAATGTGACAACTGAAACAAGGAATAAAATGACCTGAGGATTAATACAATGCTGTGCTTCTTAAAAGGTTTCAGACATGACATAAGTACATACTTTATTTTCCTTGTGATTATTAAGCTGGTGTAGAACCACAGCATGAACAAACATGTTTAGTTGCTTACACTACGCTGTCCTTTGTTCATGTTGTGTTCTTTCTGAATTACTCTGGATTCGAGCTATTGAAATCTGCAAGGCTCACCAGGGAGAAAATAATTAGCACTCATAGTCATTACCAATACTATTTCCATTTGTATCTTAAATGTTTGCTTTAAGCAATTGTATAAAGATGCTGGGTTCTGTTAAATTTTTGCAATCCTCTAATGAGTTGTCCTTGAGAACTCACAGATTAACATGGTTTGGAAGCTGTATCAAATTAATGATTATACTTTCTTACATTTCCAGACAATGCGCAAGATTTTTCCTCTGCTGCAGATGATGACAAATTTCCCTCTGACTTTACTTTCTGTGTTATCAGTGACCTCAGTGAAGCAAAACTACTGAAAGAAGGTAAGTTTTACCTTTCTTACACTGCAATTATTCACATGTCAAGAAACAAAAATCCATAACACATTTTTTTTAGCCCCATTTGCCTCAAAAAACCCCACATAAAATGAAAAAAAGAAAGCAATAGTGTAATATCTGGAAAAAAAAACCCAACAAATTAATTAAGAGATGAATACAGACTTCAGTATTTTTAAAATTTTATTTAAACCTAGTTGAAAAGAGAAAAAAAAATAGATATCATTACTAGTAAGTCTAAGTGAGAAGTGAAAGGAAAGCTAAGAAAAATAATTGAGCTTTCATATGTGTGTAATGGTATAGTAGGAGTTTGTGTGGTTTCTCTCAGGAATGAAGTAACATATCTGAGGTGCTTTGGGGCACTCTTCCTGACTCTAGCTGGCATCTGATAAGGAGAAAAGGACACAGACCTGTCACTGTTGCTATTTAAAGAGGTAATGATAGAGCTGATGTCTGATTCACTAGGTAATGAAGTTTTTCAGCAGCCCCAGCAGTGATTTTCCTTGGAATAGCTTTAATGGAAAAGAGTGACAAATTTCCAGTAACATCTCGGTAGAATTTTTTTGGTGACAGAGGCAATATTTTTATTTGGAAAATCATTCAATGAGGTAGGTGATAAAAGAGATTTGTGGGTTTTTTCCCAAACATGCAATTTATCCAGCTTTGAGAGTGAGAGTTTATAAAAATCAGTATCTCAAAGAACCACGTGACAGCCGTAATAGAACTTGTCTACTTTGATACTGCTGTTACATTTTGAAATTTCTTCTGGTTCAACTAACTTCAGGAGGGTCCAGAAGAAAATTAGAATTGGGTTTTCCCAGTTTCCATTTTAAGTTCTCACACCTCAAATGTGGTAGGGTACCAGTTACTTTTTCTTCTAAAGGTAGAAGCTGAGAAAATGAGTCTCTTACAGAACTTCAGATGTAACAAAGATCTCATTTAAAGCCTTATAGACTTTCATAAAATACAGACATGTTATTTACAGACAAAATATAGACATACATAAAATCTCTTTCCATGATGCCCACAGCAACACATGGAAAATCACATGTGGCTTCACTTGCACTAGTTTAACCAATATATTTTTTTAAATTAGCATTATGACAGGGAAAATTGACTCTAAATTCTGCTCACTTTTTGTTCATTTCTGCTGATCTGACTCTAAAAATAACCAGCTCTATGTTAAAAAGAAGAAACAGTGATATTTATCCGCAGTGCAATTTCAGATGGAATGTTACCCTAAGAACAAACTGTGGTGGAAATTATCCTAGTGAACAAGTCAAGTAATCAAGAAGATAAAAAAAAAAAAAGTAAAAAAAAAGTGCTGTCTTCTGTACTTAAAATCTACACTAGGCCGTATTCTAAAACTTTGTAGTGTGTAAAGAATTAAGGGAAGAAAAATGAAAGAACTTGTAGAGAGAGAAAGTGTTTCAAAAGAACAGAGGAAATTAAAGTCTTCTGAGTCTTCTCTGGAAGCACTCTGGAGATGGAAGAGATCACATTAAAAAAGGAAAATATCCTAGAGTCATGGAGTAAGTTTATATTGCATATGTGATTCAGTCTTAGCCCTTGCATTTTACAAGGGTGATCTGATGACACAGGAAAATTCTGTCTATAGCAAGACTTGATTTATGGTCAAGCAGAAATATCGTGAATAATCCTCTGTAGATTGTTACCAAATAGTTTGCATTTATTTGATAAGCACCGCCATCATTTTGCTGCAACTTGTTCTCTTTGCCACACCTGATGGCACACATCCTTGACTGATGCCTGGGTTTGAAAGGTCAACGAACATGTAGCGAACCACATGGACTGTAAACACTGAATAGAGACTGTAGACTTCACAGTTGGTTAAATGAGATAATTTCCCCAATTTTCAGATAAATCATTGAAGTCAATAGTAAATTTTTTGAGACAAAATATCTGTTTTTCCTTCTTTTTCTGTCCTCATTGTCTCATTTCTTTCCAGCTCATTTTTGATTTGGATTTTTATCTTACTGTTTTTATGCAATCCCTGGATTTTGCAGAACATTATTTTCTTCTTATTATTCCTGTAATTGTTGGCCTGTGTGCATATCATCTGTATCTCTTGTGTAATTTAGGTGTATGTTGATTTAGGTATAAGTTGTGCCAGGGGACATTTAGGTTGGATATGAGGAAAAATTTCTTTGCTGAGAGAGTGGTCAGGCATTGGAACAGGCTGCCCAGGGAGGTGGTGGAATCACCATCCCTGGAGGTGTTCAAAAACCGTGTAGGTGTGGCACTTCAGGACATGGTTTAGTGGTCATGATAATGTTTAGTGGACAGTTGAACTTGATGATCTTGAAAGTCTTTTCCAATCTTAATGATTCTATGATTCCATATTCCTAAAGTTAATTTAAGAGAGAGAATTTTCATATGACCATTTTGGGATCTAATGCTTAAAGGTTACTTTCAGAACCCAGAAGATTAAAAGGAGGAGAAAAAAAAAAGGTTGTGTTGTTTTGTGTTTCTCCCAAGATATTATTTGGACTGAATTCTTGTAGGCTGATGTTTGGGGTTTCTTTTTTTTTTTTTCTTCAGGTTTCTCCCTGTTGATTTTCCTCCTATATGGTAATTAAAACAGACTTAATTTGTGCCTCTATGTGATTTACAGTCCTACTGCTCGTTGTAAAGTGTCTTCTTGTTACCACATGTATTGAGAATATTTTTATACATTTGAGTCAACTTTTTGGTGGAATGCCTTTTGAAAGTCTGCCATATAATGAATACTTGAATGGAATCTGTACTCTATTGAAACAACACCCCAAGATTATGATGCATGGAGATTGCTGGTTAGAATCCATGGCCACTGTCTTGGATATCCCTATACATTTATTTTAATGCAATAAATTTGGGCTGAATATATATCTTGAGTCTGACTAATTGTATGTATAAGCAATATGACTTTACTTTCAATGCTTACTTGAAATGTACTTCCGAGAATGTAATTTTGGTTTTGCCATTTTTGTCTACTCAAGTTTCTCCTTTAAATTTTTAAGCACTTAATTTTTTATATTCTTTGTGGATATAAAGTAATACTCTTTTATTTTTGCTGCTGAGATCCAAGAACAGTCCTGTTACTATGCTTCAAGATTTACACTGGTCTATTTGATAAGTCAGAATGACTCAAACAGCTTACATAAAGGAAGTGGGATCATAGAATCATAGAATGTTAGGGGTTGGAAGGGACCTCTAGGATCATCAAGTCCAACCCCCCTACCAATGCAGGAACACATAGGGCAGACCACACAGGAACAGATCCAGATGGGTCTTGAAAGTCTCCGGGGAAGGAGACTCCACAACCTCTCTGGGCAGCCTCTTCCAGTGCTCTGTCACCCTCACAGTAAAGAAGTTTCTCCTCATGTTGAGGTAGAACCTTCTGTGCTCAAGTTTATACCCGTTATTCCTTGTCCTATCACTGGCACTACAGAAAAGAGATTGGCTCCTTCAATTTGACACACCCCTCCTCAGATATTTGGAGACATTAATAATGTCCTCTCTCAGTCTTCTCTTCTCAAGACTAAACAGCCCCAGTTCTCTCAGTTCTTCTTCATAGGGGAGATGCTTAAGTCCCTTAATCATCCTCATAGCTCTGCTTTGTGCTCTCTCCAGAAGATCCTTGTCTCTCTTAAACTGGGGAGCCCAAAACTGGATACAGCATTCCAGGTGTGGTCACTAGGGCAGAGTAGAGGGGGAGGAGAACCTCCCTAGACCTGCTGGACACAGTTTTCTTAATGCAGCCCAGGATGCCGTTGGCCTTCCTGGCCACAAGGGCACATTGCTGTCCCATAGATAACTTGCTGTCCACTAGGACTCCAAGGTCTTTCTCCATGGTGCTGCTTTCCAGCAGGACCACCCCTAACCTGTACTGATGCCTGGTGTTATTCCTCCCCAGATGCAGGAGTCTACATTTGTCCTTATTGGACTTCATGAGGTTCACCTTTGCCCAGCTCTCTAGCCTGTCCAGGTCTTGTTGGATAGCAGCACAGCCTTCTGTTGTGTCAGCCACCCTCTGTTTCATATCATCAGCAAACTTTCTGAAGGTTCACTTTATCCTCTCATCCAGGTCATTGATGAAGATACTGAAAAAAAGTGGACCCAGCACTGATCCCTGGGGAACACCGCTGTACACAGGCCTCTAACTTGACTCTGCACTGCTGATCACAACCCTTTGAACTCTGTTGTTGAGCCAGTTTTCAATCCACCTCACAGTCCAATTGTCTATGCCACATTTCTTGCGTTTCTCTACAAGGATGTTACCTTACTGAGGTCAAGGTATATGACATCCACTGCTCTCCTTTCATCTACCCATGTGGTCATGGCTTCATAGAAGGATATCAGATTAGTCAAGCAAGATTTCCCTTTGGTAAATCCATGTTGGCTTGTCCTGATAACCTTCTTTTCTTCCATGTGGTTAGAGATGGCCTCCAGAATGAGCTGCTCTGTCACCTTTCCAGCAATGGACGTGAGGCTGACTGGTCTGTAGATGCTTGGGTCTTCCCTCTTGCCCTTTTTGAAGACTGGTGTGACTTTGGCTTTCTTCCAGTCATCAGGAACCTCTCCTGTTCCGCATGATTTTTCAAAAATGATGGCTCAGCAACAAGAACAGCCAGCTCTCTCAGCACTTGTGGAGGCATCCCATTGGGGCCTATGGATCTGTGTGCTTTCAGTTTATCCAAGTGATCTCTAACCTCATCCTCACTGACCAGTGGAGTGTTTTCCTCTCTTCAGTTCTGCTTTCTTCTTTCCAGTGACTGGGATTCCTGAGGGCTGGTCTCAGGAGTAAAGACTGAAGCAAAGAAGGCATTCAGCAACTCTGCCATCTCTGCATCCTCTGTTACCTTATCTCCCATCTCATTTAGCAGTGGACCCACTTTTTCCCTACTCTTCCTTTTCTCATTGATGTATCTGAAAAGGCTCTTCTTTGTTTTCTTTCACCTCCATGGTGAGACTAAGTTCCAAGAAAGCCTTGGCCTTTCTTGTTGA
>WUAM01000431.1:103153478-103163645 GCA_024336885.1 Actenoides hombroni | reverse complement strand
TTTTTTATGGGGTGGGGTTGTGTTTTGGGCGCCTCTCTCCTTTCCTAAGGGGGGCACCAAAAAAAATAACTTTTTTTTTTTTTTTTTTTTTTTTTTTTTTTATTGATAGAAGATATGTGAATCCTGGCCTTGGGCTTCCTTAATCTTGGGAACATATCCAAGCCTGACAATTCCCCTTCCTCATTGGTTGGTTGCACTTGCAGGGCATCGTATCTGTTCTGCAAGGGCAGCTGGGAGGCTGGGGTGTAACTGGAGCAACACGCCTGCCACAAGGGGCAAGAACTTGTTGCCATTGCCCCCTGTCGAGGGGGTAGGAGGAGTTGAATGGGGCAGGAGTTAGCCTGATGCATCGCCCATGAACTCTCCTCCACTCCCTCTTATCATTCAGGCTTCTGCCTTCATCCTGACAGGGGTGGGATACAGGGGGTACCTGATCCCAGGTTCTTATTAATGGTTCTTTTGGTTTCTGCGTCAAGGCTGTCAGAGCCTGGCTCCGTCAGAGCCTGGCTCCACCGGTCTATTTCTTCCTCAGCGTCCCTGATGTTCCTTAAGCTTTCCACCTCGTCCTGCAACTCTGCCACTCGCATGAGCGGATCGTCAATTTGTCCATGTTGCACACAGCAGTTCCCCGGGGCCTCCACTCGTAGTGGGTGAGAGGCTCAGGCACTCGCCGCAGCCTGCGGCCTGGACAGCTGCCTGTTTCACTGGGGGCTTCGCCTGTGTTCCCACATTTACTGCAGCAGGTGATGGGAGCTTGACATTCTGACGGGTGGGGATCATGGCTGAGGTCCTACCAAAGCGGGACGCCAGCCCCCACGGGAGAGCAGGAGGCTGCCGTTGGGTTTCCCGTTCCTCACCGGGCGCTGGGAGCCGCTCACACGCTGCCTGTGAGCTGGGCTCCCAGCAGGCCTTGCGCGCTCTGCTGGCACTGTCTCCAGGGCGCCGACAGCCTCCGCCTCGCCACTTGCAAGATGGGAGTCGCTTCTGCCTCTGACGCCCTTAAACCCCCTCGCTTCCCCCTGCAACACCTCCAGCTTCCTCACCCTCTTGGCCTTACGCGCGAAAGCTGCCGACTCCTGCCGGGTCTCTCCTTTCTCCGGGAACCCCTGTCCACCTCAAACCCCTCAAAACCTCCCAAAGCTCGGTCACAGAGCTCGCCAGTGGCAGTGGCGCTGTCACGCCGTTCGCTGGATGAATATCGAGGGATAAATAACTAAAAATGGTCACATGATTTCAGAAATTAATTTTTAATTTACAGTAGTATATTAGGAACTTGAGAGTCAAGTTTCGCTGCACATCAACGGGATGCATTTTCTACAAGCACTTAAGTACATTCGAAAACTCAACCGCATGCTCCACATTTCACACGATCAGATGTTGTTACTGGATGTGGTAGGTGCCTGACCTGACCTACTTACTGTCTGTGGTGGAAATGCAACTGATAAGAGCACCACTCCAAAATCTCTGGCGCTGAGCAGATCTGTTTTTAGCTGTTCATTGCAAACCTTGATGTCCCTCACACAGTTTCTTTAATCCAAATAGTTTGGTTATTCTAAAAGGACTAATCTGATTTACATAACTTTAAACTCTTCAAATTACACACCATACCAATTTGATTGTTGTTAAGTACTTCCAGATCTCATAGGGAACTGTTCCTTTTGCAGGAATGCAATATTGGTTTTACTTTTATTTTTTCTGTGGAAAGGATCTGCTTTTAGAGACCTGGCTAATATTTTTGCCTCCGTACTGCTACATAGAAACATAGCAATGTTGGATATCAGGTTTATTGCACTTTAAGAGCAGCTTTTTGTGCAAAGAGTCTCAGAAAGAGATGCTGCGACTAGTAGCCTGTGTTGTCCTCCCCAGCCAGTGAAACAAGATACGTAGTTTCACATGGTTCAGAATGGGAAAGGCCTTTTTTACCACCTCACAATGAGGTTACGTGGGATGCACTGTGGTCCCTGCAGTGGTGCCTAATGCTGTTGACCTGGACAGCTGCAGTACAGATTAGGCCAGAAAAATCTTACTGCAAAAAATTTTTGGATGATTAATATTTAAGGCAGATTACACAGGTCTGTGTTGTAATTGGGCCATGTTAAAACAACCTGTGCATAGTTCCTATGTAAAAAAAAGCCCATAGCTTGTCAAGTATCTCCAAAAATGGTCCTAATAGCTTTTTTATGTTACTAATTTTCTCCTTTCTGTGAAATACACAAACATTGACATCTATTAAGATACAGTTGTTTGATATATATTTGCCAGGGTAGTAAATGTGACTGATTATTTTCTCAGTTGGCATCACCTAGTAATCCTGGTAATAAAGTGGCCCTGCATTTTTCACAAAGTAGGAAAATATGTACAATATTGTGAGAACAAGTCATCTCACCAGTAACAAAAGAGATGTTAACCCTGCATGTTGTGGTTATTGCAGGATACAGAGTACATTTCAGTACTAAATGAGTTGTAGCCACTCACGTATGCCAAAGAGAGAGCCTAATGCAGGAGGCAAAGGCAAAAGCTGCTTCCCTGTCAACTATGACAGCGATGGTGACATCTGACAAAGGCCTTGGCTCATGTGTAGTAAAGCTCAAAGCTGCTTTCAGAAATGCTTTCATGGTGTCTGCTTGGTTCTTAAGCACTTCTTCCTTCTCTTCCAAATGCTTCTATTCAGCATTTGTATGCTTCACACACTTTCGCAATCATCGCACAACTACATATCTGGTTTATTATAAATATCAGTCTACAATTCTATTCCATAATGTATTAACACCTCTTTCTATATAAAACAGGACGACTTGAAAGTAAGGGTAAATATTTTAATTAATTCATGTTTTTATGTTTCTGAGAGATTTTGTGGATTCACTTGTATTCTACTTATTTACCATAAAATCGTAGTAAGAATAGAATTCAGAATTGCTATTCTAAACTTAGGTTTGATTGCATGCTAGTATATAATGGGAAATTTAAACAACTTTTTTTTTTTTTTAAATTGTACATTAAATATGAAGTAGAAGGTGGATATTACCACAGATTTAATAATAAATTAAAATATATAAAATGTATATGCTCATAAATCTGAGAGAAAAATACTCTGTAAAATCATTTGGCTGCAGAAACTTCCTTTAATCGGTATAAAACTGTGTTCAGGAGCAGTCTGCAGGAAGGAAAATGCTTTGGGACATTCAGCAGGCTGAAGGTTTGTTCCCTGACTTCAGTTCCTCAGAAAAAGTTTAGGATGCTTGGAATTTTTTTTTTTTTTTAACTGAAATTCAACCTTTAGAGAAATGTCTGAGTCTTTTGTACCATACCTTTGCTGGCACCAAGTCAACCATTTAAAACCTGTGTTGTGTCAAACATAACTGGTGGAAGTTTTCAATAAAGGGAGGACACTCAGAAATGTGAGACATTGAAGTCAACAAAACTGGGGACGGTCTACATGTATGGTACACATTTAAATTATTTAATTGTGTATCTTCCACACCCAGTAGAACAATTCAGAGCTGTCCTCCCCAGACACAGTTCCACACATCTCTGCAACAGAGGGTCCCTGCAGTAGGGGGACATGTAATGTACATACAGCCAGTCATCACTTACTTGGAGAACTGAGCTGAGGATGAGTCTATTCCCTAAATATTCTGTGTCAGTTACCTCACACAACTACTCAACAAATTGCTTAGAAGAAAAAAACAAAACCTTGTGGTCTAGCTGACTCTTAAGTGGACATGAGGAAGGGTAGAAATTTTTATTTCTCATCATTAAAAATAAAATTTCCATCTACTAAATAATTGGATTTGAACAAAGGAATAATGAACAAAGCAAGTATATACAATTAATAGTTGCATATGTCTTCAGTTTGGCTCAAGATTTTTTGCTTTTTGTTACATTTCTTTCTTCTTTCTTCCCAGCAGTGTCATGGGACACCTTTTTATTTTTTAATAGGTTTTTAAAAGTTGTTTTTTATACCTGTTACATCTAACATGGAATCAAACTGCCATACCCCCCTCTAGCATGTGTTCCTTCTTTTGTGTAAAATTGCATAAATTAATCCTTATGCTTTATTGCTGCTTGTGGTTGCTTTATATACGATGGTGACACTTTAGTTCTGCAGTCAATGGGAGTTTTGCCACTGACCGTTCTTGCAATTTTCTTAAGCTGTGGTAGGGTCTTGGACCTTCTGTTATAAATAGGACAATGTCTCAGTGCTCAGCTAAATCATTAAACACTCTCAAATTACTAAGGCTCTCTTCCATCACAGAGCCAATTGGTGTGATGAAAAAGATGAATATTGAGTATTTTTTTCTGTGTGTTAGATGAGGTCTGCCTTTAATTAGATTGATACTAATTTGACATAATTATCCTGTATAGAGTTAGCATCAAAAAAGACCCCTGAGCAGAAACTGGCACTTGAACAATAACTTTTGTTAATGAGGAAAAGAGAAATGGATACCATTGTAATTTAATGAATACCACAGTAACTGTATCAAGTTATTTTCAAATAAGTTTTCAACAAGTGTGCTATGCCCACACACATGCTTGCATGGGCATTTTGCACTAGTCATCTTCGTAATCTATTGCTTAGTCTGAACTTTCTCCAAGTTTAAATTAAATCACTGAAATATTAGTTTTCCATATTAACCAAAAAAAGACCCCACAAAACCAAAACAAAATACCCATCACATGTCTATTTATTCTTTTCAAATTTTGAAAAAGAATAAACTAGATTTCCCAGGGAGATAAATTAATCCATAGTAAATATGCATCACCTAGTTTAAAGTCCAGGTTGTGAAAGTACTCTTCTGGTGAAAAACACATGTTTTGTTCCAGATTATGTTAAAAGTCCCTGATGATGCAGGATCCAGCATCAGCTGCATAAATATTATTCCACATAAAATATTTATATTTATGTTCAGAAAGTAAAGAAACCTTTGAATAATAGAGAGGAAATGTATTAGAATAACAGAGGTGTTTCAGTGTGTGTTTAGCTGATATGTCATCCACATACTTTACTCGTGGAAGTTTTTTTAAAGTGCTTTCCTGAATAAGGATGGCTTCAGAAAGCCACAGATTGACTGAGTTGTGGTTGAGTTCCACCCCTGGATATCTAGTTAGTTTGTCATGCATTCCTTGGCTGCTCTAGTCACATTCAGAATTAATTTATTTCTTCTTTTAAAAAATTAGGTTTCACATTTACTTAGCAATTGCTTTATTTCCTCCCAGGAGCACTTACCTAACAGAAGTGGGTGAAGTGTTTGCTTTATTGCTGGTGACAAAAGGAAAATGAAAATTGCCTCATTTTAGAAACGTAACTTAAAATTTCCCAAGTTAGGGGTCTGAGCTTTCTATGCTCAATCAAAAGAAACCAAAACTCCTTCAAAGAGCACTCCAGCTTGGGTGCAACAGAATGTATCCCAGAGAACTGTCTCTCTATTGTATATGGACTCTAAGTCAGAAACATCTGACTTTTATTAGTCTGTATTTAGATAACTAATTGTAAGTGCCTTTAATGTAGTGGTTTTTAGATTCCAGGCAGGTTTGATGTTACTTGCTGTTCAATACAAATAAAGGCATTTTCTACACTGGAATATCACTTTCTACTAAAAGTGATATAAAGTAGCTCAGGCTTGTGCCCATCTGGTACCTTGCTTTTTAGTAAGTTTCTCTCACAGCTGGTTCAGCTGCAGCAAGCAGAACTACACAGAGGTGGGCCTGGAGCTGCAGAAGGCACAGCGATGCTCACTGAGTCCAGGATGTGACAAGAAATCTGCTCCAGGTACCACCTTTCTTTCCTCTGTGAGTTTTTATCATTTCCTCTCTGTTCTACAGAAGAAAAAGGAAATTCCGTGTATTGAAAGTACTTTGTAGAGTTCTGGTCATGTCAAGTGTAAATAAATGCATTTGAAACATTGTGGACATATTTGAGAAAGGTTTCTTGCTGTGTAAAGTCGCTTCTAGTCCTCAAATCCAGGCAGACCAGCAAGTTCTGTTCAGTGTCTCGGTCAGCACCCAGTTGCAGAGTAGTCTGTGACATTAAGTGAATACTTTGATAGTAATCATTCTATATATTTCTAGCTGTATAAAAGTCAAAAGTCTAACCTAAATTGGATCTCAAGAATTCCTATGTAATCAATGAAGGGATAATGGAACAGATCGTGGAACAGATCCTCCTGAAAGGTATGTGAAAACATATGGGTGACAGGGAGGTGATTAAAGACAACCCATATGGCATCACCAAGGGCAAGTCCTGCCTGACCAACCTAGTGACCTTCTATGATGGAGTGACTGCATCAGTGAACAAGGGAAGTGCTATGGATGTCATCTGTCTGGACTTTGATATGGTATCCCATAACATTCTTACTGATAAATTGGGGAGATATGGTTTTGATGGATGGACTGTTAGATGGATAAGGAACTGACTGGATGGCCACCTCCAAAGTGTTATAGTCCAAGTGGAAAACAGTAATGAGTGGTGTATCTCAAGGGTCAAAGGTCAAAGGCAGTGTGGCCAGCAGGTTAAAGGAAGTGATTCTGCCCCTCTACTCCACTCTCGTGATACCCCATGTGGAGTACTGTACCCACCTCTGGAGCCCCCAGCACGAGAAAGATATAGACTTGTTAGAGCAAGTCCAGAGGAGGGCCACAAAAATAATTAGAGGACTGGAACACCTGTCCTATGAAGAAAGGCTGAGAGAGTTGGGGTTGCTCAACCTGCAGAAGAGAAGGCTCTGTGGAGACCTTATTACAGCCTTTAAATGTATAACAGGAGCTTGTAAGAAAGGCAGACAAAGATTTTACCAAGGCTTGTAGTGACAGTACAAGGAGCAAAGGTTTAAAATGAAAGAGGGTAGGTTTAGGCTTGATATAAGGAACAAATTTTTTACAATAAGAGTGGTAAGACACTGGACCAGCTTGCCCAGAGAAGTTGTGGATGCTTCCTCTCTGGAAGCGTTCAAGGCCAGTTTGGATGGGGCTTTCAGCAACCTGATCCAGTTAAAGATGTCCCTGCCTATGGCAGCAGGGTTGCATTAAATGATCTTTAAAGGATACTTCCAACTCTCACCATGCTATGATTCTCTGTGTATATGGTGAGATATATCTTTTAGTCTTCTGTTTTAGGGGAGAAGCACTCTATCAAATGCTTTTCTGACCATACAGTGACTCCAGATGACTTGAGTTAAACTAAATGGCTTAGTTAGATGTTGAATAATTTTTGCTATGTTTGATGTCCTATTTTTTATCAGTTTAATAAATTATGTAAATTAGAAACTTCACACTCTTTATCTTTTCTTTTTTTTTTTTAAATATTTTGCATTAGTTAAGTGTCTGCACGCTTTTAATCTCTCCTCTGGAGCACTGAAAGGGAAGAAATTAATTATGACATTTAATTTGTGTGGAGACAGTAAGTCATGTATATATTTCAAGGCAGAAATAATTGTGCTTTTCTGATGTGAAAATTTCTAAATCCATACATTTTTATTTCTGTTAAGTAGTACACATTAAAAGAAACAATTTCTTTTAGGTAAAGATTCTGCTTCAGAGCAATAGAGGAAAAAAATATTCAAAAATACCTTTGAATAATTTGGAATCATTGCTAATGATTATTCAAAATTTGGTTTATCTTACATTCAGATGTACCAGTTTGAAAAAAAATAATTGTTTTAAATCTTACCAAAAATAGTTACCAGCTTGTTGTAACAGTATTTCTCTGGTTTAAGACTGGCATCTACTGGTAAGCTTTATGCAGAAGCTGAGCCACAGAACAACAGCTTTCTTTCTTGTTTTGGTTATTCTACAGGTGACAGGGTTTAGTTCATTTATTTGTAAATCCATCACTTTCTAAAGAAATTAGAGTAGTCTGGAATGTGTCTAATGTAGAGCAGCTCTCTCTTCATATTCGATTTATAAATACATATCTTTGATTTAATGGAGTATGATTTCAAATTGATAGCTGATTTGCATTGCAGTTCAACAATCTGCTTTCAGTATTAGCCAGGATGTAATTTTTCACCGGAAATACCCTCTCAATAGGTGCAATAGTGCTTTAAAATGCCAACAGATATTCAATAGGTGGCCTGACATTTTCAGACCATGCCCAGTGATTACGTTTAATGGTTGCCTCTTGATTCAAGGTGCAGTTAATTTCACCTAAGTATATTACATCTCAAAAATAGATATAGTTTATCACTTCTTTTTTTTATTCTGATTTTCTCTATTGACTGTCAGTACAGCCTGTGCTGGCCAGCTCAGAAAGAGAGTCTCATATTGGTGGACATATAGGGAGGAATGCTGCCTTAGGCATGTTTTTGGTCATTTTGTAAAATTTGATATACTCATCTGCATCTTTAGAGCTACTAACACTGGTGGTTCGACCCACAAATGTAATCATGTCATTTAGTGAATCAGAGTTGAGGTCACAATAAAATCCTCCCATCTTACAGTGAGTAACTTGCTCATCACACATGGAATTCCAGCATTTACAAACTTGATCCAGAGGTGGAAATGGAGTACAAAGCATTTGTATCTTGTCACACATAAGATACCATTGGTGCACAGCTGCAAATGCAAATTACATCTAGGTGCTGACAGGCCAGCTCTGAATTTGATAACTTCCACCTTCCATGTGTGCACTTATTTTGACTTTGAAACAATGACAAGAAAAGAAAGATGATCAGATTGCCTGACTTTCATCCTTTCATGCCTGACTAACCTGGTGGCGTTCTATGAGAAGGTCACAAGATCAATAGATGGGGGAAGAGCAACTGATGTCATTTACCTGGACTTGAGCAAAGCCTTTGACACTGTCCCGCATGACATTCTGGTCTCCAAGCTGGTGAAATATGGCAGGTCCCCACTGACTGGGCCCATCTGTCCCTTGCAGCCACTCAGTCACCAGGATGGTGAGTGGACCCTTGGGGGTGTGGGGGGTGTGCATGAAGGGCCGGGCAGAGGTGGGTGCCCTGTCCTGGTGAGCGCCGGCGGTGCCGGGCACTGTGGCGGGGAAGAGGGCAGCGTGGCACGCTGTGCCCACCCGCCGCGTGACCCCGTGGGGACAAGGGGACGCTTTGTCCTGGAGCTGGCGACCCGGCAGCTGGCACTGCCCCGCTGTCCCCGAGATGGTGGCTCTGTGCCCGGCACCCTGACACCCCCACCCACGCGTGGGCAGCGGTGCCCTGTTCCCCTCTGCCCCATGCCAGCCCTTGACCCCGCAGCTGCCCCATTTCCCCATGCCAACCCCTTACTCCCATGGCTGCCCCACGTCCCCTGTGCCAGCACCCTATGCTCATGCCTCCCCAGTGTCGATGACAGCCCCATGCCATCCCTGTGCCACCCCTGTGCCAATGCCGTGCCAGCCCCGTGCCATCCCTGTGCCAACCCCTTAGCCCATGCCAACCCCTGTGCCAGTCCCAGGCCAGTCCCTTAGCCCCGTGTCAACCCATTAGCCCCATACCAGCCTCACACCAGCCCTGTGCTGGCTCCTTATCCCCATGCCAGCCCCGTGGCAACGCATTAGCCCCATACCACCCCCACATCAGCCCTGTGCTGGCTCCTTAGACCCATGACATCCCCGTGCCAACCCATTAACCCCATGCCAGCCTCGTGCCAGCCACTTTCCAGTCCCTTAGCCCTATACCAGCCCTTAGCCCCATGCCAGCCCGGTGCCAGTCCCCTCTCTGCCCCTGCAGCTCTCGGTGGACCAGTCGAGCACGGAGCAGGCGTCGTGCCCAAAAGAGCAGGAGTGGGCAGGGCCCGAGGCGCTGTGCCCGGGCTGGCTGGAGGACGAGGTCCCTGATGGCGAGGTGCCCGAGGACAGTGGGGACCCCGACGGTGCCACCCAAGCCTACGAGCTGCTCCAGAGTGCCCTGCGCCAGGAGGGGCTGCCCCACACGCTGGATCGTTCCGCAGAGCCCCGCACGGGTGGGGGGCACGGGGGGCACGGGGGAGGCTGGGATGGGGGGCACAGTGCCAGGCTGGGGGCACGGGGGTGGCTGGAACAAGAATGGTGATGGGGGGCATGGCGCCAGGCTGGGAACGAGGGGGTGGCAGGGATTGGGGTGGTGCTGGAGACACGGTGCCAGGCTGGGGACATGGGGGTGGCAGGGACTGGGAGGGAGCTGGAGACATGGTGCCAGGCTGGAGACATGGGGGGGGCAGAGACTGGGATGGTGCTGG
>WUAM01000431.1:103030163-103048187 GCA_024336885.1 Actenoides hombroni | reverse complement strand
CATCTCACTGGGCTTGTGCAATGCATCGGGCAGCCCCGTGCACCAGTCTCCACAGACTGGACTCGTCATGCTGGATTCTGGGAAGAGCAAGCACAAACCACACCTGGAAGGAAAGTCTTAAAACCCTGATGAAATTGAAGACTGACTGCACTGGACTTTAGCAGAGCCTGCCTAAATACCACACCCCTTCACTTGTGCTCATGACCAGAGTTTTGGATCTCCGGCATTAGAAAAGGACAAGCTGTAGCCCTGTACGTCCCAGTAAGAACTTCCTGCAGCAGCCCCAACAGGTCATAGAGAAAAACTGAAGCATCCGACCCTTCTGCCACCTTTAAAGCCACCGTGGGCCAGGCGACATAGCAGCAGTGCCAGGGAGGAGCTCACTAATCTGGAGACCAATGCCACAAACCAGCCTGTTGCAGCCAGCCCCTGCCCAGGTCTGCATCGCCCTGCTCCTCAGAGGCGCCGGCTGCATCTGGTTGGCCTTTTGGCATCGTCTTCATTGCTGGAGGGTCTCGTGGGAAGTGGCATGGAAGTGCTGAGGAATTAATTCACAGCATGTTGTCAAAGAGGCAGCAGTTGGCAGCTGCCTGCTCGAGCTTTCCTGTGTGCCCTGACAAGCAGAAGGAAGCGTGCGCGGGGACTTTAAGGCGTTCCAGATGTGACTGCCGTGCACATCTGCGTCCACGTTCTCCTTCCCAGGATGGGCACAGCTCATGGGCAAGTGACAAAAAAAGCATCTGAGTACTTGGAGTTCTGACTCTCTGGACGATGCGGGAGGGAGAGGTACCTCCTGCAAAGCCAGTCCCCAGACCCAGCAAATCCCTCAGCACAGGGCAGGAGGAAGGGAAGTGCTTGCTGCCACCTCACCCAGCTCCCTGCTGCTCGGTGCTCCCGTGCAGTGCTGAGCACTGCAGAGCAGTCACGTTCCTTTAGCTCTGCTGAAGCAGATGTTTAGCTGTACGTGGGTGGGAACAGCACTCAACCCTGCTGAGTTCATTTCTGCTAAAAGCAAAGCTCAGCTGCTGCCCTCCACTGCCTTGCATCTCGTGCTCCATGCTGGATTTGGAGGTGGACCGAGACGTGTCTCACCCTGAGCAAGGCCAATGTTACCAACACAGACCAGACAGCTCAACGCGGACGTTTCAGGACAGGCTCCCTGGAAAGCCACCCTGCCCAGGTCTCTCCCAAGGCTCCACGGATGCTTGCTGTGAGCACAACTCCTCCGTGCTCAGCCCAGAGGATGGCAGAACAAATCCAATTAAAGCTTTGGGCCTCCCTCCCATGGCAAAGCCAGGTCAGGTGTCCCATTCCTTTACACCACAGGGAAAGGGAAGGTGGGTGGATTTATCCTGCCAGAGCCCAGGATCTCTGTCCCAGAGATCAGCTTTCAGCATCACATGCTTTAGGAGGATCCATGCTCCCCCTCTAAGGCCGAGAGCTGCACATGGGCAGCCCAGGACAAGTTTTTGACAATGCCAGAAGGCAGAACTCGACCACGTGTTGCTTGACCCATTTTCTGCAAAAGCTCCACGACCGCGGGCTGATTCGGGGCAGCGGGGGATGTTGCTTCACCTGCACGTGGGAATGGCAGCTCATCTCGAGCTCTGCAGCCCGGGTGCACTGGAGGGAACAATGGCAGCAGAGAGACCTTCAGCAGCCTGGCCTGACTGCTGTGTGGGCTGACTGCACGTGGCACGCCGGGCCCAGGTCTCTGGGTCTCCATAGTACTTTTGCTTGGTATTAAACACTTCAAGCAAACATAATGACTTTGGACCCTTGGGGAAGCCTTTTTCTTTCTTTTTTTTTAATAAAACTATCATCCTCCGCACACATCAGCATGCGTGTTAACATTCAGAACTAAGTCCTGATTTTTTTCCCTTTTAGATCTAAATTACTTAGAACCTTGTTCCTTACATCTGACTTTTCGAGGTAGGTGTACAGCATTTACTGGCACTGGCATTCAAGCTCTGCTCTCTCGTGGAGAGGCACATGAGCCTGTACACACACACGCTGGCACAGGCACAATGAAAAAGCGTTTGCTCCCCCACTGCTCACCTGCCAGCTGGGGTTACTAAACTTTTCCCTTGAAATAAAAATGCTGTGGAATAATAAGTCCCACCTGTCAGCCATTTCTTTCTTTCTTTTTTTTTCTTTTTTTTTTCCAGGTCCTTCTGCTCCTTTCATCATAGCTTCATGGAAAAGCCTTGATGTGTTATAGCTGCGTGTGCTAGAGTAAAGGCCACCTCAGCTTTTCCATTATAAACCCCAGTTTTCAGGGGTTTATAAAACTCTGCTGCACGAAGTTTGCTCCGGGGCTGTTACAAAGCAAAGAAAAGGGGTTGGAACCAGGATGGAGTTTATTTTTTCTCCTCCTTTCTTAATTAAAATTTGGCAAGTGATTGATCCACAATACAGGCTAATCACTTGGGGTAGCAGTTTGAGAAATACATTAACGAGAGCCGCGATGTTGAGAAGTCGTTAGGGCTCACGCGGTGCCAGGAGGGATTGGACTATTTTGTCTTAAAGTTGCCTCTTAAAAAAAAAATATAAATGGCGTGACGTCCGCTGTAAGTTGGCTAAAGCAAGAGAACTCAGAAGGGAGGATTTAGGCACTTCCTGCTGTCCTGTGGGTCTAAAAATGGGCTGCTTCCAAGCAGAACATGGTACCAGGCACAGAGAAGAGACACACAAAGAGCAACTTCACCACCACAGCATCACCATCAAACCTGGGCTCAAAGCTCGCCTACTTTATAGGAAGGAAAACCAAAGTAGGGAGATTACAGGAAGGACCCAAACCAAGAGACAGCTTCTGCCAGGAGCGGGATGAACTCCCGGATCCAATTCCCCCCCAAGATAACTCCCACCCGCTCCTGCACAGGAAACGGCAGCTCCTCTGCACGTGCCAATTCCGAGCGAAGCAGCCGTTGGTGTGGGGCACCTCCAGCTCTCAGGTAATGGGGTTGAAGCAACTGGGAGAGCAACCATTTTCACAGAGCCTCCTCAAAGGGTGGAGCTCACCCCCAGGGGTTGTTGGGAGGCTGAAACTGAAGACAGCCTCTTGGCAGAGAGGAACATCGTGAATGATGATGCTCTTCCACAGCTCAGAGGGGCATCAAGAACTCACTGATCCGTTCCCTCAACAAGATCACCTAAACCTGAGTTACTGCTGATGGACATGCATCAAATGTGTTCTACCAAACCTCCAAGCGCGGAGGCTCCAAACCTCACCAGCAGAGTCCTGCAGCAGATTGCCCATCTTTACTGTCAGAGAAATCTTCCCAGGAGGAGGAAAATACGAATCTCACCCAGCGGTAGCTGTAGGGTCCCTCTTGGTTAATAGGGAAGGACAGAGAAGGGGCAAACAAACCTCTTCCAGAGGAATCCTCATCCCCCCAGCAGCCAGTGACGCAGGGCTGCAGCCCAACCCCCAGCTGGGGATGGACACTGCTGCTGCGAGTGGGGCCCAGCTCCTGCTGCCCAGGCTCAGCCTCCCTCCTGCAACACCATTTCCTCTCCTGGCTTTGAAGAACCCGTTCGTGCTTTCAGGGCTTTCCAATAGGGATCCCAGGGAAGTGACTCCAGGCTTGTGTCCCAGTTTCTGTGTAACCTGAAGATACCAACCAGCTCTCTGCGTGCTGGATGGATAACTGAGAAATGTCACTGTGCTGAGTGCCCCAGACAACCAGCAAGTAGGGAGCAGCGAGCCCACCGGTGCGGTTTGACACAGCGAGACAACACCGGCAGAAAATCCCAGCTGACAAAGCAGCTAATAGCATTTCCTGGAAAGCCAGGCACGATTACATAGCTTCAGGCAGCACATTCTTGCATCCCTCTCCCTGTCTCCATTCCCGTTGTGCCTACAGCTCCAGAGCTGCCCATGGCCAGGCAGTGTACAGCACGCCCTTGGCCTGTGGTCCCTGCACCGCAGCTCTCAGGGAGACCAGTTCTGCTCACAGAGCAAGAGGAAGGAGAGAAAACCACTCAACTCATCATGTCCTGGTGATTGGGGAAGGGCCAGTTCCTCCCTTTCTCCATGGCCACCCTGATGAGGACCGTCTAACCAAGCAGAGTCTATTGGGACTGAGGCCCAATATTGGTGTGGGTGCCAGGGCCTGGCTCAGGCTGCCCAGAGAGGTTGTGGAGTCTCCTTCTCTGGAGACTTTCCAAACCCCCTGGATCTGTTCCTGTGTGGGCTGCCCTGGGTGACCCTGCTCTGGCAGGGGGGTTTGGACTCGATGATCTCCAGAGGTCCCTTCCAACCCCTCCCATTCTATGATTCTATGATTCTGTATTTCCTAAAACCTGCAGTGATGCTGATCTGTGTTCTGGTTTGCTCCAGTAGGATGACTGGAAGTAGAGGGAAACAAAACGGAGCTGTTATAATGTATCTGCTGCTAAATGGACATCTTTCTAAACAGACCTACTACTTCTGTTTTGTGTTGACAAAATAACCTTTCCTGGCTATCCTTGCCACCACGCCTGTTCTGGGTGGAAAGTATTTATGCTGCATTCATGTGTGTGTGTTCTTCATAAGCAGCTTTTTTGTCTGTGTTGACAGGTCTCACCAACTCATAATCGTCCAGCAGGGAGTGGAGAGCAGAAGCAGTCCCACACAGTTCTTTCATCACCGCCTAGAGTAGCATTTGGCTTGAGGTATGGGACCATTAGCTCCTGCTGACAGACCAGCAGCCTCACAACCTGGAGGGTACTTGGTAAAGAAGATGGCAAAGAAACAGAAAAGCCACACCACCAACCACAATTGCAATTGTCAGGCAGTTCCTTACTCAGATGCTTCAGAGAGAGCATCCTGGACCTATTTTGCTTTTCATAACCGTGAAAGATGAAGTCTGGAAGGAAAAGTGAGTGGTTGCAAAATGAAAAAAAGGCAGACTGTGAAGCAAAAGTGCAGGCCTTAGTGCAGAACGCTTGTACCACAGCTCTACAGCAAAGAGGACTTCTGCCTGAGGAGACCTGGCCAGTAGCTGTGACTGTCTATCGTGGCTGGGCGCTTAATGTGGCTAAAGGGCCATTTGTCCAGGCTGAAGTCAGGGCTGTATGTTCCTGGGATCATCCCTGGAGCAGAGGAGCAGGCTCAGCAGCTGCTGCAGAGGCAGCAGAAGTTAGGTGAGGAGAAGGTCTGGTCCCTCAGAGCTGTGCTGTCGTCAGCGTACGTCTCTCCACTTTGTCAGCTCCCAGTTGACTCGGGGAAAAAAACCCCAAATCCCTTTGACATGTCAGGGGTTCTCTGCCTGCTGCCCTCCACTGAGGCTGTTCTCCTGATCTTAGGGTGACACGGCAAAGTCTTGAAAGCATCTCTTTAACAGGCTTCCTTTTCTCTCTGACAGGAAGCCTAGAGGAGAGGGGAAGAAGTGTCGGAAGGTCTATGGGATGGAGAACAGAGATATGTGGTGCACTGCCTGCCGATGGAAGAAGGCCTGCCAAAGGTTCATCGACTAAAGATTGCAATTATGCAGAGGATTTGGGGATGGGGAGGACAACAGCAGAACCAGATTGCTGCAGCTGCACTGTATCACTTCCCGTTTTCCCTCCAGTGATGGGTTGGGGGTTTTGGTTGTTCGGTTTTTTTTCGGGGTGTTTGTTTTTTTTAAAAGAGCTTTGTATTTCAAAGTGAAGCACTTGTAGCCAAGGAGAAGCACTAATCAAAACCTGTGTGGAGCAATAGAGAAAAAACAAAACAAGACAAAAAAAAGCAAAAAAAAAAAGCAAACCCAAGAACATACAACAAAATTCTGTCTTACTAAGTATGGAAACCAGAGCAGCTATTAGCGTTTTTCTGTAAAAGAAAGGAAAAAGTTAATTTTTTTGCTAACTCTGTGAGCTACTTGCTCCTTGGGATAATTTTTTAACCATTTCAGTCTCCGTGCTGTGAACGTCTGTATTTGCTAAACTGAACAATTTTTCTTTTCCTGAAACGAAGATCTCTTTTGGAAAGCTTTCTAATAAACACTTCAGAGTTGTATGAGCTACAGTTTCCTCAGCAGAAGCTGTACTAAGACTGGTGACTGCTAAATAATTCTCCTGATACGAGTGATGGTTATTACATTATATTTTTGGAAAGGGGATGTGGGGAGGAGTTGGGATTTTTTTTGTTTCTTTCTTTATAGGAGGAGAGCAAAGCCTGAAGTTGCAAGAAGGACAAGCAGTACTCCTGGAAGATTTTTGAACTGGGTGCAGACCAGTGGAGTGGAACAAAGTAATTTAAGTACCAGATTGGATTTTGATCCTCTGGAGGAAGAAGAGCAGCCGTGGAAAGTCACCAGCAGATACTGTCACGACAAGAAGCTGGGGGAAGAAATCCAGTGATGCTTGTTTGAAACCCGTAAGAATACAGCGGGAGTCCAGTAGCTTTTCTTACCACTCTCTCCCAGTTCTGAGGGAGGATGAACAGTTGGACCAGCACGTCTGTTGCTGCAGGAGGCCTGTAAAGAACTGGTAAATGCAGCCACTAGCATTATTTGTAATACCTATTCAGGGACCTGATCCAGCCCAGCAGTTCTGCTCTTGCTTTCTTTTCTCTTGTTTGAGAGATTGTTGTTAAGATAACGGTTTGCTCAGCTTTTTTTTTTTTTTTTTTGCTTTCTTTCCCCTTTGCTAAGATTTATTTGACACAAAAAAAAACCCCAGTGGGTAGAGAAAATGCCCCTTTTCCACAACATCTCAGACAAAGAAGTACAACAGCAAAGGAGCAACGTATGTATGGTAAAAGTCCATTTCTTATCTCGTTTTGATACAGGAATTAACAAGTTTCTTTACTTGCAGTACTTGGGTAGATTCGGGTACTTTAGTTTCTCTGGCCATTAGAAAGTATACACCAGAAGCTGGCAAGCTGGTGTTCTGTTTCAACTTGGATGGAATTACCGTTAATTAACAACTATTTCCATGAAAAAATAAAGGAAGGATTTACTAGGATATGAATGTATATGGTTAAGCAAGACTTGCCTGCTAAAGAAAACTCACCACCGTAAAAAAAATAAATCAAAGACACAGAAGCAAAGTTGTGCCTATTACTCGAGGCATGAAGACCCACAAATTCCTGTGGGTTTCTTGTTCTTTTTTTTTTTTAATTTTCATACCAGTTGAAATTAGACCAGATATTTTCCTTTTTGAAATGTATTGTCTAAGCTGGCTCATTCTTGCTGAAATAAGGGGACTTTCTATCTCAACAGCTTTGCAAAAGCTGGTCCAAGGTTCACGTGATAGCTTTATTAAGCGTGCGTCGCTGCTTGTGCCTGTGTAAAAGCACAAAATAACAAGGCAGTTGGTTAGAATATACACTATTAATCCAGAAAACTAGTACTGAGAAGTAAAATTTCTAATGGGAGCTACTGAAGGGTATCATCTGATTTGCTTCGAACAAGTTAACTGGGCAATCAGATGCCTAATATAAGCACTGCTATTCCTGCAGTTGTTTACAAGTTGTGTAATGTTCATGCAAAAGTGGCAGGATGCTCTTCCACATGCACGCAAGGACTTGATTGTTTTGCCCAGTTGTGTTCTCTAGGTCACTTAAAAAAACCAAACCAAACCCAAAAACCCAAACAAATGGAAAATAGACTCTGAAATGTAATAAGACCCTGAAATATATGCACATATGTGTGTATGAATATTTATACTTGTAAAAAATCTGGGATCAGCAGGGAGGAGAAAGATTGTTTTCTTTATAAATACACAAAACAACACTAAAGGGCAGTGAATATCCACAGCCACTGTATTATCTTCTTTCCTCTTACTGAAATGTGGGTCGTGGGGTTTCTTCAGATGTGGTTTTTCAATTTCTGTAATGAAATACCTCATAGCATTTCGCAGTGATGTCATCTTCAAACGCTGAGCTTGCTGATGGTGTGTTTCCTTTGGTGGAACTTAGAAAATTTGGGACTTTTCCAAGATGCTTCTGCCAGTTTGCATCCCCGCCCCCCATTTTTTAAAAGCACTCCAAGACTAATTATGAAGCGTTCCATAATTAGACTGTTGTTAGACTGACAGTATTTGCCTATGTATTTGTGGTTCCCTCTCCTTTTATAAGATCCCTTTTTGCTTTGGAGGCTTTTTTTGGCAATAATGTGTCGGGTTGTATATTGTTTCTATAATATCACGGCATTGAGAGCACCTTTCCCAAGGGCACTTTACGAATTATTGTAATAAGATTATTCTTTATCAGTTTCTGCACGGAAGAATGGTTTTGTTGCCAGACCAGGCTGCCCTCTGGTACAGATCTGGTATGGAATACATCCAGGCACAAAAGCCACACATCATCAAAACAAGATAGAAAGTTGGTGTTAATAAAACAGAAGAGACGTGATAAATCCTGCCAGGGCTAAGCTAAATTACCAGTATTTTTACACAACCTTTAACGAGCAGTTGATATTAAATCAGTTTTGCATCTTATGGCTGTGGCATTTTGATTCAAAAGTAGGTGCTCCTTGACTTACTGTGTCTCAACCGTGGCCAGTGATAGCAAGAGGGCATGGCTGGCTGGACCCACGTGAAGAGTCCGCCGGTCACTTTGTGCTCTGAACTTGGCTCACTTCGTGTCACACGAGCACTTTGGTGCCTGCTGAGATCCCCTTTTACCCAGCAAGAACAGAAATGGCAGCAAAGCCTTTCTGAGCATAAGCTGGAATAGCTTCTTAGCCTTTATGTCAAGAGCCAGAGCTTCCCCCTGCGATGTAACAATGCAAAGATCTCTTTTTTGGGGGTTACTTATTGATGGTGGTGAGCTAAAATGCCAACATCAGTATCAGAGTGGAGACCAACTCGATAGATCCCAAATATTTCTTCTTCAGGAGTTTTCTTGCCGTAACAAAGCTATTGCCTGCTTCCCCATTTACCACCTCTTCTAAAAGACCTGAAAAAAAGAGATCTTTATAGAAGGGGGAAATTTTAATGGCAATTTTTCAGACCTGACTGTGCTCCAGCTGCTCCTGCGTGAAGCTATTGGACGTTACCGAGTCGGATCATCTCAGTCACACAATGGTTTCCACCCAAAACAACGTGCCTGATTCTCTAGTGCCTTGCACGAATGTCACCGGATACACAAGATGCAAAGTGAGCAAAATCTCTTCCGTTCCAGCTTGCAGGTTTATGCTTCCTTCTAACCAATACCAGTCTTCAGCTGGCAGGTATCTGTTGCACGCGTCGGCCGTGCTCACCGTTATCCAGATGCAAGAGTAAAGAAGATGGGTATCTTCCACTTGCAACTTTTGGAGTTTAGCCCTCCATAGGGAAAAGACTAATCACGTTCTTTGGGCTTCACACAAACTGGTTTTAATAGCAAAAAAATGGGAGCAGAAATTTTGGAAGCTGCTGAAAGCAGAAATTGGGCTGTTTCTGGTGGCACCGAGCAAAAGAAAGGAAGGTTTGCTCCTATGCTCTCTCCTACAGTAAGGATTCCTTTGGCCAGTCAGCTGAGGAAATGTAAAGGAATGGATAAATGGAATAACAAGCCAATGTTCTGGGTTGTTTTTTTTTTAATACATCTTAACATCAATATTTTTTTCCCTTCCGTGTTTGTATCTGAATGTGAGATCTCCAATATATACCCTCGGGGGAAGTTAATTTAGCAATAGAAATGCTGTTTCAGCTTTCCTATTGCTGGGGCATATGCACGATATTATACTAACGAGGTAAGAGTTACAGTATTACATCTGAATTCTTGATGTGATTCAGTGCTAAAGATGGACTCGAACGTTTTAAAGTGTCACCTGGCAGGTATCTGTTGCATTTTTAAATGTTTTAAATTGTTTGAGTGTTAGTGTTTACCATTGGCCAATCCTCGTAGAAAATTCAGGTTTGATTTTGGAGTCCTTGTCTTAGTATGTTACACCCTGCAGCAATTAGTGCATGGTGTGTAATGGTCACGTGAACTAAATGTTTGCAGAAAACTGGCTTGGGAAGAGAGGAACAAAACCCAAAAAAAGTGAATACAGATTTCCTCAGGGAACATAAGAGGGCTGTAAAAGGCAGAATGTAGGTTTATTTGAATGGAAGATGGCTAAGAAATTGATTTTCTTCCTATTCTAGGCAAAATTTAAAGAGCAATATGTCACTACATGAATTCTTGAAATTAGAAGGAAGCACCGGTCAGTGAACAAGGTCTTAATGTTATGACTTACTAAAAACCCCAAACATGTTAGAATAAAAACACAGAAAATGAGCTTGAACTATAGCCTCATTTTAATATAAATCTATACGTTTGTATAAATCTTTTCATAAATACATGGGGCTTCTTGTTTATAGAGGTGCTTGGTCTGTAATTGGATTACTTCTTCCCAAATTACTTCAGCAAGCAAAAAAATAACGTTAGCCTGAGATGCTGGGGGTGTTGAGTGCTCCACTTTGCAGAGTGCTCATTCCACAGGAAATGAACAGAAAACATGCCACCACCTTTATGTTTCTTTTTCCTATCTGCAAAGATACCAGCTTCAGTAAACCCAAGGCTGCACTGATCCATGGTAACTCGTATTTTGAAGGAGTACATATGCAAAATCTTGATGGTTTTTTCTTCATTTGTACACAACTGAATTATTTCGGGTCCGTAATAATTTTTCCTGCCACCTCTTCTTTTCCTGTGCCCAGGGACTCCATTCTGCAAACTCCCAAATATTTATACTGAAGTGAATAATATTAGGACCTAAAAATGTAAATAGTACCCGGCTTCGGAGTTTTTAGTATCAATATTTAGCCGTAGTAATTAATTCTTACAGCGAAGCCAACAAATCTTTCAGGGAAGGGGGTGCACTAATCTAGAAATCAGGAGGTGTTGGCTGCTCAGAGGCAGGACTACTGGTGTTCCAGCAATAAAGCGTAGGCTCAAACTGGTCAGAGCACTCCAGTGTGTGTTTAACTTCGCTTGCAGAGCTCGGCGATGAGACTGTGTTTCTAAAGTTACGCACGCGAGTTTGTGCTCTTCTGAAACCAGGCCTTGGCAAAAGCAGCTGCTCTTCTGGCTTTGTTTGAAATAATGCACTTTGTAGGACAATCTCTTGTATTGAGAAGACCAGACAAATCTAGAGAATGTTTTGGGTTTGTTTTTTTTTTCTTTCATTCTTTTTTTTGCATTGCCAGGGGAAAAGTGAGAAAGAAAACAAGTCTCCCTGTGCATTTCAGCATGTGAAAGCATTGCTGAGGCTTGTGAAAGGGGTCTGTTGGCCATCAAGCTCAAAGGTACTTATTTGAGCACATCAGAAAGAAACCCCAAACAAAGCGTGACAAGCAGGTCAGGTTCTATAAATTTATATAATTCTATATCCCCATCTGTATTGCCTGTCCACCCAACACTCCTCCAGGCAACTGGAGGCATAGGAGCTCTGAGTATGCAAGGAAATAAATAAGTTTACCTAAAAACTTTAGGAATACTGTGCTTTTAAGCCACAAATGGTGTTGTCTATGTGTAGTTTTTAGTGTTACAATAAAACAGACAGTAGCCTTATTAACCAGGTGCAATACTTACAAAGGGCTAAATTGTGGAAACAAGCGGTGTGTGTTTGTCCATCACTGCGAAACCTGCACTCTTTTCAAACTGACTTTTATAGCACTGGGATCTTATTACCTCTCTGAAATGATAATGTTGGTGTGATTTTATAACCATTTGTTGTATAAGTTGTGAACCAGGACTTGGGCTTTCCTAGGAACCAAGAGGAGGAGAGGGGGGAATTGTAAATCGCGTCGAATAGCGGCGTGTTGTTTTACGTGGCAGAAGTAACGTAAACCATCTTTACAGAGCCATACAAGTTCTGGAGTACTGAAAGAAAATATACACTGCCCTTGGTTACAGAGAGAGTTTAGTCTGAAATTTCCCGTGAGGTCATGAAAATGCCTATTGCAGTGTTTGCTTTGTCTCTTCCAGTTTATTACTGAGGTTTCCGAGTTTATATTCTGCTTGCGAAGACATTCTGAAATTACCAATGCTTGGCTTGGAATTCTATTCTTTTGAAAATAACTTTCATAAATGGAGAGGTTTCTTCATCATACTGTACAGTCTTGAATGAGATCATGTGACACGATCTGCTCCAGCTTGTGTGGAGAGTCCATGCGAGTGGGAGGTTATACGGGAAAAGATTACGTGGAGGATTCTCTGTTCAGTTGCAAAAAGGGTTTGGACAACAGAACTAAAAGCTTTGCTCACTTCTTTCTTCTCTCTGTCAGCACCACGGGGTCAACTGAATACAGGTTGCCAAGTACGGTGTGTCTTGCTGTCTTACACCTTTTATTTTTGCTGATAAATAATGACATGCATGTTGTTTTCCCAACTCTCTTACTGTTTTTTGTCTTATGCTCAGAGTCCAGAATCAACTGAAAGGCAGGAATAATCACATCTGTTGAACAGAAGGCTGTTTGGTTGTTCCCTTGTTTGACTTCTAGCAAAGGGCCAAAGGACTAACTCAAATTTAGAGACATTAGTCAAAAGAGGCTTCAGCCAGCCAGGTAAGACCTGAAATAAAATTGCTCAGAATTGGATCCCAGCAGGAGGAAACCAGTGTTAAGCAGTGCATTACAGGAGGGGGTTTTTTTGCTTGCTTGTTTGTTTTTTAAATTACAAGCCTGATAAAAAGTTGTGACACAAGAGCAAAATGCAGATAGAACTGTAACTAGCTAAGCCCTCAAAACATTACAGAATTTCTCTGGAGAGCTCCAGTTATACCCATGAATAACTGCACTGACTAGGGCTGCTCACGTGGCTAACAGTTGTGGAACGAAGGCACTTGGGTGTTCCTCTGTGTGACTACTGCCACTGTAATTGGGACTGTGAGATTGGGAATCTCCCTTTCTAAGCACTTGAGGAGAGGATTTTGCTGTTAGGCTTTGTGAGGGGGATGGATGATACCTACCTGGGCACCTTTGCATGGCTGTTGGAAGATGTTGGCTCAGTTTCTAGTAGTACCAAAGTAGCAGGACTTGGGATGTGTCACTTAGTGACAGATTTAAGAGTTCTTAAGCACATGGTATTCAGCCTGTAATCCATCCTAGTGAGACCAGGCCTTGGAGCTTTCTTAGAGTGGGATCCAGTATAGCCAACCTGTTGGGAAGGGAGTCACCACTGCTGTCAGCAAGAGCTGAGTAGACTTTCATAAAGGGGGTATTGCCCCACCACCTCCCAGTAGCATTTCTAACACTGCACCAGCCACCCTGCATTTGGAAGGAACCAGGCATTCCCTTTGTTAGTCATGGGGTTTGGGGAGTTTTATTTTAGCTTTAGATCTCTACATTTCACCTAGAACTAATTCCACAGCAGGGTAAATTGGCATAAGCCTATGCTACTGTTGAAAGAGCTTGGTAGAGACATGTCTAAAGAGAAATATCCCAGGTTATGCTGGCCTGAAACACTCCTAAAAGCGTTGATCTGTATAAAATGCCTAAAGGCTAAATCAGTATATGGCTTGTTGGGTTTGTGCCTCTGCTCTTCATCTGCCTTTATCCCACCCTGTCTTGGCTGGAGCCTCATTAAAGGCTTGGACTTGCACATACTCCTGCAGCAGCTAGGTCAAGATTGCTCCACTAATGGCTGTTTGCTTAGCACAGCTAGAATACCAGGAAAACAGCGTTGATTTTGATATGGAATAGAGTCCATAGTGGAAAAAAAGAGGAGTTAGATCAATAATCCTACATGCAGTGAGTCTTAAGACTACATCTTAACTGTGCCGTAGTTTTGCTAAGGAGATATTGGAGGAGTCAAGGGCCATGAAAAGCAACCTTACTGGACCTTGCTTCTCCCCTGACCCCAGGGGCATCCTGGAGCCAATCTGATGTGATTCAGGAACATCTCAGGCTATGCAAGGTTTACTGGGTGGGTGGAGAGATACAATCTCTGTATGAGATCTCTGGGCCACTGAAAACCAGGCTCATACTTCTCATCCAGACATGGTACCAACCAGGAAAGATCCTCAGCTGCTTTGCTAGTGGAGATTTTCAGCCTCTTTTCATTATAGCATTGGTGTAATAGTGATGGGGATGCCAGGGAAAAGGTAAGGGTTCATCAGGAACCAAAGGAAGGTGACTGTCAGCATCAATTGCTCTACATTATTTTAAACTCTGAGTAGGAACCCAACAAACATTTAGATTTTGTTGCCATCTGCTATTCACCTATTATTTCATATAAGAAAAGTCTTACCATCAGAGAAGGGGGTGAATTTAGCACGAGTTAAGCAGCTGTAGGAAAAGAAAAGCCCAATTGTGCCCCGTTTTTGTGAATGTGGGATTTCCAATACACTCTGCTTGCATAAGACTGTAGTATTTAGATCTGTGCATCCTTTTGCTTCACTTCAGCCACAAAAGGGAAACATCTGCCCACATAGGCTGTTCTTCCTTGTTTTCCTGTCAAATATTGCTTTGTATAAAGTAAATTTAAAGTTCTTTTTTAAATCACATTTATCCGAATAATTATTTTTAGACTATTTCCTCCTTCACTCAGTATAAAATTACTGAGCTCTGATTTGCTCTGCATTGCACTTTATGTATTTTTTCCACTTCATGTGCTTTTGATACCCAAAAGAATGTGTTGTTAATCTAGTTTTAACTAGAAATTTACCATGAAACTAAGCTGCTTTGATAAAAATGCAAGTTCCATAAAATACAGCAAATAATCTGTCTAGATTAGAGACGTTTCTAATGATAGGTTGAGAAATAGCTTCTGAAATGATTTACCATTCGGTAAATTCCATACATTAATGGATAGAATGGTTTAAAATGGAGTATGAATAAGCAGGGGGACAAAGTTCTAGACATTGGATTTGCTTGTATGCAAAACAGGCATTAGTTTGACGTGGGTCTTAAAAAAATAAGCCTAATCTTGTTTAAAGAAGTATAAAACTTATTTAATAAACCAAGTTAAAACGAAAAGAGCTCACAGGAAAGTTTTTTAGCTTAGTTCCCAGCCTCAAGAGCTGTTTCTCACCACGTTGAAGCAGTGCTGGGTAGTGGGCAGTCTGGGGAGCCCCTTGTCTCTGGAGGGGCTGAGCTGACGTGAGCACAGGACCCCAGCAGAAGCCAGGCTGTATTTTCCTGCTTTGACCAGTAGCTCTCCAAACTCTTATGCTTACAGACCCACTTCCAGGTTGACAGTGGTTATCTCCATTTGCTTTTTCCTGCCTTCATCCTCTCCGATTTTTGGGAACTAGGGTCCTAAAGACAATCCTTTTTCTTCCTAAACGAGCTAAGGAGGAACTTGTCTTCCCTCCACTTTTGGTGTTCAACTTAGAGCCCTAATACTACTGCGAGTAGTTCAGCTTCAGAATTTTGAGAGGCCAGTTTCAACGCTTGGAACAAAGAACAGCTATGTTACCCCAGCACTGAATCCCTTCAAAGCTTGTATATTGAAAAAACAAAGACCTGTTTGTACTTTCCCTTCACCCAAACTCTTCCAAGTCACACCTAGAAGAGTGGAGGTCTGCAATGCCTGGTAATGAAAGCAGGCGGCAGTGGGGAGGTAGGAGAGGGAGAGGTGGTGATGCTCTCATTCCCTTCCCAGGGCGAGTCCTTCCTGGGCTGCCCTCTTGCAGCATGTGTGTGTGTGTGCAGAGCACGCACAGCTCTTCGACCCCGTGATGTAAAATCCCTGCAAAAGCACTTTGTCAGCCACCTCCCAGAGTCCCCAGTTCCTTCTGAGAGACTTCCAGACACTCAGCCTTTGCATGTCTACATCCACAGGTAAAAGTCACAGCTAACCACTGCTCCGGTAGCATCAGCTCAGTCTCACCTTGAGCTGCCAACGTGCCACCTTCCCATCTTTAATCGAGCTAGTTTTGCCTACAAAAGGTGTGCAGAATCCAGGTACTTCTGCGTTGCTGTAAAGCTGTTGTGACCTTTCAGGGACTAACAGGAGTCCCTCGAGCGTGGCAGGCGCACGGGCGAGCTTCGTGCTTCACACTGGTACCATGATACCTGTGCTGGAAAGAAAATGTAGATCAGTGTCACCTACACCCCCAGCCACGGAGCTGAGTGCTACACAGCACTGCTCAGATCTTGCAGTTGTGGAAAAATTGAGCTTCAACCCTTTGCACTAAGTACGGGGTGTCTCTGAAAGCTCATTTTGTGTTTGGCTGAGGAGCGAGGGCACTGAGGGCCCTGCTCCAAGGTGGGGGTCTGTCAGGCAGCACAAGTAACAGTTCTGCTGCCCGAGTAACTTCTGTATTTTCATGTATATTTGCAGGAAAAGCATAAAAGAGACGACTTGTGCAGGTAGCTGATAGTCCTTTGCACTCTGATTTGATTCTGCCCTCTCGGGGCCGACACGGCGGATTCATCTCAGATAACAACTGCCACTGCCGGTGACTTGTACATAGCAAAAGCATATTTCTTATCAGAAGCAGGTGCTTTATCTTTTCCTTCTCTTGAGATATAAAAAAAAACCCCACAGAACAACAGAATGCCAGTGTGCAGATGTTTGTTAAACTCTCCCTGTCTCCCTGTACCGCTGGCTGCTAGGGACGAGTCCAGAATTCAGAGCAGCTTGGCCATAACTCACCCAAGAGCCTCTGTGATCCGATTGCCACTGAAAATGTTTGAGTACAGAAATCTCCAAAATGCCTCTGAGAATTTTTGTTAATGCACTAAACCAGCTTTGGACGGAGCAACTTCTTCTAAAAATCAAGGAATATTTTTTTTTTTCTCAAGTTACTCAAGTCATTCAGGTGATTAATAGTTTGTTTCTAGTCGCTGTTTTTTAGGATAAGCAAATCTCATCCTCTTGCACTTCCAATAGTCATTGTTTGTATGGAAAAAGACCTTTTCTGCTCTTTGATTTCCCAGTGAATGGTGAGTTCACTAGCTACAGGCAGTGCTTCGTCACTTAGACTGCAAAATACGCTTGGATAAATTTACTCTCCTCCACGTGAATCCTGATTATGTGATTATTGTATTCTTTTCTAGCTTCAGAAATGCTTTTGTGCTGTTTTCATAGTTAGAGTTGAATAAAAATTGCAAGGAAGGCTCTTAAGTCACCTAATAAGTTGCATGAACCACTTGTTTTCCTAAGTGAAAATGAGGAACATGGAGGTGAAGTATCATGAACGAAGTCAATTCATTGCTGAATATTTATAGAACATCTTGATTTGTGGAAAGCAGTGATCCTTGTTAAAGTTACAATTAGGAGCAAACCACTGTGTTTTAGCGAGTATTGCAAGCGAGAAAGCAATTTTCTCTTCAGAAAAAGCTTAAAAGATTAAAACAGATCATTTAAACCAAGGTTTTCTTATTGTCTTTAAGACCATCCTGCCTGGTACGTTACTGTTGTACGTTCAGGGATGCTCAGGACAGTAGAGGTTCCTCATGGGAAGCAGCTAGGTTCCAAAGTGTTAACTGAAATAAAAGCAAAAGTGAGCAAACTCATAGAATTTTCTAAGTACTAGCTCAGCTACTGCCAAAAAAGCAAAAAAGCACTACTCTCTACAGAACTAGAATTATAGGAATATTATTAATATTATACATGGTTACAGGAAAAAAAAAAAAAAAAAGAAGGGGTTTGAACAAAAACCCCTCTTCAAATTATCTCAAAAAAGCAAGAAGAAGAAGAAGAAGCTGGTTCTTTATTTGGGAAGTGGCACTCAGCTACCATTAAGTCCCAGGCTATGTGCTTAACTGGTCTCCTGTAGCTTTGTCAGGTCACATTTTTGTTGAAAGTGGATGGTGAATAAACTACAGAGCAGAGAACCTTCCTCGGATCTTTGTCAATGAATGTATACGTACAAACTATGCATTTTGATATGGCTGCATACGGGACCTTGAATCAGTTCACCTCCAGCCTTTCCCCCTAGGTTAGCAACCCCCAAACTTCAGGAGCTGGAGGAGCTCCCATCCCCTTTAGCATCTATTTGTCTCCTGTCTTGTTTCTGCTCTCCGAGGACGCGAGGTGCAGGATGGAGGAGTGTGGAGCTGCAGGGCCCCAGGAGTAGAGTGGCCAAGACAGAGAGACCTGGCACGCTCTGGGGGACCAGTTTGGACTCCAGGAGCAGCATGGCCAAGATAGAGAGACCTGGCACGCTCTGGGGGACCAGTTTGGACCCCCAG
>WUAM01000431.1:103004293-103023953 GCA_024336885.1 Actenoides hombroni | reverse complement strand
AACATATCTATTATATATAGGTCTATTACGTGTTTATCATCTATTTCTATACATTATTATATATTATCATGTATCCTAGCTATATTTATATGTGTATTTTAATATATTTCTACATGTGAATCCTATAGCACACATAATTCGACACAACATACGATATTATTTGACTAACATACATTATATTAGTTAATTAAGTGCTATATGATGATTTATGGTAAGGTGTTGGGCTATTACACAGAACAAATAACGACTGTCAGGTGGGCGGGGGGGTCCTGACGTCATTTAAAGGGCGCCCAGCACGGGCCGGAAGCGTCGCGGACGAGTGACGTCAGGCAACATGGCGGCGGCTGCAGAGGAGAGGAGAGGAGAGGAGAGGAGAGGTGAGGTGAGGTGAGGTGAGGGAGGGCCGGGCCGGGCCGGGCCGCGCGGGTATAAAAGAGCCCAGTTAAGGGGAGGAGAGGAGCCTTCGCCCGCCCGTCCCGCCTTCCCTTCTTCGGGGAGCGGCCTCGGGCCGCAGGCCTGGCCGGGAGCGCGACTCGGTCCCTGCCTGCTGCCGGCTGGGCCAGAGTTCTTTCCACCAGGTCTCCTGAAGGGCGGGTTCCTGCTGGTGTAGCTCACGCAGGATGGTGGCTGGCTGGCGCCGCTGCCTTTGTTCGGGAGCTGTGATTCAGCCCTTTCCAATCGCAGATAATAAAGCCGCCAGACTGAACTACGCCTGCCTCCATCACTGAGTTTCTTGGAGAATAAAAGATGTCTCCTTGACAGAAACAGGCAAACTCTTTTCTATTTTTTCTTACACACACCCCTTTTCTCATGCGTGCTTGGAAAAAAAATCCCTCATGCCTCTACAGCAACAGCAAACAAAACTCCTCTGAAAAACCCTGCCCCAGACACCCCCACTGCCCCCAAACCTTTAACAGGTACCTCTTTCTTCCTCCTCTCTGCCTGTTTGTGCCATCTCTCCGACCTGCACAGGCAGCTGCGAGGTGAATGTTGCCGTGGAGATCTGAGAAGGTGGTGTCAGTTGGAGAGTTGGGAGCATGGAAGGGCAGCGAGGCTGCGGGGCGTGTGTGTTTGCACGTATATCTCAGCTCATCAAGGAAGAATAAATGTCTCTCTTCAATTCCAGGTGCCGTCGATGCTCGTGATCCTTAAAGCAGCAGCACTGGTGCCCCAGCTGGATTGCTGGGTGCTTGTGAGATTCCTGAAATCACAAAAACTGCCATTCCTCTCTGTGGGGCCTGACTGACAGCACTGAACCAAGCAAGAAGAATTCTGAGTGTGCAGCAACATGTTGGCAGTTTGTAGACAAGCCGGCGACCCTGTAACCTTGTGCTTGAGACTGGAAATAAGTGTTGAGACTGGAAATAAGTGGTGCAACTGGACGACAGCTGGTGCCCTCCTGCCGGCAGCACTGGCAGCCCGGAAACCTTTGCCAAAGGCCACTGTGGGATGGATGCTCAGTGAGGGACAAGGTGCTCCAGAAGGTGGTTTTCATGGCAGGGGAGGAACAGCTCTGTTGAAGAGGAGAAGTCAGTCCCTGGAAGTTCTCCCCCATCAAAACCTGTGATATATTTATTGACAACTTTATTGGTAACTGAACGCTCCCCTGACCCAGGGGTGTTTGCTGCCAGTAGCGTTTCATGCCAAATGACAGTGCAAATGAGGGGTCATTTTAATCCATCAGTTGGGCAGGTGAAGTGCAGCCCTGAGACTCTGGGGAGTCTCTGCTCTGAAGTTTTTCAAGAACTGGTTCAACAGAGTTGTGGCTGACTTGACTGAGGGATGGCCATCATCTGCCTCAGGCCTGGACTTGGACTGGGTGAGCTCCAGGACTGTCCCACCAACATTTCTGCATCAAAGGCAGTTCTCAGATACCAGGGGAGAAAACTGAGCAACTTGAGGTGTGACTGCAGAGGAAAATGTTTATTTTGCAACCTTGTGTTTCTGATTTTATTTTTAACGTCGTGACAAATGGTGGAGCAGCATCCAGTGGTGATCAGGGCACAGAAGAGGCTGAGCTGATGGCCAGCTGTGCTACAGAAAAGGGCACAGCAGAAGAGGGCTGGAGTGGTTCCCTTTGAGGTAAGATCTCATTCTGGCTTCCTCAGTTCTTATCAGTTGCCCCCCCCAAGTTTGGCCTGGCTGAGAGATTTCCTCAGAGGGTGAGGTCTGTGGGTGAAATACGCGTGAAGTGCTGGTGTCTGGGACCAGGGCTTAGGAAGGAGGGCTGTTGGGGGCAGAATCGCTCCGCCTGGGTTTTTCAGTGCCTTGTGAAGTTGTCTTGCTTTGCTCAGCTCAGGCCGAGAGTGGAGCTGGTTCTCACTCACACGTGGATGTGATGGTTTCTGGATGTGATGGTTTCTGTCACTGAAGTGCGCTGCTCTGGTGCGGGACTAGGATGAGAAGCACGGTGAAGCACTCCTCGTCTAGGGCCACATTCCTCTGGCTGACTATGCATTAACAATCGATGAGAATGTTTCTCCTCGATACGTTCTGTGAGCTCACGGAGTAAGGCTTAATTCAAAAAGTATGTCGTCCTGTAAATCGGAAGCTTGCTCCCCCACCCCGTTTTTCTCCAGCTGCTCGCAGTTCGTGCTGCAGAACGGGGGAGAAAACGCTCCGGTGATTCCACCGGCGTTGCCAGGGTTTCCAGCTGCCGCACCCCCAGGGCTGACGCTCAGGGGCTGAGCGGACAGTTCTGAGCGGTTCTCCCCCCGCAGCCCGCGGTTCCTCGCGGCTGCTGCCGGCGCCGTTACCGGTCACCCCGCAGCCAGCAGGGCCATGGAGCAGCGGGGCCGGGGCTGCCTGGGGCGGCGGCTGCAGAGCTCGCAGGAGGCGCGGCGGCGGCAGGCGGTGCTGGTGCGGAAGCTGCGGGAGAAGGTGAGGGGCGGGGAGGGTCGGTCCCTGGGAGAGCCGTTCCCGGCCCTGCTCGCTAAATAGTGACAAGCATCTCTGGAAGCTCGTTTTGCACCCTTCACAGGGCCTTTAGACCGTAGGAAACAGCAGTTTGGGGTCAATGGGTAGGGCAGGCACGGCTGGCTAAGGCTGTCTCATCATCGTTCCCCTTGCTGTCGCTATCTTGGGGTGAGCTGATAGCAGTTAGTGTACAATAAACCTTGTCTTGGTTTCTTTAATACTAGATAAAGTGAAGCTTCCCTATATCGTAACTCCATCTTGGTGACTGTCACAAGTAGTCCTGACTGTCAGCAGCTGTCTTGTTAGCTGTCGGCAGCACTGTGAAACGTGCCGTGCTTGGGGCTGTAAAGGCTGGGAGGAAAGGAGGAGCTGAGTCTGTTACAAGCTGCGTTTGCTCACCTGCCCTCTCTTTGTCTGTCTAGGTACTGCAGTACCGGACTCGCTGTCGAGAGCTGGAGCAGCAGCTGGAAGCAGGAGGGGTGAGTGTGTGGGTTAGTAACTAAAGAAGGTGTACGTAGCATTTGTTAACGTAGGCAAAGCAAGAGCTCCCCAAAGCAATGCCAGAGGAAGACAGGATTTTGCTGCCTGAGGGTTTAAAGCAGCACTCTAAGTTTACCCATCAGTGTTTTGTCCAGTTGCCATTCTTAGAGCAGCCAATAGTCCCAGAAATGCCAGTCCAGAGAAGCCCATCAAGTAGGATTTTAGTTTTGTGAAAGAGTGCTTTACTGCTGGGGTAACATTCAGTGAAAGGCAGCATTTTGGAAAGCAAGAACACTGGTGTTGACACACAGACCTGGCGCTGTGCTTTCCTTCTGCGCCCCGGCGCAAGTAAAGCTAGGAAGCGAAGGGCAGGGGAGTACTGCCAGGCTTCCAGTCTGTGTGAGCTGAGGGCACCTCACCAGGAGAGTGCTCCAGTGAGAGGCTGAGGAGAGCTGCTCACATGGAGTGACACCCTTCCCCTCCCATCCTCTCCTGGGAGGAATCATGAGCTCCTGAGATACCAAACAAAGGGAGAGGGAAGCAATGGATGCTAACAGTAGTGAAGAGGACAAGAGAATCCAGCTAAACATTCCCTTTCTTCTTTAGGGATCCTTTCCAAGTAGGTGGAAAGCCACAGAAGACCACAGGCTGAAGAAAGCACTGCTTCAGTTAGAAGAGGAGCAGCAGAGGTAAAAGGCAGAAGCATTTCCTTGTCCTTGGCATCCTGGATGCTCGTGGAAGTGAGGGCAAACCTGTCAGTGCTACCCGGTGTCCCCGAGGGAAGTGGTGGGCTGAGCTGTTTTGGAAGGAGAAAAGTCCACAGCATGTTCTGTGGTGCAGTAGCAGTGTTGTGTGCTGACTGGCTCTGTTTGTTCCCTGTGACCTCCTAAGGTCCCTCTCCAGCCTGAATTACTCTGTGATTCAGTAGGTGAGCGGCTCGGCAGAGCCTCGCTTTGGGGTGAGAATCAAGCCCTGACATCCTGCACATTTCACAGGGCAGGAGTTTTCCCATTTGGTTTTACCTGAACAGCCCATTCTGTGCTTGTAGCAGAGTCTGCCAGTAGAGCACCTGGCACCACAGTCATCTTCTGCCACGTTTCTTTTTCTGCATCTCTTTTTTCCTCTGCCCAAGAAATAAATCATGTGTGGTGCGAAAGGCATCTGTGTGCTGTGTTACCTTTATGGCAAGCTAAGGTGGGAGAAGCACAACCCCTGTTTTGATCCAGAAACTGAGTTTTGGTGCTTGTTTGGTCTTGAAATTTATTTTGTGAACTGTTTCCTGGGTGGGATATCAGTCTGTGGCCTGCAGTGCTTGACCTTTCAGTTTTCAGCTGAAAGCTCTTTCCCTTACATCCATCTCTGTGCAGTTTACAGGATCAAGAAGGTGGGGTCTTTGCTGCAGGTCTCACACAGTGTATGAGACGAGGGCAGTGAGAGGCTTAACAAGAAGGTGAGGGCAGCGGTGGGTGCAACACTGAGAAAGGGAAAAGGACGTGGAAACTTGGAGAGGAGCGTGGTGGAAGAGACAATGTGGGGGTCAGGACCACGACAGGGGAAGATGATGCACCCCACAGTCAGTGTGGATAGCAGTTGTTCAGTGACCTCCTTGCTGTTCCTCCCTTTGCAAGGTGTGAGAACCTGGCAGGAGTGAACACTCTGCTGCAGCAGCGCCTGGATCAAGCGAGTGAGGTTAATGCAGCCCTCAAAGAAGATGTTGGCAAACTGACATCGGATTGGATGAGGGCCCGGGAGCAGCTGGAGTTGAAGGAGAGCGAATGGCGCGATGAGCGTGAGGTGAGCAGCCGCTACGGGAACGTCGGGCGTGGTGTCAGACTGGGACCAGAATGCTTTTCAGTTCTGGCGTAGGGAGCTCGCTGTGTGGAAGCTGTGGCTCGCTGACCAGGTACTGGTGGTGATGTTGGAGGGGTGTCGGCACGTTGCGGAGGCAAGATGCCCACAGGCAGTGACCGTACTGCTCGGTAAAGGCAAATGCTTGCTGTTGCTGGGTGCTGTAGGGCAGTCACACGTGAACACTCCTCTTCTTAATAGTTCCTAAATCTCTGTCTACAGCAGTGGAGACTGGAGTGCTCTCTGTGTTTTCAGACTCAGAGTAGACAACAGAAGAACAGGACAGGCCTCCCTTACCAATAGCCTGTTTGTAAGCAATTCTGACACTGGTCCTGGGAGGGGTTTGTTTTTGTCTTCCTCCTCTCAGACTGTCGGACGCCTCTGCAAGGTGAGCTGGTGAACCATGATCACTTGGCTTTGCTGAGAGCTGCTCCTGCAGAAGAAGTGTAGATGTTCCCTTTGAAGTCAGGTGGCAGGCCTACTGAGGAGGCTTGTGTGGTGCCTCTTGGTGCCCCGTTGGAGTTGTTATTAAAAGAGACCCGGGGATGGGGGGGTGTACTCTCTCCTACCTGAAAGACTTGTACAGTGACAGCAAAGGCTGAATTGGTGTTTCTTTTTCTCTTTGCACATTTAGCTTTATGACAGCTACTTAAGGGCTGAACAGAACCGTCTGCTCGGCTTATGGCATCAGGTGGTGACCCTCCACCATCATTTCCTGGAGATGAAGACTGCCACTGACCGGTGAGTAGAAGAAAAGCCTAGATCTCTTGCAGAAAAAAGTATAGCTTCTCTTCACAGTTGCTTTTTGAGCCTTTAATTGTGGCCAAAGAAATGATTTCTTTGGTGGTCCAAAGCAAGGCCGGGCTATTTTCAGGATCGTTTTGTTCGATACTGGTTTCCAGGTAAAACTGAGGGGCTTGGACTATAAGCAGTGCAGAGGTTCTGAACAGATGGACTTGACTATGGTGATGTTTGGGTGTGTTAACAAGGACACAGGCATACTTGGATGCAGTGGCAGAGACTCCCCAAAGCTCTGCATGCCCTGTGTAGAGTTGTAGAGCGATGAAAATCTGCCTTAAATCTCACTGGCTTTCTTTTCCCACTGCCTTTGGTGGAAAAATCATTCATGAATATGAATGTTTGGGGTTTTTTCTTCTCTGTTCCAGCTTACTTTTATTCTGGCCAGTTTACGTCTGCTTATTCCTGTGCCACCAGTGCTGAGAGAAAGAATAGCTTCTCTACCCTGTTATTACATCCATCCAATGTATTTTGCTTAGTTGGATACCTACTTTTTATGATTAATTTATTATTCTTGGGCTCTCTGAAGTTCTTTCATCCCAGTTGCCTTTTATGCAAACAAAACCAGTGTAGCCATAATAGTATGTTCCTCTGGTGTCAGCGTGCCCTTCCAAACTCTGGGTTACCAGCAGCCATTTACCTTACTGGGTTATAAACTTTCCACAATATGTAGAGTCTGTCTGACCTGCTCGTTAATCCTTGAAGCCCTCTGGTTGTTTCATACCTTTCTCCTTACCTTACTCCTTCCTCAATCATCAGACCCATTGCTCAACTCTCAAGACTCGTCCTGATCCTAAAGTGTCAGATGAATGATTCATCCCCAGCAAAGATGCCACCTTTCTGCTGCCTTTGCTACTGTGCAATTGTGTGCTTCAAAAGGGAGTCAGCTGAGAAAGATGGTGGCATGAACATTATCTCTCTCTTGGTTCTTCTTCAGAGATTTGTCCGAGCTGAAGGCAGAGCACGTGAGGCTTTCTGGATCTATACTTGCAAACTGCTCCCGCCTGAGCTCTGGTGTGCAGCCCTCTGAGTCCATCACCCTGGGAAGACCTGTCCTAAAGGACCAGGCACAGCAGCCAGTGGGGCAGGAAATAAGCCAAAAGACTCGGGAAGCGATGCTCTTACAAGCCAAGGGGGACCTGGAGAAGAAGGAGCTTCAGGACAGGTAAATGCGTTTTAAACTTTGCTGTTACCAACACCATCTTTTGTGGCCGTTTCTTGGATTCGTAGATGGGCTGTGTGCATGTGTAAAAGACACCCCCCTGTTGTGTGCAGCCTCATTTCTGTCCCTGGTCAAACTGCTGCATTCCACAGAATGGGCAGAAAAAAATGACTGACAGAAACTCTGCTGAGTAAGACAAGACTGGGAAGGAAATTGCACACAACAAGGTTTTTGCCTTTTAGCTGATTCTTGGTGAGAAATTGAGACCCGTGTAAAGAGAGCTCTGACTTTTGTACAGCCCTTTTGGTACCCAGGGCTGGTTGTTGAGGGGAACTTGCACAGGATATGATTCTATACCCTTGGTTTTGGAAAGGAGAGCATTTGTTCCATGAAAAACTTGTTTATCTTTCCCCTTCTCATAGACCAAAGGACTTTGCACTTGAAGGAAAACATTTGGTGTCACAGAGTGAGGTGGTAGTTGCAAGAAAGACACTGGAGGGATTGCACCTTCAGAGGGCTCTGCAGAAGCAAGAGAAATACGAGCTTACAACAGCACCAGAAAAGGTATGGTCACCTTGTTCCTAGGCAGCAATTGTGGGAGAGGGAGCTGTGGTGGCAGGAGCACCACAGATGCTGTTTCTGGCAGCAGAAGACAGGGACAATGGTGGTGTTCTTGGAAAATGGTGATCAGATGACACAGGCTCTTTGGTGCAGTCAGCCCGCAGGTGCTTCTTGGGAACACCAAGCTGGGAGTGTGTCAGAGACACAGGAGGGCATCTGGAGTGGCTGATTGAAGTCAGGGATTTTCCGGTGGTTGTTTTCAGGTTGTCCTTCTGTCTTTTCAGGCAGAGCAGTCATCAGCAGAGTTGGCAGGGGCTCTGAATAAGCTGAGTGCTGAAGCAGCTGATCTGCATGTTGCAGCAGCAGAGATGGGCAGCATGGATGATGTCCTTATGGTGGATGAAGCACAACCTAAGGAACTCGTGTTGCAGGTGAGTCGACATGTGTAGAGTGTGACTGTCTGAATGTGGAAATGTTCCTTTTTCTGTCTAAGCCAAACCTTCTGCATAGTAAATCTTACTGCATTTTACTTCCTCTGTGCTTCTGTGATTGTAGCTGAAGCGAGAGAATGACGTTCTGTCACATAGAGTGGATGAGCTGGAGAGAACAAAGGTCTCTGACCAGGAGAAGCTGAACTTGTGTGAAAGAAGAAACGAAGAGCTCAGTGCAGAGAAAGCCCACCTGGAGCAGCTGCTGAAGAAAGCAGAGGAGCAACGGCAGGGGCTGCAGGTAGAGCTGAGGACACTGGCAGAGGAGAAGGCAGAAACCCAAGAGAAGCTCAGTCAGGTGAGACCAAAAACCTGGTGCTTTCTGGGTGGGCTTTTGACTGCTTGGGATACAAAGAAGCTGCACCTGTTGGATTCTGCAGTGTTTTTGTCAAGGAGACACTTGGCAGCACTGGAGATCAGAAGGCTTTGTTGACTTCTTTTTAGAAGCGTGTTGATGGCTGGGAGAGCATTCTCTGAGTTGTCCTCTGCTTCTGCAGATGACTTTAATCCATCTGTCTGTGTTGGCCTCTTTTTTTAAGGGCTTTTGATAAGCTGCAGAAAGATGATTTGTCTTGCTCGCAAATCCGAGTGAGGCCACAACTCTTGTGTGTGGCAAACAGTGCAGCTCTGCACCCTTCTTCTGAGGGGAAAAAGCCCCAAGGCTGCATGTTTCTGTTTATGCTTTTTCTTGCCAAGTCTTCAACTTCCAAAACTCCGTTTGTTCGAGCGGGACAAAGCTACAAGACAGTATCTGTGGCCTTACACCTTGAAATTGTATTTTAAGGCAGACGTGCAGCTTTGAATTGCTCGAGCCTCCTTAGGCTTAGAGGAAGAAGGTGAGAAGTAGGTGATCAAACAAGACTGGTTACTCTGGACTGACTGATTTGGGTGCAGTGGAAAAAAAAAAAAGCTTGGGAGACTCATAGCACTGGGGTAGACTGGGGAGTTTGCCATCATTTAAGCATCGGTTTTGTAATGTACAATCGTGGGTATTATGGGATAACTTTGAGAGGAGAATTGTTTGTTTCTCACGTCACAGTCTTAGTTTTGGAGTAGGCCGTATGACAAATACTCAGCAGGGGTGTTATACTGAAGAAAAAAAGCTAAGAAATCACAGTTAATCTTCAAGCTTGAACACCAGCCGGGTGTGTTAGACAACTTCTTTGTGTGAGAGAAGTCAACAGCGTTGCTGAAATGAACTACTGTGCAAATGGAGTCTGCCATCTCTTTGGCCACATCAGCCAGGCTTTCACTATATGACACCACAAGGGCTGTTTCCCTGGAGAGCATCACCTCATTGCATTCAACTGCTTTACACACTGAAGTTGGTGACACTTTTGTGGGGTTTTTTTTGTTTGGTTTTATTTTTCTGGATGGAAAAACCACGTGCACTTTCACTTTCTTCAGTGAGCAAAGTTGTGGTTTTGCTCAAACTTTTCAGAAAATTTCCAGCACTGGAATAGTTTCTGATAGAATTGTAGTTTGCAAGGTGGCAGGTCTGGAACGTGCACTATTTTTGTGTGCAGACGTGTAGTCTGGGGTACTTCTGTTTGTCCTGAAGGAGCTGTCTGGTGCCAGGCAGCCCAGCAGGGCCTTACACATCCCTTCCAAGTGAACAGTGCCGGTGCCTTTCTGATGCCCACGGCGTTGATGTGGTCACAACAGATGCTCTTAAACCACCAGCCCAGAGTACAGGAGCTCAACCTCCTCTGACTGAGGCTGGCTCTGGCCAGGACTCCAGAGAAAGGACTCTAGCTGTACGCTGTCCCCCTTTCAGGTATTCCACCAGCAGGAGTCAGCCAGCAGCAGTCTGGAGCAGTTGCGCCAGGAGTCCTCTCGCCAAGGGCGTGTGCTGGCCAAGGTGTCTGAAGAAAAGGAATTCCTGGTGCAGGAGAAGGCTGCCCTAGAGGTGCGACTGGCAGCCGTGGAGCAGGACAGGCAAGGCCTTTCAGAGGAGCTGGCAGAGGCCAGGTAAAGGCAGACCCAAGGCAGGACGTCATTTAATGTCTGCCATTATCAAGGTTTTCTCAGGAGCCTTTTGTTGTTCACAGATTTGGACTCTGTTTTAGAGACTGACTTTGATTTATCCTTAAAAATGGAGCAAGCTTACTTTGGACTGACAGAGTCTGGTGTAGTCAGAAATCACTCGTTCCCCTTCTTGAAGACACGTCCTCCGTTGCCCATCAAAGCAGTGAAATCCTGCTGCTCTGGGTTTGACTGTTGCACCACTCAGGTGCCCCTTTACCCTGAAAGCTGTTATCCTGTGTGCTCTATCTAGTGAGGCAGTGCTGTGTATGGTGGGAAGCTGGCACACAGGACGCTGTGTTAGATCAGGCAGGTAACTTCCTCTCCTGGTTCCAGAATCCTGCCTGTCATACGCAGCGGCTGGTTGAAGTCTGTGGATGTAACATTTTGCCTCTGCAGCACTGCAACTTCCATTTGGAAGAGCCAACAGTCATTTGGGCACTGCCTGCTGAGCTAGCAGCACTTTGGGAAAAGCAGCAAGTTTTTCTCTTGAACTTCCACCAGTTTAAACAGAAGGCTCCTTGTCTCTCCTTTCAGGTTGTCCTTCTTCAGATCAAATCTAGTGCAGATTTCTTACGAATGCTGCTATAAGCATGAGATTATACTGTATCATCTGATGTAGTCCCTTTTAAATGCAGGGAGTCTGGAAGATCCCCAGCCTCTGCCTACACGATGAGCAGCATGAAAAAGTCATGAGAGAGCTGGGGAAACACTCTTGTTCTGTCCCCCTGCAGAGCAGCTGGGAAGCGCCGATGAGCCAAGGGCTGTGAGCAGAGGCTGGGCTTTTCCTTGCTGGCACAGACTTTGTGGGCACAGCTACCTCTGCGTCAGGCAGCAGCTCTTAGATGTGGATATCTAAGCTAACACATCTTCAGTGTGGCCCCTTGGGATCAAATTTGGCCAGGCTTTCTGCATTATGCTAGTCCATAAGCAAAGCCTGGGCGTTCCCTCGCAGGGCCCCGCGGCGCTGGTTTCGGCAGCAGAAATGCACTGTCTGTATACGAGTTGCCATGAGACCCTTTTTCCATACTCAGGGGGTAGGGATCTTGAACTACTCCTTACAGGAATTACTCCCTGTGGGTGTCAGGAGCAAGAAGCTAATTTCTGTCTGTGTTTGCAACTTGTAGGTCAGTGAAGGAGACCCTGGAATCCAGCCTGCTGGAGACTCAGCAGCACTTATCTCAGCTGAAGATCTCCAGGAGCCAGCTTGAAATCCAACTTCACACAGTCATGCAGGCCAAGGAGGTGATAAAAGGTGAGAGCCTCATGAGCTTTGTACTTTCTGGCTGAGGGAAAATGGTATAAAATAGCTGTCTGACTATGGTGCTTCTGAGGAGTGAAGGAGCTGGAGGCAGATCCCTCCTGCACTGAAATTCAAACGGCTGGAGGTCAGTAAAGTCAGAGCCACTGTTTGTGCAGGGGCTGAATCTTGCCACTTGTCATGTTTGCAGGGGAAGTGAAGTGCCTTCGAAGTGAGCTGGAAGCAGAGAGATCACTAATGAGGCAGGAGCAGGAAAACATGGCACAGCAGCTCCTGCAGACACAGCAACAGTACGACAATACCCTCAGACTTGGGCAAAGCGATCGTGAAGCGGAAAGAAACAAGCTCCTGCAAGACCTGGTAGGGAACAATGTGCTTTTGAATTCTTCAAGCAAGCTTTGTGGGCTGGCTTTGGAGGAATAACAGGCTGTGTGAAATGGCAGCAGTCATCTGTCCCAGGCCACACACACGTTGCTGGGGCAGACAGCAGAGCCAGTGGCTTGTACTTGAAGGCATGTGAAGACCCGCTGCCAACTGCAGTCATAGAAACTTTGGTCCTTCTTTTCTGTCCTTTCGTGGTTAACAGAGATATTATCTTTGGGCTTAAAGCTTACAGAACAGGCCCCTTGGTTCATGGTTCTTCAGTTCATGGCCTGTCTTGTGATAAGGGCTTCAGGGCACTGGTCTGTTTCTCTGCCCTGCAGTCCATCTGCATCTTCTCATTGATGAGAATGCAGTTGAGCTTTGAAAATAGAGACTCTGAGACTAGAGAGAAATCCCGAGGCAAGAGATGGTAGGAAACAGGCAACCATCAAAGAGAGGAAGGTAACATCTCCTTTTCTTCCACCTCCTAACCCTCCTTTTAAGTTCCTTGCTAAGACATGGTTTACGGGGGGTGCAAAGCCACTGTTGTGGTGGAGGTTTGTGAGAGAGAGGAAACTTCACATTTATTTGAGGAGCTTGTCTAGGACTCCATCCTGAAGTCTTTTCCTCCCCTCATCAGGCAAGTGAGCGGGAAGGGCACCATTCAGAGCTGCAGAAGGTGCTGGAGCAATGGGAAAAGGAGAAAGCTGAGATGGAAAGGGAACATGAGAAGAAGCTGTTTGAGATGAAGCAGAAAGTTGCTACTATGGAAGCTCAACAAGAAGAGGAACTAACTAGAGTTGAAAATGCCAAGCAAGAGGTAAAGACTGTGAAAGGAGAATTGGTGTGGGTTTTTTTTACTCTTCTGGGCTCCTTATTGATCCTTGAATGACTAAGAGTTGTTTGAAAATTCAGTCGTGGATGGACCATGTTTATGCTGCCAATCTCACTTGGGAATCTGTGCCTCCAAGGGGGCAGATAATGACCTAGGAGACCAGAAGCATAGTGCTTTGAGAATGTGAGAGCCCATCAGTCTTTGAGTCCTACCACACAGATTTTTGTATGGGAAGATTAAACCCATCCTCTCTTTATTTCTGTGCAGGCCCTGCTAGGAAAGGAGCGTGAGAAGACTGCCTTGTTAAAGACACTACTCCAAACCCAGGGAGAGCTCAGAGGAGCCTGCCAGCAGCTCGAGCAGCTCAGGCAGGAGGTGGAAGAGCAGAGGGCGAATGGGCAGGTAAGTCTGACTCGTAGGGTTGGCTGGAGGAACAGGCTGTTGGCAAGTGGATGTAACCTGAGAGAGAGGCTGAGAGAGCCAGGTAACAGCAAAGGGCAGTAACAAGGGTGCAGAACGCAAATCCTGCAACTGAGGAGACAAGGACTGCTGCAGGCATTGAAAGCACAGAGCCTGCTAAGCTCCAGAGGCCAGTGGCAGGAAGGAAGGGTTACAATGGAAGCAGAGCTGTGTAAAAAATGCATAAGGAAGGTGATCCGGAGGAAGGCTCCAAGGAAGAGTGCGTTGTCTTGGCCTGTGGGCCAGGAGGAGAGGGATTCAGCACTGTCCATTCCTCAGCACTGTCCATTCCTCAGCCCAGTCACTCTCCCCGATGTGTTGATTCTGGCCCTTCAGACCTTTCTGTGGCACCAGCTGACATCATCTCCTCTCTCTACCCAGCAGGCTGCTGCAGAAGGGGAGCAGCTGTCCTGGCTCTCGGAGAAGAAACTCCTGTTGCAGCGGCTGGAGCGTCTTCAGCGAGCAGTTGCAAGGCTAGAACTTGAGAAGAGTGCGCTGGAGCAATTCAGTGCTGAGCTCAGGAGGACTCTTGAGTTGGTAAAACAGGCTTTCACTGCCTCTGCAAAGCCTCACGGGCCTATGGAACACAGCACATTTCCACAGACAGCACTCTGGAGTCCTCTGCTTGTTTCCTTCCCTCTCCTGCTTTCCCCTGTGGACTCTCACTGTGGTGTTTTCTCTCTCTCCTGGCACCCCACTGTCTTCCCAAATGCTCATTCACTCCAGTACCACCTTTCTTGCCCCAGTGTCCCAGTACACGTGGATTTGACACTCTTGTGTCTGGAACTGCTCCCTCTTGCTCTTTCACAGTCTGCTTTGAGTGCTTTTTGCCCGGAATGTTCTGTGGTGCCATGAACTGCCTCTGAGCAGACATCTCCTTGCCGTGATGTCCAGAGGTCCTTTTGCTCCTTGTTTGATGAGAGGTTTCTGACCCTTTCTCTCCTATCCAACATGCAGGTGGAACGAGAGCGGAGGAGACTGAAGAGGTACTGCAGTGGGAAGTTGCTGCCAGATGCAGGTGGACTTTCTGCTTCTGACCAGCACAAGACACCTGCTTCTAGACAGGTGAGAACAGAGTCTTCCTTGGTGGGAGGAGGCTCTGGCCCTACAGAGGAGCAGTGGCAAATCCCAGTGGCAGCAGCCCCCCAGTATAGACCTAACTGAAGTCAAATACAGGCTGTGGCCCAAGCCAGACTGGAGACCAAAAAGAAATCCTTGTCTTTTCTTCCCAGGAGGAGTCTCTCACGCGCTGCAGTCGTCGACTGGGCGAGTTACGAACCGGGTGAGCAGTAGGAAAGCTCTCGGCAGAAGCTGCTGTGGCTGTAGTGATGGGCACAGCTTTGCACAGTGCTACAGTCCCAGTTTGGTTTGGCTGTCAGGAAGTGAGTACACCAGGCAGTGTCAGTCAGACACGCCTGTTGGCCGTGGCCAAACAACGCCATTCACCTAGGCCTAGTCTCTGACTTGCCTAGAGGTCAGGCAGGGTGGGAGAGGGATCGGTGGAAGGGCAGCATACTGGAACTCGGTGGAAAACAGAGAATATTCTAAGGATGTTCCACTGGAGTCTCACTCATCTTGTTGACTCTTCCTGTTTTCTCTTGGCTCGAGTATCAGTGGAGCTTGCATCATATCAGAGCTTCAGGGACCTGAGGCAGCACCAGAGCTTGTGGCCTTCAGAGAGAAGGTCAGATCTGGCCTGTGAAACTAAGGTGTTAGGAGTCCAGATCTTGCTTTTGAAGAAGGAGAGTTGGGTTACTGAATCCTGGAGGAACCTCTGTCTTTAACAGAGGTGGAATGTCGCAGTGCTGCGCACGTGCACGGTGTGCCAGGAAGAAACTTGAATTGCTGATAATCGCAGCTCAGTTCAGGGTGACTCTGGGAACCTGCTACTTCCCGTTCCACAAGGAGGGAGTGTTTGTCAGAGATGGAGGGAGAGGGTGCCTCTTCCCTGACAGCCAGAGCCGTGGAGCTACGGATGGTCCTACCAGTCTGGGCTTCTCTGAGCTTGGCCTTTTGCCTCTTTCAGGTGACCGTTCTGCTCATGCAGCGAAGAGCAGCCGGGAGCAGCCAGACCTTTGCCTGGAACTGTCCCCAGTAGCTGTGGTCAGGGAGCCCACTGGAACCTCCTTTCCCCCTGGAGGAAGAGCTGCAGCATCTCGGGGTTCCTCTCTTGTGCCCTTCCCAGAAAGGGTTTACGTTTTGCTGGGGGAAGTGGGGGTGTGTTTGTTCTGTTTGTCTTTGGAAGCATCGCAGTGATTTTTTTAAAGTTTTTTTAATGAAAGAACGTTTGCAGGAGTGCACTTTGTCAGGAGTAAAAAACAAGTGGTAGGTAAGTGTGTGGCTTAGGAAAAGGTTGCACTAGTTTTTACTTGCAGAAGCTGGGCAGGAGCTGGCAGCCTAGAAGCCAATGGCACCCTGGGCTGCAGTGTGGGCAAGGGAGGGGGGGATCCTGCCCCTCTGCTCCCTGCAGTGCTGGGTCCAGCTCTGGAATCCTCAGAGACACCAGTAGTGAGCTCCAGATGCAGGACACGTGGTCCTGCTGTGCCCAACTCCACCTGGCTGACAGAGGAACCCACGGCTTTGGGCTAAACGACCACAGTGAACTTTTTTGAGTGATGACTCCTGGAGCAAGGGACTACCCCCTGTGTGTGTGTACGGCCTGCGTGACATGAGCGTGATGTAAATGGCACGGGCTAAGGCGTGGACACTGTCCTGGGTTCACTGGGACAGAATCCCAGGCCAGCCATGGTCAGCAGGCCATGAGCAGTTTGGAGTCAGCCAGGGCAGCTGCCCCAGCTTGGCTCGGGGTGTCTCCCAGACCAGAAATGTCACGCTCAGTATCAAGGGGAAGGTTTGCTGAGGATGGGGCATGGACACCTCCCTGCTTGGGGTCTCCTGACCCTGAAAGTGCTGCCTTCCCCTTTGTTGCGACTGCCCCTGTATCAGCTGGAGGTAGTTTGAAGATGATTTAGCACTTTATTTGTAAAAGAACTTCAGCAAGATTCTTACACCTTTGTGGGATCGAGATGGGTTTACCTTGTGCCAGGGAACAAAAATGTCATTAATGTGACAAAAATATCATTGACTTCATACTTTCATATCTAATGAAAATTGTGTGTATTTCAACGCTGCCGTGCTGTAGAAATGTAAGGTGGGTTGTAATTTGAAGTCTCTCCTTCATTCAGCACTGTAACTCACACCCGTTCTAACAAAACACTCAGCTGTTAAATCAGTGTCCTCTCTCAGCCTGAACAAAAAAGGGGAAGGACCAAAACACGTTATCTTCATCTAGAATCTGTTCGTGTTTCAAAACAGCACTTCAGAATGGTTCAGTCACCTCATTCGTACAAAGCACTGATCTGAATTTCATCCATTTGCGAGTTTAACAAAGTGATTCAAAACTGTGCATGTTATTTGTGTGTGTGTGTGTGTGTTTATGTGTGAGGAATGCCAGAATACACGACCTACCTGGCAAGGCAGCAGCCTTCATCTCAGGACAAACCCCCCAGGAGCCAGCTCAGATACTTGACCATTCTCCTCCTCACATCATGCCTCTCGGCGAGAGAGAAGAAAGATTTACTTTTTAAAGATAATATTTATGAACCCAAGGATTCAACGGATTGACACAGTACTGTACCTCACAGCAACTGTTTGGGGTGCAAGTGTTCTTATCTGGCTCTGTTGCTGGAGGTGTATCTGCTCCGAGAGATAAGGAAGATAGCTGTGTTTACAAAACCAGGTTTCAAGCTGGTGGGGTACAAAGAGGTAGGCGCAGCCACACGCTGTCACAGGACCAGGAAGGCATTGTCATCAAGCTTTTAATGTCGTTTATAAAAAAATAGAGTTATTTACATTTACAACTTCTTTGATGGCATCCTCTGTTACAGCATTGGAATCGGGGAAGAAATGTCACTAGAACTCAGCTGAGGGGAAACTTTTCAAAGACAAGCGTAACAATAGAGGAAGGATGCCTGGAAGAGTGTGAAGTCTGGTTATTTTGCAGCATCCCACAAAGTCACACCCCCCCCCTAGTGCACCCTGGCCTTACGGTCAGCAGAATTCCCAAGGCACAGAAACGCTGCCTCGTGTCTGGGCACAGTCCCACGTTCTTCCATCTGACACTTCCGAGACGCACCCGAAGGAATTAGTTTAATTCCACAGGCCAGTACCCTACATGCAGAATGTAGCCACTTAGTTTTTAAGAAAACTCTGGTTAAAAGTGACCAAAAAAACCCCCAAGTATGCCTATACTCCTTGCTTAGTCGCAGTAAACCAGATCCGTGAAAACAAAAGCCATCAAAATATATTATAAATCTATCTGAGTCTCAGAGCTGCTCTAAAATACTGCTTCGCTTTAGCATACAAATAACACTGGTCGCGGTTAGTTTGTAGAGATGCACTTTGGTCCATGCTGTTAAATCTATATCGTCATATTCCTCTTCCTTTAGTTTAAAAGCCTCAGAACAACGGGTCCTCGGGCAGCGGCGAGAACGATGGAAGTCAAAGAAGGGCCTTTCCAACGCTCAGACTTCAGCTGCTGCAGTCAGTCATAAACACTGCTTTCCACCGCCTCCCTTCCTCGCTGCTTTAAATAACTTCCCAGCGGACACAGATTTAACATTGTTAGAGGCAGGGGGTTGTCCCCATCTTCTAGTCTTAGACCAGATAAATCACAGCTTTGAAAAATATCCAGCCCATAAAAAAAAAAAAAAAAAAAAGAACACCACCACCAACAACCCAAAAAATCCCCCCAATTTACTTTGACTACGCGGTAGTTCCACATAATCTGCTGGCAGTAGAAACTTCCTTGCTCTCAGAGTCAGGTCTTCCTGAAACCACAAATGGCCAAGTCTGTAAGCAAAAAAAAAAAAAGGTACTTCATATTAAAAAGAAAGTTTATCCTCGTCTGAAACTGGAGCTTTTTTTTACTGATAGATGTCTAACTCTGGTTCAGTTGCAAACACAGCATCGTGTTCTAGTCCCTGCGGGAAGCGCAGGGAAGGCAGAGTTCTGCTAACGAATATTTTTGTTACTTGTTTTTTTTCATTATAATTAAATGCTGCAGTGGTCAGCAACTAATTGTTTGCATAAAAAAAAGGCGACGTTTCTCATGCTTTGCAACTGGCTGCATGATTTTATAAATAAAAAGCATACGAACTACTCAAAAGCACCCACTCTGCGCTGTACGAGGAACCTTTTTCCCCCTGTGGCACGCGTCGGGCATTTAGTTTTCTGCTGATGAACTAATGACGGCTCGCTTGTGCCCCACACCAGCCCGCAGAGCCAGTTACTCCTTTTCCAGACATTAAGCTTGCCTAATACTCGAGGGATTTATTCCTTTGGGGTCCCCTACTCCCGACTCCCCAGGAACACTCGCCCATCACCGTGAGCCGGATCTGGCTCTCGGGTCGCCGCTGGGGCGAGGGTTACTGGGAATTGAGGAAACAGCCCGGGCCCCCCCGCCGCTTCTGCGAGGGCGGGCACGGCGTGGTCGGGCCGCGGGGCGAGGGGGGGGGGGAGCCGGGCTGCGCCTCGGGGGGCTCCCCCCGACCCCCCGCGGGTGCCCCTCGCCGCGCATCCCGAAGGCGACGGGGCCGCTCCCGGCCGAGCGCCTCTCCGCGCCCCTCCGCGCCCTCCCGCGTACCAGGTTGATGGGGTGGACGTAGCCGTTCTCGTAGCGGTCCTCCTGCAGCAGCTGCCGGAGGTGGGCGATGTAGCTGGACGCCAAGCGCAGCGTGTCCAGCTTGGAGAGCTTGGTGTCGGGCGGCACCCAGGGCAGGCTGGTCTTCAGCCGGGAGAACGCCTTGCTCAGCACCCGCATCCGCGCCCGCTCCCGCGCGTTGGCCGCGTTGCGCTGCGACTGCTTCCCCTCGGGCGGCGGCCCCCGCGGCCCCGACGCCGCCTTCTTGCCCCCGGGGCCGCCGCCCCGCGCCCGCTTCCTCTTGCAGCCGCTGCCCGCCGGCGCTGCCGCGCAGCTGCCCTCGCCCTCCTCCTCCTCCTCCTCCTCTTCTTCTTCCTCCTCCTCCTCCTCTTCCTCCGCCGCCGAGGAGTTGTCCCCCGACGGGTAGAGCTCGCCGCCGGGATGGCGCTTGGCCGGCGGAGGGGGGTAGCCCAACTGCAGCCCCCGCAGCTCCATCTCGGGCAGCTCCTCCGCCTCGCTCCCGGAGCCCGTGGACATCGCTCCGGGAGGGAGGCAGGGAGGGAGGCAGGGGGGCAGCGGGGCAGGCGAGAGGCAGCGGGCGAGGCGAGGCGAGTCGGGCCGGCGCGGGGCGGCTCCGCTACCGAGAGTTCCGTGGCGGGGCGGGGGCGGGGGAGAGCCGGGGGGGGGGGGGGGGGGGGGTGCGGCGCGCGGGGGGGGGGGGGGGGCGCGGGGGCTGGCGGGGTCCTCGCTGCGCCCCCGGCTCGGTGCGCCCGGGGCGGCCCCGGCGGCGGGCACGGGGGTCTCCGCCGCCCCCAACTCTTCC
>WUAM01000431.1:102955316-103002358 GCA_024336885.1 Actenoides hombroni | reverse complement strand
CTTTCTTTCTTTCTTTCTTTCTTTCTTTCTTTCTTTCTTTCTTTCTTTCTTTCTTTCTTTTTCTTTCTTTCTTTCTTGATGTCTTTCTTGATTTCTTTCTTTCTTGATTTCTTTCTTGATTTCTTTCTTGATTTCTTTCTTGATTTCTTTCTTGATTTCTTTCTTGATTTCTTTCTTTCTTGATTTCTTCCTTTCTTTCTTGATTTCTTCCTTTCTTGATTTCTTTATTTCTTGATTTCTTTCTTTATTTCTTGATTTCTTTCTTGTTTTCTTGATTTCTTATTTCTTGATTTCTTGATTTCTTGATTTCTTGATTTCTTGATTTCTTGATTTCTTTCTCTCTTGATTTCTTTCTCTCTTGATTTCTTTCTCTCTTGATTTCTTTCTTTCTTTTCTTTCTTGATTTCTTGATTTCTCTGTAGTTGGAAAATAAAATGCACCTGAATTTATCTACATTTTGCTAAGCAAAAACGGCTATTGTGTCAACACCGGGGTTCTTGGCAAGGATGAACCCCCTGTATTAAAGGAAACCTGCACACATCATACAAGAACCTCTTTTTAGAATTATTACTTAAAATTAAACAGAGCAGTTAACATAATCTTGCAAAACCGGAGGCGTACCTTCTGCTTCGAATGGCTGCCTGTGAAGAAAAGAAATGTCACCACTACTGAAACAGGTTCATCGACTCGCATAAAAAAATCACAAAGTCATCAACTTTAACTGAGCCAACACGGTAACACAGGTTGAAAATCTGACTCACAATGTCTAGGTCTTTTCCTGCGGACTTTGGGTTAAAGTAGGAAACATTCACACCAAAATAAGGAGTATTGCATTTGGCATAAACCTGGGGGGAAAAAAAGAGTCCTTGACTAAGGACCTCTTGATGCAACTAAAAATATATGGTAATGGATTCCACAGTCCCTCTGAGAGTGAGGCTACCTCTCTCAGGAATGTTTTTCTGTATGCAACCTGGGTTTAAGGACATTCCCAAAGTCTCTCACAGGTATACTTAGCATAACTCAGATGGTCATCAGTACATAAACCAGTATGCAATAAATAACGTGTCTTTGGAAGCAAGCACTGAGTGACAAACATGTTCTACTGTTAAGTAAGCTTCTCATAATTCAGTCTATCATTCTTTTGCTGAGGAAAACAAGACAGAGACGGCATCAGAAAGCACCCAGGGCCTTTTCAAAAGTGTTGTCTGCTTCGAAATGAAAAATTCCCTTAAATTCTAATTACTGCTTTCTACTATGCCACTAGCTGACCATATCTGAGGACAGATTATCAGGAAGCAGTATAATGAGGTTTGGTTTTTTTTCCTTGTTATCCAATCCTGTATGCACTTGCAGTAGTATATTGCATAGCAATAATAGACTTAATTGCTGATTTGTTCATCTTAATTGATTTTAAAAGTTCAAGCAAGTGCAACCTGCTCGTAATTGGCAGTCAAAGTACGTTTGCAGTTGACTTAGCTGGACCATTATTATGTACAGTTCTCCTCTTACCTCTTTCTTAGGCTGTGATTGCAAATTATTGCAATTCAAATTACGGGATTATCTGAAACTGATTTGTTTCCTGTTTCCTAAACCATGCCCCTAAATGCCATATCTACATCTTTTCAATGCCTCCAGGGATGGGCACTCCAACAGTAAAAGCATCAATATTAAGCCATGCAGTTGTCTCGAACGAGGCTCCAGAACTGTGGGGTGACTTGCATAAGCACGTTTCTGTTGCTTCCTGGGATAAAAATCAATGGAATACTCTCCTAGGAATTTCAATTATCTGCACTCACTTTCTTCTTTTTCTTTTGGTGGTCAAAGTATTTACCAAAGGCACTTAGTAACTATGATTTAGATAGGTCTGCTCTATATACAGTCAATGTGCTACTAATAGTCATTAAAGTCTACAGTGTATGTTCTGGAAGAAATTAATAAATTCAACCAGGTATAATTTTATGCCATTTATTGTGTTCAACCTGAAATATGAAATACAGAAAGCCATGATTAAACAGCTGTTTGTGTTCATGTGGTCTAAACAAATGAGGGACTCAAGAGTCGGTATTGCTCCTCACCTCCATCAGTTCCACAAGATGAATTTTCCTCCCATTACTTCAAAAGTAAAAAAATTATTTGTTGGGTTGGAAACATTTACATTTGGCTTGGCTATAAAACTGTGCTTAAAACAAATGGCTTGCCAGAAATCAATTTCCTGCGTCAGATCCAGCCAGACACCAAAACCAGCTCTGGAGGAAATCCAAGCAGTAGCTGCTGCGTTCATACAGGACTCTGATGGATCCTCAGGATTAATAATGTTGCTGAGCTTGAAGCAGCTTTTCTTGTGGAGATGGATTTCCTTTTTCTTGCAATGAACTTGGCTGAAAGCTTTCTGAAACCTCTGCTCCTAACTGAATCTTTGACATACGCACCGCTGCTCGTCACTGTAGTTTCCTGAGCTGGTTTGGACCCCACCAGTAGACTTATTCTTCAAAATGTTTTGTCATCAGCAAAGGTTTGTGATGACACATGCAACCCTTTTCATCACACAATGTCATCTCTTAGTTAATAAATTAAAAAACCACAGAGTACTGCATTAAAATGGGCAAGCTAAAGCTTAAACAGCCTGTCCTGTGCTTCTTTTCTCAGTTAAACACACCTTTGGCTCTTTCCTGGCTTGAGCAAACTATCCTGGATTGCATTGTCCCAGCTGCTGGAAGAACAAGAAACTTGAATATTCCAGACTGTTTGCTCAAGCGCTATCATCTCACACCCAAATTCACACAGGACAAAGCTTCTGGTCACAGAAGTGTAATCCATAATGTCTCTGGCCAGTTGTTACTGAGGGTTTGTGTCTTGTCGGACATAGGCTACTTTTCTGAATCGGTTCTGGTAAGTTGTTATTTTTTTGATAATCCATTCATGTAAGTTCTTAAATATCTGTTTAAGCTATAGTCAGTTAACTCAACTTAATTCAGTTCAATGAAACTGCAGCGTATTGGTGAGGAAAATTAAACTTCTCTAAAGACCACGTTGTCCTTTTGGACAGCAAATCCAGAACCACGGTCTCAAACGTGGCTAAGTTACCTCTTCCTAAGTACCTTGTATATCCAAGTTTGACTGCTTGCATGACCCACCTCTGCATTCAGCCAGCTTGCAGGCTGCCAGGCTGGCAGCCAGATAAGCACGGGGCAGACCCAGAGGCAGACCCACCTCCCATTTTCTCTTGTGACTCCTTCTTCATGTTGGTGCAGACATAGTTTCTCAGCCTGCTACCATTGATTTTTGATTCTTAGTTTTTCTTCTCTGCTACTAGAAGATTTAATTTAATTTTTTTTTTTCAAATATGGGCAATACTTAAGCACCTTTTCTGCAGTCTTGGTCAGGCTCTCAATGTTACCTGAGTCTTTCAAGAGTCAAAGAGATGTCACTGAGGTTGTGTTTCCTGAAATTCATATGTCTGGACTTTTACAGTGGTCCCATTTCTGTGTATTACCTTTTAGTCCTCCCGGTTCTCAGCTGGATATAACTTAGATCTCTCCAGCTAGCCAGATGGACTCTATGTCAACAGTTTGATATTTGGGAACACCAGACACTTGAATTCCTGCACTAAAAAGATGGCTAGTGCATTTCAAATTCCCACTTATGTATCACTGCCTTTATAGATAGTACCTTAGCAAGGAGATGACAAGAAAACCATGCCATTTCTGTCAGCCTTGTGTTCTCAGTCTGTTGCAGGCCTTCTGCTTATGAGTACTCTCATCCTACCTGGCACATACACATGCTGGTCACATTCATTGATTTGTATCACCCATGATGGTGGAGTAAATAATACTAGCAGTTACTCAATGCAGTATCAAACTTCTTTGCATGCACTGCTGTTTCTGTGGAAGAAAAGTATACTGAGCTGCTGAATAGTAGTGTGTAAATGCCACAGTGCTATTGTGTGAACTGTGAACTTTTACAGCATTTCATCATCGGGACGTACTAAGACTTTGCCTTTTTCATGAGTAACCTAAAGGAAAGCTCATAATGCAGCATTACTAAGCACCACTGGAACTCTGATGGGAGTCACGGTTGGGAGGCCTGCTTCCAGTCCACAGGAATCTCTCCTGATCACCGTGACTTTTCAAAGGTAACTGAGAGAGACTCTCACACTGATCTTAGGGTCTTGGGATTTCTGAAGGCCAAACTCATCAGTGAAGACGGCATTAGAGTGCCTTGACCTTTTCCGTACCTTTGTCAACAGGTCTCCTGCTTCCTTCAGAAGGGGGGGGTCCACATTCCTTCTTTTGGCTTCTGATGCACGCACAGAAGCCCTTCTTGTTGCTCTTCATTCCCTTGCCATATTTGACTCCAGATGGACCTTCTTAGCCCTGTGCTTGCATGCTCAGACAGTGTCTCTGTGTTCCTCCTGAGTCTTCTGTCCCTTCTTCCACTTCTTGTGTGTATGCCCTAGTCACTATGGTGACCCTGGCCAAACACAGAAACACAGTGGAGTTTAAATATGTTTCCCTCACTTCAGATTTTCTGTAACTCTCTAAAATTTTGGGGGATGTGTGTGTGGAAGGAGACTGTGTTTTAGCTCTTGTAGTGTAATTTGTTACACAGAACCAGCAGGCCCTTTGCCTCCTTGCTTACACCCATGGAAAACAATCAAGACTTTTTTTTTTTTTTTGTAAATTTATCAAAATCATCATATAGCTGAATTTATCAAAGGGAAAAAAGAACATTCAGCTGCTGGCCAATTACTCTTCAATGGTGACACCTCAGCATGGGGTACACCAAAAGGCACTCATGGGACTCATTAATACACCAGTTTGGACTATATTTCCACTATATTTGAAACTGGAATGACGGGAAAGGCTATCTCAAAGGGCCCGATCTCTCTGTAATGAATTCTAATAAAGCTAGAAAACAAGGCTGCCTTTATGGCAAATGGGAAAGTAGATATTACCTTAGCACAACAGGGAAAAGCTTGGAAGATGGCCAAGACCTTTTCTTTCTTTTTGTGTAACCATTAAGGGAAATTTATTGATTGTATCTCACGAGACTTAATTTAACAAAAAAAAATTTAAAAAAAGAAAAAAAAAAAAAGAAAACCTGCCCATAACTGCTGGAAAGCATGTGACATAGGAGGTGTAAATACAGTAGGGATGGCCCGGAATACCAATAATTTGTGGAATGATGAAAAGTTTTAAGATAGTTAAATCCAGGATCTGTCAGTCAGAGGAATCTGTTGAGTTACCATTCAAAGAACTGGACCTATTGATAAAACCCTACTACTAGCAGCTCAGGGAATGATAACTTGGCAGAAGAAGAGAGTAAATTCTTCTGCTGTAGTGGAATAAAATACATCTTTTTCTTTTTTTTTTTTTTTAATGGAGAAAAGTTTTAGGCAACTTTATCTCCGACTGTTCCTAAGGTAGCTCCCACTTGTGAAACTTGAACAAAATAACGGTCAAGGGTTGACCAAACACAAACAGGCATTTCAAAGCTAATGCAGTTTGTTAACTCTTCTACGGGATATGCGAGTATATTAATAACAAAGTTACCATAGGCATAATATCAATGTGTATGGTAGCGTGGCAGAGATAGTCAGCGTGGCAGAACACATGGAAGGGCGCAGAGGAAAGGCACTGACAGCTCGGCCAGGCAGCAATGGTATCCACTCAGCAGAAAGCCATGGTGTCCTGATGCTCTGCACCCACCAGGTCTGATGCAGCTTCCCAGCTGAAGCTCTGGTGGGAACACGCTGTCACCCACGTGTCAAGAGTCTGCCCCGATGTCTCACAAGTATTGGAGGTGTCCCCAGCCAGAGAAGCTCCTCTGCTTGGTGATGGAGCTCCGGGAAGAGGCAAATAGGCTGAGGACCATCAGAGAGTGTGAGATAGAGCATTGGTACAAAACCTGACTATACGGGAGCTGTCAATTTAGTACCATTAACTTCCAGATTCACTAGTAAAAGATATTTTCACTCCAACTAACACTTCATTTTCTGGTAAAACATGAAATGTTTAGCTGATGTTTAGCTCTTTGGCAGATTTGAGCTCTTGTACTGTAAACAAGCACTGAGAGATATTAAAGAGTATTAATGAGCTCAATTACTCTTCAAACCATGCATGGTTTTTGCTGTCTCCGTATGTGCTGGGTTTCCACACAAACCTACTTGATTTAAATGTTTTGTGCACTGCTATCTCCTCACGCAGGCAAATTAATGGACGTGGGCTTTTTGATGCCACAGAATCATATGCAAAGAGGGAATCCAGTGTTTGCACGGCTAAACACACCCACGTGGTTTGAGCAGCCTTTTAGAGAAGCAGCTAGAATAATAGAACAAAGCGAGTAGGAAGCTCTACATCACAGTTTATTCTGCAATGCAGATGTCTTCTGGATTTATAACGATGATTTGTCACCCTACTTCAAGTTTATCCCGTGGCACCTTCAGTAATTGAAGTGGTACCAGAAGAAAATTTGGCAGAATGTGTTTTTCTGTGCAACCAGCTATTCCTCCTACTCCCACCTGTGTCTGCTAGCATTGCGTGAAGCCATGAAGCTATGTCCAGGCTGTGAAAACTGACAACAAATCTTCACTCTGTATCATACCTAACACTGCTGAATATACGAAAGCAGCAGAGAGAGGTTGTGGGAGAAACAAGAAGAATCAAGCTGCCATTTTGCAGTCAAAATCTATTATCATAATAGTTTACCAAATAAATAGATAAATTGGCTTATGTAGAGAGAAAATACTCATGTGCTTGGGCATCTGCAGCACTTCCTACTCTGCACTTGACTTTTCCACCATCTAGTGTTTACTCTGAGGATATGTTATTGATGCTCAATATATTCACAGAGTCACAGAGCTGTCACGGTTGGAAAAGACCTCCAAGATCACCGCATCCAACAGTCAACCCAGAAAAACCACAAACAAACAAACAGTCTTCAAAGCTGATGTGAAAAAGAAAGACCAGAAACCTTACAATTTTTCTTTGAGGATGATATGGAGTAGGAGGGCTCAGGGAAAATTTTTAGCAGGTCTCATGCAAGCAGGAGCTCAGGAAGTAGAAAAAGAAGAGCAAAATTAATTATGAGAAGAAACAAATTGAAGACTTTGTAAGAACAGAAGTCATCTGAGGAAGGAACGGTGAATTAGAAAGAAGAGAGTTTATGCTGTTTTCAGCTTTTTCTGGGGCATAATAAACCTCGCCTCGCATTTAGATTACTTATTTCACCCTAAAAGAGGTGACTGAAATAGGCAGGGTGAATGACACTTTAACAGGCCTTATTTCTCTTCAAGGACTCTACAAAGAGCTGATGGTGACTACGTGGACACAGTGAGTGACTGTAGAGCTCCCACGCTGGAGAAATCTCTCAGGAGAGATGAATAGCACCCCATGTTTTTGTGCACTAAGCCCAGTCTGAACATGATCTAACCCAGACAGAGCTGCAAAACCTGCTAGACAAAGCACAAGCCTTCCCTTCAACAGAACAACAGCCATTTCAGAAAAAGACTCTGGCAAGAAGAAAATATCAAGACAGAGAAGTCAAGCTGGACAGTGCCGTGAGTTACTGGTCACCTCGTACATGAAGAAAGGGAGGAAGGAGAGAAGAGCGAGTCTGTACCCACCCCGTGCAGCTTTCCAGGGGAATGTTGGCCATCTGGCTTCTGAGCTGTAGCCACATGCTGCTCTCCTGCAGAAGGGGTGGGATTTGGAGCAGAATGGCTTGAGTCACTCCTTGAAATGTGCCCAAGCAGCAACTCCCCAGGTCTGATGAGAACAAACACATCCAGCCTGGGATGCAGGACCTGACTGCACATTTCTTTATCCATGAGAGGTTGTTACTTGCAGATTTAATACTCTGTGAGAGCTCCAGCCCTGTTACAGACCGAGTCCTTTAGCCTTCCTCAGGGAGGGAAGAAGGTTTAAATTCATTCCAGCCTCATCTGCGCATCGTCCTGCTGTGCAGTCTCAGAGTTCAGTCTACAAAAGCATGTCAAAGATCTTGTGTGTTCCAGCTCTCCAAGACTCCCTTAGGCCCAGAGGTGCTAAGTAGTTTCCTCTCTGTGCGCTCTAGATGCAGCCCAGAGATTGTAAATGCAACAACATGGGTTGGAAATTCAAGCTTTTCCTCAATTTGGAAAACACAGCCACCATAATGAACAGCAATTTCACATCTCTATGGAGGAGGAACATATCTGCTCCAGCCTAGCAGATGGGAGAATCTGTCCAGCAGCAAAGTTAGCACTTCCAAGAAAAAATAAAAATAATTTTAAAAAGCCAGTGAGATGGTTCTGGTGGCAAAGATGGGAAATAGGAAAGCATTCTATGGCAGACTGTACGAAGCAATATGATGTAGTTGTGCTATTCCAGCACTGTTGCTAACGCAGTGAAGGTTCTGAAAGTATTGCAGCTTTTTTCCTTTTCCTCTGACATAGGTGAAGGGTTATGATCAGGTACAGAACAGAATAAATATATTTTATGCAAAAATTCCATAAACATTTCTGTCTATTTGCTTCTCCTCTAGTGCTTACAATGCCACTGGTGCATATAAAAGTTGTCATGACTTTGTAGGGAAACTAGTCATATTGAAATGATTAAAGCAAGTCAGAGGGAGAATTATCTGAGAAATCCATAGTGGTTTATGGATGAGCTGGCATATACAGTATTTACCATATCATAATTCATACAAGCCTTACTTACTATCTTAATGAGTGACAATAGCATATCTGGAAAACATCTGCCCTGGAAAAGGACACATCAACTGCTCTGCTTGAAAAATGTAGCTATAGTATTACTCTATGTCAGCCATGCATATCATATGTGGCATGAAATGTCTTCAGTGGTAAAAGAATAAGGAGTACATGTTTCATTTCTAAATGCCCCAGACTAGACTCTGATGTCCTTTCTCAGGATAAGTACCCCTCACTCCCTGAGCAGTCTGATGGAAAAAGGGGTATGCTTTTTTCCTAGTCTGCAGGAGTTCAGGTTGCTCTGCGAATTAATCCCAGCAGGGCTAAAATAATTTTCCCACAAGTTGCTAAAAAAGATATCTTGCGTTGAAATACGATTGTTCTTCACCTTCTTACGAAGAGATTGGCATTAGGGAAAAGAGAGAAAAGCTTAAAGGAGGTGTTGCTTTTGCAGATTTAAAACAAATCACTTCGTTTACAAAGCTGCTCTCTTCCTTTTCAGCTGTCATGCATGTTTTGGCTAGCGTGATTAAAGTATATTCCTAATCCCTAGCACAGCATTTTTTCCCATAAGAACCAGCAGCAGCTGCAGCTTGAACATGTTTATCAACACACCCACCTGTGTTTTTGTCATGAGCCACCAGTGATGCCGTAACTCCTCCTGCTCTTTCCACTCTGTAGGTGTTTTTAGCGTCTTTCCGAAGAACTGGATTTTGAGAGCTGGGTCCTTTCCCATCCCCTACAGTATTTTACTGAATTGGACTTTGCTTTAATGAGAAAACTCCCGAATGATCAGACCTATAGCAATTACAAGAGGTGGTAAAGACATCCCCGCCAGTTTGAAAGAAATGTAGTGTCCACCCCTCAACTCTTTAAAAAGCAACTGTTTGCTAGAATTAACCAAAGTTTTTTGCTGCTGCTGTGGACATTGCCCTCTTTCTCACATAAATTACTGAAATAATGGACCCAACAACATGTTATGGTTTGTTTTCTGGCTCGGGATACAGACAGAGTAATGGGAAAAAGTTGGCTTTGTGAGCATCTTGACCGTTTGCAATAATTCTCTTTCTTCAGCAGTTATACTTTGTCATTAGAGAGTGTGAATATTTTCATTCTTATTAACAGTGTGATCTTTAGCCAAAGAATTATCTAATAGAACAGCTGGGACACTTTGAACTGAACTGTGAACTTAAACTAAGTTCACAATTCAGACGACTTTGCCTTGGCTTAGCTGCCTCTTTTTCCCTTTCTTTTATTTTTAATAAACAATGATCTAATTTATTTATTTTTGCACCAGTCCCTGTGCCCATCATGTATTCTTACATTACCTAAACTAAGGAAAAAAAGGTGGAGATAAAGATCTGTGTAGCATCTGTTACGCTAGCGTTCATTTAAACTGGAGTTCCAGTTTATTTTGTTGACAAAATACAGGTTTTCATTGACTATCCCACACACTTTTAAATCATATTTTTTTCATCTCCTTACAAAAGTCTGTTCTTAGATTGAAAACACTGCGGTCTAAACTAGAAATGTGAGAAGACTTATATTTATTATCTTGTTAGTTCCAGAAGAAGAATCTACTAGCAGTTAGAGAAGACTAAGTCGAGTTTAATGGTAGTTTACGGGCTCTGTCTCTTAGCAGAACCATGCACAGTTTACAACTGTTTCCAAGACATGCAGGTGCATTGTGAGAAAATGAGCCACTACTGAAGTCGCATTACAGACACTTAGTTACAAGTGTTTCAGTCACAGAGCAAGAAATTAACAATGCTGCATTTGTTTTCTTTTTAATATTTCTCGTATTTCTTATTCTCATTCTAAAGGAATGCATTCTAATCCAAGGACACATTCTCATACATTCATTAATCCTGCTGCTCTAAAATGTTTCACATGAAAAGTCAAAATCAGATGGCTTTATGGGTTCCAACTGGGCTTTTGTAAAACAGGCTCATCCTTGAACTTGTCATCTGCTGAGGTATTAAATTCCAGATTTCACTCAATTACACGATCTTAAGAACGTGGCAAGTTGCCATTTCTTGCTCAACTTTGAACAAATGCTATTGCATCTGACTGTTTAATTTCAGGAATCCCTCAATTATAAGTGATCCTTCACAGGAAGCTGCTCATCTTTTAAAAATTCACCTGTGAAGGGAATGCAAATGTCACTTAGCACCCATATTCTGTTAAGATTAAAAGACTTTCTTTCTTTTTTTTTTTTTTTGTTCATCCAGAGCTTAGCAAGTATGATTTGATAAATTTTTACTTCAGAGCTGCATGCGAAGCCTTTTTTCCCCTCACATTTGAAGACAGTACGACAGAAAGCTGACACATTGCCTTTGCAGAAATAGTCATTGATTGTTAAGATGAGCCATTGATTTAAGTTACGTTTAATCACGGCAAAAGTTGGTCTAAAATGGGGCAAAGTTTAAAAGAATTAAACATGTCAAATCAAAGAAATCAGTTAAATGCAAGTAAGCATGCCATGCTAAAAGCTGTTGTTTCAGATAAACCCTTAATTCTTCCCTAAAATAATTGGGTACAATAAATTCCCCCTTAAATAACATATTTTTACTTTTCTGAACCAACTTTCTGAGACATTCTCCACGTCTTTGCTTCTGTAGCAGCACTCAAAAACTAAGTTCAGTGTTTTTTTGGCTGGATTCACTGGACATATCTAATTGCAACATGAGGCTTTCACAGAATCTGCACTAGCTGTACCAAAATCTATACGACAATCTACTAATCGAAAAAATACCAAAATAACTGCAGACTTCAGCTGTCTGATGGTATGTGGAATGTTGCGACACAAAAAAAAAGCGTAGCTTGCTTCTTGGAGCAGAGTTTTACATTTTACCGGAGGGGTTTTAGACAGGCAAATCTACATTTTAAGCTTAAATCTGTACGCGAAAGAAATGAATTATTTTTCAACACGTCTTGCATAGCTGCCTTTGCTCCCGGCTGGACTGAGACCGTGTAGGACGGTGACTGGGCTCCTTCTCTACACAGCAAGGGCGATGGGTGTTCAAAAGGTGGTGAGCGAGCTGCACAGGCAGAGTCAGAACCCTCCTGGATGGGTGTGGAGGGAAGGCAGCAGGGCTTGAGAAGTGGCTGCAGGAGGAATTGGGAAGAGATAAGGGAGGAGAGCTGGGACTCAAAGAGCTGGGGGGTGGAAGAGGGCGACTCATGAGAAGGACAAAAGGTCTCTCAAAAAATGGGAGACCAAGAAGAGTGAACAGCTGTTGTAAGGGCAAGGAGCCCGGGAACCAGTAGCTGGGAAAAAACTGACTTGAAATGGGATCTACAGAAGCTAAGCCAGGAACAGCTGAGAGACTGCAGGAAGGAAGGATTTCTGAGCATTTGAGGATCTCCCTGCTTCAGGTAGAGGACAGCTCAGCCAGCCAGCCACCTTGAGACCTTCACCAAGAGGTAGAGGAAAACATCCTTTAAGAAAGCAAAGAGTGGGAAAAACTAATCAGGCCTTTCAGTTATGGACTTATGGAGGGGAAAACGAGCTCCTGGACAGGCAGAATTTGGATTCTACTCATGAATATAAAATAAGGAGTACAGGAATGGCTTGGATTTTCTGTGGGGAAATGCACAATGCACACAGGTGACATCCAGAGCGCAAAGTGCACAGCTGGAGAGGACATGAAAGGAGAGATCTGGGCTGTCACTTGGCATGGACCTTCTGGAGACACCAGACCCCCGTCAGATCATCAGGATAGCAGCAATTCACACATTTGCAAGACCAAAAAATTCTAAGAGTTTCCGTATTATAGTTAATTAAACCTGCCCAGAAAACCTCTCTGTCTTTGAGGCCAACTAGAACAGAGTAGCCTGTGTCCATACTATTAAACTCTCATCATCCCAAAAAAGGTCAGCCTTATGCAGCTGCCTACCTGGAAGTGTTCATGAACAACACATTCCCCCAGGTGATGCCAGGGAGTTGTCTGGGGCAGTGCCCTTTCACAAAATTTTACAGTATCTGTAACATGAGTATTTTACTGACTGTACTGTACCCGGATGCACACAGGATTGTGCTTCCCTGTCAAGGACACAAAGCTGTAAAATATCCCACAACACACAAAAAAAACTTTACAAAACAACATTGGGGAACAAAGTTTCCAGAGCTATGCCTGGGCATGAGAAATGGAGCAGGAAAAACACAGATGAATTCATTTCCAGTCTGATCCGAAGGGTTTGTAACTGCAGTCAGTAGCAGGCTCTCTGTAGGCTTCCACGGGCCCACGTTAATTATCAAAACTGAGTTATTTTCTTTAGCAAGCTTCCCCGTGGCCTTGGGCAGGTGTTTGAAAGCCATGCAACCATAGGAAACCTCTTGCCAGTGATGCCAAAACTAATGATATTATCTTTTTCTATTTTTTGTAATGTATACCTGTGCAATGAAAAAGAAGAAATCCCAGCAGGGAATGTTCAAACAGCACAGAAAGTTGTATAGTGCTGGAGTTTGCAGGCTTTTCTTAACTGAAATGGCTCTGGGTTTTCAGTCTCCCAGGGAGTGCAGAATCAGGCCCCAGGAACTTTCTGCAGAGCTCCAGAGTGTGGAAAAAGAGAAAAATTTAAAGCACATTTTAGATACACATCATTATGCTGTTGCTTTCTTCTTATGAGAAAAGATGCACATGTTTTGAGACACATTTTCCTTCTTTATCTCTCTCCTTAGTTCTTCAACATTTTCACAAGGAAAAAGAAGAGGCCTGATTTTCCACCAGCTATGGGAAAAGAGATGTATTATTGTACACCTAGATTTTAAAAGGAGATGAGGGGATGGGAAGAGGGAGTGAGAAATCATGGGCTATTTAATTCTCCTCTTAGTATTGCTTTTGAATAATGCTCATGTGTGGCATTTTTGTCTTTTTTTTTCCTTTGGCTTATTGGACTGTTTTCTTTTTCTCTGTGCATTTTATTTACTTTAGCGGTGTAAGAACCAAACCCTAAGAACAATTCTACTTGTGATTTACTGATCAGGGTTAGTGTAACTCAGCTCACCATAGAATGCTCTGCCTGGTTGGGAGGGTCCTCCAAAGGTCACGTGGCTTGGCCTCGTACAATACAGAGGTAAAATTCAGTGACTGGGAAGTAAGAAGCTTTCATCCCCCAAAATGCACATATGTATTAAGAAAATGCACATTTGTATTAAAAGGTTTTCAAGAATTTTTTCAACGATTGATGCTTATTTTCAGCCAAAAGCAAAAAATAAGAAGAAGTGATGTTAAAATAAAGGTGAGTCTTTTGACCTTTGGGGGATTTGTCTCTCTTGTTCTGTGCAGGACTTTAATATATTTGTTCTACTGTTTGAATACACCCTGCCAATACAGTGTGATCCAACCTTGGGAGCTGCAGAGACATTCAGTTTATAAAGATTTAAGCAAAAATAATAGATTCTGAATATAATTTTCCTGTCTCAATTCCCTCATTTTTCTATAGCATTAAACAGGTGAAGAGGGAGTCTTCTCGGATGGTCTAGGGATAAATAGTACAGTTTTTACTTTGTTTTCCTGCTAAACTTTAGTGCAACTAAACTGAAGTTCCTGCCCTAGAAGTGCTCAGCCCTTGTTGTGTGAACTACCCTCCAACCATTTCCAGCCCAGATCTGATCTTTAAGATTTCCTTTGACAGTAGCAAGCTTTAAGGAAGCAACTGGATGTATACAAACCCCTGCCAATTTGAGAGAAAATGAGGCAGGACAGATATTTTCTTTCATATTTTTGTTTGGTTTTATGGTCATCTCTCAAGACTTAATCACCAAATTCTTAGCCCTAGTCCTGACAGAGGATTAGCCAGAAGATGTATACTAGTATTAGCATTGACACAATTTATATATTAGCAACTGTATAATAATATCAAACTGAATTCATCAGCCTTCAATAGATGCCCATCAATGTCACAATATCTATCACATTCTGTGAAGATAACAAAAGATTGTGGAAAAGATTAAAATAAAAGGAAAGGATCTCCAATAACTGTCGGAATGCAACCTCCACTAATATGTACAGCAGAAATGTAACAGCTGACACCCAGAGTAAAAATTAAGTCATTAACACAAAGGGAGTTTTCTGTTATGTAAAAGAATTGAATAATAATATCTTGCTTATTATGGAAAGAAAAAAGCTCCCATTGAACTGGAATTTCTGAGTCTATGTTGTTCTTAAATTAGTCAACATGATATTTGAGTTCCCAGAAATCCACTCCAGCCCGTGCCTTTACTGAAACTGCCCATTTTATTCCTACCACTGCGAGGGATCAGACAAAACTCCATCTGTTACACCTCAGTGGGCAGCTCAGAAAACCCCAGCACCAAGTGAGGTCCACCCTGGACCTGCAGGTGCTAAAATCCTGGTGTCACCAGCCCTGGAACAGCCTCCTTGAACCACCCAGGGCTGCCCATCTGCCTGGGCGAGGACCGGCAGATGGATGTTGCTGTCTTTGGGGAAATCTGCCAAGAGCTCCCAGGAGCAGCTGCCTTTGACTTGGCCTAATACAAATTGAACCCCCACGGTTTACATCTGTGGCTCTAGATGAGTCTGACCACTTGTTGCACAGGAGAAACAATTAGTTTTCTTCTGTCCCGCAGAGCCCGGGCTGATGGCAAGAAACAGAAAAAGAATCAGAATGAAGCAACATTTTAGCCAAAAATGGCAGAAATGAGGCAAAACAACAAACCAACCAAATGCCCTGAAAGAGCACAAGGGAGCTCACAGCATTTGAAGACGAGGGAAAGCCTCCCAAATGATCAGAGGGTTTAACAGTGAAATGAAAATTGCAGAGAATGGAGAGTGCCTCAGTAGATTTAAAACAGGCCAAGGTTGAAGGCAAATCAAGGTGAACTTCTGCATTTTTGGCTCAAGATAATAGTGGATCCATGAATCTTCCAGTGTTCAAAAGGAAGACTGCAGCAAATTACTACGAGATTAAAGAAGGAGACTGAACAGAGTGCAAAAGGGGCATGGAGGAGAGTCACTAAAACACAACAGGCTCTGATAGCAGAGTCCTAAGTATGACTGCAGGGGGAAACTGAATCTTGGCACCAGCAAGGGAGTCAGCACATAATGAGCTGGGCTTTCCTTGTGGGATGTGATTTGCATTGTTGCATATTTAATAGCTGTCAGCAGATTTGCAGTCAGAGAGTCAGATGAGTCTGTGATTGGGATGAGGATGAAAGAAACTAGCCTGTAAGGGAGCAAGCTGGCCAATGCCCAAGAAACAGAGAGGAAAGGCTCCTTCATCAAGAGCTAGAGGTAACAGGTAATAGAAAGAAGTTTTAAAGGAACACGGTGGATGGTGTCACTGACTTGCATATTCTTCAGGCCACTAGCTATTAGAAAGAGGTATCTCAAGGAATAATCTCCTGGAAATAATTTACCTGTTTCAAAGGGAATTCACATGTACTGAAGTACCTACAAGAGTCTAGTTTTGCAGGAAAAAAAAAGTTGCTGCCATGCCTGCGAGTGCAGTGGGGTAAGGCCAGGCCAGGGCCCAGATTCAGCAAATGCTTGAGAGTTTTGTAGAAAAAGTAATTGTAACGTATGTAAGAGGTGCTCCTTCCAGGAAGTAGTGAAGGTGGTCAACCATTTCTTAAGTCAGGATGAAGAAGCCAGTCACATGAGGTGCTCATATCTGAACACCTCATGGGACTGGCTGCTTCTTAAATTTTCCTTTATCGTGCAACAGCCTTAAAAAGAAAAGTATTTTCTTAATTAAACACTGAATCGATCATTAAAATGTAAGAGGGAGAAGATGCAACAGTGCATAGACTCTTGTAGTGCTGAGTTCATTTCAACTCTCCATAAGCATTAAAATAGTTATTGCACAGTCACTACTTCTGTCAGTTCCTGAAGGACCATACTTTATACATACACTAAAATCCCATCCTTTACATTAGGGCTAACGGGACAAGTTTGCATATAATTTACTGATTTTTCTTTTAAGCTCATGTTCTTGGCATTAAAGAAAGATTTCCCCTTCGTTCATGCACTATGTTGCTGAAAAAAGGCGGAATCAGAGTTAAAGCCTGAAAACACAAGACCTCCTCCCTCCTACACCCTTTGCCAGTTACCGTCGCTTTCTCCCCACAAAGGCAGGTGGCTGCTACTTCAGTCCAAAGCCCCTCAAACAAGATCAGTTTCAGCTCGATTAACACAAGTCAGCGTAATCCAATTCATGGCAACCCCTCCCAGGTTCTTTAGGTATAACAATTGCACTTACCAGTTTTGACAAGAAAGCTAAGAGTGTCTTAGTCTGGGCTGGGACCCTACCTAAAGCTATCTCCTGAGAAAGATGCCCTTCAGCTAATTCCCAGTGTTCCCATGCTCTTTTCCCCCAGACAAGTTCACCTTTCCTGTCCCCTTCAGCAAGGCTTGTAGCATGAATATATACAGGAACACTAGGCACAAATTTTAAAGAGCTTTTTTTCTAAAACCAAAAGGTTAAAAATTCACTTCCAAGTGGATGACACGGGTGGATCATATTTGTAGCAGTTCAAGTGACTGAAAAACGTCTTCCCCAGGACTTAGTTACCAGAAATTTGAGCACCCTGGCAGAGGCTGCAGCTGTCGTACTCTCAATTATTTCCCATCTTATCTCCCTGATTTGAACTCTGTGGTTGCAGCAAAATCAAGCCCGAGTAATAATAGGACGTGTACGGGAGCTTCTGACTCCTTGTGTTGAGTGTGAGGAGAACCAGAGCTCCTATAAACCTCCTAACAGCCTGGGACAAGGTTAAGGAGGGAGGGAGGTGCTTAGGGAAGATTATGTCCCTCTCCCTCACCCCTTAGTGACAGCTATTTGAAAAAAAAGATTGTTCAGCTTGCTCTTGATTAAGTGAACTCTTGTTAGGGAGAAAATAATGACACTTGTGTGCAAGGCACACGTCAAAGGCTTTCTGTGCATGTATCTCCAAGACAATGACTGTTAAATACCTGTCTATGAAGTCCCTATGACTGCTTGCTTTTCCTTTTTGCATAAGGCTGAATCACTGTGTTTTTCACTGCTCAGTTAAAATAACCAAAGTAAGGTCACTTTTTTTTTTTATTTCATTTGAGAAATTACATTTTAAGATGGTAATTTTCTGCTTCCTTTCTGGTTTTATGATATTAATTTATTCTAGTGCAAGTTTATCCAACTGTTTTCTTCAGTATCAGTTGTGTTTCAGATTTGAAATACAAGATTTTAATTGAAAATGTATTTGAAATGTTCGTGTAGGCATAAAAAAAAAAAAAAAAGCTTGAGTCCTAATTAATGTCATTATGAGAAAAGCACACTTTCAGACATACGTGGACTTAGGCTGTGTGCACAGCCAAAGCTCTCGTCCCCTGTATAGAAATTCCACCGTTATAAAAAGCTCAGATGTTTTGTCTAGGCCTACTTTTCCTTCAGGATTTTTAAGGAAATTAGTATTCTTTAGTCATATGAGACAATGCTGAGGAGCTCGCTGCAGAAGAGGGCAGTGTCGGTGACAGACATCCCCAGTGCTCATTAGCCCAGTGACAAATACAGGGTAACAGGTGAAGAGAGATGCCTTGATAAAAACAGCTACATCACTCTGATACCCCTAAACCAGCACTCACTTGGGTGCCTCGATCTCAAAAATTAGTTCTGGATATACACACACACATATATATATATATATATTAACACGGATGTATATATGCATGTATGGATGCCTAAGTTAAAATTCCATTAATTTATTTAAAATTAAAGGAAGATTTATCGTTGCTGAAGTGGAAATCAACTTTCTTTTACTACGGCAAAAACTTCTTGCACTAATGCCATTAACATTCCATTTATGTTAGATACAGCCTTTACCACGCAGCACTACTTGCATAGCCATTTACATGATAGAGCCTTAACTTTTACAGCTTAGAGCACTTTCAGAAATTTCAGGTTAAATATCCTGTCAACAGCAGCACGGAATACATAAACAAAAGAAAACAAAGTAAAAGCAGTTATTGTAATGAAGTTTGTTCTGAACTTTAATTCAAATTTGTAAAACTAAATGCCAAAATGATTTAAAATAAACGGTTTTACAAACGCTAAACACGCTTTCATGCATGCAGTTAAGCATTACACAACTCCAAACCTACCTCTGATGTGCCTGAACTCATTTACCCTGCCTCTAGCCACTTCGTCATCCTTCAGTAGAACATTTTCAACATCAGCTATATTCTTCTTGCAATAGGTAATCTAATTAAGATGTATAACGTAGCAGCCAGGACCATATCATTGCTCTGTGTAAATATATATCCTCATTTTCAGGAGTGCTGAGATCTCATCATGCATCTAATAGGATAATTTTTATATTAAATTACATTGCTTTGTGTTGCATTCCCTGCCACAGCAGTGTGCACACAGTTTGCTCCTGGTTCCCTGGAGTATCATTTTGAATTAAATGTGAGTACTGCAGTTTGAACAGGATACACCTCTTAGTACAAATTTTTGAGTGGCGGCATAAAGAGAAATTATTTATTGTAACTCAGATTTCAGTTAGCTGTGTGAAGATTCTTCTATGTGCAGCAAAATCTCTCTTTCCAGAATTCTTTAACTTTGTACTTTGCCTCTCATTAACATCTGAATCGGTCAGATTTTGTCAACCAGCTCTGTAGAGAAGCCAGTAAATTAGCAAGGGCAAATCAGGTTCAGATAACTCATTTTTAGAAGTTTCATCCAAAATTGTTATGAGAAAGATGAAATCATCAGCTGAAATGTAGTCAAAGCTGAAGATTTAAGCAATACAAGTGAGTAACAAGCCTGGGTGTAGGTGAAGAAAAGCCTTCTTGGAAAATGCAGTATTTTTTTTGTGAAATGGCCAGACAAATGTAAAGAGCCAACAAAACACAGGTTTGTAGCTTGGTGCTTGTCGTGGAAAACAAGCTGGTGTTTTGTATGGATAGGGAGGGGAAGAACACGGTATGAATTGAAGCAATTCTGTTCCAGCTAGGAGACAACTAGAAACCGTCTGGGATGAAGTCCCTCATAAACCAAAAACCTTTAAAAAGTCAGTTCTTCTGTGAGATTTCCAGCCCAGGGACCAAGATGAGAATTTATTGTGAACCCATCCATCTGGTGCAGAAATGTAGCAAGTGTGTGACAGTTCTGCTGCTGAGCAGATTATATTTTGGCCGACCGACATCACGGTAATGAGAAATTTCTGAAGATCCAACTTGTATCAACTGACACGCACAAAAAAAACCCTTGCCAATGGAATGGATCCGTTAGGCTTTTGGATTCACCCTTCAAATTCATTGTCAAGAAAAAAAAAAAATTGAGCTTGATGTTTAACAGCTGTCTAGCAGCTGAGTTTTTGGTTTAGGCAGAGCATAGGCAAGGTAGCCTGCTAACGCTCGGTACAGTCTCTATTCTCCTGTGAAGAAGACCATAAAGTTGTTGTGGGTTATAGAGATGGTTCATAACCCTGCTTTTGCCCTTTTAAGCTCCCTAGCAGAATAAAATTGATGGGCTTATCAGCAGGTGCATTGCCTAAAATTTCTCTCTAAAATGGTGCAGTCTGTTTTCATACCATTCCTAATGAACGCAGTGTATGATAAGAGTCATGATGGATTAGCCTCGCTGAATACAAAATGGATTGCCCTGAGCTTATTCACATTGGTCTGGTGTTAGATTAAAAAGCCAAAATCTCCCAGTGAAGAGTTTTCATGTGGACATTCTCCAAAATTGAATTACTAGCTGCCCAATCTCATGCAGGTTTAATTTCTGATTTTAAGGGGTTTAGGTTCCATTTCCTTGTTTGCACCAGCAGATATGAGGCTTCACTGATTATTTTATCACTGGACACTGCATGACAGTCAACACTGCATTCTCACTGTCCAGGGGTGAATTCTGCCACTATCATTTTACTGCCACTGCTTTGAAAAGACATTGGCCAATAACTGAGGTTGACACGTACCAGCTTTCAGGAAGTCCCTATAAATTTCCTTGCCCCAACGGCACTAAGAAACCATGTAATGATAACTTACTAACTGGAGCCTTGTATTGAATATCTCCCACTTCATGGCCATGCTGCTAATCAGATGCTGTCAAAATAAGCTCCCTTTTTTGCCGAAATACAGGCAGTGAAGCTATTGCATGGATTAGAGGAAATAGTACGATTTGTCTTTGAGCAAATGTGAAATGTTTTCTCGTGTCTAATCCTTTCACTGTCTGTCAAATAGATTTTTCTTAGCATAGGTTAACCTGGTGCAATTGGTTATTCATAAGCCAGCAAGAGTGGACAGTGGAAAGTATTTAATATTTCAACATCAGGGAAATATTTCAACGATTCAGAGCCAGGCCTTTGCAAAAGCAGAAAACAAGATCTCATTTTTAAGCTTGGCTCGATCGTGCACTCTGGGAAAACTGGGAGACAAACCATGGGCAGATCCTGATTGCAGTTCCAGAGGTGGACCTGGGTGGCTCCAGTACCATGGAGATGACCTACTGAGACTCTGCTGAGGCATTAATAGATTTACACACTTCTGCACCACAGAGATTAAAACTGAAATTTGCCTCATATTTAAGCAAACATGGATCTTCTCAGTGGCCAAAATCTACATGACACTGGAAAGGAGGATCCACCAATACGACCTTTTTCTTATTTGCCGATGTGAAAATCCAGTCTTATAGTCTCTTCTACTGTAATAATTACTGTCCTGCCTTTCTTTATCGCTAACAACTCTAAAATATTTGCACATAAATTTTGTGATCAGTGAGATAATAAAATAATGTTAAAGGGAAGCAACCGTTGGTTTTAGCCAGCAGCTCACTCCATACATATGCATGTGCATTATACTGACAATGTGACAGAGTAAACCTATCCATATCAACACATAAACAAGTTAATACATATTTTTGTGGCTATCTGAAGCACTTTTAAGTGACACTCTCAAAAAAACAAAAAAAAGACTTGGTTGAAAGGGAAAGAGAAATTCCAAACTCTCAAAAACAGTAATTACATAAAAAGTTGTATTGTAAATGCTTAATAAGCCATTTTTAGCTCACAGGTAATCCCATTGCACTGCTCTGACTCATAAACACTCAGCAAACACAGGTTATGATACAAAGCTTTATCTCACCAAGTGGCTTCCAGTATGTCACATCTGGGAAGATTTTTCCTCCTCAACCCTTCTATGTGTTTTTAGCAGTGAGGCAACCTACATTTTAAAGGGAAGGAACACAAAAGGTATGCTTTATTGCAAAGAGCAATTAAGAATTCCAAACAATTTGCCTCATCAATCAAAATATTTGCACTTTCAAAACAAAAAAAAAAAATTAGAAAAAAAAATAAAAAGAGAGAGGCATGTCTAACTAAATAGTCTTTTCACCTGGGGCTCATTAGTGCTGCAATTGTTTCTCTCTCCTGTTTCTAACTAATGCACTGCTGAGAGTTCAGGGCAGGTGCTCCTTTCAGTGCTGTCTGCTCCCAGCAACTCTATCTGAGAACTCCATGTCTACTCCACCAGGCTAACGTAACCTTTGGCTCTGCCCTGCTAACTTACAGCACCCTGCAACTTCCTATCAGCAAATGGGATAATTAACAACCAGTACGTCAGCAGTGCTTGGGTGCCTCAGATTCATTTTGAGGTGTTTTATGATGCTTTTTCTTTTCTTTTTTTTTTTCTGGGAACTGATCACATCAACAGGTTATGGATTTCTAAAGGGCATATTCAAAAAGTGAATAATTCTTTCTTTTCTTTTTTTTTTTTTTCCCCAGTGGTAGACTGGTTTTAGTTAAAGACAAACTAGCAAACAAACAAAGCATTGTTTCTGTGATTTGGAAATTAAAAGTGGACCAAACCCCACCATCTAGAGGGCAGTACTATTTGACTGAGACTGCAAATAATGGTGTGGCTTTTAAAGCACTTAACAAAACACACCAAGCAATAGGAGACTACTGTTGTGCATATCATCAGTGAATCTGATGCCACGCTAAGCCTGAGAACTTCAATTCATTCCTTTATGCATATCAGTTCAATTAGAGACCGCAGAATCATTAAAAAAAAATGAACTCTGTTGTTTCCTGATCCTTTTAATTTAGAGATAAGCTTCAATTGATTTCTGAACGTCAGTCAAATAAGAAATGAAGTTTATGATTCTTCCCGGTTCTGCCTAGAGTCATAGCAGAAATGCTCTGAGGGACCCCTGAAAGCAGGTGACAGTTGCTTGAGAAGGGACCCACAGCTCGTTTACAGACTATGAGCTCCAGCAGGCATAATGTCTTGGAGTTTCCACCAGTGTATTACATGATAAAGTGATGATGTTGTTAGCACAGTGGTGTACATTGGCATTGCAGCTACAAGTTTAATGATTGCTCCTTCATGCATGAAGGTGATCCAGACTTGGAGCTTAAGAGATAAAAGCTTCTGTCAGATTGAAATTTGTCACTGAGAGCTGCACAAATAGGCACACAAATAGTTGGACAGTCTACTGAGTGTATGAGCCATATCACCGCTCCAAGACCTAAAATGGTCAGGAAATTGGAGGAAGAGAAAGAAGCTGGCAAACACTAACACAGGCTGATCCCATACCTTACCTTCTCATTGGCCCTGCTGCTTTCCATGTCCCACCCAAAGAGCTGGACCTCGAATCCTGTTTAAAATCTCTGCATGCAGATACTGTAGAACAGTATGACACTGAACAACTTTTAATGGGGAAAAGGTCATTGCTGTTATAAAGCAAAGATTCACGTACGTACTATTTTCTGAACTATGCTGTGGACAATGACTTACATTTATATTCTTCTTGCAATCATTTGGGGTTTCAGGAAAAACTTAACAGCAGAGCCTCCTTTTCTATGAATTCAGAATCATAATCATGACATATTGGTTAAAGCAGACGCTTTTCAGTTTGTGCCCCTTCAGGAAAGAGCTAACTTTCTTTCACTATTGTCTTTCTTTTCCTACATCAAATAAGAGTCCAAGTGAGCTCTGATGAAACATTTTGTAAGAGCAATGTCAAAACTTTTATCTAGAACAACAAAAATGAGTGTTAAATTAGAGATGATGAATCAGTTTTCAGAAATAAGCACTTGTAAATACTTACTTTCACAGACACAGGAGAACATCAAACTTCATACTATCATCAACAGAAAGTTCAAGTTTTGGCTTGGTGAATGTGCTTGGCAGCCCTCTACACTGCCATGTCTTCTTCTCTGCATTTACCTGTTAGAGATATTGCAAGGATACACAAATTATCATCATTCTTGGAATATTGAATCCAAATTATTATTGTGGATCCTCATAAAATGAAGAAAAACTGCTTAAGGTATCTCCATTTAGTCTATTTTGGATGCCAACAGAAGATTTATATGTTTATTTATTTATTTATTGCCATGATCTAACCCAAAAAAAGCCATCTGGTAGAGGCAAAGGTCATAAGGTGCACTGTAAAAAGTCATCACAGAATATTAGGTTTAACAGTAGAAACTACCCTGAGTTACATGTATCAGTGTAGGTTTAAATTCAGCTATGTATCTAAATGGGGCAGAAAATTTCACTTCAGGACATGTATAAAATCTGAATTACCTGAGTGCCAAAATCCTTTCTACTTGGAGCAGTTCAGATCCAGATCTGGATTCCAGCTTTGCAGCCAGAGCTCCTCATTTGACTCGGGTCTTGATTTCTTCAGCTTTTGTGGGTTTAAATTGAATCACATCTCATTCCTTCATCAAAGCAAACGTATTAACGTCTAATCTGACCAGCATAAGAAACACTTTTAAAAGGGTTGCTGGAGCTGTAATTGTTAATTTCACCCTGGCAGTGCTCATTTTGTCTTCACCTCACCTAGCAGGCTGCAGTTGTAACATATACCACTTGTTATACAAAGATCCTGCAAGTGATTTATAGAACTCAGCGTGTATTTTATTTAGGGGGAAAATCACAGCAGGGACAGATTTCATGCCTCTATGTGTCCCTCTTAGCTCACCCACTTGCTGCCTCACAATAAATGACACATGTGCAACTCCAATAACTTCTGTGCTTTAACAAAGTATTTGTAGCATTTATGTCCAGGCAAATGAGGCCCCCGGGTACATTTTGGACTTAATGTTTGTAAATTTACGATATTTCATCTCAGGTGGCTGTCATAAAAACCACAAAGAGATTTATATTGAAAATTGTCTTCATCAAACATGCAAGAACGAGCAAACAAAGAAGCTGCAGAGAAAAACTGAGAGTCTTTGATGCATTAGAAATCACAACAGCAAATTATTAGCATTTTCAACCAGGCATCTTCCTGTGCAGCAGAGCTGAAAACAGACATTAACATTAAGGAACATACCAAATGCTAGTAGACTTGAACTCCTGCCACAGAAAGGTTATTAAAGTTTAATATGTAGGGAAAGTATTGAGAAGGACTGAAATTACATGGCTGTGCGTAGCCAGAGAATTTTCTGGTGCTGAGCAGGACTAGCATTAGTCCCTTTCAATTAGTGGGACTAATTGGCTGAGTAAAGTGATCCCCAAGATGGATACTGGTACCTGCGGATGACAAAAAGTCAAACAAAGGGCGAAGAGAGGCCTCTGGGGTCTGTGGAAAGACACTGACTAGCTGTCACATCTTTAAGCAATCTCTCTTTCCAGGGAAGGTCTGAAGGACACGAAGAAGGTGAACTTGGTTCCCTCTTGATCTGGAGTGGTAACACACAGCAGCCTCTCTGCTCAAGGTACTGTTTAAATTGCAGGTGCAACCCATTCTGGAAAAGGAATATAACTAGTGAGGCAGGAAAGGGAGAATCATAGAATCATAGAGTTGTCAGGGTTGGAAGGGACCTTAAAGAGCATCCAGTTCCAACCCCCCTGCCGTGGGCAGGGGCACCTCCCACTAGAGCAGGTTGCTCAGAGCCCCATCCAGCCTGGGCTTAAAAACTTCCAAGGATGAGGCTTCCACCACCTCTCTGAGCTACCTGTTCCAGTGTCTGTCATGTAGGTTCTTGTTTGAAGAGTAAGAGTTGAGCTTGCTACTTTCACAGTATAATCATAAATAGTAAGAATCATAAGGCTATTCTATTCTAGTTGTCTGCTTGTATTTATTTTTTTTATAAAACTTTTGTGTTTGAGGCCAGTACAGTTCCCCTAAGGAGACATTAAATCACTCCGTAGTTCAAAAGGTACCAGGACATACAAATAGCTTAAGCTTTTCCATGTATGAAAGCAGGTTCAGAATGCTCGACAGCAATGTTTTTAACTTTCCATTAGAACTGTCTACAACCAGTCAGCTGCATCCAGACCATGCACAGAAAGCTTACTGTGACCTAGATAGAGTTGGAAGGTGAAGCTTTAATGCAGTGACTGCCAAAGAGCCTGTGCCTCTGTGGAATGTAACTCACCATAAATGCACCAGTTTCTTGTTGACCTTCAGCATCTCTGCAAAACTCATTGCTGCCTCATCATCCAGCTCGTTTTTAGTCAACCTAGGTGAGAGAGAAAATGTTCACTTAGGGTGCTACCATTATTTTTCAGACCCCTGTTATTCCAGCTTATCTGTGACGACTTTAGACAGTCAAAGGGGCATGTGCTTGTTCCTGCCCTGAGCAATTTCTAAAGCCTGGACACAAAAGAGATACTGAAGATAAGTCATGGAGGTTAAAGACACAAGAGAATCAGATCTTTATTTCTCAGAGCAATGTTCTAATGATACTTTCTTGTGATGTTTTAGTATCTAAAAGGTGGATGAGGCGTAGTGGAAAAAGGTAGAGAGGTAGAGACAACACTGAAGAGGTGCAAAAACTCAGGACAAAGAACTTGACTTCAGATGACAGAAGTGAGAGAAGATGGGGAAAGCAAGATGGAGGAAGGAGGGCAAAGCATGACATTAGGACATTGGAATGTGTCCTAAAGGCCACATGCTGCTGATCCATCACTCATGTCCACATTCTTCCAAATGGATGTATCTTAGAGCTTGCTGGTAGTGAAAATGTAGGGGATGAGGGGAGGGAGAGAAAGAGGAGGAGAGAGTAGGAAGCAGTGATTGCATTGGAGGAAATAAAATGAGATTGCAGCTTTCTCTGGAGAAAGGAGATGTAGACCACACTGTCCATTACCAGAATATCTTCACAGAGTTGTTGTGTTGCATAGCTTCAGCAATACTTTTGCCTCCCTCTGTCGTGATGCCATTGAACGCGAGACTGTGAAGATACAAATGTGTAAGAAACAGTCAGCATCAACTGGCCCTTCCACTGCCAAATGCTAGTGAGTATCTTGTACAATCAGTTTACCAATTGTACACTTCAGCATTTGGGTGTTTCAAAGACTCACATACTTTGCAAACCAGTAAGTCCTTAAGACTTCTACAAGTGAGAACAGTTCACAGGCTGCAGGTCTATCTTACAGGCCATAAGGTTTGCTGTCAGGGAGTTGTACTCTTGGGACTGACAGCAGAGTTGCACCCAGTGATTTTGAGAATCAAGGCTTTTAACAAGGACAGAGTTGTGCTTGTACACAGGTTTTTACATGCATGTGTCATCCCAAGTCCCTGTACAAGCTGGGCACTTTGTCCTTTAAGTCCTTCAGATGCCTGAATACTTCATTCTTCTTCCAAGCACACCTGTTGTGTAGGGAAATGAGCTTGTAAATGCATGCTTTCCATTACCAACCACAAACATTTCTTAGTTTGCCCTTCTTTGTGTAGACATTGGCAAAATTATCCAGCTACAGTTATGCTTCAGGCTTTGAGAAAGAAAAAACAAAAAACCAAACCAAACCAAACAAAACAAAAACCCAAACACATTTCCCCCCATCAAAAGGCCCAGAGCCTGAAAATAATGTGTGATCTTAAAAAAGGTAGAAAGGCAGATCAAGTAGGGTAGTGGAACAACTCTGTGTTAGCATAAGTCCCTTCTAGCTCCAGCTGAAACTAGATATTCTCTGTCCATCATGACTGGGCCTAAAAATGGCAAATATACCCAAGTAAACTGATGTAGTAGGGACTATCCTTAATCTTTGCACAAAGCTATCCACTGGTGATAACTCTGAATTCAAATCATGAAGTAAGATTACCCAGTGGAAGACAAAAAATGAACCCAAGTTCAAGTACATTGCAGAGCACAAGATTCACCCTGCTCTGGTGCCAGCAAAACCTAGCTCCAGCCAGCACAGTTACTTCTCCTTTCTTTTGCAAACACATTCATCAGCATATGTGCCCCTGTCTGAGAATCCCGCAGCTCTGATTCAGGTTCGGAGAGTTTTCTTTCAAGTCTGACGCATCTGGATGTGTTCAGCAATTATGGGAAGATGGCTATTTCAGATAGCTTTTAAGTTTAAATATATCTAGGTCACTGCACCTGCTCAGCTTTTAATTTTTAAGCCTGGCTATCTGCTCACAGAAAGGAGGACAACGGCACCAGCTCTGAAATCCCTGGATGTGAAGTGGCAGCAATAAGCTCTCCGGAGATCCCCGAACTCCCCGAGTGCTGTCCTTGGAAAGACACTAGTGCCATGTGCCACCTTGTGGGGAAACCTCACCATGGAGGCCAGGGGAAGCTGGAGACAAATCTAAAGGATCACCCTGAACCGAGTGCTCCAGCTGTGTGGAGGGACTCCAACCCAGCAGCAGCCACCACAATAGGCATCTTTAAATCCACAGCCAGCATTTGAAAGTCTGGCAGGGGGTGGGTTGTTTTACACTGCCAGCTTCTCCCTGTGTGGTGCTACCAGCTACATCCGTAGGGATTCTAGAAGGCTAGTTTTGAGGTGAATCACTGAACTCCAGTAAGAACTACATCTCACTAGCACTGACTGTGTGGTGGCGTAGCTCCACTGGAGTACAGGATGAGCCTGAATTTAAGTGTCCCAGTCCCTACTCAAACAGTTTATTGCCTAAAAATTACTTGGTAAAAGTTTCTGTTCCTTCACAACAGAAACTGTTAACACAGAGCTCACTGGGCACCTGATTCTGTGATAGTTGGTGCATCCTTCTGCAAATGCTCCCAGATCAAAGTGGCACCCACTGACCGTGTGCTTTCACAAGTGCCAGTAACTGTGCAGCACGAGGGGAGGAGATGCAGGTAGAGGAAAGGATGGCAAACCTGCAATGTTTTTAACTTGCCTAATGGCTGCATAGGGCTTTTTGATTCAATCTGGCCTCCTGCTTGCACAAGGAGCCTGTTGGTTACACAGCGAAGGCTGCACTGTCAGATGGTGTTCCAGGCTAATGCTTGGTGGGACGAGCCATCGCTTCAAAGCACACTGGGGAAGGCAGCACTACACCAAGCTAGCTGGCTCCACTGGTGTTTTACCTCACATTTGTTAAGTTGGGATGGTTCCTCAGGGCCTCTGCAAATGCCTTGGCTCCTTCGTCTCCAACTTGATTACCCCACATGCTGGTGAATAGAGGAAAACAGGAGATATCAGGTACGCTGCCCCACTGCACCTTAGCATTGCATTCTCCCTTCTTCTCTTCCCTCCCCTCTCTACCAATTACTTCACAGTCTGTCAGGCTTGTGAGAAACCTGGCTGAGCCAGGCATGTTCCACACCCTGCACACCACCCCACCAGCCTCTGCTGACTCACCAGTACCCTAAGGGCACTGCATGGAAGCAGCTCTAGGAGACAGCCTGCTGCAGTAGGAGTGCTTTTGGGATCACCTTGCTGCACTGGGCAAACCCTCTGCAGCCCTGTTCCCTTAGGGGGTAAAAGATGCTTGTGGTCCTGTACAGTGAGGTGCTGTGAGAAATACACCAAGTCCTAAATCCTATCCCTTCTGTGATAAGCATTTCTTCCCCATACCTCTGCTGCGTTTTCCCTGGTACCTGCCGGGCACAGACTGGCCTTTGCACAGTGCAAAGTACAGGTCTTGGGAGAGACTCCCCAGGTGCACAACTGCACAGGGATCCACAGCCAAACGGGTGACTTTCTGAAGTGAACTGCTCTACAAGCTCCCTTTGTCCTTCAAAACAACTACAGTTCCTTCAGCATTATACCCAAGTAGTTAATTCATCGCTTGCCAGCTGCCAAGAGAAAGAGCAAAATCTCACAGGGACAGTCTGACCCTGTGCTCTTCCACACGTTTGTAAGGACTACTATTTCCAATGGCAAAACAACCTCAGGTAACACATGGTTAAGAGAATGTGGTAAAAGCTGCAGAGATTTGAGCAACACTTAATAGCAGTATCTGGTCAAATCCTTCCTATGCAGACCACCCACTCTGAAAATTCACCCTATATTATGAAGTTTGAAAGCACCTCTGCTGAGATAGAAGGGTTTTATTACAGGGGTCATGGCTGGATGACTCAGAGCCACACTTGGCTTGATGGGTAATTAGCTGGCAGCTCTTTTAAAATCAATTGAGCTCTGTGGTATCTAAACACATCCACTTCCAGTAAGTTCCCCATAACTTCCTTGTCCTTCAGACCCAGTGCAGTGTTTTCAGTAGATGCTGAATGTATCTGTTTAAACAAGCTATACTAAAGCTATACTAAGCTATACCAATATACAAGCTAGACAATATATACAAGCTATACTAAATCCATTTGGAGTGATTCTTTCCCCCACAGAAGAATGTAGGAGCCCTTCACTGAAACTGCAGCAAGTACAGCACTGCAGACCCAGCTATATGACAATGGAAATGTGCATGCTGTTGACTGTACTCGTGAAATGTTGCAGTACAACAAAATTAAAGACCAAAAATCTGATTGTTCACATCTGATTTTCATATTTAGGGGTGATTGTGATACTCAAAATGGCCAAACAGATGCTTTAATTCTGTGTATTCAAGTATTAGATTCTGAGAAAAATGTTCTATCCAGAGTAAAAGAACAAGAACTGCAGGTTTAGAGTATATTCAGACCTCTCTCATGTAAGAGCAGGCTCTCCACTTAGGGACAGACTAGAGAGAAGGACAATAGGAATTCCTTTTTCTTTGGCCAGCTCACAACTTTATTAGGACTTGATGCAGAAGGTTTGGCAATTATAACAACGACACTCAATAACTGGGTATACTGCCAACAGGGAACAGGGAAGTGGCTATCTTTACATATTGTCCTCTTGCTAGTTTGTCTCTCCATTAAGGTTCTGTCAGAACAAGGAAAAAAAACAAAAACCCCAAACTCCAGAACAAACACTGTATGGACTGGAGAACAATAAAGCAGCCCCCTTTTTCCCTTTGAATGGAAAATGTGGCTATGGTTCTGCACCAGTTTGTTCTACTGCTGCCATTGAGGAGGGGATGGGAATAGCAGGAGGAAGGAAGATACGAATGAAAGAAGGAATCCTAAGGGATTTTCAGATGCCTGGCCAAGATCAAGCCCTGAACTCTGCTTAGCACTGAACTTACCCAATTTCAAACATTGTCTTGCTCTTCTGAATGGCCTGGGCAAGGCACTTTCCTCCTTCACTAGTTATTTTATTTGCTCCTATTCTGCACAAAACATATGAATTAATGTATTACTCAGAGACCAGACTGTAAATCGTGGGAAAATATTTATATAAGTGATGATCATTTACTCTTGTACAGTTATTAGAACACCAGCTCACAAAGCAATACAAGTATTTAAGGCTAATTAACTCTGGAGGCCAGCTACAGTTATCAAAGATTAACCTGGAGTAAAAAAGTACTGCAGGCATTTGGCCTTTGATTAAAAGACATCATTTTATGCCATCTTTTACATATTTTGCATGTCAGCCCTCCAAATCAGAAGTATTACTGTAGAGTCTTGGGTTTAGTGCTCAGAGGGTCAGAAATGAGCTTTAGGAACTGTCCTCAAGACAAGGACCCCTGCCTAGTTTTTAACATAGTTCGTTGTATCAACAGTTGCTACAGAGTACATGAATTACACGCAGCACATTTCATGATGCCACAGGGAACAGAATATTTCTTGATGCTGTGGCTGCAGAGGAGACTGCAGCTGATAAGCACAGACTGTAAAAACATCCAGTCTTTCTGTTCTGAGCAGAGGCTATAGGTAGTGGCATAGGTCAGTGCAGCAATGAGTCTCTGTCTGGCACTCTACAGAAGACGTTTTCTTTTTTGGTTGGCTTATGCAGGGATATCAAATGGCTGGAGTTCAAGGAAGAGATAAGTCTCAACTGCATATACATTGATGTAAAGAACAAACCAAAACAAAAACCCTCTCAACTCACTACATTTACATGAAGTCAAACTGGTTAGTTTGACTGACTTCAGGCACATGAATACACACGCTGTTGCAAAATAATTTCTGGGGTTACTATGCAGCCTGAAAGTAACCATCTTCCAACAGGCTTTTTTTGTGAAAGTTAGATTAAATAAGCAAAGTATTATGTCAAAGCAGTGAAAGAACCAGAGCGGTCTTGGGTTTCAAAACACTGCACGTATTTCAAGTGGGAAGGCTAGTGTGGGGTTTCAGAGCAAGTTAGTGGTAGAAAAAGGACTAGAACCCAAGAGTCCCTGGTTCCTGGCTGCTACATGCATACCAGCAGCTGACATTGCTATAGTTACCTCTGTTTTCTGCTATGGTCACCATTAAACCACTGGTTAATGATCTACCTTTATGTGAAACCAGTGTTGTGCATGGCCAGATGCTCTTATCTGGGGAAGTTCCAGGAATTAAAGGGGACAACTCACCAAGTGAATCTGGGGGATTCCAGTGCTGAGGTATGACACCAGTACAGCCTGGCTCCAATGGCCCGTAAAAGACAAGATATAAAGAAGGCTGTTACTAAATCCAAGTGAATTTGCTTACTGCAAGGGGCTGCGAGGTTCATGCACCACTGAAGCCTCACTCAGGTGCTCAGTCTAGACTTAGGTAAAGAACAGGTCTCATGTTCTCCTTTTGCTTATTACTATATTCCAGTAAAGACTATGGATTCAAGGGTATCACCTGCTGCCATTCACTGCTAGACTACTGTGAAAGACTATACAACTGCATTCTAAGTTGTATTTTATTTCAAACATAATTTTTGGGCATTTTTCCACTCTCTCTTGCATTTCCAGTTGCTTTACCTTAATCAGCATACTGTAGAAAGAAAAAAAAAAATCCAACATACTTAACGTATTCAAGGCTTGAACACTCTTCAATTAGTTTTGCAACGTATCTGGCTCCAACGTCAGTGATTTGATTGTTGTATAAGCTTAAAGAAAAAACACACAGGTAAAAATAGGTTATTCTTGCTGCTGCTTTAGTATTTACAACTTGAATGTTTTAAATGCACACAGCATCCATCTTTTTTATATGGCTTTATACACATTCGGAGTTGCTTGTATTTCTATTTTGATATACAGTTCCTATTGTGAAGGCCTGGATGTAAAATACAAGGAGACCAGACTGTAAATCATAGGAAAATATTTATATAATTTAAAAACTAGTTTTCCCCAAGCAAAGCAAGCTTCCCTTTTTTTCCTGTGTTAGTACAAAAATAATATTGCCAGAAGAGAAGTCAGACAACACTAGAAGAGTGCTTTTTTGGTCTTAAAAGTCATAAAATCCCCTTACAAATATCACAGAAGATCAGCTACCTGAGCAGATGTACTTACATTAGGGCACTGGAAGGAGGTGGCGATTCTTGGTACTCATATTCACTTCTCAGAAAGTCATTTTTAGGTAGCAACTTAACCAAGAGCAGGAAGTCAGAGCTAACGTGCCTTCCAGCTTCGACTCGGTTAAGGTCTTAAAGAAATTGGTGTCATGAACACGACACCTGAAACTGTATGTTTCTGATACTAGTCTCTACCAAGCTGTATCTGCTTTGCATAGGTGAAATCAATCAGTTTACAGCAGAGAAAACAAGAGGCTGTAGCTATAAAGCACTCACTCACTCTCTTGCTCACTCTCTCTCCCCTCTCCACAGCTAGCAGAAGGGTTTGGGTATGAAACCGGTGTGCCTGCACAGTTCAGTACGCAGCAGTGCGCACCGTGTTCTAGATGGGCTTGATGTCAGTGGAGGCCACCCTGTGAGGCAGTGCAGTGGGAGAGAGCTGGGATCCCTTTCCCAGAGCACTGTCACAGCTGCATCATTTCTGACACAAAATGCTGTTTTGCTTATGTTCAGTAACTGAGGAGGTAACTGTGGTTTCCACCCCACCTTTGATGTGCCAGTAGCGTCAGCACTGCAGTTTTATTTTCCAGTATCAGTATTTAGTGGTTTGCTCCCAGTTGATACATACCCCAAAAAAGAAACAATTTTGTACTTGGAGAGTTCTTCGTATAATATCCTTATTCCTTGATCTGTGACCTGATTTACACTGAGCCTGGAATAAAAGAACAAAAAGAAAGTCTTAATCAATACAGATTACAAGATGTTCATTACCCAGGAGTTAACAAATGACTGGAGGTCTGTGCATTTTCCTCTGATATGCAACCAGGTCCTTATGCCACATATTAAAAGCCATTAAGGAAAATGTCATATCAGTTTCCTATGGCTCACATCAAAACCATTAGAAAACAACAAAAAAAAATCAAATCTCCAAGGTAATGCTCAGGAAGCTGTTCATAGAACTGAAAACAATAAAATGTAGTAAGTCAGAAACCACCAGCAAATACCTCATCTTCCTTCCTTGTTTACTGAGACTGCAGGCAGAAATTCCTCTTGACACCCTGGCAAAAGCAAGTTTTCCAAACCACTCTTCTCACAACCTTCTGAGTACCTAGCGAAAGCCAGACATCTTGAAAGTCATGACACGTTCAGGCTTCACTGAATACAGGTTGTGAAGAGCCTTGACCAGGAAAGAGAACAGCAGTCCCATGGGTGTGCTACATGTTTCTAATTTTATTGTCCCAACTTAGACACAAAACAAATCAACATCAGTCATTCGCAGAAAAAAATTACTTATTTTCACAGTTGTTTGTTGTTTTTGTTTGGTTTGTTTTTAAACTTTTCAAGCTTTTACACCTTCTCTAAATGGACAGGTTCCTGTGAGGCATTCGAATTCTGATGACTCACATACTCTGGGTAAAGCTGTCCCCGTGAAAACATTTTGACCAGCTTTAGTTTCTACACAAATCCAGAAGCTGAACATTCACTGCTGAGATTCCCTTACCACTAACAGCCTCCCTGGCTCTTGCTAGTCAGTAACTTGGTCACTGTGGAATACACTAGCACACAGGAGAAATCAGAGCCCATTCCTACAGATCAGAACAGTCTGCTTCTTTGAAAGGGATCATTAAGCTGTTAGAAACGTTTCCTGACCTGTAGAAATTGGTCATTAGAAAGGAAAGTCCTAATATCAGAAGAGCCATAAAGACTAAAAGGCAACCTAACAGACTGGTTTGGTGCTGGGCATGCTGTTAAGATCATACTGTGTACAACATGATCATATGATAGGGACAAAGAATCAAAGTCTGTCCTGTTCTTTGTTTTATCTTACACTCTTATGCATTTCTCCTCCAGGTTTCCTCTTGGAAGGTCAGTTGTTGATAACGGTAAAAAACAAAGAGTCACTTGCTTTTATTTAGTCCGAGAGGAAAACAAGCCAGAGCACAGCCAACTAGGAGGAATAAATGCATTTATACAAAAAATTCTCAGGCAGCTGAAGAAGCTTTAAAAAAAGATATACTTGAAGTTCCTGGTTCTGCCCCTAAATGTTTGGACAAATAAGGTACAGCTACATGGCACAACCTCAAAGGACTGGAAGTGGAACAATCTGGCCCGTGATGTTAGTTCTCCCCAATCACACCAAGCCATGTCCTCCTTCTACATCACCTCAGCAAAACACCACATCTAAAGACTTCAACTACATCCTTTCATGGAGTACTACATGTTAGCTTTTGTTCTGTGAAAGCCAGACATCTTGGCAGGGTGTCAAAGCAAGAAATTCACAGCTTCTGATCAAGGGTTATTGTGAATAGTAGATCCTCTCCTACCCCTTATGACCAAGGGCAGACATAGGCTTAGGGATTCTTCAGATAATGGAGGAAGCACTTGTGTTTCCTTTCTTTTCCCTTAAACACTTTCTTCCATAAAAATCCTCTTTCTGAGACAAAACAATTTGAGACAGAGCTAACTAAACTTACAGGTTTAAACAGTCCTGGTTTCTAAGGACTTCTAATCACCCTTTCCATTTGTGTTTCCAAATTCACAGCATGCCCCTGCTCCTAGCTGAACAAAGATTTCAGGAGATCTTTCATTTCCAGCAGCAGTAAAAATCCCCATCTTTCTCCACTTTCAAGATCAGTACCTCGAGGCCAGCAGTTTGTGGAATAAATCAAGAACGAACAAGGACCTGCTTGCACAGACTCCTACCTGATCACTGCCAGCTTGCTGAAACACGGTAGCAGCTGTTTTATTCCATAGTCGTTGATGTTGTTGTTGTCCAAATCCAGAGCCAGGCGCTTTTGAAAGTGATGCAGAACGAAGGAAATGGCACTGCAGTCAGCAGAGCAGGCATTGCAGTGGGAGAGCTTGATGTAATTGGCGTGCATGCGTTGGGCAGCTAACTTCCCCACTGTCTCGCTCTGAGTCTCGTAAAGGCACCTCAGCATCCAAACAAAGTTGGGCTGGACCTGGACCTGATTGTAGTCTGAAAGTCTGGACCGAGTGAGGCCTTTCAGGTGGGATTTCATGCTCTCCCCAAGGTACGTGATGAGTGTCTTTCTCTTTCTCTTAATGACTGCAGGCAAAACTAAATGTCTGAAGAGCTTCTGCTTGGATCTAGAAAGCAGGCCACAAAGAAACAGGTTGGTAAAATGAAAGTGTTCTTTATTTCGGAAAGGATCCTCCCCTTCTAGTTGTTTCTTTAACCAAGGAATACAAAGGCAAGTAGGTTGGGCAGTCTCAGTGGAAGAACATTCATGGAAAAACTGAAGTAACTCCCTGGCACCCACTTCCTCTTCAATAACCAGGAATAAAGCTGTGAAAAAGGACTGAAGGGTTAAGTGCAAGAACTCGTAAGTGGACTGATTGTCACAGACACTGTAACCTTTAACTGTCCTGAGAAAGCCCAATTGCAAATCTCCTTCAGAAATGTTCACTGATGAGAGGTCATTCTGCTCAAAGATAAAGACAGAGTTCTCCATCCCTTTGTACGCCAATTTACCCAAAGCTAGAAGAGTTTCCTTTCTTGATCTGAACATCTCTGCTTGGCTCCTGGTATTGTTCTTCAGCAAACTTGTTTTCAGGGATCGATTCAGATGGACTTCAATCATGAGCAAAAATACATCTGTTAATGTAACGGAACAGTCTGGAAGCTCATGGCTGTCAAACATGGAATGGAAGTGTTCATAGCATTTAAAGATAATCCAACAAAATAAAGGCACTGAACACAAACTGCAGAGATTGGGGTTAGCTTCCAACTGGTTCAATACCAGCATTCGTTGCCCCTCATCTTTGAAAAACGTAGCAGTGTATTCTTTCAGATTATTGCTGGAGAAACCACGGAGCAACACCTTCTTTCTAATGATGTTTCTTTGGATTTCAGTTCCTGTCCTCGCTGTGAGGATTTTCTTGGACCCCTTAAGAAGCTTTCCTTTGAGAAGGCTTACCAGCAGCACCAGAGGGTGGATGGGTTCATTGGGTGAACACATCTCAGGCACACTACTGAGGTCAAAGCTGGAATAGATCTCATCAAAGCCATCAAATGTGAAAAAAACTGTATGAGGGAATTGCAAGATGTGATGGAACACCTCTGTGGGGTCCTGGTCTGGGTAGCAATTATATTTGAAGAGCAGGTCTTTCAAACATATGGCTTCATCTTCCTTAAAGCAACTGAACATCCTACATCGGAAACGGAAGAAAAATTTGGCCCCTATGTCCAATTCTTTTCTGGCCCAAAGACTTTGTATCCTTTGCAGCAAGATGGATTTTCCAATTCCTGCGTCGCCAAACACATAAATAGTCTCTCCATCTTCATTAATTAGCCCAACTGTGTCATCAAAAAGGGCTTCTAATTGGCACACTTTGCCTAGACTCTCATTGGTAAAGCTGACCAGCTCCATCATACTGTTTGAGTAGATTTCTTCAAGCAGCATCTCTTCCCTCTGGCCATATGACATAACAAACTTGGAATCCCGTCCCAGTTCATATCTGAGTTTCTGGCAATACCTGCTAACTAAAAAGACAGTGAACTGTTACTCAAAAGACTATTATTAAAAAGCTGATGTATGCAATGAGCCACCTCTTTGGGAACTGAGAGAAGGTAATAAGCAGAAGTAATTCTAACGTAAAATTGGTTCTTTGGCAGATTACTTCTATTTGTGCTGCCATCATCACTCTCTTGGGAAATTCAGGTGCTAATGAAAAGTAACATATAAGCCACCATTTCCTGAAAGCCAGTACTGACACTGTATTGATTTACAGGGCTGCTATCTTTCAGCTGAGACTCAAAGGCAAGCCCCTGACCCTTTGCTAAAGGCTGTTTTAGTCTCTGCAAAAGGCTTGTTGATGTTGTTGGACACTGATTAGTTTTGGCATCTGCCTTTTCACTATGGTCATATTTTACCTGTGATTTCTGTCAGGTAGGTGGTTATTCTTTCCTAACTTGTTTGTTAATTTTTATTACTCTAAATAGAAGGTGTCTGTTCTAGAAACTGGGTGCCAGGCACCTCAAAAGAGTTTTTTAAGATGACAAAAAAATGTGTCTCAGTTATTGTTCAATGTTGGCTTGTATTTTTATTACAACAGGCACTTCACTTCTGATGAGGGCAAAGTAATTATTGTATCTTTATAGTAAGAAAAAAACCCTCCCAATAGGAAAACATTTATTTCTGCAATACTTTAACTCTGGCTTCTTGTATAACTCACCATTTAGGATCACAGAATAATTCAGGTTAGAAGGGACTTCGGAAGGTCTCTTGTCCTACCTCATGCTCAGAATATGGTCATTCAGATCAGATGAGGTTACTCAGGGCTTTATCTAGTTGGATCTTCAAAACCTCCAAGTATGGAGACTGCACAGCCTCTCTGGGCAACCTGCCTCCCTGCTTGACTGTCCTTCTCGTGAAATAGTGGCTATTCCATTGCCAAAACATCACATTGTTGCTAATAAATTGTTTGAGGCCTAGCAAACGCTGCAGCTGGCACAAGGTGGTTATGCCATTACACTACATATCCACAAACAAAACACAAAAAGAGCTTGACTTTAGCAAAACAGGATGCAATATATCAATGTGACTGTTGTGTTATACAGTGTGCCTTTCAGTTATTTGGCTAGCACTGCAAGCAAGCACAGCACGCACAATTATTTTCCCTGGCTGTGCCTGCCTAGACTCTTTTATGTCACCTGGTTAGAGCCTCCTACGTAGCAGGGCAGTTCTAAGGGAAGGGATAAAGATGCATGGCCTTACCTGGATCTGTATTCACCACAATTTTACTACAAATGTTCTCCGAAGGCTCGTAACCTATTTCATCCAGCCAAGGCTGCAGTTCATAGTAAGCATCGGTGACTTTCTGCAGGACACGGATGAAATATTCTGAAACTTCTTCTCCCTTGCTTTGAACCAAGTCTAGAATTTTGCGAACCTGAAGAAACACCGCATGAAAGATCGTTGATACCTAGTGTTTTATCAGTTACACTTGGAGGCTGCTTTAGGATCCTTTTTGGACTGGAACAGGGGACCAAAATCAAAAGAGGTTCGTCAAAAACTTGAATTCAAAATCTAGCTCTGAATTTGAACCATCACAAAACTCACTTCTTGTTTGTATGTGGATGTTGCAAGAGAGTTGGCTCTGCAAGTTAAGGTCTAAACTTGTAGCTAAATCACATGCTAACCAGAAACAAAAAGGATAAAAATGGCTTCTCAAGAGGGAGCCTAAAGATTTCCTCAGCTTGGCTGAGTAAAATCCCATGCTGGTTAAAATAAAAACGGAGTGGTTTCTCAGTGCACTAAATTCACCCTCTGGTTTGTAAATACTCCAAGCACATTTAGATTTCCCTGAGGATCCTGCCAGATCCAGAGCAGGGTAGGCAGAATCTCTCTCTGGATCTTAATGCAGATCCAAACCCCTTCCTTTTTAACACAGCAACTCAGTTCTGGAGGCTGTCTCTATAGAATGGACTCACTGCCCGCAACTGTTAACTACAGCTAATGGCTTCCATGCAGTGGCTGGAGCAGTTCAAGACTAAGCATTACCTCTAAAGGAAAGGCAGAGACTGATCTCTGTGCAACAGGGCAACACTAGTACAAAACCTTCTGCAAAACAGAGCAATCCTCTGGGGGAACCCACTTTGAATGTCTGGATCTTCTTCTTGCTAGAAATAAATGAAGAATTCAGTTCTAAACCAGACAAAAGTTTTCTAGAGACTGTGGTCTCTTTTGAGCTGAAAGCAGGGGGAGGTACATGCAGCACAGCAAAAACGTGGTAGTGTTTGACAATTGGTGTGCTCTAGAAAGCTATTTCATGCAGACTCCCACAGAGTCCGCTTCACTTACACTGCTGTGGCCTGCTCTCTGACTCTGCCCGGACTCCTGATGCGTGGCCTCCCCCTCAGCTTTGTTACAACAATCAAGTATATTATGCTGATCAGTAAGAGATGATCAAACAGAGTGCAATTATTCAGCTTTGACTCTATACACAGAATGAGCACTGTGTTGCCATTTCAACTTCCCAACAAGAATGATTATTTTATGAAAATCTGCACTGTTGGTGAAGTCCAAGGTCTCTGAATTTTTTATGGTTTGCCTGCCTCTAACTCTGGCACTGTTTTGAAGCTGCACGACTGATTCGTCAGGGAAACAAATGAGGACTTTGTCTGAAGCCATGATGCAAAGAGCAACTGTGCACATGTGATAATTTTTTCCTATCAGAAGACCATGAAATAATTTTTGCTACTGATGTCCAAAGATGAATCAAAACCTCAAATGTGCCAGGATATATCAATTTTCCATACAAATATTTAGAATGTACATAGGTCTTTAAAGGTAAGGTAATTTGTGCATGCGGACAGCACAGAATCATTAATTTCTAAAATAATATTTAATTTCTGTCTTTCCTCCTCTAAAAGAAGGGGATCTGTCCCACACCATCCTGAAGTAGATTTTCCTTGCAATGCTCTGCACAATCCTGAAGGCCTGCGTGTAGCAAGCTGCACTCTAATAGCCACTGCGGTCACCTCCGTATCAAGAGGATGAAGTTGCAGCTGGCAGGACAGAACAGCAATTATCACCCTGCTCATTCTTATAGCTGCCAATGGGCACTGCAAGCAGGGCCAGCTGTGCTGGAAAGAGATGTGCTGGACACACTTGTCCAGAAGGAATGGGGTGAGGAAACTCCAAAATAACAAAGATTAGAAAAGACACTAGACGTAATATTGTCAGGTTAGCCTGTAAAACCCAGTGGTAAATTGAAAGTAACAAAAAGCTCATACTAATGAAATAAAAAGAATACCTTATCTGCTTGAGTTGGAAACTGGATGACAATCTCTGCATCTTCAGTGGAGAAGTAGTCATTCTTAATCAAGTTGTCAATCAAACACTGGGTGTTTCGGATTCTGCTGACCAGAAGTTCTCGGTGTACCTTCAACAAAGCAATGAAGGATGGAGGACTTGCTCCTGGAGGTTTTTCCACAGACAGCGTTAAGTTAGCACAGCACTGGCCTTCCATACTTGAGATAGCAAGAAGCTGCTCTGCCTAGTCTCATCTTTGACAAACTGTCCACGTGCAGTGAGAAGTCACCTTGGAGTTAACTTCAGGGAAACACACCATCTGTCCATCACATTACCGAGCCTGTAAAAAGTAATTGTATAGAACCTCAATTTAAACCTTATCCTATGAAGATACACCTTCAGTTAGCCATCAAAGAATACTTCCAGCCTCTGCATAATATCATGGCCACCTTTATTAGAAAGTTTCTTCCTCAGGTACTTCCATTTATTTGCTCGGGTTTTGCAAAAATAAAATCTACATCAGGCAGGCTCCCTTCTGTACCAGTACTTTACTGTAGCTCACCTCAAACACCACCACTGGCATCTGCTTTATTAAGTGCCTGTTCTTAGTGCATAATTTAATATTTTTTATTAGCTTTTCTTGTTTCAATAGACAAAGCAGGGCATCTGTCCAAACATATCTGGACAAGGAAATAAATGGAGTAAGATTATATTTCATAGCAATTAATTGTGTAGGAGGAACTAATTTATACTAGCAATTCACTTTGCTTTTTCTTTGTTATAACAACAGACCCTGTATAAAGTCTTGCCAACATGTTAACTGTCCCTGTAAGTGAGGTCTTGTGAACTCTGAGACAGTTTTAGCTAAATTAGGAAAAAGCATTTAGCTTCAGGGTAGCAGGTTTGAGAGGCAGTAGTGAGACTGTGGGGAAACCACGAATCAGATGTTTCTGTTAAGAAAGCCAAGAGTAAAATGATGCTAACAGTGAAAATGCTGCTGTAGATGTCAGCGCTAATACGCCACTTAGGGGCATAAAGTGCTTCACACATCCTAAAATTACTGGTTCAGACAGCATCTAAACCATTGGTTTAATTTGGTTAATCTTATCAAATTCAGGTGAGTAACCACAACAGTTAAAAATACAGTATTTCAGAATCTGAAAAAAACCAGTATTACAGAAAGGACTGAAATATGTAAGATCCCATCTCTAGTGATTCACACAAAAAATCTGGACCTCTCCTTGAGCAGGAACTGCACAGAATAACTGAATTCACAGAGCCTTTCCCCATATGATGAATTAGGCTTGGAAAATGGCATCACAATTCATACTTCTTACTGGATTACCCACCAGCATTTTCACAAAGGGAGGAGATTGCACACAATACAGCTTGTAACAAAGGTATCAGTTTAAAGGCTGTGCAAACATTTAAGCTTGAATGCCTGGCCTCAGCCCCTGAATGGATACCTAGAGATACAACGTGATCCTTGACTCAGATAGCTATGGGCTCAGGAAACCCTCTCATTGCTGCAGAGGTTTGTTAGAAACTGAACTCTTTACTTTGAATGCTCAGAATACTCTGAATGCTCTCTCCCTGACTACAGATACATATGCTGTGTCTGTATCAGCTCTTGAGAGTTCTTTCCAGATGGCCATTTATTCTCATTTTTCTTTAGAAGGCACAAAAGAGTAGGCATCAGGATCAGACTCCTCTCTATTGTATTACTAAAGTGGGCTTTTTAACTGCAGGTAATATACCATACAGCAGGCATTAAGTTGTATTCTAATTACAATTCAACAAGTTCATTATGTACTGTTTAGATATGTACCTTGCACATATGATTTCCCATGCAAAAAGCAGGGTTTTTTTCAAGATGACAACTGAATCACCTTCATGTAGACAATGACAATTTGCATGATGAACACAAATTACTGGCACCCTCCAGTAAGAGGTAAAACATACTATTGCTTCAGCAGGCTGAGGGACATGTGGAACAACATTCTTGAATTCTGATTATAGTAATACTAATAAAAAAACCCCCACAAAGCCCTTCCTCAACAGTTCTGTAAAGGTGCCAGCTCTGCTGCTACAGAATTCTCACAATTTCGCAAGACTTTTACAGTGCCAGCAAACTTTCCAAATGCTCCTCAGCACTCCCCTGCAAGCTGTAGTTGAGCCCTGCCATCTCACAGGTTCTTCTAGGTGACCTGCTGCTGGAACAAACTCATTTCTATAAGTTTTCCAGATCAGAAGCTGCATCAGTGTAGCTTCTACTTGACATTGGAGAGAGACACAGTTTATTCTACTGCATTTTAGTGACACTACCTAGGATCTAGACTTCACAATCACGGGGCAAAACAGCTTAGCTCCTCTGATTTCAGGATACCAGTAAGTCCCAGCTGAAGATTGCTGACCTGCACAGATGTGGGTAACTGCATTACGTGTTGAGCTAAGGCCAGGCAAATCCCTGGTTTGGATTGCAACTGGTTTGGATTACAGCCAACTCCAAAATGGCCAAACTCCTTCAACTAAAGGGAGTGTAACCAAGTGATCTGCCTTTCTTAGCACATGAGTGCGTGACTGCATCTACTCAGACAAATCAACCCTTCATTACACCATTCACATGACCCACCAGATGAAGTGGCTGATTTCTGAGTCACTCAGCTTCCTAGAAGCCATCTCTTTGTTCAAGAAAGCTCATTCCATAAATGAACTCTATCATGAAGACCAAACAATGTTGTAAACGTCATTTAATCTAAAGCTTTTGCAAGCTTTTAGTTAAAGAGAGAGAGTCACCTGAAAACACATGCAATAGGAATATTAACCCTTTTCTTTCAAGACACTGAATCTACCCAGTGTTTCCTGCTTGCCCTGGTTATTCCAGGACAACATTATCCTGATGCGTTTTCTTTCTTTCTACTTTGTGAGAAGAACTGAGATAAACATCCGGGAAACCATAACAGTGAACCAAAATACTGTCATCATGTGTACAAAACAAAGACAAGTATTTTCTTCGCTCTTGCAGATCTATCTACAAAGAGGATAAGAAAGGAATACAGCAAAAGGACAAGAAAATGGAAAATATGGAAAGATCAGAAGGTCTCAAAGATGCCTGCCCTGCATCTAAGTCCAACTCAGTACAGATCCTGGTTGCTACTGGAAGGGGTGTGCATACATATGCTGCAGGAGAGAGAGCATGTTCCCTTTCACAAAGGGTGATCTGCAAGAGAATGGAGAAACAAGAAAGCAATCAAAAAATAATACAAAGTGAGGCTAAGGATCAAGGGACAAAAGGAGAAAAAGTAAAAATGCCAAGCAGGGTAGTCAGAGGTGGCAATATGAAGTCTGGGCACGGTGCTGTACTCAAGTGATATTTTCAATGGCAATATTAACTTTAAGGCAAAAACCCAGTAAATTTTATCAGTCTTTTTTAATAGGAAAAAATGGAAATTTCCACCATCTTAGAAAATACTGTATTAGATGAGCAGCTGAACATGCTAAATGGTGCTGGAACAGAAAGCCTTCCTGACACATGTAGTTAAGAGCAAGGCAGGTATGTACATGTTTGTAGCAAAGTGTATCAGCTCTGTGAAGAAACTTCAGGTCCTACTCATACTAAAGTAAACATAACACTTCTCTACAGTAGCAGTTCTAAGGGCAACAGCACCTAAAAGTCCTGATGAGCATGAGAAACGTGCTTGTTCCCTTAGAGAAACACACAGTCTTTAAGATTCTGACAAAGACGATTTTGTTTTGCTCGGCAGGTTTTTTTGTTGTTTTGCTTTTTTCTTTTGTTTTGCTTTGTTTTTGTAAACATGAGGCCAATGTGTTGACATCATGAGGTCTCCAACTTATCTGCAAGTCCATCACCTCTCTTTCTGGAAACAGTTTTAGCTTCCATAGTGCTTTAACATGAGTCTTTTCAGTGCAGGATCACGAGGTTACAAAGCACTAGGTCTCTTGTTACAAGGATCTGTTAGTTTTACAATGCTGGGTTACACATCTAGTATGTTTAAAGGTAAATGCTGATGTAGCTTATAAATATGTGTTGAAAGCATTTCCTTGTTAGAGTGCATATAGTGTTCTTTGCCTCACCTTGAGCACTCCAGATGCTGAGTTCAATTCCAGTGCAATTTTTGTGACCGATGTGGCATCAGTCATGGGGACACTGTTGGAAAAAACCCAAGACATACATTAATGTGAGACACCTCAGTGCACTGACCAAGGTCTAAGGACATCCACTGTTGAGAACTACTGCCTCATTTCTGGAATTGTTCTGTTTCTCAACGGGCTAATGAATAAAATGTGTTCTGAAAGCCACCTTACAGCTCTTAGAATCCTTTGTAAAACATCGCTAAGTTATGGTAAAGACAGATCACCTGTTGTAACAGCAACAGCTTGTGAACACATCTACATAGAGAAATGAGGTGTGTACAGAGGGCTAAGTACACAGGGAGAACAGGAAAGATTTGCAAGCTTGATGCAGTGGTTGAAACAGCAGAACACCTAAGGAGGAACGGAGAGAGACGAGAGGTGATACCTGGCTGAAGCAGGAGTCTAGTATGGGGAGACAACAGGAGAGGTGCTTACAGGGAAAAGTTTCCTATCTGTGAACAGAACGGACTTCTTGTTTCTGAGAGGAAAAATAAAAAGCCGTGATTTACTCGAGTCTGCCAGTGATGTTGGAGAGGAAATTCAGTTAGCCGTTTTGGGGACAGCAGCTTCAGTCAAGTGAAGAAGACAGAAAACAGACTGTCAGGAATTAAAAAGAACCAGAGCGCTCATCCATGAGTTCTAAAGGAAAAGAAGGGAGAGCAGACAGGGCCTTGGCCTAATGAAGTGTCAATGGGGACTGAAGTGATGCAAGCAGCAACAGCAAGTGTGGCAAGAGATGTGTATCATGAGCCTGCAAAGCTGAGAACAACAGAGGAAGCAAGATGGGGATCATGCCAGGCATAAGGAGGGAAATGAAAAAAGGAAATGAGATTTGTTGTAGTAAGAGGTGCAGTAAATGTATCATTGCTTACATTTTTTATAAGCCATGTCAGTAAGCCACAGAAGCACTGATGGCTTCTGCGTGAAGGCACTGGCAACTTTCCTCTGAGGGTTCTTCTGACTTTCCCCTACTCTCAGTATTGTGCAATCATATATCCATTTACATCCTCCCTTCTCACATCCTCTTTTCACTAAAATCTCCTTGAATCTTCTAAAAAAAACTGCTATGCCTGTTCAACTTCCAGTGCTGCAAGTCCTCTGGCAGTGAAGAATACACTGGTTTATCACAACAAGGTCTTACCAAATGTAAACACCGTAGATAAAGAGGCTGAAGGATCTTAAAGAATAGCAAAGACAATACAAGGAGCAAATTACTTAACTGTCCCTTAAAGCAGCTGATTTAAGACCAGTCTAGAATATTTCTGAGGAGATGAAAACTTAGTCAATACTACTTCTTCTGTAGTCTTGCTATACTGGCAAAAAACATTCCTCCAAACTGCCTGTGAAAAGAAGTCCTGTGCCACATACCTAGCTATTTGCAACCAGCACCTGGAGTATCTTCAGGACTTTGACAGCACCCTAGCAGCCAGCTCTGGCAGGAAAACAGCAAAGCACATACACAGACCTCGGTGCCAGCCCAGGGCTAGACGAGTCCCTGTTGGCATAGCCTTCTGTCCATGGTATTCAAAATGCAGTTTCTCTTAGAGAGGTGACCGTGTGAAAATAGTGCTCCATCTTACATGGTGCCGTTTGTGACTCCAAGTCAGATTTGTTTCCTGAGTAAAGCTTTTTTACAGTGTCAGCCACCCCACTGCAGGGTCACTACAGCAAGAGGACTGGAGACTGACATGCTTTTCCATTAATGACGGTAAGCTAGACTCAGCCAGGCCAGGCTAAACTCAAGTTTTTTGCTGTCATCAGGAGAGATGGAAACGAGACCGACGCCACATCTTATTTCCTGGGCGTCACAGCAGCCAGTCTGGGACTAGAGCAGATGGATAAAATTGAACTTCTTTCTGCACGGCAGCTCTCGCTTTTAAAAAGAACTATTTTACGCAGTTCAAGAGCAGTAAAAAATGCGTAGAGATAAGCAGCAAATGGGCACATACCCTGCCC
>WUAM01000431.1:102927491-102955216 GCA_024336885.1 Actenoides hombroni | reverse complement strand
GTTAAATTGAAGAAGGTTAAATCTACTTCTGAAATCATTACCTGTTGTTACAGAAGCTTGCAGCTCTTTAGAGACAACCTTCTCTGAACTAATGCAGAAGAAAGGATAGGTAGGGTCAATTGAAGAACCAACCAATCCGGTCACTGGCAAACAAACACCTTTATGTTATCTTCTCTTTCTAATCTCAATATAGACTTTCCAAGAAGGGCATCCTAAACACACATATATACACATGCTCATATTGATGGGTGGGTTGGATAGGTTTTCTGTTAGCTATTAACAAAAGAAAAAAAAATCAACAAAAAAGTAACCAAAAACAACATCTCAAATCACTGTCACTGTTGGGGTTGGGGGAGGTATTTATCAGTTTATTTTTCAGTTATTGGAAAGTATTCGATGCTACTGAAAATTGTTAAGCCAAGACCTACAGCTATTATCAGTGCCATTCCCCCAAAGAAAGATGCTATGAAAGATTCTCTACTCGAGTCAGAATGGTTACTGCTTTCCTTTCTTTATTTTGAGAATTGTAATTTATTATTCAATATATACGAACCCCTTATTTTAGATTTTCCATGCTTTCATACATGTTTACTGTTTAAGTTCATTTTGAGACTTTGTAAAGCAATTTTCTTTTTATTATGACTTTGTTTTGTACATTCTCAACTCAGTATTTTAGATATTTTGTGGCTTTTTTTTTTTTTTTTTAACTTCTATTGCTGCGTTCTGAAGGTAAAAATTACCTCTAAAAATACTCTGGTCTGGTTGAGTTTCTTTTATTGAGTGCTTGTTTCCTTTCAAAGTAGCTAGAGATAATCTCTCAATGAACCAGTTCAATCACATATTGAGAGCAGCTGAAATGACTGGAGGAATTTAGTCTGTCTTCTTTACAGTGTGGGGGGGTTAACAGCCCTGTGGCGAGCAACATCCATCCTCTTGTCTGAAAACTGAGTGGAGACCAAGGTGATATACACCACCCAACCCAGGACCTTATGTAGGTAGAATGTATACACCAAGAAAGATCTGGACACTTGCCTGCACCCTTCATGTGAGAAGACAGCAGAGGTGTGTGCCTCCATAAGCCTTACTAGGAGGGGCAGTTGATGAACCAGCCATTGCTCAGCACTGTGTCTCAACTCACGTCACAGATTAGCCTCAGTTTGGGAGGGAGACAAGTGAGCACAGAATTGCTCCAGATATGGGAGAATATGAGGAGCCTATAGAGTGACTGGATGATTTCTCAGGGAGATGTGTTCTGCAGCCTGGCTCAGACAGAGACCCTTGAGTCTGTAGACATTCTAGCTGATCTATGGCAAGCCACCTCATCTCTCAATGCATCACTTTACCTTTCTGCAGAATGGGACAGTAACCTCATTCAAAAAAAAAAATCAGTAGGATGTTATGGTTAATACTTGCTTGTTTCCTCTGAGTCCACAATCATGAATGAAGAGCTGGACACTGAGGAAGGGATTGTTTCAGAGTCTACCATGCCATATCCCCGAGTCCATAGATAGTTTTCTTAATAGCACATAACATCTCACCTTATGCAACACCTTGTTCAAGGTGTTGTAGACCAGGTACCCTCAAAAACAGGTACATACCCGGAGCTCATTTGTTTCTCTCTAGGATCTCATAAATTTTAAAGCGAGATATGCCAAAAGAAAAGTAAGAACAAAATTTTCAGTTCCACTGTAGAATACACCAAAGGTTGAAGTAAAAGAGCAGATCATCATATACTGAGCGTATCCAGTTCCAGGGAGCCAGAAAAAAATAATGGCTTAGACCTTGCCAATTATTTTAATAGGACCAATTGCAGAAACAAGGGAGAGTTAGTAATCTGGAGCTCCTCTTCAAAATTTTTCTAACACTGCTTTCTTAGCCTTGTTTCTCATCTTAGCTTGTTTCAGGATGCCCATAAGACATGTTTGTTTCATTGCCCTTTGTAAGGACAGCTACAGAGCAGTTTTAAGAAGCTGCAAACAGGTTGCTTGGGCAGTGAAAATGATTGCACAGGAACTCAAATAAACCCAGATATCCTGCGCTGCCAGTGCTGAAAATACTGACCATATTGTTCGTGTTTCTGGTTTTACAGGATTTCTAAATGCCTCAATGAGCCATTTATGAGGCTAAGATCATTTGAGATGTGTTTCTTCCATGGTATTTCCATCAGACAAGAACTGAAATATCATGAGAGGACAGATGCTGCATTATTGCAGCACCATACATGTCTCCTTGAAGCCCTGAAAAAGCTGGAGGAAAAAAAAAAAAAAGCAAATGCCAAGATTTGAAACTCAAATAGAAGCTGAAGGATCAGCTCCATATTCTCAGACCTTGCAATAATAAACCAGCAGAGTGCACACAAACTTTCAAATCCCAGAGGAGCTGTCACAGCTTTTCTGAGGTCTTTGCATACAAGACATGACATTGTTCACTGTTCTTTGCCCTGGTGGGTTGCTACGTTCTCACACAGTCCAAGGCAGATATTTTAAAGAGCAAAATATCTGTGAGAATGAGCTGGGCCAGTGGACAGAGGACAGATGGCTTTGTCTTAGCTGTACCTCACTGAGTGGTCAAAGGACAAATTCAGCAGTGGACATGAAATACACCACATTTGAAGTGCCTACATCAAGTACTACCCTTCTTAGCTCCATTTCAGTCACTGGTCTCCCTGAGGGTACTGAGTCTTCGTTCAGAAACCTTTGTGCTCACCATCTTCTCTACCTATCAAGAACTCAGGCATTTTCAGGCTGACCCCTCCTACTATCAAGATTTTAATTCACGTAGGGGAAAAGAAGGCAAGAGCTGATAAGCCATAAACCAGCTGCCACTTTCAGCAGGGCAGTAATCATCAGTGTGTTAGGAGAGCCTTCCAGGAGCACTCTGCAACTGCTTTTCACAGAAGTCTTCAGATAATTTCCTTGCCTACAGCACCATTTGATTGCTGCTAATCACCTCTCTATCTTCCAGACCATTAGGAAGGCTTATTCCTGGGGCTGATAAAAATACCTCTGAAGAGCAAGAGTATTTGCCATGCATCAGACACCAAGCACTTAAAAGAAATCCCCTGGTGAAAGAGACCTGCATCCCCTGTTAAAGATTATCCCATTTTGGAAACACACTCCAAGAGTGCACATATTCTTTCCAGAAGTACATACATGCATTCCAGGAGTATGTACATTCATTCCAGGCATACATACATTCATTCCCAGCTAAGAGTAGAGAGATCTTGTTTGTTTGCTAACAGTTGTGCTTCCTTCCTTGGTCATGATTAAAGGAAAGCATTTTTTTTCCTTATACAACAGACATTTCAACTAGTTACTGTCTTGTCTGTCTGACTTTTGTCCAACTACATGGTTTAGGGTAGATGTATCACCTTCTAGATTCCCTTAACTCGACCTCCACTGAGTATACTGAGCATGTAGACACCCATTACATACATAGACACAGGACCATGGTGTCCTCTCTGTAGAGGACTGGATTAGCAGAGCTGTACTGAGACCATTGCAGACTGAAGGAAAGACAGGGGAGTTGTTTGTATACATCCCTCAAGAATGAGGGAAGAAAACCAAAGATGTTGAATTCTTCTTTTAAAAGTGTTGTCATATGAAAAGAAAAGATATCTTGACCTTACCGGTATATCCAGACAGAACGAAGATACAAAAAATCAGTCCCCTGGGATTTCTGTCACCAGAAAAAAAAGAGATGGTTCTTGTTCCCTTGTTAACTCATCTCTTGAGATACAGAGACACCTTTCATGTTTCATAGAATGATTTAGGTTGGAAGAGACCTTTAAGGATCATCCAGTTCCAACCCCCCTGCCACGGACAGGGACACCTCCCACTAGATCAGGTTGCTCAGAAACTCATTCAACCTGGCCTTGAACATTTCCAGGGTATGAGGTACCCACAACTTCTCTCAACAACCTGCTTCCTCTGGTCAAAGGTAAAATTTGTCCAGCAGCCAACGCTACATAAAAGCAGAAAGTAAACTTGCCTTTTGTCTGAGCTGACAACACGGCAAACCAAGGTAAGCACATACTGGCCAAAAAGCTGGAGGGATCAGAGAGCACCAGCAAAACTCGATGAAATCAAACTGTGGCAGAGATGCCCTCATGTGAGGGAGTATCAGTACTCAGAGCACTGACCTGGTCAGTCAGAGTCAGGTTGACTCACCAGGTAAGCTGAGCCTCTGCTTCACACCGCAGTGAAAAGGACTGCACAGAGATAGTCACATTGCCACCAGCATCCTCTGGGTTACTTGGCCATGCAGACAACCTGGACCTATTTCTGCAGCTAGGCTGATGTCTAAGCTCCTTTATTCCCTTTCTCTCTCCACTAATAAAATAGCTGGTGTTGGCAATGCTCTCCAGAGAGATTCCCAAGGCTTTTCACATATGGTGGTGTTCGAGGAATCAGGTCATGACATGAAATACAGTCCACAGAGTAAACAAACAGGAGTAAACCACCAGGTTTATGGAGCTTTGGAAACTTTAACATTTTGGAAACTTTAACATTGAGCCTTTTTATGTAGCCTGTGTGACCAGCCATATGGTATCAGTGATTTCAGGAGTTGCCCCACTAGAATTTTTGAGTGACAACCTCAGGGAAATGTTTCTTACCTCACTCAAGGCTTTTAAGTGATTCAACTGAGTGGATCATTTGTTCTTGATCAAATTAATTATTCCTCTCATCAGGTGTCCAAGGGTGTCTTATCTTTCCAGCCTGACTGAAAATTAGTGCTGACCTATTCAATACAACAAGTAAATTCAGACAACAATCTGAACTCTCACAACGGGTTTGTAAAAGAACACCAACGAGAAAGATCCGACACAAGAAGAAGATTCAACAAATTCGCTTGTAGATGCATTTCCAAGTGGTCATGATTCAGAGTTATTTAACTTCAGTTTCTCCTTCTTCTTCAGCTGATGTTGAAGGAAGTGTGTGCCTCATGCCTGCAGCCTGTCTACCCCGTGGAGCGTGTGGTCACTGACAAAGTCTGTGTGCACCGCTCGTGTTTCTGCTGCCAGGTCTGCGGGAGGAAGCTGAGGTGAGTGGTAGGAACCAACTGCATTTATTTTTAAGGGATGCTCAAGTAGTTTCCATGACAATAGTCCAAGGGTAATTCTAACAGGACAGGCTTCAGAAGATGAGAAAAGGCAGACTGTTCCCCTGATATAATCTGCCTCTCCACCGCTAGACTCTGCAGATGGCTCACCTCAAGCTTGTAGACACCCGTGGATCAGGAATCTTCATGGTGCTGCAAGGGTGAGCTGAAAATACAAGAAATATTTACCATTTGGGAATGCTGATGTGTAACTTAATCAGAGGAATCGTTTTGGTGCCACACATGCTTGTGGAGTCATGTAGGTTGGAAGATACCTCTGGAAGTCTCCACCCAGCCTCCTGTGGGTCCAAGGAGGGCAGATAGTTCAGGAACATGTCCAGGAGAGGTGTCAATGGCTCCAAGGATGGAGGCCCCACAGCCTCTCTGTTGGGAACCCTCGTTCAAAATTTGACAACCAGTGAAAAAGTTCCCTCTTATCTCTCATCACAATTTCTCATGTTACAGCCTGTTCCAATTGCTTCTCATCCCAGCACTGTCCACCTCCAAGAGCACTCCATTCCTGCCTACTCTGTAACCTACCATTAAATAGATACACACAACAATGAATTCCGCCCTAGTAACATTCTCCTTATAAGACCTATCTAACCCAACTCTCTGACTCTCCTCAGATGACACATTACAGGTCCTCCAATAATTTTGGTGGTCCTTTGCTGGACTCCTTCCAGAGTGTCAATGGCTTTCTTGTACTGGGGAGACCAAACCTGGACAAACTACTCCACATGTGGTCCTACAAGCACCAAATGCAGAGGAAAGGTCACTTCTCTTGACCAGCTGGCTGGGCTCTTGCCAACGCAATATAGGATGGAGTTGGCTTCTGTGTCACAAGGGCACACTGCTGGCTTGTTTTCAGCTTCTCGGTCACCAAGACACCTAGGTCCTTTTCTGCGAGACTGCTTGCCATTCTCTTGGCCCCCCAGCTGTACAGACACTTTCTCCCATCAGGAAGGTGTTGTTTGTTGGGATCCTTGTGAAGTTTTACCCATGTGGTCCATGCTGCGCTTACAAGGGGCAGAGGTGAAGGGTTGGTATGAAGCCTGGTCTGTAAATGAGAAAGGGATTGCACATAGCCTGGACTACAGCTCCCAGGGGTACTGCAAGGAAAGGTTTTATTTTTCACATGTTTTGGTTTTTGAAAGAAAAATCAAACATATCCTCAGAAAACCAACACTGTTTTTGAAAGGTTTCATTCTTCAAACCCCATCCCTTTCCCAACAGTTTCCACTGAAAAATAGTTTTGATGAAAACCTGTCCACCAGTGCTGCTGTTAATCCTTCCATCCCACACCACTGCTAACAGCTATGCCAATGTGTGTTTTCCAGCTTGCAAAACTATGCTTCCCTCCATGGGGTCTTCTACTGCCAAGTCCACTACAAGCAGATGGCTGGAGCTAGAAGCAGCAGTGAGACAGAAAGGCTGGCAGCCCAGCTAGGAGATCATCAGGTTCAGCCAGTGGCAATGGTAGGCAGAGGACCACAGCCCCAGGACAGGACCAAAAAGAAGAGTGAAACAAGAGAGAAACTTGCATCCTTCCATGCACAGGGCAGCTTGCAGCTGGCTGAGCCCAGGCAAGAGCTGAACAGCAGGTCTGTCCTCTTGGGGAACCAGCTCAGAACTGTCTGGTCACCTTCAGAAACAGCCTTGTTGGCTGTAGATGGAAAAGCTGGAAAGGAAGCGTGTTCCTGGAAAAAGCCCCCACTGCCAACCTACCAGGCTGTGGGCAGCAGGGCAGGCAGGGTGATGCTCAGGGGTCAGGAGGGAAAATCAGGAGCAGCGGTGGCAGCAATGGAGAAGGGAAACTTCTTACCTGGTGTCACCTCTACCAAAGAAAGAGAGCAAGTGTGTTCCTGGCCCAAGACCAGAGAACAGAGAGACGGTGAAAAGATCAGGGATGGGTCCATGCCTGAAAGGAAGAGAGGGGGCAACATGTCCCAGCGAGTGGCTGCGATCCAGCAGGGCAAAGCCCAGGTGAAGAGAGGACCTGCCTCTACCTCCTCCCCTCTAGTCCTGGCACCTGTGAAAGCCCTGCCTTGTGGTTCACTTGACGTCTACCATGCCACCCAGCAAAGCACTAAGCCCACCAACTGGATGTACCTGGGGGGCACAGGGGACTGCATCCTCTCAGGAAAACAAGGAAACAAGGTCTGTGGTTCTCTAAGCACAGCAAAGGAAGGAGGCACAATGCCTGCAATGTCAGAAGAACAGGGTGAGCCGACCATAGTTACCCCAGCTACAGCAGGAGACAAGTATCATCTTGGAGAGAGAATGAACAGCCCCCAGCCCATCCATGTGCCAGGAGAGCCTGAAACCAGAAACACCACAAGTATAGAGCAAGAGTATGGAACTGAGGGTGTTGATCCCATTGAAAATGAAGCTGATGTAGCTCAGTGCCCCTCTGGAGTGTCAAGGACCCCTGGTGAATCTGCTGGCTCTCTGGAGCCAGGGGCATCACCCCAGATCACTGAGCTGGAGAATGAGAAATCAAAGGCAAACACCAACGAGTTCCCTGGGAAGAAGATACCAGTACATTTGGAGGAAAATATGGAGCCATCCAGCATGAGTCACTTGCCTGGAATGGAGAGCAAAGGGGCAGAGCTTGAGAAGATAAAAGAAATGAAACTAATAAGTACATCAGGATTTCTCAAAGAGCCCGGTCCTGAGCATACCCTTCAGGAAAACAAAGCAGAAAAGAGACGAGTCTCTTCACCTGCTTTGCCAGGTAAGACAGAAGACCACAGTGTGTCCTGTCTACAAGAAACAGAACCTCAGGACACATGTGGCCCACTGATAACTGACCTTCATGAGGATATATTGAGACATGATATAAAATCACCTGGCAGTGATTTTCCAATATCAGCAGACACATCTCTGAAAGGAATTTGTGCCATTTGGCCCTCACATGATGAAGTCAACAATTCCACATCAAAAGATCTTAGAGAAGTTCTTGGTGGAAAGATCTCTCAAGTTTCTGAGCAACCAGACAAGACATTAGACTCTTCTAACCCAAACATATCTTTGGACGAATTCAGAGATCATCCAATGGGTGAAGAAAAAGTGGATCTGAAACTCCCAGGAGAAAGAACTGTGCACACGTCAAGGGCTGGTGCCCAGAACACAGACACCAGAAGCAGCCAAGCATGCAGAGACATGTTAGCTAAAGGTTTCAGGCTTGGGAAAAACCCCTTCACTACACTTTTTGGTTCTGAAGACAAAGGCATCAGTCCCAAGAAGGAAACAACAACCCAAAGGAAACCCACGAAGCCCCAGTCAGCCCTTGTCACTTTGTTTGGTTACTCCTCAGAGAAGAAACAGAGTCAACAAGAAAAACCCGCAAGATGGTCAGAGCAAACAAACATTGACAATAGGCCAGAAAAGCCCCAGGACCTCTTCATCTCCTCCAGCCAAGCAAAACAAAAGGCCTCCAAGAATGATCAGCTGCCAGAGACAGGAAAGACGGAGGTCTTCCCTAAGCACATCCAGGAGAGGTCTGGAGGCTTCTCAGACTCTACTGAGGGCAAGGAGACCAACGTCCTGCTGTTAGCTCCTGGCACAAGCATTTCATGCGATGATAAATATGAGAGAACTGAACCTGACATTTGTGCCAAACTGCCTTTAAATAGCCAGGCTCAGCAGCAATGGGACAGCTCTTGGTCCCCTCTCCTGACAGCACAGGAAAATCAGAAAGAAGCTGCAGCAAACTCAGAAGGTAGAATGAACCTGCATCCTCCTCCAGAGTTTATGCCTGCAGCTGATAACAGCAAAAATCTCGTCAGGGAAGGAAAGCATCATGATGCTCCTCTCCTAGACATTCAGAAGCTACTGAGTTTGGATGTCCAGGACACAGTGATAGAGGATGGGATTTTTTTTTCACCAGGCAATTCAGAAAAGTTACCCAAGGATGCTGAGCTGCAAGTAGACAATGTGGATTTTCTGGAAGACAATAACATTTTCTTTTCAGGAGGACAAGAATATCCCAGAATAGCAAGTAAAACCCCAAATTCAGACTTGCAAAATTCACAGGCTGAAACTCCACTCTGCTTTGATCCAAATCCTTCAGAATTATGCCAGGAAATCCCAGCAGAAACAAATGCTCCACTAGTGTTGTGGGACACCTCCAGTCTCTCACTTCTGGATGGACAGGATGAGATTAATACTAGAGACATGGAAGGGATTCAGAGCTGTGCACTGCTGCAGCAGCTGGATCAACAGTGCCAGGCACCAAAGGCTGCAGAAGATACTTTTGGATTGGATCTCGGTGCTGAAGGCTCAACAAACAAATATCTCCCAATACAGGAACACAATTTTTCCCCAATGTACCTGTTCAGCAGCCATGCTTCTGAAACCTTTAAACAGGGTGTCCATGGTCCTTCTGATGTTGATTCAATCACAATGGGCTGGGAAGATCCTGAAGACATGAACAGGAAAACATCAGGAGATGAGGAAGATGACCAAAGTCTCTCTTCTGCAGACCTGAGTGTTTTAAATGATGGCCTTTTAGATCAGGAGTTCTTTATATAATTAAAAAAATAAAAATCAAAATCACCCACCCCTGAAGCACGATTCAGTTGATATGAGACAAAAATTCATTCATGAAATCACTTTAGATATCCCCCACTGCTCCAGCATGAGACCAATTCAGTTGTGCATGGGCTGATTTATTAATGGCCTGAGGAGCCACATTTAAGATCTCTTTCTTGGTCATACTGGGCCACTGAACAGTTCCCAATAAAGAACACTGTAAGAACTGGCTTCACTGTGTGGAACCTCCAAGGAAAGACCAACCAGCACCCCATTCTCTGCACCCAGCAGTCTTTTGCAGAGAAGATCTTCTGCACAAACTACTGCTGGGGTCCCTCAGAGGCTATCTGTTTGGCCACTGTCTGCATGGCAGAGAGGAGAGAGACCTCCAAAGAGGTCCAACCCAGCAAGCAGCCATAAGCAACAAGCTAATCAAGAACTAGAATCTCCACTGAGAAGGGAATGCCACTATCAGGAAGGAGCAGAATCCCTGGCCACAAGTGCACAAGTAAAATCCCATGGGCAAAGGCAAAGCTGATGGTGGCAGGGGGAAAATTTGTCTCCAAATTAGGTTTAGGTGTCTATTTCACATAGAGAAAACTACATTTGGACATCCAGAGATGAATCCAATGCAAAACGTCATCCACCTAGTCACCATACTGTTCCCTTCTCTTCATAATAATGCTCACTCCCCTTGTTTTATTTCTCCTTCAGTAGACTGCAAAATTGCTTCATAGAGGAGGTCACTGTCATGATCCATATTGTACAATGATGAGCAGAGAGAGTGAAATGACTTTACCAAGGCGACCCGGTCAGAAGATCAGAGGAGGAAAGGGAACCCAGATCTCTTGAAGTCTTGGGACATGAGGACATTGCTACATCCGCTCCCCCTCTGTGGTTGCATTCTGACCCTCCCTGACTGCCCTTTGCTGCCATAACATAAATGTTCTAGGATTTAACAATTCCACTCACGATAAACAAGCCCACCAGAAACCTCAGAGGGTCAAAGCAAGAACACGTGTAGTATGAAAAGGGTCACAAAGTGTTTCACTTCACCTCTTTTAATCATCTGTCTCAAAAAAAAAATAAATGTTAAAATAATTCACTTTTTGAATAAAATAAAATAAAACCAAACCATCTCACTTCCTCACCAGTGCTGAAATAACCCTGGGTGTGTCAGATCTGCTGGAGGAATAAGGCTGCTTAGGGGCTGAGCCTGCTGCAAAGCCCTGTGTCAGTGCTTTGTGCAGGGACACTCTTCAACCAACATGAATCAGGGAAAAGATGTCCTTGAAAGCTACATGACTCAGGTCAGTCTCATTGTGGGATGGGGCAAGAGAATTGGGACAGAGGTGCTGCCATCTCACAGCCCTGTCTGAAACCTGCTCAAGCTGTGTTGAGAGATGGAGAAAAGAGACCGAAAGACTTGCAGGTATCAAGCATCTTTCCCTGAGGGAGTGGGAAGGGGCTGACCTCTTACCTGTGCCAGAGACACTCTGAGTGATGCCCCAGACCAGGTAGTCACTAGCACATGATGCCCATAAACCGGACCTCTCCCTGCCAGCACTGAGAAGAAGAGGAGCAGTGTAGCTGCACTGCAGCTGGTGGGCACAAATCATTCTGGCTGCAATTCACCCTGTGCTGGTTTGGGCTGGGATGGTTAATTTTCTTCTCAGTCCCTGGCCTGGGCTGTGGTTTCAATTTGTGCAGGAACCAGCACTGATAACACAGGGGTGGTTTCCTTACTGCTGGGCAGGGCTCACACAGCGTCAAGGCCTTTGCTGCTCCTCACCCCACCCCACCACTGAGCAGACTGGAGGTGCACAAGAAGCTGGAAGGGGACCCAGCTGGGACAGCTGACCCCAACTGACCAAAGGGACATCCCACACCACATGACATCATGCTCAGCAATAAAAGCTGAGGGAAGAAGATGGAACGGGAGGACCCTGGGAATGATGGTGTTCAACTTCCCAAGTAACCATTACATCCATTGGAGCCCAGCTCTCCCAGAGAAGGCTGAACACCTGCCTGGCCGTGGGAAGTGGTGAATGGATCCCTTGTTTTGCTTTGCTTGTCCTTGAGGCTTCTGCTTTCGCTATTAAACTGTCTTTATCTCAGCCCACGTGTTGCCTCACTTTGACCCTTCCAATTCTCTCCCCCATCCCACCAGGCTGGAGCGAGCGAGCTTAGTTGCCACCTGGGGTTAAACCACAACAGTCCTTTTGGACACCGAACATGGGGCTTGAACTGTTTGAGATAATGACAGATACGATTGGAATCTGATAGTTCAAATTTATTACTGCAATTACTGCTTAGCTATTAATTAACAAGCTCCTGTGCTTGCTGTGGGGCTTGCCTGCCTATGTATTAGAGTCCAGTGGTCACCACTGGCTGCTTTTTGCTTATGCTGCTTGTTGTCCACCTTATCATCTTATCCCACTGTGCCTGGGATCACTTAGGTAACAGCAATGGAGATGTACCTGTGCTTGGAGATGGCCAGGGTGTCACTGCTGTGTCTGTGCTGCTGTGTTGGACAGGCTGGAACTCCGGTGTGAATTCAAGTCAAAGGGACTGTGACCTGTGGATGAGGCCACAGGACACCCCAAAGCATATGTGGCTGTTAATCAGTGCACTTCAAAGAAGGTTCATCTCAAAACAACCGTGACCATGGCTACATCTGTGCTACAAGAGGGATTGTTGCCCAAGGCTAAGGCCATGCTGCAGCAAGTAGAATCATAGCATCATAGACTTGTCAGGGTTGGAAGGGACCTTAAAGATCATCCAGTTCCAACCCCCTGCCAATGGCAGGGACACCTCCCACTAGATCAGGATGCTCAGAACCCCAGCCAGCCTGGGCTTAAAAACTTCCAAGGATGGGGCTTCCACCACCTCTCTGGGCAACCTGTCCCAGTGTCTCACCACCCTCATGGGGAAGAAATTCTTCCTAATGTCTCACCTGAATTGACCTATCTCTAGTTTTGATCCATTCCCTCTAGTCCTACCACTATAGGGTCATAATTACCCCAGGATGGATATTAGGATCCCAAAACCTTTTCTCACCTTATCTGAAGTGAATTGCTGCTCAGCATGGGTACCCATGCACAGTTTGATTAGGGCCTGTAGGAACATGGCATGGTGGCAGAAAGTAAGGTCAGGAAGACTGCAGCAAGGAGAGTCAGGGCAGATGTTTCTGGGACCTTATTCCTTCCAGTCACCATCTTCTTGTCCTGCATGCAAGTGCCAGAAGAACACTGTCTGGATGGCAATATTTCCAAGAATGTTGTTAGAGGAGTATACTATCTCATTAGACCCAAAGATTCACAGATATTTTATTTTCAAGCTGCCTCCGCAAAGCAATGCTGAGAAGCAGTCTGTAGATTTTGTACAATTTCTAATTTATCTCTATCAAAAATCATGCATATTCATATTTAACACAGCATTCTTGCCATTGATGTATTAGACCTAGGAAGAAACGGCAAAGCAGTCTTCCGTCAGATGGTAAATGTCACCACTTTTCATGTGATCATTATTTGTCTTACACACACCACATCCATCAAGTTTACAAAACTGCTACTGTATTTTATAGAGTCTCTTAGAAATATGGGGCTTCAAAATGTCTGGAGAGATCTGGGACTAAAGGTCTCCCAGTTAATTTCCCTTTTTTTTTTTTTTTTTTTTGTTCTAACAGGCTTAAATTTTTTTGAGCTTCACAAACAAATTTTAAGATCCATTTAAATTGGAACGAGCATGAAGAACTGATCTTGAGAAGTTATAGTTGCATCAGCATAAGGATTTAAGCTGATGTAGGAAATAGACCTGGACAGTAAACCCAAAATTCCTCCTTGACACATGAACTTTAGAAGCTTACCTACTTCTTATCAGAATCCGTTCCAAATCTAATTTGCATTGTGATTACGGCTACTGTCGTATTTCAAAGAGGGTAAAATACTCAAAGAAGAGAAATGACATGAAACTAAATTGCTGCAGAGGTCTTTTAAATTATTTGTAAGTTCTTTGATCTTTTAGATTTGTAAGCTAGTATAAATGAGCACTATTCCTCTCTGCTTTGCTTACGTGTCTAGATCTATCTTTCAGTGAAGTAAAGTAAATGTTTCTCTGGTTTTAGCTGAGTATTTTTTTTATTTTCCTTTAAAAAGATTCAGTCTGTCCTTATGAATTATTAGCAACATCCTGAAATGAGTTTCTGCTAATTAATCAGAAACTTCTTGGGAGCCCAGACAAGCCAGCCCCAACTGAACTCAAAAGTATGTGAAAGCACAGAAGTAAACCCAATAATTTCTTGGCCAAAGAAAACATCTTTATTCTTTTAATAGTCATGGAGGAAAAGACTGCTTAGTGCAAAGAACTCCATACAGTTGAGCTCTTTTACAGTTTTAAATGGAGCAAATGAGGCCATGGAAAAGGAGCATTTTTTTTTAAGTATCCAGGACTTCACTGAAGTCAGGGACAAAATTTCCTTTTACTTCCAAAAAAGCAGAAGATCTACCAGAGAAGATCTGAAAGTCCCATTTTAATTGCAATTTTGCCACTGCGAGTGTTTTTCATGCCAGGAAAAGACTGCCTGTGGGCATTTACAAAGGCAGGCTATAGTCTGCAGTTTAGTAATAGCATCCTGCATGACATTGTAAGGTGAAGAATGGCTTGCCTTTCCACTCACCTCATACTATTTCTTGTGAAAGAAGTCAATTGCCTCTGCAGATGCAAATTGTCCCCTGTTTTCTGGATGAGCATAAAGCAAAGTCCTGCTTAAACTTAGGGGAATGGCTGTGCTGGGCAGAGCACTGGACTGGAGTTCGAGCAGTTTCTGTTCTCAGCTTCTATAGTAGGGCCCATGCATGTTAGGCTGTAAGGAAACATGTTTACAAGACAGTCAAAGATACTGACTAAAGATAACATCCCAGATTTAAAAAAAAACCAACATTGTGGCTTGTTAGCAGTAGGTTTTACTTCAAGCAGACTGGAGAATGCAGTCAAGAGCCTTGAAATATTCAGAGATTTGAGTAAATGGGTCTTTAAAACATAATTAAAACTCCATGGGAAACTATTATCTTGTCATCAAAACTTCCAGGTAAGGAAGAGCAGCATATAATAGAATTCGACTTTATTTCCTTTGTACTCTGTCAACAGCCTAGTTCGAGGACATTTATACAGCTGTCCTGATGCAACAACTCATTCTTCAGGTTAATTCAGAGAATACCTAGTGGTTCACCTCATTTAGTCCTTTAAAGAGGTGTTTTATAGCCACTTGGGAGGGTCCTTGGCACCCGAATACCTTTACTGAGCTAGATTAACCCTTTATGCCTAGCAAATAAGTCTCCACTTAACAGCTTCCATGGCCTTTGGTGGGTCAGTGTGAAGCAGCTTGGCACTCTGTGAGAGAAACACCAAAACTGCCTCACAACAGGCATTTACTTTGATTCGGTGTTCAGTCCTCCCATCAGCCAGAACTGAGCAAAGCGACGATACAGAAACTTTGCACACTGTGCAAGAAGGAGAAAGGTCTTACGGGATTAACTGTGTCCTGCTGATTGAGGTGGGTCAGCATCCAGAAGAGCTGTCACGCACCAGTGCCTGGTCTACTGTCTCTCCACAAAGAATATATAACAAGCTACTTGTTGACTTCCACAACTTTGGGTTAGGTTTTGTCTCAGACTGTGTGGATGAGAGGTTCCAAGTGAGAGTACAAGCTTCAGATTGCACAGGAACGTGATGAGAAGAGTGAGGGCATCCCGGCCAGGCTCTTGGCAAGAGTCACCGTTCCCTCTCCGTGTGCTACCTGTGAAAAAGATGAATTTGCTAACTGATAATATACAATAAATACTTAATTTGTGTAGGGTTGTTTTTTTTCTTTTTCTCCATCTTTTGAAAACGGAGTCACTGGAGAATCCAGACATTGTGAACTGTTCCATTGGTCTGTGATCCCCACATTTTTTTCCACCCTCACTGTATCAACATCTAAAGCCAACAAAAATTACTTAACAAAGGATGTATATTGTTATTTAAAATATATTTCTGAACATTTTAAACTCTTCTTTTTATATAGAAGTTGGCTGACTAGGCTTGAAAGTACTGCCTTTTTAAAAATTACTTACTGTTCTGCAGTCATGCGGTTTCCTCAGCCTTAATTTAGAACATTTATCCCCAGAGAATCCAGGATCCTACATTTAAGGATAAAATTAGGCTGTTTGTTTCCCTGAGGAATCTGCTCCACAGATACAGCAGCAACTGGGCACTAAAATGGCAGCAGTGTCACAAGTTCATCTGTATACCAGACTTTGTCTGGAACTGCAGCACAGCAGCAAGCTCTTGCACATATGCCCAGCAGTCAGGGTAAGGCAGTACTATGCTCACAAAGAAAATGTAGATTTAAAAAGTCTTCTAATTTACTTACAAAATGACAGAAGGACTCATAAAGGAATTATTTGAATAACTGAATGTTTTAAAATCAGCTCTTCGGTTTCAGCGTTTCTTCTCAAAAAGCCTTTCTAAGATGCTGCACCAGCAGTGGCATTAATCTGTCACTGCCAATTCCCCAACAATTAAAAATCATTTGCCACAATTTTTAGCTCTCTTCTCTTTTTCACTTGTGATGGGGATTAAAGTCCGCAGTCACAACTCTGATAGTTTGAAGACATTTGATCCTACAGGTTTTATCCATTATTTGCTTTGTTTACCCAAGGGAAAATTAAGTGCCGTGCCTCAGAACAGTGAGATCTGCTTGCTTGCTTTACAGAATACACTTTATTTGAAGAGAACCACAGGGAATTTCTTGCCTCTCAGATTTAGAAAGCGCAAGCTTCTTCAGCTAGGAGTAGGACCTATGTACCCCGGGAACCTGTTTCTCTACAGCAGTGTGCATGCTTACTTTAAGAATTGATAGGAAATAAGGATGCCCTATTTTATTAAGGGTATGTCTTAAAAATGTACACAATAAATTCCTGCATACCTTTAATCCTTATTCATATTCAAGGGCATGTCAAACAAATATTGATGTTATAAATAAATAATATTTCCCTCTTGCAACACTTTGTTGGCAGTAGGGAAACATTTTTACATCATTACTGTTTAATGTGAATATACAACTGAAGAGGTACCAAATGGAAACGACATCTAACACACAGCTCTGCCACAGGAGCAAACTAAAGGCCTCAGTTTACTACCTTCTGGTAGACAGTGGTCATCCATTGAATTTCTAAGCTCCTCAACACTCTGCAGGTTAGAGTCCAAAAGAATCTAAATCCAAGCCACCCTAGGAGAGTTTGACCGTGTCTCTGGCAAGCTCTTTTAGGTTGATTCATGGAATAACACAAAACATCGCGCCACAAAGCTGTCCTCATATACTTGGTTAGGTGGCAACATGATATATCAATGCCCTGAATCATGACAGCAGAAGAGCAGAATAAGCATAAAGGACACATTAAAATGCAAAGCCTTGACCTACTCACATTTAACACAGGAGAGCTGTTCTCTGGTATTAAGTTGTGTGATCAAAATCCTATGAGAAGATTGAGGTGATTTGCACAGCACTGAGCAAAAGATCCTTGGAAATGCTATTGTGGAATATTTGTTTTCAAAAAAGCTGGGAAAGGCAGAGGACCAAACCTGCTGCTCTTACTTACACTGAATACAAGTGTTACATGAACAGTCCCTGTCAATTTGAAACAGGACTTTTGCAAAGAATTTCTGCTAATGGAGGAAGGGATCTGAGGTTTTTTGCTGACATTTTAAAATTATCTAGCTACATACAGGAAAACCTGGGAATAAATCTACAGACTAAGAAACTCCACCAAAAAATGAGATCAGAGCTTGACAAGTAGCTTTCATCAAAAATATGCCAGGAATGGGAAGCCAATCTAGAAAAGACATGAGGCAAGGACAGAATTCTCATTTTTTAAGGAGAAAATATAACGTGAGTATTAGAATCCAGATCTGTAGCTGAAACAAATTGATAAATATTCCCAGGAATCAGTAGAACTCTGCTAGCTGAAAGCCAACAACTTGTTATGGACACAATGGCTGTAGACAGAAAACCAGGACAGCAAAAATCCTGGTTGTTTGAATTAAAATTTACTTAAAATTCTCTATTGGCCCATGAGTAGGAATCAACAGCTAGTTTTAAGAAAATTCAGCTTTGCTTCCAAATACACAACTCGGAGTAGGTTTAGCCAAGCAGACACTTGGCAGCTTTTCTTCTGTACAAAGTATTGTAAATGCTTTCACATATGGCACATAAGATTGTGCATCTCACCGGTAGGGGGGGATTAAAAATTGTGATCCATGAACAATGACTTGTATTTCAATAGATAGCAGCTGCGTTTCTGTAAGGAATGTTACAGGAACTGCTGGACAAAGCCAAAAAAAAAAAAAAAAAAGACCAGTCAGGTAAATAGGAAAATAGAAGTTTCTGATCCTGAGAAAAGAAAGAGCTGGCCTTAAATTAGCTGCTCAGCTTGCTGCACGCAGCCCTATTCAAATATGCAAGAATGATTGATTTAAGAGAGTATGCAAAACTTCCCTCTCTCAGTAAGGGTAGAGTTACTATTGAAACATGTGTGCCTTGTTTTAAACAATCTCCATGAAAGAAGAGCACAAAATGCTCATTTGGGCTAAAATTATTTCACAGATTATGGAATTTACTGTGTCTTATTTATAAAAGTGGCTACCATCACAGATGTGAACTGCACAAATGGACAGAACTGACTGATTACTCCATAGATAAACTCATTTCACATGGAACCAAGAAAAATTAACATTTGAAATATGGGAATAAGTACGGAAACAATTCCATTTCAAGCATAATAATGAAGTTGTTCTAGATGCATAAGAAGCGCTATTAACAGTGTCCCAAGTACAAAGAAGAATGACTTGTTATAAACACATTATTTTATTCTTAGCTTTTTGTTTTCCTTCTACTATCAGACATATCATCCTACATTAGTAATATACTACTGCTGCTCCATTACATATCAGCCCTGACAAATGAACTTCAAGACAGTATGAGAGCACAGTAAGAGAGCAGTCTGTCACAACATCATTCAAAGAATAATACAGTTGTCTGTGGCATAAATGCCAGCAGCAAGAGCCAGTCAGGCTTGCACACAGTAACAGATGATTTGGAGCACGATCTAAGATTTAATCTCTATTAAAAACACGGTAAGTTTCTTTTTAAAAATTTTCCCCAATTCAGAATTCAAATTCAGATTTAAAATCCTGACTCTGTTGAAGTCAAGGGAGTTTAGGCATCGACCTTTACCTTTTGTGAATTAAGCTTTAATTAACCCTCCACATAAAGCTTTACTGGCTAATTGACATCTACATGGCAGTCCTGTCAAGATACACCAGCAGAAACCAGAACCATTCTGTGCTATACCTGCTGTGCAAACTCATGGTGAGACCCCATCCCAGCCCTGGAGATCTACCATCTCCATCTATTACCATCTCCCTGGACTGAGTTCAGAACAATCACAGAGACAGGAGAGAGATTTACTGAGAATCATGCAAGACAATCAAGCATACTCTATCCCACTTTACTGCCATCGTTTTTCTGTCATTTTGCCCTGCATTTGAGTTTACAAAAAACCCACACTCTTTTAAGCTGTACTCAGAAGAAGTAGATATTACCTGCCAAAGAGCTAATAAATAGTGGTGAGATTTAGAATTTTTCTTGTGCATTCTATTTTCTCTGTGATGTTGTAGGCGACCAGTTGCATCTGCAGTCATGGGATAGAAAGAGAAAACAAAGCAGAGCTCCCCAAATGCAGCATCTCCAAAAGGCTTCCACAAGCTGTACTACTAGTTAAAAATCACTGAGCTTTGTTTGCCTCCTAGACAACATTTATATTTTATGTTGCTTGAAAATTCTATGAACAATGAACGTAATTCCCTCTCCTCATAAGTGATAAGGTGTTTGACTGGGCTCCCAGGTACTAGAATCCTCTTCAAACCTTATATGAAGACTTCCCAGTGGATGTCTCTGACCACATGTGTGAAGGATGGGACTCTCACCCCCGAACTGAGGAGAGCAGGGAGTTTCTTGTTGTGCTGCTTCCCAAGTTCTCCCCAGCCTCTTTAACCACTGCACTGGGCCCTCCGACAGAAAATAAATCAAACTGCTCTTTCAGGTCAGCTTTATTGCATCATTAAAAAATAAAAATAAAAATTAGGAACCCTTTTTCTGAACCAATGTCAGAAGTGCTTTTTGCCCTAGCTCAGTTCTGTCCTCATCTTTTCCCCTCACCATTCTCTGAGGGGTACCTGGGGAGATTAGTGAGGGAAGAGGAACTGTTTCCCATTATCTTCAAATATATTACGGGATAAATGTCACTCAGCAACCAACCTTACTTAATCACCTAGCAATCTCTTCTTTTCTGAACCGCAAGCAATCATGTCACCCGTTGGGCTGTTTAGCCAGATTGTGCTGTGGGTCTCAGGGAGGGGAACTGCTGCACCTCACACCTTGCTCTGGCTGCAGCCTGTGAGCCTCGGGCTCCTGGCAGGCTCTGTGAAATCTTGTTCACCCAAGATTCTCTTCTGCCATTCTCCTCCTCTACCAGCCATTAGCTCCACGTGCATCACTTTTCAAACCCGGTGATCTTGTTTGGATGAGCCTCAGAATAGCTTTGGAAATCTAACCTGACCCGGTCTTGCAGAGGGAAAAATGGGCCAACAAAGGAAAAAAAATCTCCCCCAGGTATGGTACATTTCTGTCAGCCTACCAAGCACATGCAGAGGGTCTCAGCAACAACTAGAAAGTGAAGTGATCAGTGTGGGATCATACTGGTGGTGTATAGTTAGAAGTGCTGGGATTTCTTTGAAGCATAGCCTAGTCCTGTGGTTACTAAATAAGGTCAGATGAGTCATCTCCTAAGCTCTACCTGCCCATCGTATTGAACAGACCACTAATGTTCCTAGCAAGGTCACTGCTTTTAACATACAGATTAAAAGCTCAGCTAGAAAAGACAGCCATTACTAAAAAGTTAACGTGACAGATGACCTGGTATAAGTGTTCCTCACGAATAATTATCTAGGCAGAGGATGTAAAAATACCCTGTAAAAAGACCTTGGCTTATGCACAAGGAGGAGACTCACAGAAAAGTGAGATTCACATGAGTAGGACAAGCCCGGGGACAAAATATTGGCAGAAGCACAACTAATGCTCAGTTGGAGCTGGGTATGGAGTGCTTCTGCACATTTTTCTGTGCAGCAGAGGTCTTTGACTCCAAGTATTTTGGGAGATCATCTGAAAGTTGTAAAGATGAAGCAGTTTATCTGGTGCTAAATCCAGAGCAAAATAAGAGCTCACTGTATCTCTGTGGTTGTGAAAGTATAAACCTTCTTCTTCAGGATAATGGAAGGAAGAATACCTTAATTATCTGTCTATCCTGCAAGCATAGATCTGGCCAAATCCCTCTCGTGACCCAGGTGGTATTCTTTGAAGAAAGTGATGGCAGAAACATTCAGGTGGGAAATTGAGCTTCACCATCCTTTCATATATTTTTGCTGTAGTGTTTGCATACTGTTTGCTGGCTGGTTCTGAATCCTAAACTGTATTCTATGTTTGCCTTATGGGCAAAAAGCCCTTGCCTAAAGCCATTCCTGTGTGTGGTCTGAAGCTGGTTATCACAAAGTCAATCAGTCACACCTTCATACACCTCCTCTGTAAATCTGTGGGGCATGGAGAGAGTTATTTTCATACAAAACAACCATAGCTGCCTCTACCTTTGCTAAAGACAAACCGTGTGTCATGTTTTCACTATAAGGAGAGGCAAACCACCATTCCCCGCAGCCCCGTACAAATCGTACATTGTGTATACTGGAAACTTTGTCATTCATTGGCTTTTGTGCAACACAGATATATACCCCATCAAGCTTCTACATATCTTATTTTCTCTATTTTTCAGCTCAAACAGTAAAACCATTGTTGAATGTATGGATATGCCCATAAAGTTTGGCTCTTCTGTAGGGGAAAGTGTTTCAGAGGTGAGTGTCCGTGAGAACTATCTGAAGGAAATAGTGCACGGAAAAGATCCACAGAATCCCCCAGAACATTTTCATGGAAACCTGCAGATGTTCTCAAGGGTCTCTTACAAATGACTGAGGAGGTTCTGCCTTCACCGAGTTTGTAGAGCACTTTCAACTTCAACCTCTTGCCTCAAACACAAGGCAAAACGTCCTGTGATGTTTGCCACTCTCCAGATCTAATCGGAACCATTTAGCGAGGCCTCCAGTTCACTGTTTTAAAATCATACGTCTTAAAACTGCGCAGCTGCTCACCTCTGATTGCCAGCTAGATAACAGCTATAAAATACAAACCATAAGACAAATATTTCTGCAGATTTGCTAAGTTACAGCCATCCAAAAATATTCCCTCTGCTGCCCAATATGCAAACACCCTTTCCACTGGTAGGTTTTATGACTGCCAAGGATGGAAGTTGTAAAGAATGCGATACCATTGTGCTGCACCATAAACTGCTATTTCACTAGATTCCCCGAGTTCTTTGGGGAAATCTGGTGCAAAAAAAAGAGCAATTTATGTGAAAAAACCCACTTAATTTATTAGAAATACCTTTCTTCTCAGATAGAGTCAAGAACATTGCCATAAATATGTTCTACAAATATGCTGCTCTAAAGTGCAGATCACCCCTGTTACCGCCCGTGGATTGAAACCTGAGGTTTGCTCTCACAATACTGCTTCTCCAGTTCTAACAGTTCTGCATTAATATGGTGTGAAAAACCTATATATAGAATGCTTTTGTTAAAATCAGATTAGACTAATTCTATATGAAGTGCTTTAATGAAAAATGTTTAATGGCTGAAATACTATAAGACTGCAGTTAAGAGTGCAGGTGCAAAAATGATATTCTACACTCCCTGGAGAGCAAACTTGTACATACTGTGAAATATCAATTAAAGTTTATAGTTGCCTGTACTGAATAAATGTCTTTTTCATGGGAAATTTTCATCTTCTCTTATGAAGCAATCACTTGGGTTAAAATGTATACTGAATTATGTGGGCATTTGGAGTTATTAAGGAATAGATTTGTTTTACAAGCAAGCTGTAAGCATTCTTTTCAGTTTTTATGAGGTCATCTACATGACTTTTAAATGGCACTCTTGGCCAACCTCGGTTCTCAGATCAGTTCATTAATTCACACAGCTGTCTTTAAAAACTACGAGAATAATATATACTGGAGTCTGGAAGAAAGAGGTGGATTTCAAGGCTGTATTTCAATCGAGAGGCCTGCTGACATCATAAACTATGAGAGGACAGCCTAAGCTGTTTCGTGAACAGCAGAGGCTTGCAATTGAAATACAGCCTGCTGAAGTGATTTCTTTTAGAACATATGGAGAAAGGATGCAAAATTTCCCTTTCAAGTGAGCACACCTCCCAGAGAGCGGTATCTGGGACGTACACAACGTTCCGTGTTGGCAGAGGTTATCCCAATACAATCTTACAGTCTGGTTTATGTTATGGTAGTCAGTCTGTTCACGTGTTCCTGGATCTGAGTGGGGGAGACCTGGATTTAATTTCTGATTCTGCCACACTTCCTGGGTTATTTTGGATTGATGTCTAATCTCTCTGTGCTTCTGTTTCAGATTTTTGTATTTTTGAACAGCACATCTTTTTTCCTTCCTTTCTGACTTACCTTTTTTCTGTCCTATCTTGTCAACTTCACAGATTTTTGTGCCAGGGTCTGGCTGTCAACAGGTGTTTATACTGTAGTTCCTGCAACCTGCTGAGACCTTAAGATCCTCCTGAAGAGCAACTAAAACCTTAACCGTACTGACACAGGAAAAAACTGTTTGGGAGATGTTTAAGAGAATGCAGGCTGGGCTGAGAAATTTGGATCACAGCTTTCTAACAGGACCATGCTTTGTCTATTTTTAATATGCCTCTCCATAGGCTGGTAAAAAGCAAAAGTTGAAATCTAAGAAATACTTGCAACTAAGCAGGTGCGTAGTGGAAAAGGGATAATCCTCACAGGGCTTCATTCAGAATAAGACTGAGACAATGAGGACCTACCCCAAGATTTTCTCTCCTCACCTTGACTGCAAGTAGAAAGTGACACAAACAGTAAGTATAGAGCTAACAGTTTTGATATGTTGATACTTCTCTTTTCTTCTTCTTTTTTTTTTCTTTTTTTTTTCTTTTTTTTTTTCTTTTTTTTTTTTTGATTTGAGTTACATTTGAGCTTAATCTCCTGCAGCTAATTTATGGATAATATTTATAATTCTTTAAATCCTATTCTCGTGCAAGCAGTCATCCTGTAGTGCTTGTACCAGGCTCAAGCCCTTTCCTTTCTTTGACCTTCAGAACTATCCAAGTTGAGAACTGTCAGCAGCTAGAGCCATTTGGTAGCCTGCATGGGCAAGGTGGATGTTCTGAGCCACCCCTGAGCTCAGAAAACCTGCTGTCACCTCTGTTCTAGCTTAGCAGGCAGCTCAGATCCAGAATGTGCTCAATGTCAGTACGCTGCAGTACCATGGAGATCTCTGAAGGTCTACCGTGGGAAATAGATAAATCAACACCAACAGGACCTTGCACTGATGCCTGCCATAGCCATTTGCCAAGTAAATATTTGGATTTCAGCCCCTGGAGTTTCTCTCTTTAAAGCCCTTCAGAGAAGCATTTCAGTAAGAATTAAGAGTTTTTGCCATAGCAGATCTACCTGTAGTCATAATTTAGTATAAAAACATCAATGTCAATCAAGTTTGCTTAAAACTACAATAATTGGAGTCCAGAAAGGATTTAGTTACATCTAACTAATCTAGTGTTGTTCAGAGAAGCCTTTTAATGCAACTCCACATCAGCAGACATGCCTGGTGGAATATAACCTGGAATATCTCAGATCAGCTGAAGTATTGAACTGCACAGAGAAGCCCAAATCTCACCCAGATTCCCACAATACTTGAGTCAGGGACAGTCGAAAACAGTATCTTAGTGAGTCTCAGCTACTGAATGAAGCAGGAAAGAGTCCATTTCAAGAGCAAGAAGAGTCCATTTCAAGAGCAAGAAACTCAAGGAAAAAAACCCACTGTGATTACTGGTAATTGTCCTACCCAGCCTGACCCAGGCCAAAATACGGGGGTAGGAGGCCAAGGCAGCCCAGTCTGCAGGGGGAATTGGGCTTTCTCTGTCGGGAGGTGAGAATCATAATCATATGGTCAGCAAGCCACTGGCGCATCGTGGAGATGCAGTGAGAGAATCTGGCAGAGGCACTGTCAACCAAGCAGTGTGTATGAGATGCTGGAAAATAAATTGTGGAAACTGGCTACTGATCAAACTTACAGACTGTTAGAAACAGAATTAATAGGTCCTTCATTTAAGACATGATGAAGTTATACACAAATGAAGGAGGAATGTGAGGGAGACTGAACAAAGAGAAGTGGAGTTACTGTCCTAAGCCTCCAGGATATGGCTTTATTAACTAACCTGAAGAGAAACACTCTAAGAAGATGACAGGGACTCCATGACCATGCCCTGTAAGGAATTTGCTGCACACATTAAAATATACCAACAGCCCATAAATGACATTGTAACAGTGGGAACTGCTGAAGAGCAGATACAGCCTGCTTTTGAACTTGGAGCAAGAAGGCATAGCACAAACCATGCCTTCAAGCCTGCCACATCAAGCATTTGAGGAGACAGAATACTCATTTTTTTTAACACCCTTTGCTTCCAGGAACATCTGAAAGCATTAAATTCACCTTCTCCATTTTTCTGCCAGTTCCCTTGCAAACTCAGACTGCTTCAGTTATTCCATTTTTCCCACTTATGTACTTGATTTCTAGCACTGTATAAAAAAAAGACATGACACAGGAGTTTGGCAAGGATCCTCAGGGCTTTTCCTCCTTAGGTCATTTCCAGGACACAGTCATATGAGACTAGCAATGATTTGAAAATACTCACCCCTGCTGCCGATGTGAACTGGCTGCACTGAGCTGTGCTTTACAGATGCTTTTGCTCATCTGTCCTGTTTAACTCAACAGGATTTCAGGCCGTGGGGCAAAGCAGACAGTCCTTAGCTGTTCTAAGTGCTCCTACACAACTTCCTCTTCTTCTATTGCCTAGAAGTGAGAAGGAAAAGCAAATAGCAAATGCACTTCTTTTTTTTTTTTTGCAACAGTTGTTCTAGTCTGCAGCTGTGTTTAATTAATTACTGGGGTCACTGAGATGGAGAGAAAAGCTGTCTGCAAGCTCATTATACTGTTATAATAATACCTTGGCATTCCTCAGACTTTTTATCCTCTGACTGAATAATACTGTAGCAAAATATCCAAGGATCCCTTATAGTTTTGAATAAACAAGCAGGAAGGGTGGTACAGCAAAACAGGATCCCGTGAGGAACAGCTAAAAGTCTTTCAGCTTGCTCAGAGACAAGTAATAAAATATCAGATCCCAGGGAAATACACAGAGGATACTCAGAATGCTTTCCCTCCTTCACCCAAAATATTGAAGTTTGCTTTTTTGTGCTTTAAGTAGCTGCAATGGTTCATTTTAACAAAACTACTTCATACTTACAAGAACCACTTGGGAAAGTTCCTTGCAATGAGCATCACTGTCAAGAGAGAAAAAAAGACCAGAATGTCATGTAGCATTTTTGCTCATTTTGGGAAGAATAATATATAAGTGAATACTGAAATACTAATATCACAGAGCCAGATGAAAGATTTTTCAAGGACTAAGTAGCGTGTTTGGGTTGTATGTTTGTTTGTTTTCCAGAACAAACTTTTACTGCCAGACACTCCAGCTTACACTTGAGAAATCAGTCCCTTGAAAGATCAATTTCACATTTAAAGAGGAATAAATTCTGGTCTCTTGATTTCCACTGTCTTCTGTAGTCTTCTGAATATGAAATAGAAAATGTCCCCACAGTCAGGTACAGAGAGTACGTACCGATGTGAGGAAGCTTGGTACCCAGCCCCGTTTGAGGTAAAGCAACGTGTAATTTCCAATTGAGATTTCCACTGCTAGTTACAGCTGAAGTCAACCAACAGAGTATTTACAGCACCTCTCATAACATGTGGACTCCACACTGACAATAGGAATAAAGTAAATTAATTCAAGGAACTGTAAGATGGTACCTGGTAGGCTGTCTCACGTGGGATCTGCACACTGAGAACGCTTCATGGCGCTCTGGGCAACAGAAGGGGTTCTGCTGGAATAGAGCAATTACAAGGAATAATGCTTCCCTCCCTGCACCCAGTAAAAACCCCAAAGATGAGGGAGCAACAATCAGTGGCGAAAATCAAGCAAAATAGAGAATGGAAAGAAGAAGGAGAGGATGGCAGAGCAGCATGTTTCCATAGTCACAGCTGTACAGTGTCTACTGATCCTATAAAATTGGGGATGGAAAACAGGATGGATTTCAACAGCACGTGACCAGTTAGCTCATCACAGCTCAGGGGCTGGTATCTGATGGTGCCTGTCCTGTATTCTACACCCAGCACGTGGAGGGCCTGCTGCAAGCTGCTGGGTGCTGCCTTTACAACTAGACAATGCTATTTTGATATGTGTGGTGTTATTTAAATTGCTCTGTGCTTGTTGCAGAGAAGATCATCGACTGTAGAAAACCCAAAACTTGTTGCAACTGCAGAGTAACATTTATAATTAATCCTGGGTGACTGAAGTGATTTTTACAGGCAGTCACCCTATACTTCATATCTCATGTATAACAATGATTTAATATTAATAAAGGGAAATTTATTCTAATCAAATTTTCTCTGGCAATGAAACAGATTCTAATGAGGCTTCATAGATCATACCACATTTCAGGACTTGAATCATAGATATTTTTTGAGCTGGAACTGAACAATGAAAAATCCTACAGTGCTATTAGCTCACTTTCTCTTTAATTTTTGCCAAAATAAAACCGCTCTTTGAAATGTATTCCCAAGAGCTTTGTCTAATATATTTTTTAAGTGACTCATGTGATGGGACTTCTGGCATTCTCCTTCAAAGAATATTCCCAAATCTAATCAACCAATTAATGTATTTTTCCTGCTATTTGAATGAAATTTGCTGCCCTTAAATATTTTCTCTGAACTTCCAGTTCAGTTTGAGATTT
>WUAM01000431.1:102883570-102923235 GCA_024336885.1 Actenoides hombroni | reverse complement strand
CCCTTCCCTTCCCCTCCCTTCCCTTTCCTTCCCCTCCCTTCCCTTCCCTTCCCTTCCCTTCCCTTCCCTTCCCTTCCCCTTTTCTTCTCTCCTTTCTTTTTCCTTTTTTTTTTTTTAGTGGGAAAAGAAAGGAAACAGACAGTCACTGCTAGGAAATCCAAACCAGCCGTGGCTGTGAGCCATGGCGACAGAGAACTGTTCAAGTCAGGTTGAACTGCCCCTGGAGATGGAGGCACCAAACCAGGCTGTGTGGGGGAGCAGGGGGGAGACCTCTCTGGTTTGGCCTGCCTCAGCACCACCACCACCTCAGCAGCCAAAACCTGCGGCTGGGATAAATGTACAAAAGAGAGAGCAGTTTATTAAAGGGCAGTTTCTACAGTTGGCAAAGAGCATGCATCACGTCATGGGCTGGTGCAGCAGGAAGGGTAAACGGGCTTTCCCGGAGCCTGCTTTAACCTGCCGTGGATGAACACGAGCGTCAGAAGCTCCCTGAGAGCACAGCGAGGCTCTGGGTTTATGCAGAGGTGAGGGACCTTCAGGCAGCCTGGGACTTTGGCCAGGGCCAGAATAGCAGAGGAAGAAGTGAAGGTGAATCTCAGTTTGCACTGACGACTGAATTCATCTAGGAGTTATGAAGAACAGGCTACTGTTTTCTGTCCTCCCATCCTTCTCAGTCAAGACCTGCGTCCACAAGGCTCTGTGACTCTGAACGCCTCTCAGGAAAGACATTTGGGAAGGACCACACACATCACAGTACTTGTGCCACCTGCTACACGTTTCTCACCAGCCACGGCTTTGCTTTGCTGGTTCTGGTGTGAAGGTGATCTTGAAAAATCTTGTTTTGCTAGCAGTGCCACAGTAACACATATTCTTCTCCTTATAAACATTCTGCAGGAAGAGCACAGGGCACTGAACCAGAGCAAGATCAACAGTTGGGAAAGGTTCAGTTTCTGCAGCAGGTTAGAAGTTCCCCAGCGGATCAGGGCAGCTCCTCGGGCCAACACCGCTTCGGGAGGCTGTTTTAGTCCTGGAGTATGTAACTCCCACTGCAGCACCTCTTGTTTGGCTTTCCCAGCTGCTGCTCTGCCAAGTGCACCTCACAAATGGAGCGGGGGAAGCCGGGAGGGTCCCCTCTCAAATTCCAGTTGTGCTTCAGCGTCTCCCGCTTCTCCTGCTAGTGCCGGACAAAATGCCCAGTGCTCTGCAAGCCAGGGGTGTGCTGAGGGAGGGCAGCAATGCCCACCTGCCACCCCAGCTGCCCTGGGGACGGCTGGTGCCGTGTCACCGCTGGCAAGGTGTAACCCAGCGAGTCTCAAAGGAGCCCCAGCAACTTAAATGATGGATGGCATCATATATGAACACTCAGTAGTGTTAATGTGATATGAATGCCACGAACGACAACACTAATGATGCCACAACTAGGATGCCTTGTAATTTGCTGTCTTGCTTCCCTGGGAAAATGGTCTTGCTGATAGAAAGCAAGAAGGAAGTGCTGTGCTAGCACAGAGGCCCTGGCAGCAAACAGAAACGCTGTACCCTGAACAGCAAGGAACCATATACTCTGCTCACGAGGGACAGGTTTGGTGCTCCCGCATCTAAGACTGTGCTTGGTGGGGGGAATTGTGTCGCACAGGGCAAAGCTTCACTGCTGGTTCTCCTCTGGATGTGTTCAAACATCCCCCACACTCTCCGAAATCTGGCAGGATTTGCATGAATGTCTAAGGCATTTCTCAAGTTTTATCAGACTGGGAATGCCATCCCAGAGCTGAGCTGCAGCCACCCTTGTGGTTCCCAGGCAGGGAGCAGGGCTGTCACTGCAGTAAGCAGGCCCTTCCAGCATTTTCTGAACTCCTAGGCTAGGAGTTTCCCTCCTGCTCCTGTTACTGCAGCAGAACGGTCATAGTGAGGATCTGAAATCCTGTATTCCCGTCAACTCCATGGATACGTAAGAGCAAGATCCTGTTGAAGAAAACTGGGTTTCTGGAGGATAAGAATTCTCTGCTTCCCAGATTTTATCTAAAATAATATATATATATATATACTCTTACCTATAGATGCTTTGCTCTCAGAACAACAAAATAAAGGTGGTGGTGCCTTTGCTGAGCACTCAAAGCTGAACACATGAATCCAACTGTCTGTAACTTTGGATGACTTGCTGGCATGTTGTTGGTAGCCCTTACCTGCTTCATTTTCTTTTTAGTTTGGGTGCTCGGAGGCCTTACCCAGCTCTGTTTAGCATGTTTGTTCTTGCAGTTCCGCAGAGGCCTGGCGGGCACCGAGGACAGCTGGAAGGGGCAGCAGATGCAGTTGGGGAGGAGGCTCGACACGCGGTGCCAGGCTCAGAGCAACGGCTGCTTCTGAGGGAACACTACCATAGTGTCAAAGTCGTGTTTGGAGGCCGACCAGTGCTGATGCAAACTGGTTTCTCCAACTCTCAAACACCTGATGCATTTTTTACACCACCTTTTCCAGGCTAGGGAAGTGCAGCTGTGCCTTGCCTACATTAATCCCTTCCCCTCGTTAGGGTGAAGCCACCATGCTTCAATTCTTCATGCATGCAAGATATGGACACAACCTTCAAAATGAAATGGGGCAGACCAAATCCTTTGGAATACAAAGGATTTGTATCTCCTCAAGCACAGTAAGGGTTTGTATTTCCTCGTAACACAGTTGGTAACTTTTCACCACCATTACTTTCGCCCATTTAATGCAACTGCAGTTATCTCACAGACTAGGAAAACAGGCCAAATGTCTGAAACTCCAATCTGTAGGAAGTAAGCCAGCTGAAGTGATGAGAAATGCCTCTGAGGTCCACTATGGCTATCTATCACTGCATCACTTCCATGCTGCCTCGCTCAATCATTCCCAGATGGACATGGCCAGCTCCGGGGATGAGCATCAGGGCTGAGTTGAGAAGCATGTTTGCCGGTTTTTAAAGGTTTAAATGATCTTAACTCTGCCTGTCCTCGGTCTCACGTGGCTGAATGCAACTGAATTTGACACTCCTGTGAGCTCCAGCACTGGACTCAGACTGAGCCAGCAGTATCTGCTCACACTAACATCAGTGGTACACCCAATTTCTTTCCCTTCATTTTTCTCCAAGTTACTGGCCTATTTGAACTTTCCGTTTTCCTCACCCTTCAGTTTCCTGCTGCTAATTGATTTTCAGACTGCAGTCACCTATCTGGATTAAAAAATTATTAGCAATACTATTACTTATGCCTGAAATGAATAGCTTTACACTTTGCTGTGCATTCCAAGCTGTGATCCCCAGTCATGCTTCTCATCACCAGCATTGCTTCCCAACCAAGTCTTAACCATTGCTGAGATTTCTCCCTGCCTGAGCAACTTGTTCAGGTGCCCACAGCACCTTCTCTTGTGATAAATGGGACATTATCTTCTTGCATTCCTATGAAGATGCCAACATCTTTCCCTAACAGGTTCAGATGTGTTTGAGTGACCTGTGCACACAACAACCCACGCACAGGCTCACAAGGAGCTCTCTTGCACTCCACGTGCCAGTACTGATTTACACTTCGGCACCAGCCAGTCTCTTTTTACAGCTCAGAAAATGCTACCTTTAAGCAGTACTTTTCCTTCTGGTGTCAGAGATTTTCTCAGATCCTGTGCCACCTTTTACAGCTTCTCATTCATTCCCATAGGAAAGCTCAATAAACTCGGCTGCTGTCTGTAAGTCGGGGTGAGATATGCTGCACTCCTATGTTTTCTCCATTCGTTACTGATAACATGGACCTACTTCCTGCCTGCAGGGAGACCACTTCTATCAGACACTCAGTGTAAAGACACCTTCAAACTGATGCGTACTGTGTTTAAGTGATTCCTTACACTGACAGTGTAGGGTAAAAAGACATGAACCTGAAGGAAAATCTGACTTCTTCTCCTGGGTCCTTCAATACAGGTTAAGGATATCTTCTCACCTCCTTTTCTTTCTCTCACTACACACTCTGCCTATACGTATTTCATCTTGCAAAACAGAAACATAAGCAGTGAGGAGGATCACTTGATCATCCAGCACTTTGATAAGACAAATTTATCTTCTTCCTCATTACATGTAGCCCTTAAGGGTTTTAAATCCTTCCTGACCAATTTTGGTGGGGGATGTCCTCTACCCATCCTCTATAAGCCAATTTTTTACATAGCATGTACTGTCTGGAGGTCTGAAGGGATGACATTTTGGTGTGACATGTGTCTGTGGAAAGGATGGATATGGTCATAAGTATTTTTCACCATAATGACAGCTGCTAAATGCATGAAAGAAACATAGCTAAATGCTATGAATAGTTGAAAGCTCAGAAAAGCTGAGAGGCTGCTGTGTATAAATATCTCAGAGTTCTGTTTAAAGAGGCCTGAAAGACCCAAACTTTAAAACTACGCTGGCTTCTCTGCTTCTGCTGTAGCTGCACTGCTGCTCCTCTTCACTTAAAGCTGGGCATTTAGGCCCGATTTACTTTTCAAAAATACTATCACTCACTGCCATCTAGTGTCAACAGACTGTCAGGAATTTAAAATCACTTTTCTGGATTTAAGATTTAAAACATCTACATTTTTCAAGTTTGATCTCCTGAGAACCTGATCCTTCTTGTTTCCCCTGGCAGAGGGAGCTGCAGATGCACAGTAGCTCAGAAAACCCACCCAGTTCATTCACGGGAATCCATCTGCGTTTAGAGGCCACGATGCAATTTCCATGGCCACAATCACCTTTGATTTTACTGTTTTGATTCTGACTGTGCCTGCTGGTTCTCTCCCTGTTTCACTGCATCATACCAGGCTTGGCCCTGAAGAAGAACCCCGAGCTGCTCCTCCTGCACAATGCAGGGCAGACAGAGCGTGCTTTGCAGCGTATGTTCCCCATCTCCTCCTTGGCAATGGAAAACAGGAGGCACTGTTACGTTCCACTATCCGTGCAATGCATTTCTTTCTACCTGGGTATATGAGAGTGATGGCACACATCAAATCCCAACAGCACAGTTAGAATGTGATCCAGAGGCAGATTTAAGGATGGGACCTCTGAGGCACAGTCACGCAGCAGTGCCTATGTCCATGCCCCCAGTTTGCTGTTTGAATGCAGTAGTCAACTTGCTTATTTTCTGCCTCAAACTATTCCTTAACTAAACTAGTATGGTCACACTTAAATGTCTATGCAGATTCTGGGAGGCAAACCCAGAAGAGAACTTTGGTTTTAACAGCAAACATCTTCAGTTGCAGCTGCCATGGATTTACGCCACGCGATTCAAAATTACCAATGAATCTTGCTAGGGAAGAGCAACAAACTGCAAATGCTTCCTGAATCTCTGCAGATGCCATCCACTGTTTGATAGGAAGCAACTGTTCACCTTAGGAAGTGTAGAAGGATAGGCATAACCAGTGATGACCTCCTCCTTTCTCTGCTTTACCAGGCAAGGATTTAAAGTCTGAAAGCTTGGATAAAGCAGCTGGGTGAGAAAGCATCTTCCCTACTGAACGGCATGTTGTCCATGGCAATTTTAAGGCAAGTCTCACTAATTTACAGTGCATCTTCCTGTGCTCTCTGAAGGCTGGAGAAGACGTGTACCATGGGAATTACCTTCTGGGGGCTACCTTTTAAATAAACAGAAATCGTGGTTATTCTTTACCTGAAGAATTAACATATATTAAGTTCTTACAGAAAATGTCTGAATTCAAAAGCAGACCAGAGAGCATTACAATCACATACAGCCATAATTAGTTTATTAGCACAGGTTTTGAAACACATACACTCAGGTGTTTAAACACAGTTTAATTCATGTTTATTTCCACATTTGATATACTACTACTGTACGTTGCAGAATGCACTGAATATTCAGTAAATAAATAATGAAACCAAAGTGCAGCTGAAAGTAGCAAGGTCAGGTTTCAGTTACTGGGAAGGCCAAAATCACATTAGCAGTCTAAGGACAGCAAGTTGTAAATGACCAGTATCTAACATGGCATTCTATTGTTGCTATATGCATGTAAATGATCCCTCTGAGAGCTGCGCATAGTTATCTACAAAAGAAGAGAGTCCTTCCCTTCCCTTACATTTTCGTGGTCTTTTCATTTCTTACCTTTCAGGCCTGATCCTGCAGTCCTTACTCAGCAAAACATCCACCACAGTCTGTCAGCTTAGCTTCTGACTTTTTCTTTAAGCTACACAAAGCCCATCGGCTCTCGCAAAACACCTGGATACTAAAGGACTAGAGTCTGACTTTCTAGAAACTTAGAAATCCTACAAATGTTTGTAACAGAAAATAACGTAATGAAGTATGGACCTAAGAGTTTTAAGGCCAAATCCAGGAGCAGACCTAGGCGAAAGCCTTGGGAACTGTCAGGATAGTTGGCATCTGGTGCGTTGGGCACTTCCCCTGGTCAGCCAGCCACTTTGAGGATCACAGGTTTGGACACAGACACGTTCAGCCTCCTTCAATACTGATTTGAGCACCTGAATACTTTATTCTGGGGGATCTGGCCTGTTTGGGGTTTTTTTCTACTTGACTATATGATGTACCACATTAACATAATGCACAGACAATAAGACACGTGACCCTAAAGCAAACCAAAAGGATAACAAAGGATATCATGGCCATGTCTAGAAGAAGCTGTTGTTCTTTTCTGTGCTTGGGTTAGGAACGTTTGTTTTAACAGCTTTTAACACTGTATCCCATTTGCTGTTTTTGTGCTCTAACTGCCTTTTCCTAAACTTGTGCTGAAATAAATCATTGCTGTCTTCGTCCTCAGCCTCTGACACTATCTCCATTTTTTGGATAATCAGTTTAATGAGGTCATGTTGCTTTTCCAACAGTGTGGATATATCTTTGAGCCTAAAAGAACAAAAAAGAGAACAAGAACCCAACATGCATACAGCAGGCTTTATCATTCGGTTTCAAAGGACATTTTGGTCATTAAAATTACAGAAGCAAAAGCCCTGACAGTCCTCAACTTCACCCTTCTACTAGCAAAGAATATTACCTGGAGTATATTTAATTTTTCAAGCTGTGGGACTTCTCCAGGTTTCAGGAGATGGGATGAAAGACCACATTCCTGATTCTTGAGAAAAGTAACTTAACAAGATGCTCAAAGTAAAAGCAAATTCACTCTCAAAATAAAATTCTGAACAGTTCTATTGCAAGTTTTTCCTGTTCACTGAAGTAGTCCGAGGAGAAGAGAGCTGGATTTGCAATGGCAATTCAGCATCCACAGACATTTAGTGGATGTTTAGGCATTTACAGATCTATTTCCAAGTGCTGCCCAAAGTGCAGCTGCTAGGAATAGCTACCATCAGCTAGTGTCATGCAAACAGAGCACAGCATCTCTTATCTTTTAAGAAACAATGAAAGAAATGGGAAATGTGCCAAGAAACTTCATTTGGCTTCTTGAAAGTCTGCTTTTCAGAAGGTTTAGACTCACAAAACTACAGCGTGAAATAATCACTGTGACTGAAAAAGTTCTCTGTGGAGAACACTGTGGGAATTCTGTAGAAATAGTCAGCTTTATTTTTTTTTTTTTATTATTTTTACAAAAATGTAAATATGTTTTAAAATACAACCCATATTTTAAAATGGTGCAGCACTTAGCAAACACTGCTGCACAGAAAAATAAATCCCAGCCAGAAACCAGAAATGTATACACTCTGCACTGATTGCCATCAGCTTCAGGAGGAACTGAACTCCATTCTGAACTCTTGACAATAAAACTATACTGGCAACAAAGGAAAACAAAGTTTTCTGACAATATTTTCAGAGCAGGAAATAAAACTTTCCATAGTGAAACAGGTACAAGTTATTCTATTCCAAATAATTTTATGAAATGACAGTTTTCTTCCCTCTCCATGGGGGGGTGGAAGACCATGTTCTATGCTGGTTCCTAATAGGATTGATGTAGTATGGATCTGAAGAAAAACTTGCTAAATTCCATGGCTTGTCTACATCTGTAGGGTGTACTTCACCCCTTTAACCCTTGCCGAGTCAGTCATGCAAGAAAATTCTTAATTAGAATCTATGCAGAGAGACAAACATTTAGTAGATTTTTTTTTAAAAAAAAGGGAGAGGGAGAAATAAAAAAAAAAAAGGGAGAAAAAAGAGCTGAGGAGAGTAAGACATAGTGAGAAAGAATAGATTTTCCCAGCTGTACATTCACAAAAGCCTTTTCTGAAACCAATCTAATGGCTATATTGGCAAGATGAGTAAGAAAGGTAAGAGGAACTCCTTCCAAGGCTTTGGGAGAGAGGTGAATGTTCGAAGGAGAGCTACCACCCCAGCCCGTTTCTGGGGAAACAATCTGAAACAGATTTCCCAGCAGACCAGTGGCAAGTCAGGTACAGCTTGTGTACATTTGCAAACCAATTGGAATTACATCTGTTGTGAGTTTAAAATAGCCCTTGAAAGCCTTCATACACAAACCTCTAGTTCTGAAATGAAAATGCATTTCCCCCATTTCTTTGGTTTATTTTAACGAGCAAAGAAGCCTGTCCTCTTTCGCTGCCATGGGATAAAAATATTTCTCTACCACACAAGTATTTCTAAGAATATAAATATATATTATACAATTATACATTACAGAACATAAATTACTAAGTTACCATAGTGAGGGAGCTTAGATACATTGAATTTCACTTTTTAGCTACAGTATGGAGCTTTAGAACCCCTTTTAAAATAGGAGCGTATTAGTAACACTAGTTCTCCTTATTTTTACAGCAGTAAAATAACACAACCAATACCTGTATTTCTGCTTCAGAACTTCCAGTTCTAATGTTGTATCAGTGCTCTGTGCATCTGTGGTAGAGTCCTCACACCCAAAGCAATACTGGAACACGCTCTGAACAAAACACGGAACCAAACTGAAATCAGGTATTATAGTCTGACAATAGATGGGAAACCCCAAGTAAGTGAATGCTAACAGTCTCCACACAGTGTTAAAGATGAAAATAGTTTCCATTATGAAGTTAGCTTTCGTATAAATTTGTTTTGGCAATATTTCTTTAATCAGAAAACTCAGTCTAATAACACGGCTGAAAGGTAAAGGCAACAAATAAAAGCAGAAACGCCAAAAGGGAGTTATTCTACTTTCTGTCTGAACAACTTTTGTAGCTTGTCTCACTTAATAATGTCACAGGTCACTGAGAATTCAAACACTAAATATGTCTGAAAAAGGTTCACTGGACTCAAGTGATTTCTCATTTTCACTGAAGGTAGTCGAGGTCTAATCACGAGTCCACTGATGTCAGTTAATGATTGAGCTGTGTTAACACAACATTCCTAGCCATCTTTTACAAAGTTAGCCCATCGTATCACATTTTAGTAAGAATTCTTTAGCCCAAGATCCCCCATCTTACCATAAATCCACAGTATCTTGGCCTGTTGGGATACACAGTGATCGATTCCTGGTCAACCCGACTTAAGAACCAAAATGGCAGCTTCTTCTCTAAATTGGTGTGAAGATTAACCTAAATGAAGGTTGGCATTTAGAACAAGATACAGTCTCTTAAGATGAAGACATATTACCACGTGAAAGTAACCATCGTGTCACTATATTCAAATCACTGTTACTAGATGTCCAGTCTCAGAGGATATGTACACTGCAAACAGGAGTATAAGATTTGAACGGTCCAGCCCAGACACTAAAAACTTCTAGCTAAAGCAGTATTATCTCTGCAGAATTCATTGTTCCACACGGACGTGCACTCGTAACTAAAATGATTCCAAAACTGAGTTAGCTTTTGTGCAATGGCTTGAATAGCTCTTTAGTACACTGTGGGTTGCAGTAGAGAATCACAGGGCAGAAACATTCAAAAGACAGAATACCTATCATAGCCAGGAGTTTTAAGACCTAATAATAACGGGAAAGAGAGGGATTCTTCTCTTTTGGTTGTGCTCTATCTTTTTACTAGATTATGACATGGTCAATATAGGTTTAAGATGTCAGTGAGAAAAGTTTTTCCTTGGGGACAAATGAGTATGCTACACCTAAGTGTCTTTTTTGGGTGACCCTACCTTTCCGGTCTTTATACATCTTAAGGTAACTAAAACCATTTAGAAATGTGACATCAAGTTATACCTGGCATTGCACAGTGTGTCCTCAGCACACAGGCCAGCGTGAGCCTTCAGTACTCTGCACTGGGTTTGGTGTCCTTCTGATTTCTGCACCTCTTAACCTTCTTTCCACTGCACCAATTCTCTCCTTACAAGGGAACCCTCCAATGTCAAACACGGCATTTATTCATCTGGAGATTCAGTTGTTGGAACAACTCTTTGAACTGACCATTTAAAAGTTCCTTAAAAGTGCACTTGCTTGAATATTTTCCTGACAATGACCTACGTGACTGAAAATGGGATTCAGAGTAGGATGCCCATGCTCAGCAATTTGCTTTACAGAGATGCTAAGATGTAAATTAGGGATACTGATAATAATCAGCTAATTATCTCAATGGGGGTCTAACACAGATACCTGCTTCCTATAGTGGGTGCTTCTATGGTATGCAACTTACCTGCATTGCAATCCTTTTGAGCGCAGCGTATTTTTGTACTTCAGCTATGTCCCCAACAGCCAAACCAATCTAAAAATACCAAGAAAGATCTGGTTTTTCTATTATCTATTTTTTCATAGTCTGTGATTTCAATTGTATTTCTTAAATTTAAATCCAAAATTAATCTGAAGTTAAATTTATTTTGTTTCACTTGAATTTGGAAACATATCCCTTTTGTGCATATGTGGAAAATTCACATCAGGAAATGTAATAAGCTTTTTAAATGCCAATTATCTGTCTACCAGTATGGCACTACAGAGCTAGTTCAAAGGTTTGTCAAGAAGAACAGCCCGTCTTTTGGATTCTTCATTGCTGCTGTTTTGGTAAAAAACTTGTTGACCTCTTGATTGAATATGATCACAGCAGCAAGAAATACCTTAAAGAAAACCTGAATTGTTTGAATTTTATTGCTCAGCTCATATAACAGCCTGATTTCCTAAAACAAAAGAAAACAAAGTTGTTCAATGGAACGTGGCTGAAGATGTATTACGCATTTTCCTCCCTTCTCACCATTATCAGCTTTTGTGACTATTTTTGTTCAGATCAGGCTCATTAGTTAGTTTTAACACTACTGTGGACTACTGCTTTGTGTGCAATAAAGATCTGGATTTTTTGTTTGGTTGCTTTTTTTAAAAGAAGTAATATTAGCACTAGGTTATAATAAAGCAAGGGGCTGAACAACTAAGACTATGTCTACTCTAGAAGGCATGCATTTATCAAAGCACTTCTTAAAATCATTGTTCCCCAATTTTCCCATAATACTACAACTCAAATTCCACCACAGTTACTACCTAAAGATATGCAGGATAACCCTGCAGGAGTTCAACTGCAAGAAAAGTTTCCCTGCAATGAAAAAGAACAGTGAACCGGAGGGAAAACGAATCTAGGGAAAGGCAACTTTTTAATATGTTACTGAAAATACTAATTTGTTAATGAATGAATGTCACAAATCAGCACTAAAGCAATTCTACATGCTAAAACTGTGTATAAACCTGTGCTTAATCACAAATAAGTGATTTACTTACTAGCAAGTTCATAAGAAGGATTGGAATAAGCAAGGTGAATATGATGAGAACTGTGTAACTCAGGAACGGGTATGGCAATTCACTGCTTAGTAATGGATCCAGGAATGCATCATGGTAATTAATGTCTCCCAGCATCATTGCAAATGTCTTCATTACAGAAAGCAGAGGTGTGCTGTATGTTTGCTGCAAAAAGAAGAAATACTAAAATCAAGAAAAAAACCTAAACCGATGAAATTTGTGAATAACCTCCTAAGATTCTTCAGTCAAAAATAATATTTATAATGATAAAAAATTAACTATGCCATTCAACTAACCTGTGAACCCAAAAGGACAAAGAAACTAAGTCCAAAGGCCAGTATCAGGAAAAAGAAAACGACAGCAATCCGAATCAAAGTCCTCAAAATTTCCCAGAACATCACAACATAGATGCCATAGTTTTCAAACCTAGGCAATAAGTAAACACAGAAAAGACATGCAAAATTAAAGTCCCCAAATTAAAATCCCTTACAGATATTTATATAATGCAATACATAGACCTGATTTTCCTGTGTGAAAAGAGGTATTTTGCCTTTCTGAGGCATTCTAAGATGGTGCCAAGTTGTACTTTCACAGTCCAAAGAATGCAAGTGGTTCTATTCACAAGAAGATTTTAGATTCAACTCCCAATTTGCCTCCAGCACAGAGCAGTGGAGAGAGGACACGTCCGTTCACCGGACACCTCAGGTCAGACACACAAAGGACAAGGTCTGCCAGCAGAGGTAGTACAATAAAGATACTCTATGACATTAACACTGCTTAGAAACCTTGTCCTTAAACTTCCCAGCTAATCCTGAAGTTAATCAACGAATGGTGTGCTTGTCTGTCTGCCAGACCTCACTGCATATGTACAGTAAGACTCAGAAGAGCATATATGCACTTTTTTGCTGAGCAGCCACACCTCCTGTTTGTCCAAGGCAGTCCTGCACAGGCACAAACGTGTTTAATTCATTAGGCTTAAGCACTACATCCATACTGGTTTTCCCTCCACCCAGCTTTCCTGTGTTCCATGACTCTTGGATAACATTGTACCAGCGACAGCATTCAGATCATTAATAGCAATAAATAGACCTCATATCAACTAAAATATTCAAAATAATTCCTTTACAGGACAATATAAAGTCAAAAAGTGGGGTGTGCCATTTAATCTGTAAAAAGCTGAAAGAATTTACCTTTTCCCAGGTATTAATTATGAAAACAGACTTCCTTCTGCCTCTTGTACATTTTTTTATTATTATTTAAGTGAAATTCTATACAGAATAATGAAACATATTTTTAAAAACATGTATGGGGTAGCTCTTCTTACGTAGCATTAAAATAAATCTTGTTATTTCTTAAGTTGCCATAATTCATGCAGTGATTCTCTACATGAAAAACACTGACAACTACTTTACAGTTCATTAGGTTTAAAGATTCACTTGGTCCTAATCTGGAAACTTGTATAGGTTGGAAAAAAAATAAAAATAGAGCTACTGCTCTTGATCAGTCACAGTTTAGGATTTTCAAAATATCTGTAAATATTAAAGGTAAAGCATGTAAATAACTTACCGTTGAAGGTAAAGCAAGAAGTTCATCCAAGACAAGTACACAGCAATTGCTCCACATTCCCACTGCAAATGAGCTGGTGTATTAATAAATAAAGAAGACACAAAAATGATGCTTGTAGTGTAAATTGTCCAGTCCAGTAGATTGGAGTAATCCAACAAATATTTCAGTTTCTAGGATTTAAGAGAGACAGATACAAAGTTACAAGTCATACATCATTAAAGGACTGATTACAATAGACTGTTTACATCCTCTTCTCACTTTTAATCTTGTATAAATTGGTACTTCCCTTTTAATTAGGGAAAAATCAGATTTATTTCAATACCACACAAACTGCTATGCAAGCACACTGTCTGAATAATGTTATTTCTCTATGTATTTACCTGCTGAATCAGCTGAAATATTTCTTTGCAGATTCCCAGTAAACTCATAATTAAAACTAAACACATACACACCCATGTGAAGTAGGAGTCCTGAAACAGAAATCAGAGCACAAAACAAATGAGAAATTATTAAGTGAATGTTTACATCAGCTCCACCCACTACATCCAATCCCATTGCCAAGTTAAGAAACTGTTAGCTCGGTTCGTATTAACTTATTACTATCTAAATTATGCTTTATTTTTATTGTGAAATTCATGTCACGTATATTGTGTTTAAGTGATTCAATCCAAGTAGGAAACTTTCAGCATTCCCATGATGAATATTTGCTGGGCAGCTTCCTTATTACTATTGTTTGAGTTTAGGAACTGAAATGGCAGTATCTGTGCCCCATTTTCAGTGTGTTTCACCCCTGGAGGAACATAAATTCTGCTGTCCGTAACTTCACTATCATAGTGCAGTATCTGGAAGAGCAACAGAAGTGTTTCGACAGATTGGAAGTCCTGGTGTCCTTGTATTGCTGCTCCCTTTGATGTCACCATTTACACTGGGTATAGGCAAAGGCAACTTTGTTGTGAAAAGCCTTCCACAACAGATAACAATAGTGAATTTCATCTTTAATAAATGACTAGTAAGTAAGTTACCCGCCTGAGGGGTTCATTAACTCATAGGCAGACCATGCATTTAGGGCACTCACTTTTCAACGGTGGTGCAACAGACATCAGCATCTGTGATGTCCCTCTTTAACCTGGTTTAAGAGTATAGTCATGGAATCACACAATCATAGAATGTCAAGGATTGGAAGGGCCCCCTGGAGATCATCAAGTCCAACCCCCCCACCAGAGCAGGGTCACCCAGGGCAGCCCACACAGGAAAAGATCCAGGTGGGTCTTGAAAGTCTCCAGAGAAGGAGACTCCACAACCTCTCTGGGCAGCCTGGGCCAGGCTCCGTCACCCTCACAGAGTTTTTCCTCATGTTGAGGTGGAACTTCGCGTGCTTCAGCTTGTGACCATTATCTCTCATCCTATCACAGTAGCACCACGTTCTGTAACACTGTGCTCCCTACAGAGATGGCATTCCCAACCCTATTCTCATTACTGGGTCATTAGGACACTGTCCTCCAGTGCAGGACATTTCATATACACTGCTGTTGCTCTAGTCTCTCAGGGACCACCTTCACAGGGAAAGACTTAGAAAAAGGACATCAATCAGTCACACCAACGTGTCTTTTTTCTAAAGCCTCATTCTTCCTGTAGCAGTGGACTTGGTAAGTCTTATTTCTTCTGTTCACCATGGTGTCCTCATTATTCCAGTTCCAGCTTCTAAAAAACCCTTGAGCTTTGTCTCCTAACAACCCCTAAATATCTATGGAGGACAAGTTTATCCTGAGATAAGGTTCATCCTTGCTTGCTTTCTTTATGGCCCCAATTAAAGCATCATTTCCATCCAATGCAAATCATATTAATAAATTATTAGAGTAGTCCCACACCCTTCACACTTGTGACTGAGCGACAAATATTCCAAAGCCACTCTGGTGCTACCTAATCAAGTTTTTCATTTTGAGATAGCATAATTCCAAAATGGGGCTATATCATTCACATTTTGACACAGCATAATTTTTTCTATTTCTTTTTATCTCTTAAGTTTGTAAACAGGGATTATAGGGAACAACCAATATACTTAAAAGTTTTTCACAGTGTTTTCCATCCGTATATGACTGAATTCTGCTGTTACATTTTTCACTATTGTTGTAAATGAGGTACCAATACACAGACTGGAAAGAAATTGTTCTGTCTCATATTGAGTCTCATAGTTTATGAGCCTGGTGAAAAAATACTGGGCCTGCAAAGGAAAGTAGTACATAATATGGACAAAGAAAGATGTCTCTGAATACCTAAAAGCACCTAATTATTGACTTTTTCTATGTCAGATTTTAAATGTGCAATACCCCGTTGTTTTGATAGAAAATTAAAAGGGCATAGAAAGCTAAAGAATCCACTGCTTTCTGCCTTTTCAGATTTAAATACATGTTAACCCTTTTTTCTTCAACAGTAAAGAAATATGCACTTCAGGGAAGAAACTGAAGTAACCATGCACCAGATGTAAAATTTTCAGAGAAGACTGAAAATAATAAACAAGAACTGAAAATTATCGGCAGAAGTCGCTGCTGAATGATTAACCAAAGGCACTTCGAGTCTCTCCCTTAGAATTCCTCAATCATAAATAATTCTAGAAAGCATTTACATAGCCATAACTTTTTGCTATAAAAATCCTAAACATATTGTAACTAGTAAGAAAACTCAGTACCTCATATTCTAAAGGTCTCGCTTCATAGATCTCTGTTCCATTCAGAGGTCTTCCTGGCTGTATGTGAGTGACCAGAAGAGTCAGCGGGATGAGCCCGAGAGAATATATGCCTAAATTCATTAGGTGTGCTCGAAACCCATAGGCCATCCTTAAAAGTGAGAATGTTGAAGTTACAAAACTTTACAAGTTTGGAAGAGGGTGCATTCAAACGTAGCGGCCAACAATGCTTCCAAGATGAGGAAATAAACAGTTCTTAAAATGTCTCTTTGTGATGAACGCGTTCGGCAAGCTCAACGCGGACAAAGTGGTAGTGACCACTCTGAAATAACTTTCCTTAACTTATATATTTTCAAGAAAGTGGAAACATAAGAGAGTGGCTGTCTTTGCTGTAAATATCAAAGAATCACTACTAAATGCCACGCTACATTTTGTATGATAACCATCAGCATATTCGAAATATGCTTATGAGAGGTTATATGGAAAGCATGTTTGCTTCACTCATAACTCTATAAATATATACATCTTAGTAAATGACTCTCAGGCATAACAGCCTTCATCCTACATGACATATAGCATGTTATGTACATTAAAAGACACTTACCATTTCATAAGCAAATATTCTTTACACACAGGATGACTGAGTAGTTCCATGCGATTGTGTCGTACCATGGCCTACATAACAAGAAAGCAGAAGGATCAAATTTATCTAGTTAAGTACTTACAAAACTCCCTAGGCCACCTCCTTTACTTGAATATTAGCCTAATGAAAAGTCGTATGTCTGTAAGATACGGCAAAGTTCTTTTGTTTATGCACTCTGGCCCAAAGCAATTACTATCTGGCTGTCTCTGCCTACTGAGGCATTCATCTCCTCTCCTGCTGCTCTGTTAGACTATTTCAAGCCTTAAAAAAAATGTACAGACTATTGCCAATTATTCTTGTGAGATGATCAAGCTCTTCTAGTTACATTTAACAAGAAAATATTTATTCACTATTAGACACTAAGTCTAATTGCCAACAGGAAATCCAAAAAGCAATCAAATTAAGCCAGAAAGTTTGTTCTGTAAACATTTTCTGACAAAGAACGACTGGCAATGTGAAAGATGAGCAAAATTTGGTTTAGGCACAGGAAGTATTCTGCACACGACAAAATCAGTTTTGTCATGTTTTTCAATGCCTTACATTCCAGTGCATGGTCAGTACAATGACTGGAGTATGGTTTTCTTTGGTGTGTTACCTGTGCACACAGCACGTTCTATTGAAACATTCACCGGTGTTTAAATAAGCTAAGAATTCTTATGTAAACCTAAAAGAAAGGTTATTTGTTACTAAGACTATAAGAACTTTGGCCCACACTTCATTCCAATATACTTTTAATACACAGAGTCATGGGCTTAGGAGAAAAAAAATACTATGATGAAAAAATCAAACCTCTTGATTTTAGCTAAAGCAAGACAGCATGGAATGATGCCAGACTGAAATAGAGAACTTACATTTAAAGTGGTAAGTGGTTCATAGAAAATGTCTTCACCTTCTTCGAGCTTCTTGTTAAATGTCAGGGGACACTGAAGATATCTGAAGTTATATTCAATCTGAATAATAAACATGTAAATAAGAAAAACATTTAAATGTGATGAAACTGATAATCTAAGACTGAGATAACGTGGTTAATTTTCTCCTTTAGAGAAAAACAGGCATAGTGTGTCAAATTTATAGAAACAGTAATAGAGTATGATCAGTATACATTGATGGATGAGTGTTAGCTACACTGCCAGTGAACACATGCCACTGAGATACACATCGGTGACTGTTAGATGATGAAAACAAACAGTCATTTGGAATTGTGAAACAAAAGTACACATTTCTTCTTAAAAAAAAAAAAGTTTAAAAAGGTCACTCTTGTAACTGTAATTTGTTTTAATGTTGACTTTGAAAAGAAGCTTTTATTTAAAAGTTATATGGCTTTCATAACACAATATAAAGAAACTGTACAGTAGTAGAAAAATTGCAAGTTTTCTGTTAATAATGTAGAAACAATCCAACATAGTAATTGATAAGGTGGTTTTCAACATGGTTTCAAAGCTAACATAACTGTAGAACATTCATGCCTCCTTAGCACTGTGAAAGCAATCTACTGCTTAAGATTTTGGACAAGAATTTACAAAAGAAAAGAAATGCATTGGACTCTGAGTTATTGAAGGCAATTGTACCGGGTATGATACACATGGCTTTGATATGCATAAATAGATACTTCTATCACTGTTATTTTGAAATATCTGTAACCTCTGATACCCAGCTTGATTGCAAGAATTGCCACAGCAAAGATAAAGTTTAACGTGATACTTGTTAAAATGCATAAGCATGAAGATGACAGAAAATGAACTTCAAAGCCGCTGACAGCCCAAACGATAAACTAAGTCACCTGCCTTTCCTGTTAAGATCTGATATTCATCTACAAGTGCATCTTATCTATATGAACTTGAAACATACATTAAAGTATACATACTGTGTACTTCCCAAACTTTCAAGTCAAAAATGGATGTACTTCAGTGTAACAAAAGGCAATAAAGAGAATAAATTCATTTGCTTTGCTGAAGAAAAAACAAGAGACTAATAGTTGAAGATCCCTAGTATCTGATGTGATTTTTAAAAGTCATCCTAATACTGAGGAGGTTTTTGCCAAATATATATTAAAAGCATAGATTCAAATACAGTTATTAGTGAATAACTACTGAATTATTCATAAATCAAGTTAATATATTGGCTGATTTCAATTTACCAACTACAGGACCATAATTGCAACTGTAGAAAACGTTTCAGAGGTACTAGAATTTAGTTTGGCATTAATAGCTAAAAGCCAAGCTGATGATTTTCTAACTTAATTATTACCCAAATAACATACCACTGCTCACATATGGCCAGGCATATTGTGACATATTCCATCCTAAGACCATAAAATGTACTGTCTTCATAAACTTTTTCATCCACTTACATAGAAGTCTCGACTTGTCTTTTCTTCCGAAGACTCAATTATGCAGTTGTCCAAAACAAGCTTTGCAGATGAACAGAAAAGTGAATTAACAGCATACAGATAAGGTTCATCAGAAAGAATATGTTTGTACGTGAAGAAAATGACCTTCAAATTCAACAGTCCTCTAACAGACGCGATGATACAGTCAGACTTTATGGTGTATGTTTTGAAGACATAAAACTCAGAGTTTACATATGGGAGTTAAATAACTAAACTATGCAGTTTAAAAGGCTACATTCCAATTTACAAGCATAAAATGTGAAGTGTTTATGAAGAGCTCCATACCAAAGTCACTTGATATTTTAATTAAAAACATTTCTGTAGCGTCATGTAACAGCTCAAAATGTAAAAGTATTTCAAATGGCTTTGAAACATTTTGTTTCAACTTTCATCACTTCCGTACTCCTTTCTATGCTACCTTTATAATGCCATGGACCTCAGGAAGCTAAGAGCCTTTTCTAATACTAAAGAAATTAAACTGGCCAAACTGAAAGTATCACTAAAATACAATTAAATCAATTGGTGAATTTATATTTTTTCCATTTCATATTAATGAGGACAGCCTTAGAAAAACGATGGCAAATTATGCAACTTGTTTGTACAGTCATTTCTTTAACACGCGCCGAAAACTTACTTTAAATGAATCAGGAAGATACTCAACCATTTCCAGCAAAGGACACTTGTTAGCACTAGAATAGTGAGAGAATGCCAGAACAGCTTCTTCCCATCTGCAAAAATGAGTTGAGATAATGGAAAATGGAAATGAGGTGGGTAGATTCAATCAGACATTAGGAAGAAGTTCTTCACCATGGGGGTGGTGAGACACTGGAACAGGTTGCCCAGAGAGGTGGTGGAAGTTTTTAAGGCCAAGCTGGATGGGGCTCTGAGCAACCTGATCTAGTGCAAGATGTCCCTCGTTAGTGCAGTGGGGTTAGACTGGATGACCTTAAAAGGTCCCTTCCAACCCAGTGCATTCTACGACTCTATGATTCTTTTAAATTAACTATTTTTAGATGATTTAAGTTTTACTGAAGATATTATCTTGCAGCAAATCACAATACGGAACAAGTTCACATGCCCTTAATTGGAGAATCAGCTGTTTGGAGAGTAAATGAGTAACATTCTGGATGCTTCTCTAAGAGTGATTCATGTTTAATTCTGTTAATAGAAATGTTTCAGCTATTCTAAGCCCTTCTGAAAAATACGAAACTTGAAGTAAATCTGGACTCTTGGGTTATGACATTAGCTGAGTAATAATGATTACAGGAAAATACTGGCAGTGTCCCTGAAACTCTCACCAAGAGATGTGATCATTTGTCAGTGGTGCAACACTTCTGTTCCTGAAGTGGAGCTCCACTATATTGTAATACAAAACATTCTGATCTGCAGTTCAACAGACCCATTTTTAAATATTTGCAACATTTGAACCAACAATTTTAAATTAAATCTCTTCAATGGTACCAGTTGCACTCACATTTTTATTAAAGGTATTGAAGCATTATATGAAAGGCCAAAATTATATATGTAAGAAGACAGAAGGCAGTGGAAGGATTACTTATTTCTAATGTCTTCTACATGTTTGGGTGTTTTAACAGAATCTGAATGCTCAGTCTAATATGGAAAATAACATGCCACACATCTGATGCCCATTCCATTTATGCCATTTTTAATTTGTTCTCACTAGAACACAATGTAATACCTAGAATTTTAAAATATGTATACAGCCTTACTTATTAAACTGCGAGTTTTCATGACTCAATCTCACATTATAAAAAACCTCAAACAACAAAACCCAAACCAATGGAAAATATATTAAAAAAACCCAATTTTCTGACTCCCTTACCTTTTGTGCAAGATGACAGCAGACACTACATCTTTTCTCCTGTTGTGTATTGCTTCATGGAAAAAAGAAGCTACTGCTTTGTTGAACAGGATTTTTGCACCATAGTCAAGAAGTAACCTTACTGCTTTTGCATGTCCTTCTCTTGCAGCCAGGTGCAAAGCTGTGTTCTGCACAGAAAAGTAGTAGAGCAATGCATTCATGAGAATCATTACAAAAAACCCCCAAACAACAAGTACATATTTCAGCTCTCTCCTACACTGAAAAGGCACATGCTGTTCTCAGTTGCAAGTCCTGAATACTTTTGCTAGCAACATTAAAAAGTCGAATGTTGTCAAAGATTACAGACAAATTATTTATTCTATGGCTACAGCTACAGCAGTGCTCAAGATGCAACTCAGCAGTAGGTCAGAAAAGCCAATTCATTAATGTTTTAGTTTTGTAACAAACAGACTGCAAGCCACAAACAGCTAAAGAACATCTTCATTTGATAATCAGGAAGAGAAGTATCTGATTCTCTCCAGTTGTGCTCATACAAACAAATCTGCAAGAAAATCTGCAGGAGCAGTTTTGTAAGAGGAACAGTTTTTTCTTTGGTACGTTCATGGCAGTGAGTGGTTCAGGAGTCAAGACAGACTAAAACTGACTTTTGAAAGCCTTCCCAACTCACCCAGATTTTTCAGAGGGAAATTTAAGAACTACGCATCGGCTTCTCATTAATTTCTAGGCAAGATTTGTCCCTAATCCAATAATTCTAAACGTTTTCAACACCAATTCTCAGAGAAATTAACAACACCTTCTGTGTTGGAAACTGAATAGTTCTTTAAAGTGACCAGGCTAAGTTTTCTGATGGGGAACTGTTAGGCAGGTTCATACAAAAGGTCTCCAATCCAGGAAACAGATTCTATCTCGATGTAGCAGATGCTGCACTTGTTGAAAATTCTGAGCAAGAGCAGAGCTGTGTCTGTTGCACATCACTGTGCAGAACAGAGGGATTCCAAACAATATGTTAATGAGTTAAAGTTCATATTGGATTTTTTTTTAATATGTATAAGATCTTTAAATTTAAATTACCAGTGTTTGTACTACAGTATTAAAGCATTCTTGCATTATACAGGGGACAAGAGGGACATGTGTAACATACTGGGTATTTTATGTTTTCTATTAGGCTATTTGCATTCTTTTTGTCTCCCACTTACAAGACCTGGGTAACAAATTCAGCAATCACATGTTAACCAGCGCAATAAACTTCAACAGTTGTGAAATACAAAGATTCTAAATCTCCCACAGGAAATAAAACACCTAATGCACAGTGGGAAACTACTGATAGCTTACTCCTGATGACTGGTCTAGAAGTAACAGCAGACAAGAAACAAATAATGCTGTGTGATCACATACCCCTTCTTCATCCACTCTGTCAGTACACTTCACATTAGTATCCAGAATGATCTGCATTGTGCGAGTGTATCCTCCGAAGGCAGCGTGGTGCAGTGCTGTCCAGCCCTTATAATCACTTACATGGAACGGTATACAATAGTAATTGTAAATGGAAAGCTTTTTATGCATTGAAAATAAATGTCAGTGCCTCCTCCTATGACTCAACCCCCTTTTCTTTAGCATGACTACTGCAGAGATGTCCACGCCTTCCATCAACTCTTATGTGCAAGTATTATAAATGCAGCACTTGGAAGTAAAAGGTTCAACTGAACCATAGTATTTGGGTGTCTCTGTGTCTCTCTTTTCCTCTCTGCTTGTGTATATGTCTGGATTGCACCCTGTTTCTTATACGTCCCTTGAAAATGACACAAATGCTTGCAGTGTTCTGTTACTAACACATGGCAACAGATGTGGCATAGTTCATGGCTATATTACAGAATTCTGCATTTAAAGATTTAAACATTATAAGCACACAAAGCTATCCCTATTAACGTTACTACATCTCAGTATAACAAAACTCATTAAGCCTTTTAGCACATAGAACCTATCAGGACATTTCCTTAAAAAAACATGCCAGATCTAAGTCTAAATTAAGCCTAAATATATACACACATACATGTATACACAGATATACATACATATATACACATATACTGATATATAGATGTATAGGATCACCTCTGTGCTTGCTAGGTGTACGAGTCCAGCTAAGGTCTCTGGAAATAAAGGGTTTGACAGTTGTCCATGGAGTGGGTCCTCTGCTATTTATGACTACAAATAATGAACATATGACACGTCTCTTTGCTGAAGGATCTCCTCAGAACACTTAGGCCCCTAGCTCCAAGGCAGAGCTGCAGCAGACTTGCAAGCACAGGAGTTGAAAACTAGAGTTCTAGAGTGTACCTTGGAAAAAAGGATTCTAAACTTTTGGTGGCTTTGGCTCCTGGCTTTACAGGTGTGAGACTGGCAGCTTTTGTGGAGGGGCCAAAGATCCGAGGATCTTTGACCTGAAATCAGGACTTGGAGCGCAAGGAGAGTTGCCTGAGAACAACCAATCCAAAGAACCCCTACTGAAGCCAGTAAGTGAAGCTGACATAATTACGATGTTACCAAACCAGACTTTTTTTCCACCAAAAGTTTCAATATTCCTCCCTCAGTTGGATGTAGAGACACCTCAGTTTCCAGAGCGTTAGAAGCCTTGCTTTACAGCTAGCCGTGATTCCATGTGTCAGTCTGAAGCAAGGTACAACCAGCTTCTTCCTACAAGTATTTTATAAATATGCTCTTATATTGTATAGTTCTATTTGTATATATGAACATACTAAATATTTTCATATACTGTATTTGTATTTATATTGTATTAACTTCTCAGCAGATGGACATAAAATGTAGAGTGGTAGTTCTTCTTTGAAATCTGGCTACTTACCAGAGAAAAAGGGCCCCTCTCTTCAGGAGAAACTGAACTACCTTCTCATGACCATTCTGGGCTGCCAAATGAAGGGGAGTCATTCCCTTCTTATCACCTTCATTCAAAAGTCTGGTGTCTTTCATATCTCTTATAAGTCGTTGACATGTATTGATGCGCCCGTAGCTTTGAAAGACAAACACAGAAATGAATGTCAAAAAAAATAGCAGATGGAAAAAATGGCATTGGTTCCATTGCCTACACTTCACTACTAACCTGGCAGCAAAGTGTAATGGTGACTTCTTGTCCCTGCTCTTAGAGTAGATGGAAACATTGAGGCTGAGTAGATTATTCACAGAAAGGGCCACACCTTGTCTGCATGCATAATGCAGTGGAGTGCATCCTTCATTGTCTTCATCCACTACAAGATTTTTAATGTGTTCCATCTGTTACCCCCCCAAAAAAAAACCCCAAAACACAGAATTACATTTATATCACTAATTCTCAGCAGCTTCTAATAGCTTGTAACAATAGCAATATCTCAAGATAAGAAACAAACTTTAGAAAAAAGTAAATTTAGCAACAATGAGCATTTCATGTCTGCTGATTTGTGGGTCATCATTTTTCCAAACAACTACTCTGCAAAGAACACAGCAGATTGCCACTCTGCACCCTTAACTGCAATCCAACCACAGCACAACACTGGCAATTCTTCTTTGCTGCCATTCAACCATAATACTCACTGCTGTCAGCAGAAGGTTTGTACAGAGCAAAAGGGCAGTCTATAGTCTACAGTCGATGACAAAACTTCTGTCTGTTCAAGAACCATCACCGGTTCACTGGTTTACAGTGTAATTTTATTTCCCTCCTTTCTCTTTCTCACCTTCATTTCTGCTTTCCCTTGTCTAACACTATCTTATATACACAAGCAACTATAAATCTCCTCACCTGGTCTGCTCCACTCCTTTGTCTGAGTTATTGGCATGATCGATAGAGTTGGTGCAGACAACTGAGAGTCATCTGTCTGGCTTACAGCTGATTCTCTACCTCTGCTGAGAAGGGAGGTTAAATCCGTTCTACACCACCAGTCAGAGCTGTTTACAGAGTCCAGCAGATGTTGTAAGATCAGTTATCCCTGATTCACATTTAAAAGGTTGTTTCTGGAACTCTGGAGGCTATCAAATGTAACTCCTTGAAGTGATCTCGGGCTCTAGTTATATGAGTGCTTCACCTCAGCACAGCCAAATACAAATCCATGTTTAAAATCCTTTTTAAAAGTAAATCCAAAGTGCAGTCCAGTCCACAGAAAGCTCCTGCAGAGTATGCTGTAAGCTATTAAGTCCTACAGCTTGACTGAATACGAGCACACCCCCTGACTTTACTGCATGCAAGCTGGGAGAAATAGAAGTGAAAAGTTCTTTATTTTATTGCCTACCTCTTGAGCTATTCAATCCCCCAACAGCAAAATAATTTATGGGATTATGTTATTCCTTTGCCTGGCAATAAGAAAACTGTATTATTGGCTTTGAAATGTTTTCATGGGAGATATGTACCTCTTCAAACTATTTTCTGTGACACTGGACAACTTGACAACTACCACAAACTTTTAAAAACATTCTAAAACAAAACAGTAGTTGGGGTTTTTCTTCACCTTTTCAAGTAAGGGTAACGGAAAGAGAGAAATGGATGCTTACTGTACCTGCAGAAATTTCTCATTCAGGTGCTGTAATCCTCCAGGCTGCAACACCGTCAAATGCAAGAAATTCCGACCAAGATGGTCTTTTAATGATACATTTGCCCCTAGATAAATATGGAAATAAATACCAGCGACTTCAAAACTGCTGGCCCCTGGCACTAACTGATAAAGTTCAAGACAAACGAGCAAATTTTGAACGAATGTGTTTATAGATCTATAAAATAACAAATATTATTTCAAGTCAACATTATAATTTTACTTACCAAAAACACCCACCCCTGCTGACATTGAGATTTAACCATTGTCATCTGTATGCATTTTGTATTTCATTGCAGCCTTAAGAGCTATGTGGGGCCCTTACATTCAGAGATACCAAGCATCCACAAACCAAGAGGTAATTTAAAGATGCAGATGACGACCTCTTCTGAAAGTTGTAATCTTGTTACGGCTCCAAAACTTATTGCAGGGCTTATTAATAAACCCAGTTATATTGCTCTTAACAAGGGGAAACACAGTAACAATAATTAGCTTGAACCCAAAGTGCAGGAATTGAAAGATGCAGCTCTACGTTTTCAAGGTGACTGTGATTGCATAAAATCACAGGTAATGCTTGGAATATGGGCTTTAACATATAAAAATGGATTTCTGGTGTGAAATATGACCCTGTAAAAGCAGTGTGTTTATTCCACAGCTCTGCTAAGACATGCAGGAATGGAGTGCCAGTGCCACCTTTACCACGAGAAGCGTAACGCGTGGCACGCACATTTTGCTACAGCCCGTTCACCCTGTATTAAAAAGGGTGAATTCATCACACCAACTCTTCCTGTATCTCAAGGGACACCAGCACTGTGCAGCTGTTGAGCTCAGCTGCTCCTGGACTGTATGCTGAAGCAGTGAACTGCAAGTTGGGTGAAGGGTTCTAACGTGTATGAAGCCTGCTCAAAGGAAGCACGTCACACGCGTATATTCCTCTTTACCTTTCGACAGCAGTAAATTCACAATTTTCCATGATGCACAGGAAGTGGCCAACAGAAGAGGGGATCGACCTTCTATGTCAACACTATCTATATTAGCTCCCTGCAATAAAGAATTTCAAGTTTATCAGGAATAGTGGACACATGGCATTTTTCAGCGGTGCTGCCCTTCATGAGCACAGCAGTGTTACAGGCATCCTTAGCAACTCCAGAGAAGTACATTCAGAAAATACATTTCTACATAAAAATGCTATGTTCTCAAACTACCAGCTATAGCCCAGTCATCTCAACGAATGTATTTAGATTCATAAACAATGGTGGCCTATTTCTAGGTATACTGAACTCACAACTCAAGATCTTTTGTTAGGGTACCGTTCCATGCATTGAAATACTCAAAATGTATAACTGTAACTTGAAAATACTGTGATTGAAGCTCTGGAAAAACACAAAAATTGCAGCCCTCTTGAATGATGTGGTCTTACCTAGCAAACAATGACCAGAACAAGACCCTTCTGAACCTCTGCACTATATGAATACTGTTCAAGAAGCAATCCATCCAGAGATTAGTATAGCTCGGTCTGTATAGCTTGATCTACCTCTATATTCATCATGCATCATAAACTATATAAGTTAACTTTGACCCCAACAGCAAACCCACATTTATTCTCCAAACCCAAGGTTTTTGATACGCCCTTTCTCCTCAGTGAAAGCCCAAGGACTGGAATGAGATATTCTGGCCAAAGCCCAGTTTAACTGGTTTGTCTCTTTCTGCACAAGACACGTATTGCCAGGACAGGATGATCACTGTTGTCACAGTATTACTGTTACCACATCTGCAAAATGCTGTGAGCACAAACATACCTATCTAAAACATCCCACCCACAAGGGAGTCTGATGATACAAGTAAATGAACCAATCAGATGTGTATCATATTTTATGATGTTTTAGATGCAGGTTTTCTAGATATTGACTTGAGAGTCAAATTGGGTGAGTACACAATAAAAAATCTATTTTATTTCAGATAATATCCAAAGATCATTAAAAATTGAAAAAAAAAAATAATAAAAATCAATGGGAACTTTTCCATTAACTTGAATCATCTTTGGGTCCAGTCTTCATTTGAAAGAGATTTAATCATAATCATGAGCAATATTTACTTTCTAGGGTGGTAAAACCTGTAATGTAGTAATAAGAAACATGTAATAAATGGGTAATGATTACCACAGAGAACAGGAAGCTTCCAATGTATGTCGATTAAATGTTTGAGAATCACACATGCAGGCCCTCTCCCCAGTTACCTTTCTACAAGGTCAGACAACCTCTTGCAAATGTTCTTATTCATCAAAACAACGGAGACCTTTTTTATGCAAGGGGCTCGTTCATTTCAGTGATTTCAGCAATCTCCAGGTGCTAACAGTCTTTAACCACCTTCCTCCAGCTAACATCATTGTTCAGCCTTCAGCAAAAGCAATTCTGCAGCACTCACAGTTATTTATCACAAAAAGGAGTAATAGATATTGCCACATAGATTTACCTGAATTGAGAGGTTTTAGATTTCATTCCTGAACTGCTTTTACTTTTGCATTTATACATTAATAGAATTAATGAATTAAACAGACTTTAATATAAAATCTTATGCTAATTTTTGAATTATCCATTAGCATTTATATAAATTTAATGTTTTATTTTCTTTTAGTGAATATAATTTAGTGACTATAAGAAGTAAAAAGGGGAAAAGAAAGTTCCAAATGAGGAAGCAAGAAAAGGTGTAAAATCACTGCTTATTTACTTATTCAATAAAAACTTATTTCAACCCAAGTTTTCATCCCCTGTACCTGTGGGATGTTATTATGGAGCCCTAACTACCGCACTGAAACTGTCAATTACTCATTATGAAATAGATCCATATCTATCTAAATAACCTGGACTTGAGAAAACATTCTCCTTTATGAATGTGTCTATGCAGACCTGTGGTGATAGATGGCAATAATCTCTATAAACATGCTGCTTGTTCAAATATTTACCATTGAAATCAAATACTCTGCCAGTTCATAATGATCAAACAATGCTGTCCTGTGGGGAGAAATGCAAAAACACAGTCATTAGAAAGGACACGGCAGTTTCAAGCCAAAGGGTAGAATTCTTCTCCATTTGCTGAGTTTTGTAAGATTTTCAAATAAATACATTTTAGAACAAAGAGACAGAGCAATGCCTTTATTACACAATTCATCTTGATAAATCGTCTTGATTTTTGTCGTGGGGTTTTGTTTTTACACTGAGCTCACTTCAAAAACAAAGACCTCATTGGTCAATAGGCATTTTAACCCCTGATTTTTCAAGAACCAGACACTTCATAGGTCAGATCTTTCTCTGTGCCACACAAGGTCAATACAGAATTGCCTAAACTTCAGACTCAGTCTGTTCCAGGCAGACCTAGAGCCTTACATCCATTTCATTGATCCTATCTTCAAAAATAACTTGCTGTGTATTTTGTGTGCTAATTCTAGAGTAGGGTTGAAATGCAAATGACTAAACATGTAGCCTGGCTGTGGCACGCGAGTCCACTTGAAATCAATGTGGAAAAACATACTGATAGAAGTTGTGGTCACATTTATTAATTTGCTAAAACTATTTTTAAGCTGCCTATACATCTGAAAAATTCTCAGGTTTTATTCTACAGTAAGACATTGAATTACAATATTACAGGGAAAATGGTGAAAGCAGGAAGTAGAGCACAGTTAATAGACACGTTCCAAAGGTTTTCAGAAGTCGGAACCCTAATAAATATTTTGACTCAATGATCAACACAGAAGGACAGTTCCAAGGTTGTACCACATCTCAAAGATAACAGTTCCCTCAGCATCTAAGAGATCATAACCCTGGGTACACTACAGTTAGAACTGATCACTCAGAAGGCATGTTTAGAAGTTATATCACGGTTCAAAGTAAGCAGAGATGCCTCCGTTAGCTCTAGTAGAGCCCTTCAGCCAGGCATAAATACTGAATACTTCACAAGCACACTCAAAATAAATTCCAAGGCCACTTGAGAGAAAGCAAAGTCATTTTATAAAATATTTAGATGGAAACATGACAGTAGGAATGGGAAAGGATCAAGTCTGTCTGTGCTTCACTGATCCTTCACTTCTCAACAACTTAACATTCCAATTCAATGTATGTATATACTGGGAGATTTGGGTGCCTTTCTACCTTGGTAATGTTTTTTCTTGTTTTAGAAACACAGGAGGAATAGAGTGTCATTCTTTTCCCAAGCTTTTTCCAAGGACAAGAGTTTTCATGGATATGACAGTCCTAGTATGTTGTGTCTGCCCAGGTTTTTTTGGGCATTCTGTCATCACTATGTCTATCTGTGTTCTACTGCAGCAGCATTTCCTAGTGCACCCAAACCTTGTCTTAACTTTACAGCACACTCTCCTTTCCATTTCTTCAATTTCCTTTGAATAATTCCACTTTATACCGTGGTTCAAAGAATGATCATCTCCACTCTTTGTGACTTTCTGCCAATTATTTCATATCATACAACTCCTTGTAGAATAACACTGTAAATTGATTACTCTTAAAATGCAGTGACACACATCTTTCCTGCAGAAACATAGACGTATAGACAGGGACATATATTCTCTTCTGTGGAGCTGGTAGCCAGCACATTTAACAAAGTGCTTCTGCTACAGAAGGCTGAGGAAACTTCTCCACTGTCTAGTACTCTGATTTCAAACAGACTGTGAAAGACTAGAAATCTAGAGGATTGTTATATAAACAAATGTCATTTGCAACTTTGTAGCCAAGGGAAGTGTACCAACAACTACTTGTAACTGATCAGGTATAAGAGAATTGCTTTCTGAAACACAAACAAACAAAGAAAAAAAAACCCAAACCCCAAACCAAACTGTTTCTATTATTTTTAATTCATCTTCTGGAGAACATAACCCCAATGAGGTGAGGGTATTTTTTCCACAAGCTCAGAAGATGCTAAGAATTCCATAAACTTGTTCACCTATTACTTTACTGGAGTAAATTTTCAATAGAGACTGCTACTGACCGTTCCTTGCCACGATTCCAAGGTAACTGGAAGTGTTTTGACTTTGATATCAGCACCAAAAATCTTTAGCATTCTGGCCAAGTTACTGACTCTTTCTTTCATATCGTACTTAAACCATGCCTCACCCCATGGAGAAGTTCCAACCCGTGTAAAGGGGTTTTCCAAAGCACACTATATACAGTGTAGTTGGATGCTGAGAATAGCTAAGCATAGCATGGCTCAGAACTTAAGAGTGAAGTCTGGCAGAGCCGCTTCCTACCTGTGAAGCAATGTTTCCTTATTCCCATCTACAGCATCAATAATGGATTCCTCACCAGCGTAGGATGACATCATTAATTTTACAATCTCAGTTGCTCCTTGAGTGGCGGCAAAATGAAGTGCTGTGCATTTTTCATTCTGCAAAGGGGAAAATAAAACAACGCTTAAATATTTAAACCCCAACACTACATGCTAGTTATCTAACCCAGGCTTCAGAATGCCTAAATGCCTAAATTTCTCTGCAAGTAATAAAACTTTAGTCTTTAACTAGTGAACTCTGATGAGATCTTAAAGACCAGAAAAGACTAAAGAGAGAGTTTTAAAGGACTACTACAAAGTGTCTCACTATTCTAGGCCAAGTCCCTAAGATTATAAGTCCACTCTTAACAATCTTTTTTAGTTGAATTAGTAAACAGACACACAGAGCACTCTTTAATACAAGGGACAAAGCAAAGGAAAACTCTGAAAACCATAGGCAGACCAGTACAAATGAATAAGCAAACCAATATGCCTATATAATACAGAAAATGCACTATTTTAAAATGTTTTTGACTTCCTTAGATGGAATACTCCTCAGGAGTAACATCCTGTTTTAGAACAGGAACGTTTCAGGGAATGCAGAGGAATGGGCTTTTCCACCATGCCACAAGCATTCTCAAAACAGTCTTACCCATCACAAAATCAGCAGCACAAATCATCTCATTCAAAAGCTGTGTGTGCAAAGAACCAAACCAATGAAAGAAGGCTAAATCATATTTATCTTCATCCTCGGGAGCTGATTTCAGCCTTGCAAACTATCTGATGAATGAGAGGTCTTTTCAGAAATGTGTATTCATCGTGAAGTTGGGCATGGGCCCTTACACCAACAGCAGCAGCAGCAGCAGTATCATGAATTTGTGCTTGCTTACAAAGGAGATACTGGAAAGGTGAGGGCAAGGCTGCGGATAAGTAAGAATGATGAGGAAGGGTCAGACTGAAGGGTCATTTCTGGGAAGGGATGATAGCAGTTGCACAGTGGAGAGCTTGTGAGGAAGGCCGTACCATTCTCCAGAGTGTTCTGCCAGACCCCATCTCTTCATGACTCAAGGACTTCCTGAGCCAGAGGGGATGTTAGATTCAGTTGTTAGGGACTGATTTTTCCTCTATGGATCTGCCTAAATATATTTTGGATCCATGGAAACCTCTCATACCCAAAACATCCTACGTAACTTGTGCAGAGAAACCTCACATTTTGCCTGTTTTGAACAAGAGATTTGTTTCCATTTGCTGCTCCCGAGTTTTTTCATTGGAAAAGACAATGCACAACGATTATCTCAGAGATCTAGAGATACCTAGGCTTTATCAAAATCTTTCTCAGTATTTCACTTCATTATGAGTTTTACCTGTTTTAGATCTATTTGGGCTCCAAATTCAATGCACATCTTAATCATTTCAAGGTCTCCGCTTTGAACAGCCAAATGAAGTGGACTGCACTTTCCATTATTAGTAAAATTGATGTGGGTTTTGGCAGAGTGACCCAACTCTTCACCTGAGGGATTAAAATCAATGTGGTGGTTGGGGTTTTTTTTCCGCAAGAATTGAGATAACAGAAGATATAAAGGCATTCAAAACAAGTGTATTAACTGTGGAATAACATTGTGTCCCCCCCGCCCAGAATAGAAACCTTTCACATCTATCATTAAACAACAGAGGGACACACATTTAGGAAAGCAGTTAAGCTGCTGCAATCCTACAAAAGCATGAGTTGCCCACAGGAATAACTGAACTAACTTCTCCTAAATTCAGTTCCAGTTCTCCAGCATTGCATTGCTTTTTGCTTTTTTTCTTGTTTTCACGTTTCTTTGAGAATTCCAGGACTAAATTGGTAACGCTGCTGTCAATAATAAATCCTACTGACTGCTTGGGAACAGTGGAGTTGCTTACCTTTCTTTAAAAGGATTTCCATACATGTTTTTGCACCTGAAAATGCAGCTGCATGGATAGGCATACATCCCGTTTTGTTCGGTTTACATATTTTCCCTCCATTTTCAATCTGAAAAAATAATGCCTGGGTGTAGCTTAATGACATAGAGACAATGGTTACTCATTAACACACTATTGCAGATACCATTTCCTGGGTAGCCTCCTTTTATTAATGTTATATCTGCATTGTGAAGTTAATATACAGGCACCTTTTGCATGTTATAGCCACACATACACGTGCTTCATTTTATGTTCTCATGACCTTCAAAATCAGCTTTTTTCTTAAGCTTGCCACTCAGATATATTTATATATGCTTTTAAAAGCTTAAAGTTTCTTAGTAACTTGCAAAGTAACTTGAATACGAGGTCCATGATTAACTTTCCTCCACTAAGCAAAGAGAGAACACGGGAACAGATTAACACTGCACCCAAGATAAACAGAATCACACCAAAAGATGATGGATATTTTTACCTACCAGGAGTGTCAGTGCTTCAGGATTATCCTTATAACACGCTACGATGATAGGTGTGTTCCCGGCTTCACCTTCCAAATTAACATCTGTACTGCTATGCTGGACTAAAATCTAGACGTTTAAGAAAACATTCAGTCAGCCAAAAGCCAAATGCTGTGACAAAGGTCTGTTCCATTACTTTTGCTGTTTATCACCCAGAGCACTCTTGCAACTTGTTCTTTTTGCATTCCAGCAGCCCGCAACGCAGAGGCAGAGGAGAGACAAAATGCAGGGGGATGTGAAAAGATGCAAGTGAAAAATCCAGGTGAGATCGTACACAGCAAAGGAAAATTCTTGACAGCTGAGTAAGTAGGATAAACAGTGCACATAGCTGCAGGGTATCTTAAATTTTATTTAACGATTTTCCCACTACGGGGAGAAAATATTTTCTGCAGCAAATTGCAGGCAGGGATTTTCAACTGGAGTTTGTTATTTATAATGTCTTGTAATGGTCTGGATTCCCTGGAAAGTGGCAATGGCAGAGGTCCTGCTCAATTAGGTATCTACTGGACAATTAAAGAAGATCAAGGGAGACAGGACTTGGTGAAAACAGGAACCCTTCCAGGCCTGAAATCCTGCTTCAATCCCTATGTTAACAGCTAACACCCAGTACCTCTATGACCCTTTCCAGCACTTTTTGAAACACAAGAGATCTGGAAATGATAATGACCACACTGCTCTGCATATTTATTCTTCTATCTCCATATTTATTGGTTTGTCTTTTCAGTGATTACAATGAATTTTTCTGTACTGGAGGAACTGGCATATTTTAACCGCTCTTGGGCAATTTGGCAAGAGAAACCAAAGGACAATTAGCTTGACTGAGCAACAGAGTGGGGAAAAAAGGAGAGCACGTACACAAGGACAAAGTACATTTTAAAAATGTCACTGTACTTCAGATTTTATTTTTTCTTAATTCATAATAAATACAGATTTTGTAAGAGATGGGAGGATGTTTTTGTAAAAGGTGCGAGTGAAACATTTTAGCACCAAAAATCTCTAAAGAATTTCAAGTCTTGAATACAGGAATATGTTGTTCTTTCTTTTGTTCGGATGAACTAGAAAAAGAGACAATTTAAAGGTAAAAATGTGATGTGGTTCAGATGGTATTCACCTAGTAAAGTCAGGGACTTCACAGATTCTAAAATCCTATCCAAATGCCCCATAGGAAGTGAAAAGATTCTCACTGCACTTGGACCTATGATGGAAAACTTACACTGCTTATAAAATCCCAATGCTGTTGCTATGTAACCTCTGCAAGGTTCAAAATGGACACCTTAGTCATTTCTTCACGATATATTTTTGTGACTTAACTGCAGCTTTAGCTCTGCTATTATACAAATGATCATTAAAATGTTGGTTTTAAGAACTGTGTTTTCTGACTCGTTTTAATCTAGTTTTAATAAAAAAAAATACACTAGTTTCAAGAAAATGTTGATACTTCTGTATCACTGTACAACAACAAAAAAATGAGAATGTAAAGATTTGAAATAACATAGGCCTACATGAAATTTTCATGTTAACAAGAACTTTTTCAAATAAAATTCTTTGTTTGGAAAATTTAAATGAATTATCCATGAAACATGACGACTAATAGTACAAATATCAGTATTTATATAGATCAGTAAGTTGCTGCTTGCTGTGCTAGGAAGACACAAACACTTCTGTAAGCATCATCTATTACACATCCTGATCACTAAACAAAGCATGAGGAGATACAGCATCTAGAAAGAAGGTCTTGGTGTTCTGCCCAGGGCTGCAGTTGAGCTACTTGTCAAGTGTCTATATTTTTGTGGATTTTAGACTTACCTTAACAATTTCATTATGCAGGGACTGCACAGCCATGTGCAAAGGTGCCATCATGTTGGAGTTGAGAATGTTTGGGTTGGCTCCTCTACTGAGAAGCAAGCTAACACTTTCCACCTGGTTTTTCTTTGTGGCCCAGTGCAGTGGGGTATTTCCAGAAGAATCCATCACATTTAATGCTAAGTCAAAGGAGAGAAATCAAAATGAAACTAAAACCAAAGCAAAACGGTCAAATGTTCTGACTGCACTGAAAAAAACCAAACCCAAAAGTGTCTTCAATGAATGTTTAGGTCTGTGCTGCTGCCTTTCTTTGAAGAGAAAAAGGGAAAGGTTGCAAGTCACACAGTGCATTGTGTTGAACTGATTAAATGTGGTGCTGAATACACAGTGTTGGTTAGAGAGACCCCGGGGAGCTGTGAAACACCCACCTATTTCTTGTCCATAATTCTACACCTTTTCTCTCCCCCCAAGAGTTACTTGATTTCCCTCTTCCCTTGTCTCTTTCTTATCTTATCTGGCACGGCAGCTGTTGCCTTAGAGGCTGCACAGAACAAGTGGCTGTGAATAACTAAAATAAAGATAATAAATAAGTGCTTGCAAATTGTAACAAGATTAAAGACCATCTCTCCTCGGATTCACTTAAGAACACAGAAGTAAATCAAATTACACCAGTTAGAAAACTAGTCTGTTCTACACTTCTTTTTTTTTTTTTTTTAGCTTCAAAATTGCAAATAAACTTTAATAAATATTCCCCAAAATTAAGATAAAAATTATGTATTTAAAAGAAAAAGAATACATTTCAGCTGGAATAACATGCAATAAGATTGGCCACCATTAGGTGAAAAAAAGAGCTTTTCAGGGCCATTGTATATTAGCTCACTAGCCCACAGTCTATTACTGCAGTCCTACGTAGTACACACTGTTTATTAGTAACAACTAAATAAAGCCTTTTACACAGTGTTTTTCCATCACTCAAGGCCCCATGTTCTCCCATGTAGATTTCTTTAGATGGCTGATCTCATCAAATGTTTATTCTTCCCCACTATTAAGTAAAGCAAGTTGTGATGACAACTTGCATGACAAGTATAAGAAAGCAAATTAAGTCTCTTTTACGTTTCCAGTATTATAAATGTAACAAAAGACAATATATCTGAGGAAGACAAAAAGTCAGGCCTACTGCACTTCACTCTGGTTTTCTTTTTCATATTAGAAGACTGCAGATTTGGGTCCCAACCAAAGTAAGGTATATGGATTCGCTGCAGTAAAGAGAAACCAGCGCTAACATAACAAGGGTGACCCAAACCACACCCAGGACACTACAAAGTGTGTCAGGCAGTTTGAACTGTACTGAAATCTGTAGACGTACACAACATGCATCAGTTCTGCTGCCATCGGGTGACAAACACTTTGATTATTGAACTTTTCTATCCTGTTAAATAACACAGCTCCTAAAAATGTGCGTTACCTTCGCAGGAAGAATCGTCTATGATCAGCTGCATCAGTTCTATTTGACCTCCTTCTGCAGCGTGATGCAGTGGGGTGGCATTTAATTCATCCACTTTGGTAAGCCCAGAACGATTCTTCTTAATGAAGCTCCGTAGCCTGCAGGCACTTCCATCTGAAATCACCTGGTTTGGACACAAATATTCTTATTCCTCTAACAGGCAAGATGTCAGCGATGCTGTAATGTATTACTGTGGGCATGTTACCACTCATTAATTCTCTCTCAGCTGCTTAGTTTCATACAGAAGTACACAAATCCTCATCAGACTGAGGCAACAGGGAAGCTCGGATTGGTTTAATTGATTGCAAAATCAGACCCAACTGAGAAGCAGTGCAAAATTCACAAAAAGATTTTGAATACGTTATTTTGCCTCCTGTTTTGAGCTCAAGCTCCTCTGTCCACCACGGAAAATCTCAAACAAGCAAATTCATCACTTACTGTTTCATACTGTCTCCGGATGTGGGCACATCAAACGAATTCAACAGAGAGGAAAACATTAATAATCTTCATCAATTCCTTTTCTAGACCTTTCTACAGAGACTGATATTATCTCCTAGGCTTCTGAGTTCAGCTGTTGGGTTTCTGTGATGTTCTTTATGTCAGAGCAATGAGTAAATCCTTTAAATTCAGCAGTATCCTAAAAGCATCCCATGGGCTACTCCCTCAGTCTGAAACAACCCAGCATCGTCACAGTGTAATACAATAAAACCCCCACTGACACCTTGATACCCGCCTGGTACTGTGCTTTGCAGGCAAAACCTGCTATGGAAACCCTGCTGACTCTTACTTTATGATGTTCTCCAAGTATTTTTGTTAGACTGTGTCAAAACCCATACTTGGATATGAAGAAAAAGGATAGAAAATAAAATGACTGCAGTAGGATGGGCAGGAATGTAAAAACAAGCTATTAAAAAATCAAGAGGGAATAAAAAAAAAACCCAAACCAACTCAATAAAATTGGGAAGGGGGGAGGAAGAAAAGAAAAAAAGAAGGAAAAGGAAAAAAGAAGGAAAAGGAAAAAAGAAGGAAAAGGAAAAAAGAAGGAAAAGGAAAAAAGAAGGAAAAGGAAAAAAGGAAAGAAAAAAGGAAAGAAAAAAAGGAAAGAAAAAAGGAAAGAAAAAGGGAAAAATGCATATCAAAATCAATACAAACCTTCCAAAGATGTGTAAGCAAGAAAAAGGTAAAAAAAAGTAATCCCCTAAAATCACTGTCCCCTCCTGAGCTGCAAAAGAAACCTGCTCTCCAGGATCCCCTGAGCCACGCAGACTCAACAATTTTTGCTATCATTAAACGAATATAAATGTCAGGGCAGCCCATTCATAGGTTTAAGCTCGTTAATTTCCTCCAGCTCCATCCTCCCACTGACCTCAGCGAGGTTACTCGTGGTAAATGTGTTTAAACATTCAGAAGGCTGGGGCCAGAGGCAGAAATACAGTGAGAGCAAGCTAACAGAAACCAGGTGATATCATTGTGGGACGGGATGTTAAGATGACTCCACTGTCATGAAAACAAGAAGATATCCATACATTTCACACACATTGAAAAGCTATTTAAGAAAAGTAATACTATAGAGCCCATTATCTTCTATTCCTCCCAATATTCTAACTTCATTGTAGTGAAGTTATTTTTCTTTTCGTCGTTTGCATTGAAATTTTTTTTTCAACCTAAGACAAAACGTGGCCAAGATGTGGCATGATGACACCTCCTATCAACAAAAGTCAGGTTTTTCATCCCGTACTTCAGCGTTTCATTACCAAAATAGGAAAGGAGGGTCTCAGTCAGGTGTTCTCTGCATTTCGGTTGGTCGACAGCAGCAAAGCAAGCTATTTTAAATGAAAGCAGCTCTTTGGCCCTGTCTGAACAGCTCTGGAGTGGCCGATCACCCACCACGGTGACAAGCCGTGCTGTGCTGAAGAGGTGTTGCTCAGGACTACAGTCAGCAAGGCTGGCAATGATCTCAAGAGGTCCATAAACCTATCCCCATACTTTGACCCTTAGTCATCCACCCTGGAAGCAACCGCTTCCTCTGCTTAATTATCCTCGCCCTTAAAAAAAGGCTTCCCTGATGCTTGATGGAGGTGTCCCTGGCTGCAGTATGAATACATCACTTCTTCTCCTACTCTCTGTGGAAAAGGGAAGAGGTTTTCTCTTCCCTGGCAGGAATTTCACATTTGTAGGTTGTGCCGCCAGTTCCCTTTCCCTTCCTAACAGCTCCAGCTCTTCTGAACTATCCTTCTGGGACGTTTTTGCCGGACGATCCCTCATTGCCATCATGACCTTTTGGTGCTCCGGGAGCTGGACTCTTTTCTGGGGAGCTGTGCTAATGGAGGCTGTGAGAGCCATGGAAGCTGCCTGCCACGCACCACCCAGCCCTGCCAGCCCCCATCCTCCTTCTGCTCCTCTCCTGCATTCCTGCCCAGCCCGGTCCGGCCTTGGCATCACAGCAGCCATGCCCCCGGCCAGGGTGGCTGCCACCCACCCCTCACGCCTCCGCTGACCAACGAGGGCAAAGGGAGGAAAGAAAGGGTCTCCGGGGCACAAGCCCCACCTCGCCCTTGCCTACCCGTCCCTCCACCTTCACACCTCCGTCGTCCCGAGCCCTCACGCGTTGTCGAGCATCACCTCGTCCCACGCCGGGCTCCTGGCTCCGGCGGGGCCGTCCCCTCACGCTCACCCCCCGCCCGGCCGCCAGCACCGCCGCTCCCTCCCCGCCCCTCCGCACGCACCTTGAACACGTCCTGCGAGGCGACGGAGGCGGCATCGGCCTCGCAGACGACGCCCTGGTAGGAGCTGGAGACGGCGGCCTTCTCCCGCGAGTGGCAGAGCTGCAGCAGAGAGCGCTTCATGGCGCCCGCCCGCCCGCCGGGCTCCAGGGACCTGCGAAACGAGAGACCCGAGTGGCGGCCGCTGCCGCTGCCGAGGCCGCGCCCGCCCAGCCGGCCGACGGGGCGGCGGCGGGAGGTGGGGAAAGCGGGCGAGGTGGGGAAAGCGGGCGAGGTGGCTCCCGCCGCCGCTCCCCCCCGGGGGTAGAGCCGCTCCCCGCCGGGGCGGGCACCGCGCCAGGGGCTCCGCCCGCCAGCAAGGCAGGTGCCGGGCGGTCCGCGGGGGTCCCCTCGGCGACCGCCGCCCCAGGTAGCGCTCGGCGGGCGGCGGTCGGGGCGTTGGCTGTGCCTGCAGCCGGCGGGGGGGGGGGGGGTGCGGGGGGGGCGGGCCGCGCGCCGCGGAGAAACGAGTCCGGCCCCCCCCCCCCCGCGGGGGCCGGGGTGGGGGTGGGTGCTGCGGGCCCGGGGGCTCCCGCCGGTGGGTGGGGAAAGCAGCCCGGGCCTGAGGGACGGGAGAGGCCCAGGCACGGG
>WUAM01000431.1:102867791-102882631 GCA_024336885.1 Actenoides hombroni | reverse complement strand
TTCTCTTCTCTTCTCTTCTCTTCTCTTCTCTTCTCTTCTCTTCTCTTCTCTTCTCTTCTCTTTTTTTTTCTTTTCTTTTTCTTTTTTTTTCCTTGTCACTGAGCTATGTTTCTTGAGAATTTTTGCTGCTCCATCACAGTCTATTTTCTGAGTGGCGATAATATAAATAACTAGCACTCGTGCTATACTCACAGGAGGGTCGTTAGGGTTGTGTTCCTTCTGTGTACCCACCTCACACTTACCAGCATTGAATTTCATCTGACATTTCATTACTTGATCACCAAATCTTGTGAGATCTCTCCCACAATCATCTATATTTGTGGTCATTCTGAAAAATGCAGTAGTGCCTTCCAGATCACCGGAGTATCTTTTCACCATTGATCCCAGCACTGACTCTGAGAATCCCTAAGGAACCTCCCTGCTATGCAAAGATGTATTCCTATTCCATATTTTTTAACCTTAGCCAGATACAAGAAATCCTTCCTGCCTGTCCCATAACAGTTTAGTTTCATTAACAGACTATGAGGAGGGACCTTGTTGAAGAACTTTCTCAAATCCACTTACAACTGACATCACTGGTACCATTATGCTTGCTGATTACTTCAGAGTTTCACTGGTGTATGTACTGCCAGATGTCTCCCTATGAATGCTGTTTGTTGTTTTGATCCTAGAGCCTGCAGCTGCAGAATTACTTAGAGGAAGTTGCTTAAGTCATACAACCTTAACTAAGTAGGTTTCGGATTTTGAGACTAAACAGTCCCAAGATTAACTGAGTGGTTGCAAGTGCTTGTAGGGTAGAGCTTTGATCTTATTAACTATCAGGCAACATTAAAAAACAGAACCAAAGAAGTATCTCCAGCCCACATTCTTCAATGGCCATAGGTATTACATATGTTCAAAAGCAGTGCATTAAGTACATTTTTATTGTTATATTAGCATTGTGACCAAAATAAATGTTTATGCTATAGCAAGAAAGCTATAACCAAGCAATTTAGACCTGAGTGCCTGCAGAGTTTCTAACCGTGCGACTTGGGATTGAATCACTGGAGAAGCTCTCTGTACTTCTAAACCTTTTTCCTGGTTCTTCCATTAGGATCAGTCCCAGTTGGTCAGATAGTTCACCTTCCCATAGTGAGGGCCCTTTGAATTCCCTGTCTGGTCTTGACTTTTCTGTTGCCCATAGTCCTCTTTATAAGAAGTTAAACTCAACAAGCAACAGTCTAGATATCATGTAAAGAAAATAAATGCTATTTTCTGCAAGAATCATTATCTGGAAATAGAGGTATCACAGCAAAGGAGAATCACTGAACGCCCCAGACTGAAAGGGACCTCCAAAGGTCATCTAGTCCAACCCCCCTGCAGTGAGCATTAGTAAATCTATCATCCATTTATTCTTAAAATCCTCTGAACTGCAGAGCAATGCTGTGAAACAACAGCAGCCGTGATCCTTGAATGACTGCAGTTTTAGTTATTTTCTTGAATCTCATAATACTGCCCCCTTCTTATAAAATTACTGTTAGTTTTCAATCTGCTAGTAAATGTTCAGAAGAATGTTCAGAGCATGAAAGATAATACAAAGACTCTCCATTCCCAGGAGGAATCAAATGGAATTTTAAGTGGGCTGACCACAGCTTTTATTTCTGCATAATGATTTGACATAAGGAACTAATTCACATAAGTAGTCGAAGAGTAACCTTTCTTACAGTTGTTTTCCCAAGAGTAGATTAAAATACATTTATACCATTTTATTTCAAACATGGTCTTGCTAATGGTAGAATAGTGGATCCATTAGTACAAGCAACATTGACTAAAGGTAATTATAGAGCAGCATTTCATTAAAAATGTGTTTGTTTAATAATTAAATTGTATATATAGCAAATATGCATAATTCCAGTTCCGTAGCCTTAGTAATACAGTACTGCAATTTTTTTGGTGTTCCTGTTAATTTTTCAAGCCTAGAAACTGTAAATTCAAGCAGTTCCTAGTAATGGAAAGGGTGAACTAAACGGGTTTGGGGTTTTTTGCTTTGGAAGTGATTTATCTGGCAACAGCATTATACAAATTATGATGTGTAAAATAATATTTAGGATTTTGTGCTGTTATCTTAACTCAGCAAGTCAAACGAATTCATAAAGCTGCTTCACATGCTGATTACAGTCATCCAGAAATTAATGCAAGCTACTGCCTGAAAAAGCAAGAATGCCTTGTCTCCCACTAGTTTCCAGAAACAAGCTTGTACTTGCCGTGGAGAAAAATGCTCCTGTCTTTTTAAACCATCAAGGTGAATTTAACTCACATTTTACACTTATGTCTACAGGATATTTCATTGCATTTTTTCTTCTTGAGATTTTGCTGTAGTAAGGAACATGCTGCTATGCTCAGCTTAATTATGTAAGTTATTGGCAGGTTTATTACATGCCTCATTAAAGAAAACAAATTAATATAAATATATATGTGATTTGGAAAACAATAATTCATTCCACTATACCACAGAGTCGTTTGTTTGTTTGTTTTCCTAACGATAATCAGATAGGAAAGAATATCTTACAGATTTTGAGTCATGCTTTTAATGCTTTGGACAAGCAGAAATTTAACTCGAGGCCCGCAGAGTACAATCTGTGCTTTGAAGGTAGGTATAAATTGATCTTACGGTGAGTACCAATTGTTATAAGTAAGGGAGGTGACACTCTGTGAGAAGATCCTTGGTAAGGATGCTTCCCAAGGTGTCCTGTACAGCCCAGCAATTAACTGCAGTGATTATAAGATTCAAGATAAACTCCTAAACAAAAGCTTTCAAGTATATTAGGGGGATCTCAGAAAGGTTTAGGTGTGTGGTAGCAAAGGTGAATGCATTCCTTGTTCCTGTGAGAAGTGGATGCTTCAGAGTGGAGGGTGTACAGGTAAGGGGTGGCTTAGGTACCCATTTCAGACAGGAATCCTCCTGGGAAGCTGGGAGCTAAGCCACCTCCTGCAAGCTATCTTTTAAACAAGTGGAGGGCCTCTTACAAGCCAGCCATTATGTGCCTTCCTCAAAGTGAAGAGATTAAAACGTGCTCTGTCTAGCTCTTAATAAAAGCAATTATGGCCACCAAACAGGAACTTGTGTTCTAGCAGTGATGCTCTCTCCTCATCCTGTTGAAGCTGTGCCACTGTACAGACAGAGGCTGTGGTCAGGGTCAAAGTGCTGAGGTCTGTTTTCCTACCACACTGGAAAATTTACCTTCTTGTTCCTGCCTCCAGGAGTGGGTTTCTGGTTTTGCGTTCAGCTACCACTGACAAAACTCAGCAACCATCTGCAAAGAAGGGACCTGAATCCTGGACTTCCCCTAACCGTGGAATTTAGGAAAAGCTTAATTATCAGGCTTCAGAAACTTTCAGGTTCATAAAGTCCAGCTGGACTGAGGCATGGTAGGTATGGTTTATGATGCTTATCATGGACAAGTTTATTTCAGTTCTGGATGTTGTTAAGATACACCTCCAGCTGTACCAACTCCAAAGAACTGGAGAATCTTAGTAATGAAACATATAGAATAGTTTGGCTCAGAAAGGACCTTTAAAGGTCAGTGAGCAGGGACATCTGCAATGAGATCAGGTTGAAGATAAAGCTGCCTCGGGATATTTACACACGTAAGGGTCAGGCAAGTGTTTGTCTGGGCAACACACTCCTAGATTTCAGAAGCCTAAATCCTACCTGCTAGCTAATTTCTGCACCTTCTCGCTGACCAATAATACATTCAGAAGGCATTATTTCTTAGTGCTACCAAGTGGTCTTCGTGGTCTTTCCTTACGAGCTGTGTATTTTACATCGCCGTTGCTGTCCTGACATCACACCCACAGATTTCTCCTACACAGCAGATATGCTGCTGTGCCTGCCAGGGCACAGCACCCTCACTGCAATGCTGCTTTTCATTCATTCCTCTGCCTACTGAGAAATTATTTTCTTTTCTGGACATTCTCTCCATCAAAATCTGTCCTCTGTAAAGACACGTTAATCACACAACTCTTACTCTTCTCTCTGAAAAGCTGGGAAGAGCCTTCAATGACTTTGGTTCTTTCAGAGATGTAGTCTAGTCTTACTGGTGACTGTTGACAATGACCTCTTACTGACAGCTGTCTTTAGAGATGGGAGTTCTTAACAACGACTGTGAAGGAAAACCTGTCAGAATGTGTCCGAGTAACTCATAACATCCTTTAGAAATATAATTCAGTTTACCATGTAAAGTAAGAGAAAGGCAAAATAGGTACAAATTGAAAAAAACCACCTTATTGAAACTACATGAACTGCTGTCATTCTGTTGAATGTTTCCATGCATTCATTATTTCCTAATGAAAACACACAGTGTATTTTAAGCTCGCTGTCTTGGAGTTTCCCTGTGTCACCTTATTGTGTAGGTTGCCTGACAGACTTTTTTAGATATAATGTAAGATGCTTTCTCAAAGAAATTTCATCACTAAGGAATTAAAATAGTGAAGGAAATATGTTACAAATTACTGGATGAGTGTGAACCTAGCCATACCTATTTGCATTTGCAGAAAATAACTATTATATCAAAGATGATTTGTGGCAGAAAGTGCTTGAAATCAGAATGGAAGAAGTTTCAACTTGGAGGGGCAGCGGGGCAGGGAATCCAGAGAGGAAAGAACTAAACTGTAGGATCATAAAAATGGGCAAAATTGTGGAAGAAAGTTATGTTAGCATTTTCAGGGGGGACATACAGATACTATTTTCCTCCAAAGAGTGCTGTGTGCATCTCACTGCTAAAACAGAACGATCAAACTGTTTCATGCTCATAGATGTTCTGGGGAACCACTGATAGAAAACCTGATGGGCACTTCCCCTGTCACCAGTTTGCAAGCATGGAAAATCAAGGGTGGCAACCTCAAGCATGGAAAAGTGGCATTAATAAAATGGCAGTGAATATTATTTTCAACTGTCTTCACGTTGGCATTTCAAGCTTATTTTTATGACTGCATCTCTATCCTTCTTCCTACCTCCTCTCTTGCCTGTTCTTCTCCCTTGGCTTCTCTGTTTATATTTCAAAGCTGCTTATTCTTCTTTCTTCTCTTTCCCTGACATTATTTTCTTTCTGTACGTATCAGCCAGCCAAGGTCTGTCTTCCCCTTAGCTTCTACTGACTATACTTTCAGTTTTTGAACTAAGAGGAACCACTTAACTCTCTAATTCCGTTACGTACAAGCATTTTCTGAAAGCGCTTCCATAACTTCTAATGGATCCCACCTTTCCAGTGCTTAACCTGGACCTCTTGTATAAGTAACTGGAAAGAAAGAATTGAATCTGTATCACAGAAGCAGCCAACACTGGAAGTCTTCAATAAATGCTTTCTATGGATCATCACAGACTGATATAACTGCAACAAAACCACCAGTTTTACAGAATGGAAAGCAGTTGCTATTACCTATATCCTGTTACATCTCAGGCTTTCACTTCTTTCAAATACCAAGAATTTACTTTTCAAGATCTCTCTATCACTTGTAGTTTTTCTCAATGAATTGCCCATACAATTGCACTGAAATCATGAAGCAGAACTTTTGGTAGGCTAAACTACATTCTTATGAGATTAGGGGGAAAAAAAAAAAGACTTGTTAAAAACTACAGTTATTAAAATGTATGTTTTAATAAACGATACATCTTTTTATTTGAAAAAGAAAGAAAGCATTAACTTGAAAATGGTTACATATATAACTGAATGAAAATTATGCTTACATCCCTGAATTTGCAAAATATGGAAATACCTAGTTTCTTTTCAAAATAGTCATTTTAAACATAGATATTTCAGGAAAGAAGAAGGCAGCTAAAATACCCTAATGAAATTAAGTACAGTATTGCATATTTTAGCTAGTCTTTAAGAATTGCTGACTCTTGACTTAATTTCCCTGAGCCCTGGACATTCCTGTCCTAACTGAAGGATGGTGGTCACATCAAAGTCATTCAGACACTGTGCTTCACTAAGATTAAGTTCTGTACCCTTATTAGGTGAAACAGATGTATTTGTTTGAAATATATTTTCATATTTAGTGGATATGAAACTATGAGCAGACCCTCAGTAATAATAGTCTATTTTAGTCTAAATAAAATACTTAATTTTTATAAACATTACTTAGAAATAAAGTTAATAGCTACCAGTAAGGTAGGTATATTACTTAGAATGCTTTTTCATACTGGCAAAAATAAACAGTGTCTGGTGGGCTAAAGAAAAACTAGACTGTGAGCATGTTTTGCTAATAGAAAGAAACATAAAGTCATACTGGCCATGAAAGGATGTCATATTATTTGTCTATTTCATTTTCCCGCTTTTAAGGCTTTTAAGATTGAATATTTTTTTAGATTTTATTAAAATTCACTTAAATATGTATCATACAGTTCTTCAATCAGCTGAAATCACGCCAAATCTACATTTTAAAATTAATTCCAAGTATTCCACCCTGTAGTTTTAACACAGAAATCTCCACAAAAGAAAAAGAAATATAGGCCCAACAAAAATCTGCGTGGCAGAATCTGAGCTACAGGAAAACTATATTATGCTTACCATTCAAGAAGTTGGCAGGTGATTTCTCTCTGAAGCAACACATATATAAAGAACAGAAAGACAGGACAATTTGAGTCCTTATCTGATGCTTACATCAGTAAGTTCTTGTGACGTGTGAAGCCACCAGCTGTGTCATCTGGTGGCTCTCTCTGTGTAGACAGATGCTTATTTAAAGGAGGTAGGTATGCATTGCTCAGCCTGGGAGGAGCATCCACACTCATCAGGTGACCCGTGAAGCTTTCTTTTTTTAATACATCTGATCCAACCCCATCCATTTTCATTCCTGTCTGTAAATGTACCTTTTGTACCAGAATTTTTTTGCCTCTAATACAGCATCTTAGAGCAGTTTCAGTTTTGTTAGGTAGCCACTGGAGGGTACTTGTTTACCTATTTGCAGTGAACTAATTGCTTTTAATGGGAAATCTAAACATCACCAAAGAGGCACACTGTCTACTTATGAAGATTAACTTTACTAATAAATGTTTCAAAAATTAGAATTGCCATATAAAAGTAGAGGACTGTGATCAATACCTAACGTAATCCGGGGCGACATAAGAGTTCCATGTGCATTCTTTTTGAAATATAAATCGTACTTTACTTTCTGCACTTTCTTTTCAAAGTGCCACAGAATTGCTCTGTTCATTTGAGCTAATTATCAAATGACTCTTTGGCCCCATCTGCATTAGACTGGAAGTCAGACTACATGGTTCTCTGATGCTGGAATGGTTAGTGTGGTCAGCATTTTGATACAGAACAAAGTTTACTTGAGCTAGCACCTATCAATCAAATTGTCTTACCACCTATGCTAAAATACATAATTGTGCAATCTGAGGAAAAAAGCTCATGTACCCCAAGCAGTATGACAAATCTAAATTCTCGGTGTGATGTCATCTTCTTGCTTTGGAATCTGTGAGCCTTACTGATTTTCAAACACGGGATTTGATTTTTGGTTCCGAGAGCTTTTCTACTGTTTTGATCCCGTAGAAGCTGGACCACACCAAAATATTTAGAATAAAATACTTATTCTGAATTTAGATAGGTTTATCTAGATTTATTCTTAGTACAATAAATTTAGATAAAGTCTTCTAAATTGACTTTTGACAAGGATGGAGCTTCTGATTCTGCATCTCATCTTTCCCCATCCTGCTGAAGCCCACCAAGAATTGACACTCAGGCTGTGATAGCTCTGTTTATGACCAGGTAGCTTAGTGGCTCAAGGAGACAGATGAAGAAAAGCTTTCTAACCTTGCAACAATCACGCAACTTAGACACTTCTCCCTACTGAGATTGCTTATCATTGCTACATATTTCTGTTGATCTGGAGTCTCTGTCTCAGTAAACAGAAAGCAGATACACACACAAGAGTAGTCTGGGACAGCACAACATGAGCATCTTTAACAGCTATGGAACCTGAGAAAGAGTGGTCTTGGTAGGCCTTGTGGACTTACCAGTGTCCTTTGAGTTCCTTTCCAGGGCTGCCATAGGGTGCTTGAATTGTGAAATGCGTTGGCTTCAGGGACTCTTGTCACAGCAGGTAACGGGACGATTTCTCCGATTCATTCATTAATATGGAGGTGGTTGGAATTCTGTGGATAATGAACAGTGGTTCTCAGTTAGAAAATCTCATTTCCTCAAAATCAAAACTTCAGATCACCATGATATTTTCTGTGGGGAGACCCCAAAATGAATGATTTTTTAAAAGGGGTTTTCACTAAATTCAATCATCTGATGATGTGAGATGTCACGCCATGTCACTCAGCAGATGAACAAATTCCACCTTAAAGCCAGTTACATTTCTTAGCCCTACTGCTCCTGCTAAAAGGCTTCTCCAGTACCTTGCTGCTTTCATAGTTAGGAATGTTTCTATAATTTCCCAGCTAATTTTTTGTTCATGATCTAGGGATGACCATTTACTCCTGATTAACACTGTCTTCTGTTTTAATCTATTATTCCCTCACCATGGTATCTATCCTTCTGATTTACTTTGAAAAGAACAAAGGTAGACTTGATTTTGTCAGACTCAGCAAACCAAATTATTCTTTCACCTTCTTCCCAAATATTTAACAAGTCATTAAGTGTTGCATAAAAAATAGGCTCCGATATAATGAAGGGCAATTACATGCTTAAACACGTGATCCTGAATCATTTACCCATTTTTAGCAATTAAGTTTTCAAGACTGACACTAAAGGATTAGGAAGAATACCCGTGAAAAGTTTGTTTTTCTTTTGCAGGTGTGATACAAGTTACAGAGAGTTTGGGGAGAAACCAGCAACACTCTGTAAATGTTGTGGCAGCTGGTGATAATATACACAGAGAGAAGCAGAAAACCACAGTGAACGACAGTGTATCAGTGAAAAAAGATGCGATGCTATTACAGAACCAACAGCAGCAGAGAAAGCAAAGAGGATGGAAGTTCTTTTAAAAACAGAAAAAGATAAATGCAAAGATATTTTAGTGAAAGTACTCCCACAAAGTGGAGAAAGTATGAAAGACTAGCAGTGGCAAAGTCAAAGGAAAGTTGTGAAATGTCCTGTCTGGAGAGTCCAGAGCTGAGATTAATTTAAAAATAAAAACTGAAAGTAAAAAAGGGATAAATGGAGAGGTAGAAGAAGGGGCTTTTAGAGGGCATCTTCATACAGTGGTACTATGAAGCAGGGAAAGAAGGCAGCAAGATAGTTTTCAAGTGTTTTCTTTCTTGCAGGCAAGTTGTGCTGTAAAGAGTTCCACTTCAAGCTGAAGATGAGCAAACAGGTGCCCAGTTCATGTAGAATGGCAAAAGGCAACCAGGTACCCACCTCGCCGTGGCGTAGAAATTTCTAAATAGGCAGAAATTGCCCTGTTGTTGATTTTTCTTCTCTTATACCATTTCTCTTAATAATTACTCTATTTTTGTTCTCTGGAACAGAGATACTGCACTAGATTTCGAAGCAAGAAGCACACGTGAATGTGGTGGTTTTGGTGGGTTTTTTAGTTAGTTTGGTTTTGGGTTTGCTTTTGGGTTTCTTTTGTGTTTGTCTTTGCATTTGTTTTTGTTTATGTTTTTGTTTTTGTTTTGTTTATTTCTTGGTTTTGTTTTGTTTGGTTTTGTTTTGGTTTTTCTTTGTTTCTTTTCCCCATGATCACTTCCTTTAATTAAAATATAAAAGTTAGGGTCACTTTGCAAGCAATGAATTACACTCTTGCTTCTTGGACATGTATTTTTCCCTAGTGGAAATTCTGCTACCAGCTAATGTCAGTGGGATGGCAGTGTGCAGTATTTTATCTAGCAGGTATATTTAAGGCACAAGTATGTCCTTTAAAGAATTTTAGCACTTGGACACAACGACTTCAACACAAATTATTGTGAATAACCTCATCTATTCTTGCCAAACCAGAAGACATTAAATTTCAAACAAATTCAGATTCCTTCCTTTCTTCCCAACTGATTTCTGGCATATATTAGAATAACATCAAAATTGTTCCGGTAATACACTGGCAGTACCAGTCTTTTGAGTTACTGGTTCAGCACCAAGAACATTAGCAGGCTTTGAAACTGCCCTGGGAAAGAAGGATGGCATTGAGCCACTCCTTTCCTAGCAGAGGATTCTCAGATACTGGCTACCTAAAAGCTACATCCACCATATATTTGCACTTCCACCAACCCAGAGAGGCATAATGGGATGCATTCCATTCCAAAACTAAAGAGATTAAAGCAACTAGGGCTCATTCCTCAATTCTGCAATTGTCTTGGTATTTGAGAAGTGATCAATTTTTATTCTAATACTGTATATTCAGTGCTAAACAAGCACAAGCTATTATGAATTTCTTTTCCTCTTAAATGGAAGCAGCTTGTACGCTTATCCTGCGTATATTATATTGAGTCTCAGACAGATTCTGTATTTGTGCTTGGGAATTTACAATGGCAATCAACATATTTTATCTGGTTTTCTTTACAAATGTGCTCAGTTTGGTGTAAGAATGAGCAGAAACTTGTATGTCAAAATATATGTACATATTAATCTGCATGAAATAGGATGTAAAACCAGAAACTGGGAAATGCTGCAGTTGTACCTTAAGACAGAAAAGGAGGTGCTGTTTCCAGTATTACTAGCCATTATATTTGCTGTTACCTAAACCTGTGGATTTTATGGGAATGCTTACAATGGAAAAAAAAAAAAGCGTGCATTAACAGTAATTAATTATTTAATAAATATTTATTAAAACACGATTTTGCCAACAGTCAGTGTTTAGTTGCTGGCAAAACTAGTAGGGTCTGTTGTAGTGCATCCTAGTGGTCGTGGTCACTGAAATGACATTGGATTTTTAGATAAAATACTGTAGTGAAATAACTATGAATAACCTTTTTCATTTTATCAGAAACTCCATGCAAACAAACATGTGAATTACATAAAACAAGCAGGGTGTTAAGTGTCTGTCCTTCAAAAGTTCATAGAAAACCTGTGTTTGTATGTATAATTCTGGATATTTCTACAATGAGAAGCAAAAATTAGTCCAGACTTTATGTGAGGGAATAACAGGAGGGAAAAAAGCAGGGGAAGAAAGGCTAGGGTCAGGCAGGGGGGAAGTAAAGGAGTATTCTTGGCTTTTATACTGCCTCTTCCTCTCTGGCAATAAACAAACTGATTTGTATGTACATATCCTTTCTTATAGTCAGCCCAATCGGATTGACCTTTTGAAGTACTTTTGCATCCATGACAGTAGCCAATTTGCTCTGTTTCTTGTTGGGATGTTTCAAAGAACCCCCCCAGCAGTAAATTAAAAGGTGGTTTGTAACTTTCTAGAACCCTCTGAAATTATTTAGCTGTTTACAACACTTGTCAGCTTTGCCCACTGTATGAAACTTCCACGTGCGTGTTTGGAGTTGCTGTAGTGATTGGCACATCTTGAACAGAGCAAGAAAGAGGATGAATGACAGCTATACACCAATCAGGTTGCATAGGAAGGCAGGAGACAGCAGTATGCTTACATCTGCAAACAGGCAACACCACACCTCTCAATATGACTCATTGTGCTCATTGAGAATCATAAGCCATTTGAAAAATAATTGCTTCCCTAAAAGCACAGTTACAACTACACCGAGAGAAGCAGTCACCCCAGATATCTTGCCATGAAAAATGACAATACAACTGAAAGCTGCTGATAAATAGCAATACATTGGAAAGATTTGCAAGATGTCTGTGCCTGATGCTACGAGCCTTTCGGCTGGCTCATAGTGCCCGAGACATCAGCTGATGGGAAAAGGGGCTGCACGACTTCTCCATCAGAGCCAGGTCATGCCTTGCCTGGGTCAGAAGCTGGCTAAAAGACTTGAAATATGGTCCACAGCTGTCACCTCCATACACTCTAGCCTAGGCCGGATAAGGATCTCTGTGCTTTAAATATTTACACTGGCTCCTTTTTGTGTGTTTATAATGTTAGTAGAAACTTTATTACACCGGTTGCCATTAGAATCGTAAATATTAGCTTGGATATTAATAGCATTCTTGGAAACACAGTGAACTGGCTTTGTTTACTTCTCTGTTCAAGCTAAATTAAAAAATATATTGTTAGAAAACAACGTAAGGAGAAGCAGATCGGAGCTGATAAAGCGTTCAGGATATACACACGGTTTGCTTCCACACTGGGATGGCCCGAGAGGAAAACTGCCGTGCAACGGACCTGCATCAAACTGATCTAAACCAATGGCCAATCCAGCTGATGACCCTGAGTTTACTGGAATGTTTTATCAGTCAGTGAAAGCAGCACGGCCGTTATAGATGAAGCTTATGGGTTGGACAAACCAAAGGAAACCGGGGAAACAGAGCGAGGTGATCAGAAAGTAACGGGAGTAGTAAGAGAAGGAACTAAACTCAATTTGTTGTGTCTGTTTTCAAGCGTAAAACCTTGGCTGTCGTGAAATAAACACGTAGAAAGAACAGTATAATGAGTACAATGTGACAGTCTCCTCATAGAATTTCTTAAAAATAGGTCCAGGCAGCCCACCCACCAAGTGAAGCTAATAAAGTCTCTCCCAGTACCATCTGTCCTAGCAAATGGGCTCAGTCTTCCCATTCTAAATGCATTTTCAAGCTCCTGATTTTGTGCGCTGTGATGTCAACACGTGCATTCTGTGGCTCTTACTGTTCAGAAGAGAGCAAGGAGGGATCTGTCAGAACCGGTGACTGAAATTCTCACCCGACAGTGAACTGTATTCACTAGGGTTTGTCAACAAAAAAGGTATTGACATACACGTGTGTCGGCCAGAGATTAAAATTGCTGAGATTTAGCATTCAAAGCAAAGTACTCACACGTGTGCATTTACAAGTTTATACTTAGCTACATATTTTTTGCTTTAAAAATGGGGCTGAGATGTATAGCATGTTACATATCTGCATATACCTGACAGTACTCAGCTCCAAGCTGCGTGATAAGATCTAAGGAGATTTTTTTTTAACAGAGGCTATTCTTAATGTTCTCCAGAAAGGCAGAAGAAGAAAACTTCAAGAAGGGAGGGGAAATATACAATCCAGATGGAAACAGTTCTGATTTTGTAAGAAGAAACCAGCAGAGAACTGTAGCAGAAACACTGCGGTGTTTCGACAGCCTCAGAGATGACCAAAGCCCCTGGCTCCAAAAAGGACTGGGTGGAGAAATGTCACCATCAGTTGTGTTGCTGCACGTTAGGGAAGACACACCATGTCAGAGAAGAAGTCAAGATAAACTGAAGTGATGATATGCTGAGTTGTGAATCGCTTGGGTCAGGGTACTGAGAAGTAGATGCTTGAGTACGGGGGGACCTGGGACTGGATGATGAAAGCACCGTCTGTGATTCAGTCTAGGCAATGTAATTATGTATATTTTTAATATTTTTAAGTGACTAATTAAAGATCTCAGCAGCAACATGCAATGTTTTACCCAGTTCATCCAGTGTGTGTGGCACAGCAGTGGAAACCAGGCAAGGTTTTAGTGGGTTATTCTATCTCAAACTGTTCTATCTAGAATGGCGTTTGGGGTTTTTTTCTATCTAAAACTATTACATTTTTGTTTTCAAGCTAAAACCATAATACATGTTCCACACATTACATACCCATGGCTGATTTAGGTTTATGAAACTGAAAGTTTACAGGGTGGCTGAAATAGGATCAGAGTGCTTCCCTGTGGTACTGTGATAACAGATCATCTGTTTATTCTTCTCCAGAGACCTCGTGCCCTTTTTGCTCTTTTACATATTAGTGGAATCACAGAATGGTTTGGGTTGGAAGGAAACTTTATAGATCATCTAGTTCCATGCCCCCTGCCATGGGCAGGGACACCTCCCACTCAGATCGGGTTGCTCAAAGCCCCATCCAACCTGCTCTTGAACACATCCAGTGATAGAGCATCCACAACTTCTCTGGGCAACCTGTGCCAGTGTCTCACCACCTTCACAGTAAACAATTTCTCCCTAATAACTAATCTGAATCTACCCTCTTTCAGGTTAAAACCATTGCTCCTTGTCCTCTCACTACAGACCACAGTAAAAAGCCTCCCTCCATCTTTCTTAGGAGCTCTCTTAGAAGACTGTACCAAAGGCCTTACAGAGGTCTAGGTAGATGACAGCCATATGTAAGTTATCTATGTAAGTTCAGGCTCATCAGGTGGTCCTGAGCCTGATCTTCTCCTGCAACAGGAGGGACTTCATTGCTCTCATCCCAGCCTTGAGGTTCAGGGGCTTGAAAGATGTAGGAAGTGAGATTACAATTAAAAACCAAGGCAAAAATCTTGTTGAGGTCTTCAGCCTTCTCCATGTTTGTTGTCACCAGTTCTGTCTTATTTAACATTTTCTCTAATGCTCATTTTCTGCCCCGAGTACCTGCAGAAGCCTTTATTATTCTTTGCATCCCTTGCCAAATTCAGCGCATGACTCACAAATGGCAAAAAGTTTGAAGCTCAAACCCATGAAGACACTTTGCTCCTAACATCACAGTGGCTTCTAAGTGAAGTTGCTGGAGTTAGGAATGGGCATAGATTCCTAATATTTGTTAGAGATAGGTCTTTGTCTCATACATTATTCAGTCAACATAATAAAGAATAAACCACAGAACTTTCGCTATTAACTTTTCTCATCCCTTTTACATATTGTCTGGAAAAACTTTTGAAGATTCAGCATTAGTAGCTTCAAAACAGGTGCTTACTGCCTTTTCTTTCAGGTTTTCCATTCTGCATTTCCAAGTAGTGGAGAATTTCATATTATGTTACAATTTCCCCCACCCCCCCACCCCGCAGTCTAAGTAACTTTAGCAATTTAAATGCTGGTTCTGAGGTACTGATGT
>WUAM01000431.1:102856949-102867776 GCA_024336885.1 Actenoides hombroni | reverse complement strand
TCATTATACTTTCTGCAGTAACTTGAAAGTAGCTCTGGCCATTACGTCTTGTTTGATGGAAAATTTCACCGCAACCTAGAACACCACGTTTTGTCATCTTCTGTGCATGTTCTATGGTTTAGAAGGGAAGGTCCTTTTCTAGTGCTATCAACCTGGCACTACCAAGACCGGGGTCATGCAGCCTTGGGATGGAAAAATGCCACATATGATTTGCAACTGGGATGAAGAGGGGATTTGTGCAAGCTACTCGTGTGTTTACATAATGGTGATGAACAACTGATTATTAATGCAACGGAAATTTTTTTTAGCTGCAGTGACTATGAAATCATGAAGCTCCCCACCATCACCAGCTGTTCGCTCACCCGCTGCCACAAAATTTTCTGGTCACTGCCTTTTACTTGAATACAGATCTAATAAGCAGAACCAAGTTTTGCACCCTACCTAAAAATATCTGAAAAGCTATTTTGTACAAGTCTTACACCCCAAAGTTGGTATGACATCTGAATTTGTGACAACATTTCATACTAATAATTTTTTAATGCATATGCACCTACAAATTTGGCTGTCGCTGGAAGTGAGAAACAGAGGAAGACGAGGAGTGTAAAGGAAATGTCACCTAAAAATGAGAATCCAAGTTCAAAAAACCACATGACTCCAAAGAAGGTTTACATAAGAAGAAAGCTGTGAAGCTTCATGCCCCTTCTTACGAATTCCTCTCACAGACAGACAAGCTCTGTAAGAGCTCTTAGGACATACAAGTACTTTTTCAGAGCCTTGAAGTTTACCTGCTCCCTTCCTCCCCACACACACCTCCCACACACAGCTACTTACATTGGGCTGTAAGCCTGGCCTGGTTACAACCACCATAGGTACAGGTACCGAAACTAGCTGTTTACTCCCTGCTGTGATTGAGCATAACTTTTATTTAGGCAGAAACCTGCTCTATTACTTTTTTACCCAGCAGTAGGAAGAAACTCAGGATTATACATTTAGCCATCCAGACACTGGCAGCGTTTTCACAAGGTAGCTGTGCACTAGAAGATGATTGACAAAAAGTATTTCCCGGTTAATTACGCGGTGTAAAAATTATACATTGTATACATTTGTCTTTCTTTTTCTTTAATCTTCACTTATTCTTGTATTATTCCTTCCTTTCCTCGTACTACTTAACAAAAAGACCTTTACCTCTTAAGATCTTAGTAGCGTTCCCTGAGTTACTTTGAAGTGCATATTGCAATGTCACTCGGCCAGTGTCACCTCACTGGTGGCACTCAGCAAAACCCTTCAGGGCAAATGCCTGGCTAGGTATAGATGCATGGATTAAACCTGTCATGAAGAATCTATCTGAGTCTCTCATTACTGCAGTATGGCTGCATCTTGTACTCTAATCTTGTACTCTAAAGTGCTTCTACCTTCTTCTTAGCGAAGATGAGGCTTACTGGCAGCAGGCAGTGCCACACAAAGACAGACACAAGCTCTGCTGGGGCTTGGGACAGCCTTTACGGATGCCCTAAACGTACCTCTTTGCCTTCAGAGACTCTGAGCTCATGCTCTTTTAACACAAACTTTCAAGCGAGAAGAAATATCAACTTGTTCAGCTATAAAACCACTCCGGCTAGAGATTAATACCCAACATTACCTTAGTTTTCAGGTGGGGATATTATCTTTATAGCCAATTTGTCACGTAAACAATGACAAGTTACAAACTAACGGCAGAGTTGATCACTGGAATCCCAGCCGTGGCACGACGGGACTGGTGAAGTGCTGGAGGAGAGGGGCTGTGGAAGAACCAAGAGGAAAAAAGGAGGCAAGCAGGAGCCCTGGCTACAGGTGCTTCCCCAGTGGCAGCCCGACTCCTCTTGCCCGTTGTTCCTTCTCTAAGGCAGGAGCTCGGGGAAAGCCCTGCCAGGGACTCGGGCTGGGTGAGGCCACGGGGCTGCCCCGTGGGCAGGGGGCCGGTGGTGGCAGCTGCACTGCAGGGTACCACGGCTTTCCTGGCACACTGGGGCTGCCGGCAGCTGCGCCAGGCTGGGATTTCTGGGCATCTGGAAAAGGTAGGTATCCTAGCCCTGCCAAAATCAAATAGTTTTTCCCTTCAGGAGGTGGATAGCAAAAAAAAGTTAGGAATTCTCTTCCTTTTCACCATCCACTTATTTCCTTTCATTTTCCAAACAAAGCCCCCCGGCCTGAAGATAACCTCGCTATATCCACAGCTATGTCTAGTACATTCTGGTTTAAAACAGATGCTGAAAGGCACACATACTGCACACAAACATTTCTATGAATGCTACACACGTGACCTTCACTCACACGACAATATTTTGTCAAATTGGCTATAAATACAGTATCCCCACCTGTCCACGTTCAGCTGAGAATTCACTCCACTTCCTGTTCTAGGTGGGACCTTTGGCATCTCAGCAGGTAAAGCTGAGCCAGAAGGGCATGACAAGCCGGAGACCTGAATTTGACATCTACCAGGTCATGATCAGAAGAATATTTCAAAGATCCTTGCTCAGAAGAATAAGAGGAGATCCTCCCAGAAAAGAAGCAAGGAGTAAGCAGATGAGCTATATTACACAGACACAAGTTCAGTGAGTGTTTACAGCTGTCCTTACACAATGAATTACGGGGAATTTTAATCACACATCCAAAGAGCCGCTTGTCGGTTTTTCCACATGCAGTATTTGCAGTACTCATAACTGTGTTGCTGAGTAACGTTAGGTTTCTGTGCCAGAATCAACAGCAGCCTTCTTTTTCATCTGCTGCCAGCTAAATGCTTAACAACTGATAGAAGGGTTTATTATCCATAAATAATGATGTGATGTGTATCAGAATTTGTTAACTATCAGCCAGTATTTTTTTTTTTTTTTCATTTACGAATTGTGAACATGTTCTTTATCTCCCGGGTGATCTTTAGGTAATGCTGCTGGGTTTTTCTTTCATCCATTTCCAAAACAAAGATTGCTACAAACAAGCTTATGGTGCTTCTACAAGATATATGGCCGTGAAAATCGGTGTTGCAACACCATCTTCTCGTCCCCTTCCCGAATTTACAGTTCTAAGCTATTTCAAATCATAAAAGACATCACTGTGGTTATACGTACTTGTCCGGAAGAATAAAAACCCCTGAGATTTGCCAGTTCTCAAGTATCCGGCAAAACAGATGTGCCTGTTACAAAAAACTTTAAGAGATGAGTGGGAATGGAAACAGAAATGCACGCGATGGGCTTTCCAGTTTTTAAATCCATCCGGCAGTACCGTGGAGCAGTGTACAACAGCACCACCGACCAGTTTGCTGAGAGTCTGATTTTTATCCTTACCCTCTTACTAGTTTTCCTGAACTACTGGTTTTGCTGGGTGTTGTGAGGGAAATTTTCTTTTTACTTCAGCATAAGGATACGTTCTTCATCTGCGAGGATCTACTGGCACAAATGCCTGTCAGTTGGATTCTCCGCATGCCTGATGTTTTAGAAACTGAGAATTCATTCAGAATTCTCTCATGTGTTATACAATTGCCCAGCTGAGCCAACAAAACAACCCCAGCAATTGCTCTCTATGAATAATCCAAAATAACCAAATACTCCTCCAAGTCCAACTGAGGAAGACAAATTCAGTTGTTCTGAGTGCAGTAAATGATTACAGCTTTTACTGACTTTTGGTAATCGAATGGTCCTCTCTCTTTCTTCTTTTCCTACTAGAAATTCACTCTTTCAAAAACAGCAGGAAAAAGGAAGAACGGACTAAAATTATATCTCTAATTTAAACTTATTTCTAAATCAAAAGAGATAGCAGAAGAGGCCGTGGAAAAGCTGACTCATCAGCTGAGCTGTATTTAAAAGAGGAAAGCCAGAGCAGGGATCATCAGATTATCTCTCAAGAAAGTCTGCATCTGTCTGGAAGGATATTTGCAATATGATAAAACCTGCTTTCCCTACTCCCCCACCCTCCCCCCAAAAAGGGCATTCCTTTTCCTGATGGAGATCAGCCATTGCAAGCTGTCGGTTTGCCCTATATATTGGGCCTTTAATTCAGTGTGAGACATTCTAAAATTAAGAAATGGGTGAAATGAAACCCAAGGCCCTCTTCTCCTTCCACCAGTTGCAGAAGCTGCCTCTTTCAACAACTCGGTTAGAAGGATGTCACACCACTTTCCTAAGAGTTTGGACAGCCTCAGGACTTCAGTGATGATCTAGTTGTTGCTACACTTGAGAAGAATATTTTTACAGAATAATGTTTAATATCTACTTTTACTATAGGAATAAATGCTCATGACAACATACTTTGTTATAAAACACATTTAAGTTAGAGCATGCTCAAGTTAGTCTTGCAGCCTTGTTTTGATTGATTCAAGATAAATAGTGGGGGTTTTAGGGCAACCCTTTTCTTTGCAGTAATTCTTTGATATTCTCAGTTATGCTTTATATTTCAGGTGGGGTTTTTTTTTCTTTTTTTTTCTTTTTTTTTTGGTATACACATGGAAACAGCCAGAACTATGCAACAGGCTGGCTGTCAGGAGAATTCAAGCCAGATTTTTACAGAGTGATTGTAAAGCTGAGCTCTAGGCTTGTTTCTCCATTGGTCTCCATGTTCATTACTGTCATGAAAGATGTAAGGTAGTTATATTTTCCTAGCATAAATGATATGCACACTTCTAGACAGTGAAAAATTAACCTGCTTTTAGGTAATACCCTGTTAGCTCTTTACTGTTTGAATACATTGGAAATGTTGTATTACAGCCCCATGCAAGTCTCCAGTGATGTCTCTGGTTGCAAGGTGAGCTCATCATCTTTGATGAAAAGAAGTCAAGCTTCACCAATGTGATAAACTTCTACGATGACATGACTGGCCTGGTAAATGAGGGGACAGCAGTGGGTATTGTCTACCTAGACTTCAGGAAGGCCTTTCACACTGTCTCCCATAATATCCTCATACCAGATGTTAATGCCCAAGTTAGATGGGTAGACAATGAGGTGGGTTGAAAGCTGCCTGAATGGCTAGGCCCAGAGGCTGGTGATCAGTAGAACAACGTTAGCTGGAGGCTGGTAACTAGTGTACTGGGTCCAGTCTTGTTCAACATATCCATCAGTGATCTGGACAAAGGACTGATGGCTACAGGCCTCCAACTGGACTCTGCCATTTCATTTCATCTGCCAGCAAACAGAGCAGGATGGCTTTGGGAGCTGCCTGCAGAGAAAAATACATTTTAGGCAATTATTAGTACTTGTTCTGGGGAAGTCATTAGGCCTTGTAAATTGGCTTCCTTACGTTGGAAATCTGAATCTAAGAATCAAATCCAGGTATTAGAAACTACAACTACAAACGCACTTTTCTTTTTCAAACTAAATAGCACACATCAAACAGTCACAAATAGCTATTTTCAAGCACTCTACGGATGAATGCAGTTAATTTTCAAAGGATTTCTTTTTTTTTTTTTTGTGTGTTGAATCTACTAGTGCTCTATTTATGAACACAAAAATGGTGAAGTATCAAATAAAACATTGCTGTGTGAATTAGTTACCCAGCCTTCAGCCAACGCAGGTGTTCAGCCTTTTAACATCATCCTCCTCTCTTTTATTGTATCACTAGAAAAATAACTTCATCAGAATTAGAGATACATAATTTTCGTTTGGTTTTCTTTCTGTCATTCATTTGTCAGGCTAAATGTAAATAGGAAATTTTAAGTTGGGTCTGTCTGGTGCTTATATAAAGTCTAAAGCTGGATTATGCTAATAATTCTGTTTCCATTAAGTCTCATCTCTTGAAAGTTCAACTGTTTCCAGTTCCATCTGTAGCAAAATCCCAGCAGTCATCATTGTATTTGGGGAAAAATGTGGAAATAAAGGAAGAGATGCCTTACCATTGAATGGTGTTAATATACTTAACCAGAAATTTCACTGGTGAGCTGGAAAACAGTCAAGGAAACTGAGAAGTCAGTGGGCTTTTCTGCTACTTTTCAAGGGAGCTTTTACATCCTGACAAGAATCTCTTCACCTCTGTAGTGAGTAAAGCTCTTCTGTACTTAAAATTTATGTAAGACAATACAAACAAATGATGAGGATAGAGTGCTTTAAGAAACACGGCTTGTCAACATAATGAGAATGTCAGGAGATTGGAAATAAGGTGAGGTCAATTGTAAGAAACAAGTACCAGTAGAAAACCAAAAACTCCTCAAAAATGAATGGCAAGCAGTATTTTGCCTTAACAGAATTCACATGCTGAACAAAACACTGTGGTATTTCAGAGAAATCATTGACTTAGTTCTGCATAACAACATTCACCCATAACACTTCCTTGCAAACATATTGTGTAAAAGGTGGAATAAATAAATGGCATTTGCTCTAACAAGAGCAGCCATTTATCATCACTGTGGCTGGAGTGAAAAAAATGGCACTTTCTTCAAACCACTCAAGCTGCCACAAAAGCTTTGTTTGCATTTTAAACCCATCTTTCTTAATTTTAGTTGATAGGGTAACTTCAGTTGTTTTGGCTTATGAAACTCTGATGCAGTGAAATGCCTTCTTAAACCACTTGAGGGCAACAAAGCAATTCAGATACTAAAAGAGTTTCAAAGATTGTTTTATGTATACCAAGGTCTACCCCTTTAAACAATTTCAAAAGTCTCATCGAAGATACAAGCACTTTGAAAAGCCTGAAATCACAGCATTTGACTTGCAGTTGCGTCACTGGATTTTTTTTGACTGTTATTTCAACTGAGAAACAAAGACTGATAAAAAAAGAATAATTATCACAAAGGCTACTTCAAACCCAGCTCCTACAAGGCTATGTGTTAGACATGCTAAATGACACACCTCCCAGACAGTGAGCTGTCTATTAAGTGGAAGAAATACACTGAAGCTCAGGACATAGCCCTTTCCAGCAACAGCAGCTGCGGCAGGAGGGGGACAGGAATCATTCAGTACCTGGCAGGGCACCGTAAGGAGAGCCACAGATCAATGCCTCCACCTTTAGTCTGCTCTGCATCTGGCAGTCTGGGTACTAAATCCGCCCGTTTCCCAAATTAGCTAGGACTGCCAAGGGAAGAGACTGTGGCATGGGGGTCTGATAGCAGCACTTAGCCTGGAGAAATGGACAGGAAACTACAGATGAGAGTCTATCAATCTCATTTATTACCTTTCCGGGCACGAGAAACTAAATAGGAAAGTGCAGTATTCCATTAAAAAAAAAACCCACCTTCCACTTGTCTCCAGTTTCAAATCTATACCCAAACTGCATTAGAGCAATCTCCAAATTGGTGAAGTGACACATACATCATGAAGGAAGCAAATATATCTGGAGCCTTATATAGATACAGTCCATAGCAAATGCAGATCTAGCTGTGTTTATAGATTCATTTATTATGTCACTAATAACAACCAAGGTCAGCTAAAAATAATAAAACTCAAGTAGAAGATAGGTGGCTCTCAGCCTTCTCTTGTCTAGACCGAAACAGCCCCAGGGCTCTCAGCCTTTCCTCATTAGAGAGATGTTCCAGTCCCTTCAGCATCCTCGTAGCCTCCTTTGGACTCTCTCTCTATTTCCCTGTCCCTCCTGAACTGGGGAGCCCAGAACTGGACACAATACTCCAGGTGTGGTCTCACCAGGGCAGAGTAGGAGGGACAGAACCTCCTACTCGACCTGCTGGACACAGTTTTCTTAATGCACACTATAGCAGCCAAAAAAGAACCCATCTGAACCCTTAAAGAACGTGGTGAAAACCAGCTTGGCAGCATCTGTGGGGACAAACAGGAGGCTAAGGAGCCGTCTGTCCTTCCCTTTAAGGAGAAACTTCATCAGGGTTCAAACAGCCTTGGTTGGAAGGTGTGATTAACCAACTGTTCAGAAACTCAAAAAATCTGTACAGAAATAAGATTGGAACTGATTCTCACAACCTCTGGAAAGAGGAAAGTTGTGTATATTTTTGCCAGCAGGCTTTTCAACTCTGACAAAAAGACGGTTACAAACTTTGAGGCTAGAGCTTAAACAAACAAAACCTACAACAAAAACAAGAGCTCATACCAGGTTTGTAACAGAGCCATAAAACTGTCCTTGCGTGGTTCAAACTGATCTGCTTCTATCTGCTGACCAGTGATTTACTTCTGCTTCCTAACCCCATATAGTTGCACCTGCCAAGGGCATCTCAGACATCTGACCTGAGGCTTTTGTTTCAGTGACTAAATACTTACAACATTTACAGTGCTAAGTAATTTCAAAGTCCTGCCAGGGATCTATCTTGGAACATATTTCTTCTGTAGTTACACACTTTCATCCGGAAGTATTATGCATTCTCTGGTGTCTGGTATCATCCAGACATATCTGCTGGCAATTTCAGACCTCAGGAGCTGTTGCTGGCATGATTGCATAGGCCAGAAACTATGCCTTAATGGCTGTCGTGGTGTCTCTGTCTCTCCTCCCTTTCTGGGGTAAAACATGCTTTGGGGAGGAGGGTTTGAGCTGGAATTTTTCTTGCTTCTTTGGGATGACCTGTTAATTCGTGTTAGTGTTGTATTTTCATGCTGTAGTAGGTTCTGTGTTTCCTGTTAGAGTAAGAAGGCTGCTTTTTTTTTTTCTTCCCCTCCCAGAAAAAAGAAAGTTTTAATGATATTGTCTGTGGATAGTCCTGGTACCCTGACCCATTGGAAAACCGACCCAAAAGTTAGAAATACCCCATTCCTGCCTCTGTCCCCACCACATGTCCATGGTTTTCTCATCTGTGTAGTGCATGGGGTGTCCTGTGCTGTTAGATGGCAATGGAAATCTCTGAGGTGTTTGCAGAAGGATTCTCTTTGATCCCTGGATTATTCACAAATTGATCATAATGACTAATCAAGTGCTTAATCAAACCTGTATTTAATCAAAGCATTTCTGTTTTGTGGTCAGTTACTGAAAAAGTCACTTGATGCTGCCTTGCCACTGGAGGTATGACGGCAGTATTTCATCTGGCAGTGCTGGAATGGGTCACTCTGGATGGATCTCATGCAGCAGAAATGAAAGAAAAGATAATGCTTCTGCTGCGGGCAGATCTCTAGCACCTGCAGCAATGAGTATTGCTACAAAACCCTGTTGTTAACAAACAACTTCTGCTTCAACAAAAGGTGAATGACAGAATAATTCCTTGATGTTAGTAGTCACGAGTAAAAGCCTGAACTTTGCTTTCTTAAAACATTTACATGCACCACATTTTCAGCTGTTGAAGCATACATAAGCAATGAATAATAAGAAGGCAGAATCGGGATAATCAGATTCTTATTCAGTAGAACAATCTCCCAAGCTATTGTTTCATTAGGGGGTGGGTTCTGCTCAGCATGGTCTATGCAAATCCTCATATATTGAAATCCCTGCCAGAGTGATGACTGAATAAATGGGAGCTAAAAGGAGGTCAGCAGCTGATTACTTAATGAGTGTAGATGACAACATAGGTGAGGGTGAACCATCGAGCTCCAAGACCTGTCCCATCTCACATCCTGGTCGCACACTGCCCTTCCACCCATCCTGGGCATGTGGGTCCTGGTGTAGCCCTACACATGGGGACCCAGAGTGAGAGGTGGGGGCCGCATTGCTGCTGGCCACTGCCATTGCCATTCCCAGCTTCTGGCACCTGTGGGACCACATGTAGCTGCTATATGTGGGTTCACGTTTTCCTTTGGAAAAGTGGGTACCCAGAACCGGTGAGATCTGTTTTCCTGAATTCATGCCAAGGGTGGGATGTCCTCCGTGAGAATGCGGCGACTTTGTGCTTTACACTTACCATAGTCAGTTCTTTTGTTTGCATGCCATTAGGTTATGTGATTTAAGGCCCACCTCCACACACACATGAAGGAGCTCAGAGCCACGTGGTGAGGAAGAGAAGAGCCAGGTCAGAGAAAGGGCCTCCCTGCCTGATACCCCTTCAGGGCTGTTCCAGGGAAACCTCAGCCCCCCAGGTCAGGGGGACACCCAGCACCAGCAGTCAAAGGAACTGACTCTCTCCAGAGCACGCTATGACTGTGGGGGGTTATGTGATGCCAAGGGAGTGTGGGACACATTATGAGATGCTGAGAAGATGTGGGGGCGTGAAAATGTACAAAGAAGCTTCCCCTTGTTACTTGCTACAGAGCCCTAACCAAGGCTCTAGCTACTGCAAAAATGAGTAAGTAATAAGGGCAGCCCTCCCATCCAGTCACAAGGTTCAGGAGGGACCCCCTTTCCCTCCCAGCTCCTTCAGGGAATAAGGAAAGATCTACCTCTAGTCCCAGAGTTGCTCGACGGTTTATGGCTAAGGACACGGGGAAAGGATCAGATACGAGGTGTTGAAGTTTGTGTAGTGCTCAGTGTAACACAGCACCTTAAAGTAAATGAGAGCAGCAATTCATTAGCATGGATATATTGATACTAAATCAGCAGAAACACTGGGTTATGAGAAATGCCATCATGTCCATGGTGGCATCAAGATCTCAGAAGCGAATCACACACACACAGAGCTGTATCGATACACACACTATACAGAGGTGAACCTGTGAATAAGATGGAATTATTCCGTGCACCGAAAATTCAATTTGGCAGCCTGCGATGCCCAGGGTTTTGGTAAAAAAGGCCGATAGCTCAGAAACACTCACACGGCCCTGTGTCGGTGCGGGCAGTGGGACGGTGCCCGGCCCTCTGTCGATGTGGGCAGCGGGACGGTGTCTGTCCCTCTGTCAGTGTGGGCAGCGGGACGGTGTCTGTCCCTCTGTCGGTGTGGGCAGCGGGACGGTGCCTGGCCCTGCGTTGGTGCGGGCAGCGGGACGGTGCCCGGCCCTCCGTCGATGTGGGCAGCGGGACGGTGCCCGGCCCTCCGTCGATGTGGGCAGC
>WUAM01000431.1:102823744-102841623 GCA_024336885.1 Actenoides hombroni | reverse complement strand
AGAAGAGAAGAGAAGAGAAGAGAAGAGAAGAGAAGAGAAGAGAAGAGAAGAGAAGAGAAGAGAAGAGAAGAAGAGAATATTTCAGTTGGAAGAGACCTATAAGAATCGTCTACTCCAACTGCCTGACCAGTTCAGGGCTGACCAGAAGTTAAGGGGTGCTATTAAGGGCATTGTCCAAATGCCTCTTAAATCCTGACAGGCTTTGGGCATCAACCACCTCTCCAGGAAGCCTGTTCCAGGGTTTGACCACCCTCTCTGTAAAAAAAATTCTTCCTTGTGTCAAGTCTGAACCTCCCCTGACACACATTTGAACCACTAACCCATTCAGCAGCCTGAGATCTCCTCGCCACTGTCTGAAGACCACACATCTTTCCTGGCTGCACGGAAGCCATGGACACTGGCAGAAGCTCTGGCACACCAGTAGCTATCCTAAGCTCTGAACTAGTTAGTGCTGCTCACCAGCTGGCTCCTATTTGCAGGCTTTGCTTCTTGAAAAACAAATTGTTGAAAACAATGTTTTCATTTTACTGTAGGGGAAATTCTGGTCTAACTTAGCAGCACAAAATGAACGCTAACCCAGCCCAAAAAGCAGCTTTGCAGCAAAATCAGAATAGGCCTGGGTTCAAATGACTAGTTGTAGTACTTTTCAGGGCTACTGAAGCAGAAGGGTTCCGCAGTGAGCTGCTGTGAGAGCACTCCTGTCTTTTATAGCACTGAATTTACAGTATTTATCATAGCTGTCATCTATAGCATTGACCTTTTGAATCTGAGCACAAGGCAACTGCTCTCGTACAGGGATTTATCCAGGATTCTGATGATACAGAACTTCAAAGTCACATTTCCCCAAGTCTAACAATAACAAAACTACTGCCAGAACTGTTAACTATGTGGCTTTTGAGCTTAACCTGGTTTCAATAATTCTTCATAATTCGTGTCTTTATACAGACATGAGCCAGTTGGATTGAAGTTAAAAATAAAATAGAGTATTCTTTATGTTTGTAGTGTGCTGACTGAGCTACAGATGACTCAGACAAACACATGACAGTGTCATGAAAGTAATGATTGATAGTGAGACTTACAGAAGAATTTCAGGTACTGGACATTTTTCTAACATTTCTAAAATTTCCAGTACTATTTTTCTGAGAATGATAGAAAAATTATAGACAGAAATGATAGAAAATGATAGAAAAACTCCTTTAGGAGCAGCACGTGATGAAAATCCTTTCTGTTAGATCACATGGACATAAACTGACTAGTTCATTAAGAAATTAGATGTTCATGCTGAAATAACACTGAATATATGACAATGCTGCTTCGTAAGTGGTAGAGCTTAAAGTTCATTAACTTTGGTGAATACTACTGGCATTAATCTATCAGTGCAGTCAGGAGAAAGCACATAGAATTGTTTGAAAATAATTAAAAAAGCTCCTTAACAGGATGTGTTTGCTACTTTAAACCCTCCCTATAATACACCTAACTATATAATGTTATCTAGTTAAGTAAAATTTAATCTCTCCAATCCCAGCAGTATCTCTAGCGAGGCAAAATGAAAGGTAATTGCCACAGCATGGGATGTTGGATCTAATTTGGAAATGGTAGCGTGCAGCGGAAGTGTTTAATGTGTTACAAATGACAGACGGGACAAAATTAACTCGTAGTTTCCTCTGATCATTGTTTCCAAGTGTGGCAGTCCAGGGGTATAAATACATCTGAGCCAGCAGAATGCTTAACCCATACTCAGGAACAACTCTCTAACAATGTACGTTGAAATTCTTCGAAAGGGCTGTAGAAGAGTCCTTTTGCCCTTTACAGAAATCACATTGCTCAACTGTTCTTTGCATAATTGTATGTTAATCAGTCATGATCCTTATATAAGAAGATATGCCAGCAGAGACAGCCACGGAAATGGAAAGGAGATGGATTTTAATTGATTAAGAACATGCAGTGGTTTACCAATATGCAAAGCTATGCTCCCCCCTGACCCAGGCCGCGAAGCTCCGGGTTTCCCTAGCAGGTTGGATTAACTCAAAGGCTCAGGCTCAGTAACGCACTGCCAGACATTGTGACATTGCCACAAACTGAAAATGGGTCCAAACCAGTAGAATTACATATGCCTATTAATAAAAATGTATACAATTGCTTTTGGTGCCCCCGGGTGAAGGATCCAAACTCTGTTTTACTAACAGCAAACCAGGGGAATACTCCTGCTATCAGTACACTATTCCACGGTCATTTGGAGTGGGTTATCCTGCTCAGTGGCAAAGAGAGAGTAACAAAATCCTGGTGCCATTGATCTGCTTTACTTAACAAATCTCCTCCCCTGCCACATTACCAAAGCATTTCTGGCTACGTTACCAAAGTAAGTAAGGAGAAATTCTGACTTGCTTTGGAAAAATGCATGTAGCAGGCTGTGTCTGTCCTTGCCAGTACCATTCTTCCATGTTTATATCTCAATTGCTTTAACTTAAGTGTCACTGATAGTGAGGCAGCGATGGATCCTGCAATCTGCTCATGGGAACACCGCAGTCATAACTTCTTCTAAGACCATCTATCAGATCATCTGATAGATGCTGTCACAGCTGAGCTACACAATCTGAGGGGTTTATGCGTATAAACCACTTGGGGTTTTTTGGTGTTTGCTTTTATAAGTGGCTATTCTTGCTGCCTGTCTAACCAGCTATGACAGTTTTCAAGCTTGCCTTCAGCACTGCTTCAGTTGTTACTTAGAATGTGGGCTGTAGAAAGCATAAAATGAACTGATGTATGTGCCCGAGTCTCACGTGCCAGAGAGCAGGAGAAGAAACACTCAGCTAATACATTGCCACAAATGACTGTGTGTGTTAGCCTGCTCCTGCTTGGCACTGGAGACATCGAGCCTTTTAAATCGTTGTGAGAAGTTACAATCACAGAGATAAGCCAAAGGAAACCTTACATTTAGTTTCCAGTACTCTTAACAGCCTTCTAGTAACTGTGATCAGGAGGGACAGAACCGCTGACCCCGGGTAGTTATTTCTGCCATGTGCCTCGTTTATCCAAAAGGCAATAGGAAGAAGTGAGGGAGGGGCTTTTTGGGCAGTCAGGTGTTCCTGATTTTTTCTTTTGCACCCTGAGATCACAGATGAAATGAGAAGAGTCACGGGGGTATCCAGAACTGAACTGCAATTCAGAACTTCTCACTGCCTGAGAAGCTGGTAAACAATTCCCAACCTTCTGCTTTCTCCTCGCCTGCTGCGAGCGAAATGCCACAAACATCCAGCAAGCCTCTCATTAATGCTCACTACTGGCTAGGAGTTCTCCTGACCTCAGCTGAAACGCAGCTCCCAGAGCAAGCTGCCAGCCTTCTGCTCTAGCTGCTGTCTGTAGCGACGAGACTCTTGTAGTTTCTGACTCCAGAAGACTGTCAGTAAGCGCTGAGCGTGGTAACGTGCCACTAAGCGAAGCTCAGAGGAGTAGCTCTTTCTTCTGGCCAGATCATTCGCATTCTTTGATCCCTACTTTGTGTCCTGGTGCATATGCCCATGCACACGCAGCCGTGCACCAGCGTGTAGGCAGGCCCCCAACTCTGCTAATGCTTGACATTTGTTAGATTCTTTTCCCCTTACAGTTAGACATTAAAAACTGTATCTGGTGATCTCCTCACAGAAGATATCCAGCCTTTCAGAAGGCAGGACTGTATGTATATGATAATAATGGCAGGCCTTGCTCTATCTAACTGGTAGGTACCTTAAAAATAAAATTGTTTGGGTTGGTTTCTGCTGCTTCTTTTTCTTCCTTGCTTTTCCCTCACTTTAGATCATTAAAGCTACGTAAATTATTTTAACCCTGGACAGTTACTTTGACTTTGTGGCTGGCAGCTCCGTAATGCTTGGCTGCAACTTCTGCAGAAAAGTGATTTTTCTCCGTAGCCACGTTATTTTGTAGCAATACCTTTATGTTTCTGTGTGTGGGCATATGTGTGTACATAAGAAACATACACACTCACAAAGTGTACACAAACATACAGCATTTAAACTTAAATATATCCCCAAGTGTATATTTCTGCGTGCGGATCTTTGTTCTGATAAATAAAATCTCAGTGTTCAGGCTGTTTTGGGTTGGTAGTGTCCACTGCTCCAAGGAATGAGCTATTTTTCCAATGGATTAGCAAGCTTAAAAGAGTCCTCTGGCTCTAAGTCATAGATTCATTACAGGCTTTAGAGTGTTCCGCTGTGTGTACAACATGAGTTGTAGTGAGAGACAGACTGAGACGAGAAAGTGAGGTAATTCACGTGCCATTTTGCAACCTCATCCGGTATTTTCCTTCTTTGGCTTGTTTTGAAGGCCAGGCAGGCATTCCCTGTCAAGCTCATGCCAACAACCCCAATGCATACATCCATGAGCAATAATCTCTCTATTTTTGTCACTTGTGTAATGCCATCAGTGTAACTGAGACCTGGAGATGACACACTGCGAGAAACAAATCCCCGTGGCCAAAGGCTCCGGTGGAAGTTCTCTGTTTGGTGTCCTCATTAACAAAAATATTAAGCAACCCCGTTCATTTGGCAGAAACACCTCCCTGCAGGAAGATCAGAGTGAACCTAAAGCTGTAACACAGTTTGCTTCAATAATCTTGGGAACATTTAGGAACTGCTGAGCTGTATGTGGATAAAACTTCCCTGTACGGTTACCAGGTCACGATCTCTGCCTAAGGATTCCAGAAAATAAAGGTTCTGCAAATCTTCTCTGCTTATTATCGCAAGCATTTGTAGGGCTGCCAACAGAGTACGAGCCAAACACACCTAGTGTAAAAAACCAGTGCTGATCTGCAGGCTGCTGGGGAAAAAGCAACCCCTATTTTGTTCATTCTTCTCGGGTTTATCTGCTTTCTGAGGAAAGATGTAAGCACCTGGTTAAGCACTTTCCAGAAATTTGTGTATGATTAGGTTGCAGGTACCGAATAATTTATTCCTTGTCTTTGCATGTAAACGTTCTTAAAAGCATTTTGATTGGTTTATTTGGGATACATTTAATCAATGGGCCAGACCCATCTGGAAAATAACTAAAGAACAGATAGATACGGCTCTCAACAAAGTAAGCTGCTCCCACTGTGGTTTGAGCGAGCACAAACTGTGCTCCCTTGGTCTCGGGAGAGAAGGAGAGCATTGCCAAGCCAACAGCGCGTTTCCCAGTAACAAAGACCACCTGAAATCTACCCTAGATGTTGGGACAGGCTGGATTCTGCAGCTCCTATGAAAATGCAGACTATGCCACTTGGTACAAACTTCCAAAATGAGCCCTGAGAGTCCAGAACTGCGTGACACTTCTGTAAGGGTATGGCAGACTGACTGTCACTTTCCTCACCTGGGCCTTTGACACTTCCACTCCCAGCTCTAGTCTGAAATGGTGCAACATAAGGCATCGGCCAAGAATAGCTTCAGAAAACCAGCCGGTTTGGGAAGCTATTTTAAGGTCGCTTTGCAAACCCAAACTTCAAAGGCAGCATAAACTGTGGTTGTCTTGTATGTGGCTGGGAAATAAGAAACGTATACCAAGGCCTCCCTAAATAGAAATATTTTTACGATGCTTCAACATTTTAGTTCCTATCCACATCATTTTGGTTTCTACTTATTTTGTAGGCTATTTTGGCAATGCTTTAAAAAGCATTTTAAAGCAAAATTATTTTTTTTTCCTGTTTTTTTTTCCCTTTTTTCCCAGAAAGCAATCTGTTTGGACACTATGATCATACCTCAGGCTTTTACTCTAGCTCTAAAATGTGGCCCCTGGTGAATCCCTGTGTGACAGAGCTCTCAGGGTACCGCTTCCAATGAAAAGAAATGCCTTGTGGTTTTGAGATGATCAATTTCCAGCAGGTCAGGTTTGCCCGTTATTTTTAAGGAAAGGCTGGGGCAAAGAAACAAATCGTGGAACCCACTGGGAGAAAGCAGGAGATAGTTCTCTGATTTGGCCAACGAAGCCAAAATGAAGCCAGTGTTGCCAGTCACTCGGGAACATTGCACTGTGCCCAGGTTCTCCTGTCATCACAGAAGAAGTTCACATGCAGTTCACTTCTCCAAGCTTGTTCCGTTGGAAAAATCTGGTACATTTTCTTCCCTATTTGTGGGGAGTTTTCTCCCTCAATGGGCAGACAAAAGTGATACTTCCAGCAGCTTCTGATACCAGAGACTATGAATCCTCTGCCTTCATAGAAGTGTGTAATGAGAAAATCCTGGTTTCTTCTCCCATGCAATGATACTGGGTTATGATGATCTTTTCTTCTGATGTGGCAAAATCCATGGTGATCACCTCTCTGTCTGCTAGGAGCAGATCTGGCATACATCCCCTGGCTGTTGCCACTTCCCTCGCCAACATGCCATCCAGTTGGTTACCAGGTAACACGCATCGCTAGGCGTTTGCGTTAGGCATTGCTGCTTGTCATGGTTTCTACACTGCGTTTTCAAAAATAACCCAGGTTAAAATAGGCTTGTGTTATGGCTGGGGGTCTTACATCAGCAGTATAAAATCCATCTGTTGACAAAAATATTGCTGTTTAATAAGCATCAGGTTAAATCCCCGGGGATGAAAATGATTTTGGTGTTGATAGGTAGAAACAATTTGATGTAGTGCTGTATGACAACATAAGGAATTGTTCTCCTCTTCACTTGAAAAGAATAATGAGCCAAAGCCAAATACGATTTTAGCAAGGGAAAATCTGAACTTCTTGGAGTGGATTTTGTGTCTTTTATGTTTGCATTATGTCCATTAGAAAAAAATATTAATTGCTTCTCACAAAAGAAGTAGCACGCATCGAGTTCTCATCGAGAACATGATCCGTGATGCATGTGAATGCTGGACAGCTGGAAAACTTCCCTGAAGATCTTCTTTTCTGAGTATCACCTAACACAATTTTGTGCAGAAAATTACAACTTTTGGAGAAAACCAGAAAATCAACAAAGCAATTGAAAATCAGACTGATGAGATCTCATATGTCTGTTTTGTTGGAAAGTGGGGCAGCCCAGCTCCCATGATGCGCCATGAAAGCGAATTCAACTTGAGTAGTTCAGCAAGACAGGAGGTTGGAGATATTTTATGGGAAGTGGAGTCCATCTAGTGAGAATTTTTGCCAGGACTGAGAGTATAGGGATGAGTAGTGTATTTAAACCCAAGTTTCCATACAGCTCTGTAGTTTCATTTTCAAAATTAGGCATTCTGTGTCAGTATCAAAAGACTTTGAAATGCAAAAAAAAATTAATGAGTTTGATATTGCCTCAGAAAAACACTGTTCCTAGATCTATTTGAGTTCATCTTTTTTTTTTTAAGGTTATCATGCAGAAAATTTACTGTGTCTTCTACTGTATGTATCATTTTTGGTACAAGAATCTTACTGATTTTGAAGGGAGACAACAACAAATGGCTTTTTGACTGAGCTTTAGGAGGGCTGTAGGTGAGCTGATTCCTGGTAATGCCAGAGAACATTGCTAAGCTCTACTCACTCATCAAGAGACAGGGAATTAATAACAGTATATGAATTATCAGTCAATCCAGAATTGCACCTCAAAAACCCTCTAGTGTTTCAGCCTTAGCTTTTGAGACGTGGCATTAACTAAAGCCCACTTGGAAGCGTAACGCTTCGTAAAACTCTTGTGCGTCTTATATACTTGTGATAGATTATATCTTCAGTTTGCTTTTCAAATATACTAGCTCTTAGTCTCTTTTCATTTTTTTCTGGGATTTTATTGTATATTATGAGGGGTTAGCCATCTTCCAGACATGTCAATCACCAGCACTTCTACTGTTTCTTCTTCCAGAGCCAACTGGAAGCATTTTTAAATATAACTGACTTGAGAGTTTTTCGCTTCCAAAGTAATATTCAGATCTCCCAGATGATAATTTGGGGTGTCAGTTTACTCAGTCAGTGCTAATAGATATATTTGCAACGACTTCAGCACAAACCAAATAACATCCAGACAAATATGAACTGCAGCGAGTGGTCGATGATGTTTTTCTACTGCCGTGGTATCTGGTGGTGACAGAATTACTCAGTGAGGGCTCGTTTTTTTCTGTTTGGTCCCTGGCTGTGCCTTCAAAATGCTTCAGTACATTAAAGCATGTGTGTGTTAAAATAAGAAAGCTATTCATGGAAGTGACAGTCATGAAAAGAAGTAGGTGTAAATAAATTATTCTTCAAACTCATGGCCTGCTTCGATAACAATAGAACGGAACTATTTGTTACTAACCACAACGCGTGTGTCTGTGTGTGTGTCCGTGTGCCTAAGTGTGGTGAGGAGCTGGGGAGACATTAAAGAAAATCACCCAGGTATTCACCTTGTGATAACTACCTCCAAAGCTGGGAATGCCCTCCCTCCCTGGCTGAAACCTGCAGGGTCCAGTACTGAGAAAGGATCCTGAATGGACAGTGTGATGACGTTTTCTTTCTGTGGTTTCACTGATGGCCTTCCTTCAGCTGCATGCAGGCAGTGGAGTGGTTATTAAAGTTCATCAGCCACTCAAGGGAATGTCAGAATTCACTGGGTCTTAATTACTGTGCTGCTTCCCTATAGATTGCTCTTGTTATTGGTTCGTTTAGATTGGAGTATCTCCCAAGGCACTTCTTACACTTCACTGTTACCAAAGACCAGAGATGATGTATCAAAGGTGGGTGCTAGGAAACTGCCTTTGTCTCCAGACAAATGTTTCTGTGCAAACATTTGTATTCCTAGTTTGCAAGAGGAAATCATGTATTTTGAAGACCTCTAGGATCTTCCTTAGCAAATCTTCAGATTACACTAATGAATAGTAATGTTTTTTGCTGGTGAGCTATTCAAATGAGATGATGATAAAGAATGACAAGACTGCAAACAAAAATATGACATTACTTGGCCACTGTCTTGGAAACGAAGCATCCCTCGAAATTACCAGTACTTTTGTGGAAAAGCATAACCCTTTTCTGTAGGTTGATGTCCAGCAATGGGACTGGGCCACCTCAAGCAGACTACAACATGGAGCATACCAAAAACATCTTTACTGCTGCAGTATAAGAAGGCTTTTTCTGTAGGAATATGCATTTGTGCAACCATTAATCTTTAAAGAACTTGAGAAAATATATACATCCTTAATAAATGGATACTTCTAATGCACATCTGCCAGTGGAGCATATTCAGAAAATCTTACTGCTTTAGCACGTGGCCAGTGGGGCACTCCTGAAAGCTTAAAAAACCGTTAATCATGATGGTGAACTTTAAGTTCATTTAATTAAGGTATTCATTCACTCCAGTTTACATGCTCTGTTCTGCTCGTGTAGCTCTCGCTGACAGGAACCTTTCTTTTTCGAAAACAAAACGGTTTAGGCAAGAAAGCATTCAGGAAAATGACATTCAAAATCGGTGTTAAAAGGAAGGCAGGCAAGGATGCTTCTTATTTAGGAGTTCAGTAATGGTCTGATAAATATTTTATAGCTCCAATCTAATCGGTGCCGGCCTCAGTTACAGTGTGACTGTAGCTGTGATGCATAAACCAGCAGCATATGATGGTCACTGAAAATCAATTTAAACACCACCGCTTAAACTACGACTGGGTGAGATTTTACCTTTGAGCCTCACACCCCTCCTGAAGCAGGGACACGGTGTGGAACCTTGTGTGTTATGGCCTGAACCGTAAGCTGCCCAGCTGTGCTCGTGCAGCTCAGCGCCGAGGCTTCCGTGACGGGAGTGCTTTCACTGCACGAAGCAGATACGCTCCTCGTGGAAACGAGATGGTCTGTGCAGGAAAAGGAGGAAAGCCAGCGCAGCCCCACTGCAGGTGAGTGCAGGTGTTGTGAGGGATTCAGGGGTGTCCAGGTTTCCTCACGCCAGCCCCCAGCCCCTGATGCTGTACGGCTCTCTATGCCAAATCCCTGCACACCAGCCAAATCAGGTACATAACTGCTCTTCTGGAGACAACTAGAGGCATTTCTGACTTGTGTAAGAAAGAAAACCATGAGTGTCATTCAGAACTTTATTTACTTAGAGATAATGTAGCAAACAGCAATTCTTTGAACACCGAAAGCCAGGAAGCCAGGTTTCCCAAAGAGCTGTGTCTGATCATTAGTACTGAACCTAAATTGTAATGCTGATCAGAAGTCTTTTCTGTAACTTGGATATTTATAAGGGCTTCTCTGGAGTGAATTCTCTGCTGCCTGAGAGCTCACACTGCAGCTTTTTCCGTAGTTACAGAATACTTTTTTTTCCCCCCTACCTGATGAAAACAACAAGATCTTCATATAAAATTAGAACCAGCTGCTGCCTTAGGGCTTTTTACTCACAAAAGGATTATTCTGCAAAAAGGAACTGAGCAGAATAACGCAGCCCTGCATTAGTCTGAGTGAACCTGCTTAAAATATTCAGATGGTGAGAATCATTCAACATTTTCAATAGTAATAACTGAAAGAGATAAAAGTATTTTCTGGGAAGCATTCTCCTTATAAAGCGGTTCAAATGTTGTTCCTAGTCGTAGTAGACAACCGGGAAATTAGAGGAAAAAAGGACTGTGTACTTACTGAGGCATCCAACCAGAAGTCCAGTATTGTAGATTTTGGTTTCAGCTCATCCACCTCTAACTTCAACAAGTGTGGACCTGAAAATTACTTCTGGTTTACAGCATTAGTAACAGATCTTATTGCTCTGCTTCTTTCTTCTGTCTGCTTGGGTTTGATCTTCATTTCGCAGAGTGTCATATGTGGGAGGAGAAAGAGATGAGTTTCCTACCTCAGAACTGATGAAAACTGTCAATTCATCGTTAGTTTATAGAACAGATGGTTACATCTTTAAATGATGTTAGGAATTCCTTTGAATAATGGTCCACTTCTCTGAATAAGTGGGGTTTTTGAGAGATAGAAATGTCCGTTTGAGAATCTATGCCAGGGGCTCACCCCAGATGCCTGAACTTGACTGCACAAATTCATGACCTGATGGTTTCTTGCGTGGAGGGTCACGGCCACTGATGGGGCTGAAGATCACGTGCATCCAGCTGGCAGTAGCACAGCAAACCCCACTGATTGTCGGAATCTCCTCTTTGCCTGCAAACTGAAAGATTCAAGTCCAAGAGGCTGTTCTAACAGATTAGTCACGCTTTATGTAACACACCTGATATTAACATCTGTCTGAGAACAGAAGAGAGAGAGTATTCCCCGTCACTGCCGGGAAGGGATCACGATGGGAATGCAGAGAAGATCCATCTCCCCTCCTGTCTTGCTTCTGCGCCTCTGCAGCGCGTTCTGCAGGTGGATCAAGCTGGCAGGGACTTGTCGTAAGGCTCCTCCATCCCCTTCTGCCTCAGATGGACACACAGGCTTTTAGCCTTGCCTGCTGTGATAAGCTGAATTATTAGCATAGGCTTCTTATTCAGGTCTTCAATCCAGCCCAAATGCAAATGTACCACTTTCTCTGTCGCAGGGTTTCTCTGCCTCAGAACTTGCTTCAGCAGCAAGAGCGTGGCAGCGCGTTTGGTACTCCTGAACCTGGTCCTCACCCTTAGAACCAGCACACACAGCAGCTGCAGGCACAGCTAGCTGTGCCCAACCTGAGCTGCATGCTCACTACCAGTACATCGCAGCACACCTAATTTAACTTTCAAAGAAAATTTTTGTGGCCTCTTAGCAACAGATTTGCTAGAATCATTCAAGGAATGCTTTGAACTCAGGAAATGGCTTAATTGGACAGATGCTTTCTCAATTATAATCGTAGTGATAGTGGAAATGAGTTCCCAGGGGCGTGAATGCAGAGCAAAGGCAGGAGAACTGCTGCTTCACAGCTACATGCAGTATGCCCCGTGCATTTCTTCGAGCATCTGTGACATCTAAGTAGTGATTTGTTATTGAAGGGTCAAAAATATGGTACTGCAGGCTACTCAATTTGCATCTGCAGCCGTTATTTTTACATGAGTATTATACTGGAAGAATCCACTTGCCAAAATATATGGAAAAGGCCATCAACATGCAGATATTTTTGTGTCATCCGTGAACTAAAGCAGTCCCATGATGTCACTACAGCTGACTGAGCACACTGAGCATATGACGGTGATTTTTTGGTGGAAAATTGCTTGTGGAAAATGGAAGGATGGAAAACCAGGGTAGTGACGACACTTAGCACAGCAGTCTATTGAAGGAGCAGCAACAGAACATTGGAATGCCGGGCAGAAAAGTGGCAGAAAGCAGGGTGTTAAGGTGCAGGGCTCGTGTTGCCATCCCGAGTCTTTGGCAGGTTTGAGAACTGCCTAGTGAGGAAGAGAGATTGTTTCATGAGACCCAGAATGCATTGCCATGAGCCCGGAACACTATGCAAATAGCAAACATGAATAATGACCATTTAAAGCAAGAACTGTGCACCAGGCAAACAATGAATAAACTGGGAGATTTGTCTAAGTCATTCGAAAGTAAATTCAGTTAATAAGCAAATCAATAATAATCACAGAGGCCTATTTGTGCAGAAGCAACTAGCAAAGCACAGGGCCTGGTTTCCTGCTGCTTGCATCTTCAGCAGTCGTCACCATCCATGCATAATGACTGCTGTAGCTTTCAAAACAGATTTTGTAGAATTTCCTGCCTTCTTCCCAGTCACTCTGCAGTGATACAAGCAAGTATTCAGGTGGTAGTGAGCGAGAGAGTCCACTGAGCACTTTTTGCCTGCTCAGCTCTACACATGACAGCTCAGCCTGGCTTCCTAGGGAAAAATCTATGTCAAGACATCTTTCAGGTCCCTTTTAGCTCCACAATCTCTTCCCCATTGCTTCTAAATCCATTAGCCCATTTCAAAACATCACCTTTCATGAGAAACAGTGACAGGAGAGAAACTCACATTAGTGTTGTCTCTGCTGATGCTGCAATATACCTCTACTACTATTTGCTTAATTTAGTGGAAACACTGGCCTTTCAGCACACAGAGTGCAGAATCAGCCACAGCATATGCCACGAGCAGCTAGGGAATGGAGTACGATGGATGGAGGATACAAGATAAGGAGTATTTCAATAGTGAGAAGTGGCAGAGCTTGTGGAATTAAATCTCAAGTACAACTGAAGATAGTTAAAGGTCACTAAAACATAAAAGAAAAGCTACCCTGAAAACAAACTAACTTACAGTAAGAATATGAAGTTCCATTACTCTGCTTCCAGCCCCAATCAGCTTCCCTGTTTAAGTCACCACGTTCATTCATACCCCTCACAACAGTGTGCTTCCCTGTGGTAGCTACTCAGGGCTTTTTTTTCATTCTTCTGGCACTGGTTTGCGAAGGACTTGTATAAGCAATTTAAGCACAAGAGTTTCAGATGTTGTTGCTCGTGGGTTGTTTGCTTTCTTGGGGTTTTTTTTGTTTTAAATGAAAACAATGAGACATATGTTCTAGCCCATTTAGGCAAATCTGAATAGTAAATCTACACCTTCAAGGTGAGGTTTCTTAAACACAATTCTTAAACCATTTATCCTGCACCTACAGGAAGTTGAAAAGAAACCCAGCTACAGTAAGTATGAATATGTCTAATGAAATGCTTCAGAAGATACTATGGCGTGTAACCTGCCAGTTGAGATTTGGTATACTGCAGGAAAGCCTGAGGACTAACACCATTTTTTGTTAAAGTTAGATTTCCTTGATTTAAATAGCCCCCCATGGTCTTAATCCAAGCCCACAGAGCCAGCATCTTCAGGTATGCAGAATCTAAAGCAGTAAAGACTGAAGCAAAGAAGGCGTTCAGGAACTCCATCTTCTCTGCATTCTCTGTCACCAGGGCACCCACCTCAGTCAGCAGTGGGCCCGCATTTTCCCTGGTCTTCCTTTTGCTGCTGATGTACTCGAAGAAGCCCTTCTTGTTCTCTTTTACAACCTTTGCCAGATTTCATTTCAAGAGGGTCTTCCTCGTTGCATCCTTGCATACCCTGGCAATGTTCCTATATTCCCCTTGAGTGGGCAGGCACTGTTTTCACATACTGGGAAACTTCCTTCTTCTGTTTGAGTTTTTGCAGAAGATCCTTGCTGGTCCATGAAGAATAAGTTCCATTTTCATGTCAACTTTCCAGTTGCCCTCTCACATAATAATAGGTAAATCTCACTTATTTGATTTCTACATATGAGAAGATGCCTACAATTTGAAATAAATCCATTTATACGATTCAACTGCAATGAAATTGATATGCCTTCGTTTAGTCCAAGTTTGGTTTCTGTTTGTGTTATCTTGTGTCTACAGTCAGTTTTAGCCCTGGCAGTAAGTACTATTTTCTTGTGCAGATTTGCTCAGAATAATAATTAAAAAATAATAAATTTCCACTCAGAGAAGAAAAGAACAATGCATCAAGTTTTAGAAACAGCCAACAACCCCCTCAAAACCCATCCAAGCTGTGGCTTAATTGACAATGGCACGTTGCCCATTATCCGTCCTTCCTGGCTGCGCTCTTGCTCATCTCCCGCTGCTGGTTTTCTGATACGTAGCTCTCTAAGTTCCCACTTACTCTGCTAAAGAGGAAAAAGTTTCCGTTCTTGCCGTTGTGTGCAGCAGTGTGTCGTTCCCAGATGTGTCTACAAGGTATGTCTACAAACACTAGTGAGACTGCTGTCCCACGGCATCGTGTGGAAGAGCTGGAGACCCTTCCAGGAGCCGCTCTAGAACCCAAGACTTAGTGAATGTGTGTTGGAGTCTGATCTGTGGCAAAAGGAATAGAAAACATATTATTCTGATCTCAAGAAATCTAGTAAAATGAAACCAAACCCTGAAAAAGAGGGAAAAATCCCAACCCAAACCACTCATTAGAAAGCATGGAGAGCTACTCCGTGTTTCAGAAAGCCCCTATCCGGACCAGACTTGGTTTGAACTCTGGTGGGCTTTGCTATTGCCAGATGCTATTTCCAGTGTGATTTATTTTAAGAGAATATTAGACTTGGCCAAGAAGTTGTCTTTGTTTGACTTGTTTTTATCTGGAGTCCTTGGGTGATGGAAAGGGCACTGGGATGGGGTTTGCTCTTCCCCTGGAACAGAACCTTCTTCTTTTTGCCATTTGTTGGACTCATCACTGGGAAATTAGGATGCATTTCCAGACCACTCGACATTACATTTTGGCATTGCAGAAACTAAGACTATTACAGTCGGGAAAATGATTGTGTATTTATTTAGACAGACAGGACAGCTTTGATGCTGATGACAGCAGTCCTCCTGCTGCCAGTGCTCACTGCACTATCTGCTCTTACAAGTGAGGGATAGCCATTGAGCCAGCCCCTAAGAAGATCATTCCCTTCTCCACGGGGCAGTGTCTCTGGTGTTGCTAAGGCAGGGACTGAAAGTCGTGGGTTGAGCTGAAAGGGGTTGCTGGGCCATGGGCAGGGGGAGCCCCCAGGGGAGGCTGGGCAAGGCCAGCAGCCCTGGTAGTGCCTTCAGGGCCCTGACAAACACAAATCCGCTCTTGTTTTTCAAAAGGAAGCAAACACGTGAGTCACTGGTGTGGTCAGGGTGGTCAGTATTGGTAAAGATGATTATTTCTTGTAACAGATGGCGATTTTGAATGATCCTCCTGCTGCATATCAAGATCTAACTGTACATTTCCAAAGGTCTGCCCATTTTTCTCCATCCATGCCTTCCTCTGTCTGCCCTCTCCGCTCACTCCACGGAGGTGTTTGGGGGGGGCTGCCTCATAGAGACCTCGTGGACGTGTCTGTGCAAACCAGGTGTGAAGTGAGAGGGAGAGGCCCTGCATGTTTACGACACTGGTCTTGATGAAGGGTGCTCTGAAGAACATCGCTGTGGTGAGGGAGAAAAATCCTGCAGCAGAAAGCTTGGTAGGACTTGTTCTCTAGAGCCTTCCCCAGCCTCGTTTCTGTTCTTTGGACACGCTTCAGCACCTCCATGTCCTTCTTAGAGAATCATTCTGGCTTGAAGAGACCTTCAAAATCATCAAGTTCAACCATTAAACCAGACTTTCCGAGTCACCACTAAGCCATGTCCCTAAGAGCCACCTCTACACGTCTTCTAAATGCCTCCAGGGAAGGTGCTTCCCCTGCTTTGCTTGGCAGCCTGTTCCAGTGCTTGACAACCCCTTTCTGTGGAGAAATTTTTCATAATATCCAATTTATCTTCCCCTGGCACAACTTGAGGCCGTTTCCTCTTGTCCTATTGATTGATATCCCTTCTTGCAGTGAAAGACCCCAAACTGAACCGAGTACTCTAGGTGCGGCCTCCCCAGTGCCGCGTGCAGAGTACTCATGACAGGTATGACTCAGTACTCACAACAGACCTTGCTCTCTCAGCTCTTCCCCACAGCGACAGCCGGGACAGCTACCAACACTGGGTGCTGCAACAGCATCAACTGGTTCCAAGCGGGGTTTCAGGAGGCCACGGGCCATGCTCAGCTTCGCTGATGGAGGGTGTAGAGAACATGTCCTCAGAGGAGCCGTTGAGGGACCTGGAGAAGAGGAGGCTTAGGGGAGACCTTATCACTCTCTACAACTCCCTAGAAGGAGGTTGTAGCGAGACAGAGGTCAGGCTGTTCAGCCAAGAAATAAGTGATAGAACAAGAGGAGATGTCCTCAAGTTGAGCCACGGGAAGTTTAGGTCTGATATTAGGAAGAGTTTCTTTACTGAGCGGGTTATCAGGCACTGGAAGGTCTTGCCCAGGGCAGCGGTGGAGCCCCCATCCCTGGAGGCATTCCAGAGCAGCGTAGACGTGGCGCTCAGGGATACGGTTTAGTCGAGGACTTGTCAGTGTCGGGTTAATGATTGGACTCGATGATTTTGAAGTTGTTTTCCAGTCAAGGGAGTTCTGTGACTCTGTGATTCTGTAATGAGGCACGTAGACAAGTGCACCGTCAGGGGTGGAATATATGGAATACATACATACCTACATTTCAGCTGGGGAGTAGCTGGGGGGAGGAATGCTGGAGCTTCGTTTGTCACACATAACATACGGAAGAGAATTTCCCTGACCGACCCTAAGGGTGGACTAGGCTGAGCAGCACAGGCCTGGGTGTCTATGTCACAGACGTCCGGAGTTCAGATGGGGTGCATTTCAACATAAATCATCATTTCCGTAGGAAACTAACCTTGAAATCAGCACCACTTAGGAATCCCCACTGCTGTGGCACCGGTTCAGAAAGTGGGAGAAGATGGCCAGTCTGTTTTAGAAATCACCCATCTATACGTTCCCGAGCTGGCGGGCAAGGAGGTAAATAAAATGGGGAGAAATCATCTCAGGAAGTGAGTATTCGAAGTCGAATGCCATCTGTAGCTGGTTGTAATTGCAGCAGTGGTGGCAATATTGCCCAATCTGCTTCTTGGATGGCTGTCAAAAGAATTAGGAGGTCTTTGAATTTAAGGAAATAAAAAAAAAAAAAAGGGAAAGGGAAGCCGATGAATGTTGCATTGGAAAGGCTTCGTCCCGGCAGCACAGTGTGCAGCACCGAGGGCAGAATCTCAGAGCGACAGGGCGAGGGGAAGCCCGAGCTGAGGGAAAAGCTACAGAAGAACTGTTGGGAAACCCGAGGAAGCGCGGAGACCTCGGAAAGGAGACCAGCTTTCTAAGGCAGGATGGAAAACACAGAGCGGCATTACTGGGGGAGGGAGACTGCCTCCACTGTCAGAGCGACAGGGGCCTTTCCATGAAAAGCAGCACTAGGCGATGCTACCGCAGGAAGAGCAGTGGGACCAGAGGTCCCGGCTGCAGCTGCTGCCCCCCCAAACCTGGCGGCAGCAGCGCGCGAGTCCCAGCCCCACAGAGGGTCCGGGCCCCTCGGGCACTGCGCGGAACCCCAGGGCACGGGGAGCAGTGTGTGTGTGGGGAGCAGGGTGTGCGGGGAGCAGGGTGTGTGTGTGGGGAGCACTGTGTGTGTGTGTAGGGAGCAGGGTGTGTGTGTGGGGAGCACTGTGTGTAGGGAGCAGGGTGTGTGTAGGGAGCAGG
>WUAM01000431.1:102811269-102823644 GCA_024336885.1 Actenoides hombroni | reverse complement strand
GGCCGCCCGCGCGCTGCCGCGCACGACGCGGGGCTGGCGCGCGGCCGGAGATTACAGCGGGGCGAGGGCAGCGCGGGGTCGGCTCTTATCCCGCCTCCCTCCTCCGCCCTCCCCCGCAGCCCGCCCGCCCGCCCGCCCGCTCGCTCGGCGGGTTTTCATCTCCGGGGGTAGGAGGAAGATGCCCGTGCCGCGCCGTTTCCACCCCCGGTCCTCTCCGCGCCGCGGGGGGCGGTGATGTGGAGCCGGGAACGTAGAGCAAATCCATCCCCGGCAAGCAGCGACCAAAACAAACCTCTCGCCGTGGCTTTGGCGGCCGCGCCGCGCCCGGGGAAGCCCGAGCAGCCCCTGCCCGCGCCGGGGAATCCCTCCTCCAGCCCCCGGCTGCGCCCCGGGCGCCCGAGGAGCAAGGTAAGCGGAGAGGCGTCTCTCTGCCTCTCCTCCGCCTCGGGCTTTGGTGCCGGTTTGTTTGGGTACCGGCTGCTCCGCGCCGCTGCCTGCGCTGGGAGCCGCACGGGAGGCGAGAGCCGGCGGCCGGTCCGGTCCCCGGCGGGCTGCGGGGAGCCCCGGGGACAGCCCCCGGGGAGCGGGGCCGGGCGGGCACGGGCTGCGCTCCCCGGCTGCCGGCATCACTCGGAGGGAGAACAACGCAGTGTGCGTGTGTGTGTGTGAGAGAAATGACCTTCCGTAGTATTCCGCCGTGGGTGAGCTCGGAAGGTTCGGCGTTTGTTTCTGACGCTCGAGTCGCGCCTGTGGGAACCTGATGATCCGAACCCTCAGCGTTCTCGGCGAACAGCGGTCCTCGGAAGAACCCCGTGTACCCAGGGGCTGACAAAGCCCCCGTATATCGAAGGAGAAGAGCTAGCCTTGTGCGAGCCTAAAATACGCTGCCACGTAATGCTCGCTGGAGATGTGTAGCGTGCTGTCTGTCAGCCCCTGCGTTTGGAAGCCTCAGCGCCTTCACAAACACTGCGTGGTTCCCACAAGCTACACGCTGGGGTTTCTCCTGTCAGAATTCCCCTGCCCGGGTGCAGCCAGACCTTCGTGTGTACCCTATGGGTGCCCTGTCCATAGTTACAACAGGTCTTGGACTGCATTCAACTCCAGTTACATAATGATTAAGATATAAATAAGCAGTTTCTTGGACACTTCAGTTCATTGCAGATGAGCCCATCTCTAGCATCACTGCCGAAATCGTCTCTTTTCAGATGCTTGCAGGAGAAGGGAAGCGTCAGTAGCATCAGGTGGAGGCAGCGTTCTGTAGCAAGTACACATTCATCAAGACCTTGCTATTAAAAGAACACCTAAGCAAAGGATTTCAGCGACTCCAGCCCGGAGCTCTGAGGAGCTGCCAGGATTGATTTCCAAGAGGAAGAATAGCAGCGAGGCTGGACAGGCTTGGGAGTGGGGAGAGCCTGTCTGCTGAGGTTTTGCTTTAAAAACACTTCAGGTTTAGGCAGCTGGCCAGTCGTATCGAAGTTAGTGCAGAACCAGCACTGAGCCTTAGAGGCCGGGCGAGCTGTGAGAAACTAAACGTCCTGCCAAGCCTGGGGCACAGTCCTCCTCCCAGGGAGGTTTTTACTAGAAATCTCAGGGCAGGAGCTGCCTCTGGTGAGATCTGTTTGCTGTGCAATCACCTGAGATGTATTAGCAAAGCTCTGGAAATCTTTCCCAGAGGGATGAGGTGCAGCACGCAGGGAAAAAAACCCCGTTGCCGTTTCTTAAGGCCGCTGTGTTTTCCATTCAAACAACTGGCAAACCAGCTCTTCCTTCAGCTTTATGGGGACTTGCCGCTGCCTTGTTGTCATGTTTTGCTTGGTTTGGGGTTGGTTTTTTTTTTTAAATGCTGCTTCCCCAGGCAGCTCTGGCAGCAGCGTTAGAATTGCTCTCACCTCCTCCTTTCTCAGCTGGTTGCTGTCACCGGGGCTCAGCAGGTTGGGCTCGTTGAGACATGGGCAGTAAACGGGAACGCGTTCAGCTGGAGCCGAGGCAGAAGTGCTGTGTGGAGCAGCGTGCTTCAGCCTGAACATTTCCTTTTGGCTTCGGCATTTTGAGACGTCCCGCTGCCGTAACGATGCCATATCGCATGTGTTTATTAATTCATGCTCAGCCTTTTTTTTTTTTTTTTTTTTTTTTCCTAAGTGCAAGTTAATTGGCGAATTCTGGCTTGAAATTGAGAACAAGATGAGGAGTCGAGATTTGCAGTAGCTTTTTTTTTCGGTGTTTGGGATTCTGCCAGCGAGCTTGCTGCTGGGACTTTTAGAGGAAAATCTTGATCGTATGTGACTTCCTTCAGCTTCATGTCGCTACGGGCACAGGTAAAACACTTTTCATGGCACTACTATATTTAAAGCTAGCTGCTGGAGGACGTTTCAGCCGGTGTTTTACTGTCTATGTTGTTCTTAGCAGGTCGGGGAGGGCTCTCTGGTCTCAGCGCCGCAGGGTTTAGCGGACAGGAGTCTCTGTGACTGTGAGATGGGGTATCTGGTGAAGGGGGCAGTGGCTGGGAGTGCAGCAGTGCTGTCAGATCCCGCTGCAGACCCCTCTGAAGGCATCTACCCCTTCCAGAGTACAGACCTCCTGCTCCTGGGAAAGCCAGGAGCCAGGAAGGGAGGTGCTGAAAGTTGCAAGCTGCTTCTGCTTCATCAGAGCGGACCTACGTGCTTTATAAAAAGTATCTTTTTGGGTGTTTTCTAGGGTCATTTCTATTAACTCATCATGTGGTTGCGTAACACCTTCTGACCCAGCAATGGTATAGCGAACAGCTCGTGGAGTTAAAGAGCGTTAAATGCCTCTGAAAGGACTTTCCCTTTTTCTGTAGTACTGCTATAGGAAATGTTTTCATTTTTAGAAGTAAGGCTTTTTACCAGATAGGGGTCTGAATATCATAAACTTGGATGCACCATAAGAACACGCTGCTGCTTACTTTGTTGAGTTGTGCTGTCTCTGCTCTTATCAGGATACGAGCACCCTAAGAGAAAATATTTTTGGCTTCTCATAAGGAACTTGCATCTTACGGTTATTGCTGAGGCTCCAGGTATTAAATTGCTTGGATTTTTATTATAAATCTTTGGGACATGTCATTTTAATTCACATTTTTGCAGGTAGAAATGAGTGTCTCCTTCTTAATGATAATTTTAACTGTACAGCCAAATAATTTTTCCAGTTTTTAATTGCAGAGATCTCTTAAGATGTACAGCACTGTGGGATACTGTGGAAATAAATTGCTTGGGACACTCTAGACTAGATTTTTTTTTCCTATTATAAATGTAGATTTTTGTGCAATCCCATATCTTCTTATGTTTATGTATCTGTAGTTCTCTGGCTGTAGGGAAAGAATTTTAAAGAATTTAGTTGTTTTGAATTTTTTTCTTGAGTATTATACAGGTATCACATCGCATGCTATTATAAATACATTGCTTAGTGGTGCTGAAATTCCACGTAGAATGCATATATCTTAATTTGCATGATTAGATAGAAGAAGTGAACGGAGAAGCTGAACATCTCAGTATTTTAGTGACTAGAACTTGGAAGTTGCTCATCTTGGTTAGCTGTAAGTCCCAGTCTATACAGTCCCAGCATAGCTTCCCAGAACACTAAATACCATAAAAGACTTAGATATATTATGCATCAGTCAAGATATTTAAAAGCTACTGAGCTTAAAACTGTCTGTGTTCTCCGTGAAAGCTGGAAGCCTTGCAAAGGGTATTATCCTGCTTCTGATCCTTCCCAGTGCTCCTTACAGCACATGCAGCGGCTTCAGTGCAAGTCCCACACTGGCATCCTCTGTAAGTTGGACTTGTTTGCCATGCAGTGCATCACTTTCTTGCAAGGCTGGAGTAAACTGAGGTGTTTTTAAAATGAGGAGCTGCTTCTTTTTTCACCAGTGTGCAAATATGATCAGTCAATAAAGAATATAAGTTTGAACATCCTTGTTCATGGATTATGGCGACCACATGAGCAGTATGGAAGCAGCAATGGAAAAGTCTTAGAGCACTAAAATCCGTGGGGTTTGGAATTGATTTTTTTTCTGATGCAGGAAATCAGTGTGTAGCTGTAGTGGTCAATCAGCTGTGACTTGGGTGACTAGCTTCTGTATGGCCCTGTTCCTATAGGATGACTATAAAGAGCAGTCAGTAGCATCACTGCTGTCTGTAGCGAGAGAGTGAGAAGCAACACCCTATTAGCTAATAAATAATGTGTCACGCTGGCACAGTGCAGCTCTGTGTATTTAGGGGGAGGCCATGACATGCAGTGATCGTAGGTTTACCTCCCGTGGTCCCCCAGGCCAGGGGGATCAGGGTGTAAGGCAAAACTGCAGAAGGGCAGACACAGTTCGAGCCTCAGTGGAGGGCTGAGCAGCTCTCTGAGCACAGCACTGGCACCTGATGCAGAAGAAGCCTCTGTGCCGGTCAGTGCTGCTCCCTGGGAAGTCACGCTTGCTCTTGCAGGGTCTTCTTCTGCCATCGTATTTGGGCATTAGCTTGTTAGGAAATAAACATCAGCCCTGCAGGTAAAAACCATGTAGCAAGGAAATGAATGCAAAGCCGGGCTGATAATTAACTGAACCAAGCTTTCAAATGTAATCTTCTTTGATGACACTGGAGATGAGCTTCTCCCCTTGACTGCCTAACAAGTTAAGAAATAGAAATCAATTATGGCAGTACGGTCCAAATACAGAATAAATTTACTTCAGATCATTAATAAGACAGCTCAAGGCAGTTCCTAAAATAGTTTTTTCACAGTACCTCATCAATAGTTAACCTTTAGAAAATTAGATTTGTTTTAAACACACAGAGGTAAAAATTCCAGCCCAACTCGACCACTCAAAATGCTGCTTTCTGCAGAGTTTCGAGTTGTGCCTTTTGCTGTCTTGAAGTGCTGAGGTTTTGATTTACCTCCAGGCTCGATGACCTGGTCTCAGCTGGATGTGCTCTTAGATGACCGACTAATCCTGCCAAGATTTATGGCCATACGTTCAGGGTAAATTTTCATCTAGCAGAGAGATCCTGAGACAGTTTGAGCAGGAAGTGCTGTCAGGCTGCAGCAGCCAGAAGAGTACCACTGATGTATGTAAGCAGGTTCAAAACAGTGAACTGGCCTAATTAGCCTTGAAATCACAAAGCCCTGAAAGACACTACTGTGCGTGCTCATCCAGTGGTTGCTGAGATTAATAGCACACCTTGATCTGCCTTGGCAGTGGTGCCATCTAGAAGGTCTTGCCTTCCAGAATATTTCCGTCTCGTGCTTTCTTCATTCTCGTTATTGCTGACACAGAGCAACCTTCTTAACTGGGTAGGGCTTGTGCCTGAATTTATATTCAGGACTAGCCTGGCTACTGCTAGTCACTTTAGTCCCTATTTAGGCATGTCATTAAATTAGCATTAGCAGCGCCGGGTCTTTTCTTCTACCCTTGAACTAAAGAAAGGATGAGAATATTTGGCTGCTCCCAGCATGTTTGTACATCACCTAATAGAGGCAAAAATGTCTGGCTTTTGTTCAGGAACCTTCTGGTTGGAGTACTCACTGAAAGAAATCAAGCTTTTAGGCCTTTCTTAGATGAACATGATGCAAACAAATATTTCACCTCTTGTAATCCAGGATTCCCCCCAGCGAAAGGACCGTTCAGCTACAGACTCATGCCTGTTGCCTTTGGAGTGCAGGCTGTCTCATTCTTGCTGAGTAGGAGCAGGGAGGGTGTTCTCCATCCTGGGGGTTACTGGTAGCAGCAGTAGCCTGCACAATATAAAGCAGGGGTTTGGGTCACAAGGGATGAAGGTGGTCCCTGGCAGTGACATCCAAAGCTTGCTACCATCACCTCAAGGTGTATTTTGAAAAAAAAGTAGACCTTTTCCTTTATTTTGAAGGACTGTGTTTTACGTGTCTCTTATAAGAGGAGCTTTCCAGGCGAAAGAGTATCATGTGAGTGAGTGGTGTCCCTTTTGATCTTGCTTACGCACTGGGCCTGCAGGAGAGTTCAGAGTATCTTCTTTCTGACCGTGCAGTATGGTGTTAATTCTGCCTTAGAGGTTCCCACACCCTCCTCTGAACTTCAGTCTTGAATGTTTAATATTAGAAACCCTGAACTAATGACTCTGATGAAGCACTTTTTTTTTTTTTTTTTTTTTCAGGGGATGCTGTGGCTTTTAAAAATACATTTTGGCTTGATAGAGGTAAATAAATTATCTTCCAGTGGCAGTTTTATACAAATTCTCCTTTTTAGCCTGTCTCGATTTCAGAATTACAGCAGCAGCAGTGTGGGGTTGTGCATGATAGGGAGTCTTCACTTCTTTTTTTATTGTCAGGTCAGTTTGAGGGTCAAAAATGTCAATACTCCTGGTATCAGCTGCCTTTAGGCTTGACATTCTGCTCTCCAAAAATGACTCCACTTATGGCAGGTCTAAAAGAAATGAAGCAGAGCTTCTTCTCTAAGTGTTAAACTGGAGTTCCTGAGAATGGCTCTCCCTTACCCAACCCCAGACTGGCTGTACCTTTGTGCAGTATGTGGAGCCCAAACACTTCTAGGTAAGCTTGAGGATCAAAGTTTTTTTTGCTTTCTGGGTGACTGCTTTTCTCAGATGAGCAAAAATAAGATGGCAAGTTGTCACAGGCCCCCCAAGACAATTTTTAGTGGTAGTTTGGGGTGTTTTTCCAAGACATTCCGTTGTTTAAGACATCAAAAAGTTGAAGGGGTGGACTTGCCATGGTCAAGCAGTGAGAAACTGGAACAGTTGAATGTCTGGGACATTGTGGTGTGCAATTCCACCCTCTGCTATGTAGAGCAAGCAAAGGTCAGAGAGGGTTTATGGGAGGAAGGGGCTCATGACAGCCTGAAAGACCCTTTGAGACCACCTCCCCCACCGGCTCCTGCGCAGCGGATCAAGAGTTGTGTGACTGGTGCGAACAAGGGGCAGGGACTAGACCATCAAAGGCTCAAACCACATCAGCTGAGGATTGCCCTGTTTGTCACTGCCAATGAGGGATCCAAGGAGGGTGAGAGCCCTCTCTCTCTCTTGCTTTCTTTCCTTCCTTTCCTCTCTTTCCTTCTTAGGAAGTTTCAGTAGAACCCACACCACTCACCTCTACGCCTTCCAAGTTCAGTTTGCTTCTACCACAAACAGAACATTTAAAATGATTATTTGGCATCGTTTCACCTTAATTTAGCCCAAGGGGAATTTGAAACCTCTACGACCCCCTGGACTGTCCAGTCTGGGTCGTAGCACAAGCCTAGACTGAAATTTGTCTTAATTTTTAATGATAAAAGCTTTTAGTGACAACTTGCTGATGCTGTCGCGTTGGGGACGTTGCCAGCTACGTACAGAGGTGCTTGTCAGAGTTGAGTCACTCAAAAACCAGGCCTCGATTCCTTCCTTCCTTCCAGCTTCAGTGCTTCTGTGAAGCAGCAGAGAGAGGAATACAGGCTGTGCTCACGTTGGCTAGAGTAATTGGGTTGAGACAAATGACTCTGGAGTAAATCTGCGTGTGTCAAATGGAAATTGTTGGCCGTATTCTCTTCCTGTCTGTTGCTTAGGTAGGCCTAGTCCTGCCATCTTCCTTGATTCAATCAGGAAACGGTCCAGTTAGAAATAGTTCACAGTGAAATTTTTGACAGAGGCAGCAATTGAACCCAAATGTTTCCACGTCCAAAGAAATCCCTGAAGAATCCAACCATGCTTTCTCCCCTGACTGTAGCTCTAGGATGGCAAGCATTGCCTATTTATCCTTTACTAGACAATTCGTTTTACTAAGATCCTGGACAAAGTGCCGTTTCATTCAAAGAGGAGTAAAATCTGACCCTTCTCAATGTGCCTCATTGCTTCACACATCATTCTGTATGTATGTAGAATATTATTATATATTGTCTGGTATTTCTCTGCCTAGAAACTTAGAATCACAATTCAGTGCTACGCTGTGCAAGCTTTTCTTCAGAATGAAGAGGCATCTATGAAGCTGTGCAGTGCTTTCAGCTAGTTGGCAGCTCTGTTACTGGTAGGAAGCAGTGGAAGATTGAAAAGTTATAGAAGAGAACATGTTCAGAATAGACCTAAACCCAGCTGTTGTAGGACAACTGGCTGAAATAGTGCCTTCTCAAAGAACACGTGATGTGCTGACAATCTCCATCATCTCAATGCACTGTAGTGCAATTGGGGGGGGGGGAAACATCAAGTAGTAGATGAATAAGGTGCAAGTCGAAGCTCTAGTTTATTAATATTAATTAATTTATTATTATTACTGTATCCTGCATATGTAATGTCTGTACATTGTCAAAGAATTGTACGGAAGCACCAAGCAAAACTGTGAATCCAGAGTGCTAGCCAGGATAAAAATACATAGTCTGATTTAGCCCTGAAATAAGGGTCTTACATAATCACATTTCCGTAATATCTGGTTGTTTGAAACTAAAGAAAACGATCTGCCATTCGGACAGCTACTTCTCTGTGGCATCTTATCCCCTCTGAAGTTTCCAGGGAAGGCTAAAAGCCACGTTCATTGCTCTGAGACCTCGTTGCAGTCTGAGGGTGTGCTCCAAACCCAGCTCTCAGCTCCAGGCTTGCGGTCAGCTTTGAAAAGGCCACTTAAGTCCAAAGTTCCCTGTGGGTCCTGAGGTAAAATTGCACTGAACGCTGTCAAGAGCATTCAGCCTTTTGGTGTGAAGTTGTCCACGTCACTTCTAGTGGAGCCTAGGACCCACCCACAAGGCTTTTACCTTGAGTAAGTGCAAGTGCTGCTGGGGTACTTAGAAAACCGAGAGAGTTTTCGCAGCCTAAACTGCCAAGCTTGCATGACTGCAAGATTTTACAAACTTTTTATGCGCTATACGCTCCCTCTTTTTCTGTCTCCTGTCTCCTTACCTATTTCTGTCAGGCTTTTCTTATCCAGGGCTCCTAGGGAATATATAAAGCCCCTGAGTCGTCTACTACTCAGTGAAGTTCAGCTCATCCATCTAAAAGACACTTCTGTGCTCAGGATGGTGAGAAAATGAAGTGAGCAGACAGACTCATTTAGTCAATTTGAAAAGTTCATCTATTAAAGGCTACATTTTTATTTTTTTTTTTAGTGTTTCCTGCAGATCTCTGAGACTTTGTGCAGCCAATGTTTAATTTTTCACGTACCACAAAGAAATAATTTGCGAGGTCTGTTAGAAATAACCATCATTTTAGACCAGTTGGCCATAGTAACGGCCCAAGAGCTGGTTTGGCAGGGTTTATTCCCAAAGAAAGATCTTGCTTGCCATAGCCCAACCCATCCCCAGCTGTCAGCAGAGCTCTCCAGGCTACGGGTGTGATTTGGCCTTGGCTCACGGGAGGGTCCAGCTCTCCCAGTCCCCACCACCCAGCGCTGGTTCTGACCATGGTTGTGTTCTGTCACGAGCTAGCTGTTCCTCACAGCTCTGTCACGGGGGAGACAGGCAAAGGCTCTGTCTTTGCCCCTTCAGGCCACACAGCTTCAAGTGGTTTCAGACACTTGGCTCTGAGGACTTGAGCTCAAGTGCTGTCACTTGTCCCTGGTAGCTGGGACATTTGACTCTCAGCTGCTTCTCTTCTGTGCAGGCAGCTGTACACGTGTTCCTGCATCTGGCTGTGAGGCTGAGACATGCACGCAGTGCTCGGGAACGTTTCGACGTGTTCCCTGACACTTCCTTCCTTCAGCTTGCCAGTCCTTAACTGTATGTGATGTGGCTTGTGTGGAAGGGACGGGTGCTGCTCAGGCCAGCTGGCACGATAGCATCTGTGCGTGTGGTTAGACCCACCTAGCCACAAAGGGTGATGCCTGTGGACAGACCTGTACTACAGATAGTTCTTCTCCCACCCAGTGTATTTGTAGGTCCCATCACATCCTTCATGCTTACTCCGCAAAGAGGATCAAATTGTTCACATCAAATGTGGGGTTTTTTAAGTTGCAGTTATTTAACTTCAAATTAAAAAAAAAAACCCAAAACCAAATAAAAAACCCCCCGACTGTTGAATTGTTAATTTTCAGCGAATGGGAGGAGGAGGAGATGTCAACTCAGGGATGTTACTGAGGAGGACTTTCCTGCTTTGGAAGAGAAGCTTGTCGAAGCGTTCTGAATACTCTTCCCTTTGGGCCATGATACCCTTGCTAGGTTATTATTTAAGCACTGTGGCAGATAATGGACACTCGTAGGGGTGGCGGGCGAGTTTCTTTCCTTTTTGATCCTGGTATTCCAAAGCTGGGGACTAACAGCTGCACTTCAGAGTTGGCTGAAGCACCAGGCACAGGGAAGCGTGGGTTATGAACGCTGAGATTGCCGATTGCTGTCGTGCAGTCAAGTCCCTGCAGCAACTTAACGGGGGAGCAAATGGGGCAGAGAAGAGGCTTTCTGAGTACGCACAGTCCTTGCCTCTGTAACCCACAGTACTGCTCAGGTGGCTGCAGGAGAGCTGGGATTCTTTTGACATATTGGTAAAGGAACCAGCACTATCTGGAGCGAGAAAATTTGACTTGTCAGGGTAGCAATTGAATTGTTTTGTGAGTAATCTTTGGCCATGAAATTCAGCAAATCAAGATTTGAGTTGGGAGAGGGAGGGAAGCAGTTTGGTGGCACAGGAGATTTTGATACGCTCTAGTTGTTTTACTGAGTTTCAGTATCTCCAAAATTTGAATTTTTCAATAAAAGGGAGTCTGGCCTCTGTCTCACGTTTTCCTTATGGCTATCCCTACATTCTTTCCATTAGCACACCTTACAAATCGATTGGCAAGTAATCAGAATTAATTACAAATTAATTGGCAGGCTGCATCAGAAACGGATTTAAAGAAACCCAAGCAAAGCAACAACAAAAAAAAGTCCTCTCTAGAAACTGTCACTGTTGATTTTCATGAGCGCAGAAATTGCAGTGAATTTTTCCATTGCTTAAAGTGCTCTTAGCTGTCCCAGTTGTTCCACTGATTCTGTATACTGCCACAAAAGAGTTTTGCTGTAGAAAGAGCAAATTACCATCATTAAATTTTCATCTGCATATGAAAGTGTGGAAAAAGAGAGACAGGGATTGGGGAATATATTGTACGTTGTAATATTCTAAATTTTTGTCTCTTTTTTTAGCTTCAGGAATGGAGCTGTCTGTCTGAAGAGGACTCTGCCCAAACATTTGTAGTCTCCAAGCTCATTCTCCTCAAGACTCTGGTGTTACAGCTGCACCTTTTTTCAGAATGGCTGAGAAGGCTCCACCAGGGATCAACAAGAAGTCTTCGAGGTCTACCCTTTCTCTGCCTCCAGAACCAGTGGAGATCATCAGGAGCAAAGCCTGCTCGCGGAGAGTGAAAATAAACGTTGGTGGGCTCAACCACGAAGTGCTGTGGAGGACTTTGGACAGACTTCCAAGGACACGATTAGGGAAGCTCAGAGACTGCAATACCCATGAATCTCTGCTAGAAGTATGTGATGACTATAATCTAAATGAAAACGAGTATTTTTTTGATCGACACCCAGGGGCTTTCACTTCCATTTTGAATTTCTACAGGACAGGGAAACTACATATGATGGAAGAAATGTGTGCTCTTTCTTTCGGCCAGGAGCTTGATTACTGGGGGATTGATGAGATATATTTAGAATCTTGCTGCCAGGCAAGGTACCATCAGAAGAAAGAGCAGATGAACGAGGAGCTGAGGAGAGAGGCAGAGACGATGCGAGAGAGAGAAGGGGAAGAGTTTGATAATACCTGCTGTCCGGAGAAAAGGAAGAAGCTCTGGGACTTGCTGGAGAAACCCAACTCATCGGTGGCAGCAAAGGTAGGATAAACAGTAGGCTTAATGTGAAGACTAGAAAGTGGTTTCATGACCCGTGTACCTGACATGCAGGAATACATGCAGTATTTCATGGAAATACTGAGTGAAAAGAAGAATCTCAAAGTCCACATATCATGAAGTGAATAGACCCAAATCTGTCCTAAAACCCACTGAAATCAGCAGAAGGAATTTTGTTGACTTCGGTTGACTTTAGGCAACCGCTACACTGGACTTCTGTTGTATATGATCTGAAGCATCTGTGTGGTTGTTAGTGGACTTCAAATTAAATGCTTCAATGCAAATACAGCATTGAATACAGCATTCTCGGGGAGAACCCGACCTGCTTTATTGTTAGAAAAGCATTTTGTTACCAGAAATGTACATTTGGGTCTTGCTACTGGTCCTGTTACGAGCATTGCTTAGATGTGGTATCAGCGTCTTAGAACGTGTGCTGGACAGGTTACCACAGAATAGTGTCAGCAGCTGCTGTCTGGCAGGGGTTTTTTACCAAGGGTTGGTAGAAGGAGCAAGGATTGCAGTGTGTCTTCTACTACGTTTTCATGATCAAGAATTGGAGTGTTCTGTATAAAAGTATTCAAGTATATATATAAATATTTGTATATATGTACTGGT
>WUAM01000431.1:102746715-102811260 GCA_024336885.1 Actenoides hombroni | reverse complement strand
TATAAACAAGTATATGTTATATACACATATATAAACATGCATACATATATATATATGTAAAATTTGTGCATATTCAGGCAGAAATGAGGAAACAATCAGATGAAGCCTTGTTTCAGTACTGCTGGCATCCAACAGGCAAGGCAGCAAAAGTCTCACTGAGAGAGTGGGGAAGTTTACCCTCGTTAGGGCAAGGGGGGCTGCGCACACAGATGTTGGTGCTGCTGTTGAAAAGAAAGATTGTCTTGCTTCTTGAGGAGCTTCGGTGTTCTCTTTGGGATGAGGTACCGTGTAACGTGAGGGAAATTGTGGAAGCTTGTCTCCAGCTTGAGCCTCTCGGGGTGAGAACGTTCGGTGTGTAGATGTTCGTGTGAGGCTTAACTGTGTTTTTGTTTTCTTCTGTTGCTGATTTGTTAGTAGATGCAAAGCTGTTGGACCAAGGTAAGTATTAGAATGTGATGGTGGAATGGGCAAAACCCAGAGTGCCGGCAAAGATGTTTCTTGCAATAGCAACTTCTTACCATTGAGGTGGAACAGACATTTTGTTCATTGAGTTTAGTTTTTCGTGGTGGGCTGCCTAAGTGTTTAAGCAAGGACTTGATTTTGTAAAAAAAAATATTTGTTGTGCCAGAATAGAAGGTTCGTGACTGGAATAAAAGCTATGAGGGGAAACAAGAAGGCACTCGGTATATTTTAGAAAACAGCATGCATACATTTTTTGCTTCTGAGATCCATATTCTGGGCCATATGTTCCTCTCCAGGAGAAGGAGCAGAGGGGAGGCAGATGGGCATGAATCGTGCCAAGAAGGGTTCAGGGAGGCCGTGCTGCACACCACGGTCCCCTGGTACAAGCCGGCATCCGTCAGTGCCCCCAGCGCTTCTGTGGCACAGCTGCTACACAGCTTGAAGGAGTCGGGGACCAGCTTCTCAGTCTTGCACGGGTTGAACCCTCAGCAGCGTGGTCTGTAAGATACCTCTCCTCCTCCGGGCTGCAGGCGGGAGCTGCTCCTCGTGCAGTCAGGCGGTGCTGGGCGATGGCCCAGCCGTACGCGCTGCCTCCGCTGCGTTCCACACGCTGCTTGGCAGGCAGAGTTGCGAGAGAAAACTCGACTGTGTCTTTGTGGCATCTTTTATCTTTTTTTTTTTTTTCTCTTAATCATGGAAAAGAGGCGGTTTCCTGCAGGGCTTGAGACACGTGCTTAGTGTCAGCCTAAGACTAGACAGGAGTCAACCCAGTCAGATGGACTGGGTGAAAAGGGCAGAATCTTGGGTTCTTTGCCTGTGACTCGCACTCATTGTCGTGCTTGATGGATAAATGCAGAAATGCAGGAAGGTTAAGCTGGCACGAGTGCTTGCCAGTGCCTGAGCTCCTCTCATGATGTAACAGTCCCCCCCATCGTGGATTTGCTGGAAAGGACTTAGGCCAACTCTAAGCTTTTAAGAAAATCCCCCTTTGACCACCAAGACCAGATTTCTCCTCGGGTTTTGCAAATGAAAGTGGTCCTTTCTTTAATTTCCCCAACATGTTTATTTTTTACCTTTTTCTTTCCCTTTTTCCTCATCTTGGGGTTGAAATGTTACAGTTCTATGCTTTCTTGCTCCAGGGAGTGTCACGTTGCACTTGTATACGTTGCAATGGTTTTCATTATTTCGGTTGCCTTCTAAGTTGGTGCCATTTGTTGTGATTTCTGTGATTCTGGCAGTTGGAAGTCACCACGTTACATGCTCTCGGTTTCTCTTTCTAGAAACCCTCAGCCTGCAAAGACATGCGTGAGCCAAAATTATAGTCAGCTACACCCACGGCACCTCAAAGGCAGCTGTAGAAACTTGGCTGAATGACATCGAGGAGCACAAAAACTGCCACAGCACATTCAGACTCGGGGAAGATAAGCAAGCAAGCAGAGTTGCGTGTAAAACAAGAGAGGCAGGAATCGGTTGGATGCACTTCCAGACCGTCTGGAGCTACCACAGACTGTGCTGGGCTCGGTGGCAAGGTCTTTATCTGAAGTGTTTGGGTAACGACGTTTTCAGATTTGTTGTCCTTGGTTGGGTTATGTTGTAAGTTGGTAGGTTGTCCTGAAATGAGAGGGAGAAGCGTCTTCTTTCCTCTGTAGAAACAGAGAAGATGGTGGGGGTTTTGAAAGTGGGAAGTTTGGAACCAGATGAGGAACTACTGCTTGTGAAGCCTCGTGTTGGGATATTTGCTCCCTTTTGAACTTCTATAGGAAGAGCTGAAACCCTGTCAATGAGCAGAGCTGTCAGACAGCACGCGGTGCAGTCAGATCCTGTGTAGCACCCACGCAGTCGACAGCAGCGTCGTGCTTTTTAATCTCTAGGAATGTGAGATGAACCCTCGGGTGTGGTTTTGATATGCGGCTGTGACTTGCCACTGCTTGATTCTGATAAGATCTTTTCTAGGTCTGATCTAAAGCTCACTGACTCCGAGGGGAGTCCTGCTTTGGATGAGGCATCTCGGGATAAATCCTGCCCTTTTTGAGAGGGTTTGCCATTGACTTGGCTTACAGCAGGGTGAGACAGGGCGAGGTGACAGTGTGTGAGAAGCAGGTATTTTACGGGAGCTGTGACAATAAACAGGAGAGAGCAAGAAGGATGTGTGACAAGAGATGAAAACTATGGTTAGCTAGGAAGAAAGGAATATTACAGGTCAAGTACTGTTACACAGTACAGGCACATGTTACTGTGTGGGCTTTTTTGATTTTAGTAAATGCAGCATGCACTTCATCGGAGGCACCAGTGACTACATTCTAGGCACAGCAGTTCGTGGTCCTCACCTCAGCAAAGCTCTCTGTGAACTCAGTAGAGGTTTTAACTGAGGAGTACAGAATTCACCTCCATTTCCCCCAGTTCTCATTCATAAGCTTTCTAAGGAGGATGAAGGCAAAAGGTGTCCCCAAGTTCAGCCGTTTCAGATGAGCACAGTGATAGGAAATGAAAAGCAGAACTGGAGTTTAGGAAGAACAGCAATTTGGTGAGAAGGGAAGAGCAGAGAAGACCCAAAGGCTGGTCGCCAAGCCACAGTTTCACAAGACATTCTTTGGTTCATAGTAACCTCTGAGTTTTCAGCCCAGGCGTTCATTTATACTTACTCTGCACCCAGTATTTTGTGAAAACTCCATTTGAAAAAAGTTATATTTCTAGTGCATAGTGAAGCAAAACCAAAACAAAAATGTATTTTGAATCTTTATAGCGAGCGGGTCTGAAGCAGAATGGACCTTCTCCAGAGCAGGGTCATGGTACATTTCTTTTTCCCCAGAAAAGTCTTGTCTTTCCCCTTGGAGTTTTTGGCCAGGAAGTAAAAAAACCAGTCATTGTATGGTCTTCTAATTACAGTTCCTGGACCTAAAATGTCCTCTTTAGAGCAATAGCATCTCTAACCAACTTACCAGTAATATCAAAGTCCTCGACTGACAGCAGAAGGAGCATTGATTTCAGTGGGTGTGAATTAAATGCAGCTGGATTGCACAAGTGTTCCCAGTTCAGCACCTTGCTGAACTGGAGTGTTAAGGATGAGCCCAGCTGAGCTGAATCCTCTTTAACCACCTCTATGTTCTATTGTTCAGTGCACTTAAAATCAGGGGAGCCTTTGAAACAAATGTGAATGAAATGCGTTTAATTTCATGTGAATTACACATGTTTAATGTTTCTTTCAAAGTGTTAATACAGGAGCTCTTCTCATTCTTGTTTATAGAAACCAAGAGCCTGGTTGTTTTCTCACACTCGTTTTATATCGATGAAACTCGTTTGGACTAAATCCTAAATAAATATGGAATGTGTCTAGTGCAGATGATCTACCATTAATATAGAGTGAGTGAGGTCAAAGAAGTGGAATATCTAGAAGAAATGGAAAGTCCTTGTCTGCCTAAAGACACCTGATACTGATACTCAATCACCTTTCATCTACAAGAGTATTTTAAGTACTTAGTGATAACATTATCAATAAATATCACTTGGATTTTTCCACTTGTTATTTTATATCCCAGGTTAGCCTCTTGGATTCGGTTAGAGAGTAATTGCTTGGGGTTACTTCTACAGGGTTTTCCTGTGCAAGTCATTCTTTCTCACATCAATATTCTGATAAAGCTCAGTGCGACTGTACAAAAGGTGGTATAAATAAGTCATTAAAAAATTAGGGGTCGGTCACATTCTGTCCTTGCTGTTTTGCATAACCCCCGTGGATGTACACAGACAGAAGGGTAAAAGAGTGGCCTCTGGCCCTGCAGCGTGGTGATTACCTCCTTTAAAGTTATGGGAAGTCTGATGGGGTTGAAGGTGTTCCTTGTTAATTCTGTTTCTTTCATTGCATGGCTCGTTTGTCCTTACCACGGTGATTTTTGTTTTTCTGGTTTTGTTTGGGTTTTGGTTTTTTTGCTTTGCATAACTGACTGTAGCAGGATTATTCCTCCTTTGTGAAAAGCTCCGTAATTTATCCCAAGCCTGAAAATCATCAGGAATTTGTTTGTATCATTCAGTAACTAATCCCCTGGGTGAAAAAATTCCTTTGGAAAAAAAAAAAAAAAGAGCATGAAAGGGGAGATTGAGGCCACTGATATTTATTTAGCTACCAGGTGCATTATGGCTGGCCTTCCTAAGAGAGGACGCACCGATTATACATCAGGGGCCTGATTCTTACTTTCCACGTGTCTGTTTTATGTATCAATCACGCTGACTCTCATGCCTGGTTAGAATATGGAGAGCAGCTTTGTGTAGAATTTGTAGAGCAGCTGAAGAGTGGTCTTGGGATAAGTGCAAATCAGCAGAGTCATTATGCACAACTCCAGAACAGAGCTGAGACATTTCAGTATTCCTTTGCCAGTCTTTATAAATTCTCTCCTAGATTGTCACACGGGGCAAACTCTCATCAATGGTAGATCACTGGTTCATTCTGGGTTGAAGGTCACATCGTATACGCTCAGATGACTCTAGGAAAGCTTTGAGCTGGTTGGTTGTGTTGGAAAGAAGTGCCATCACACCTAAGAGAAGCGTCTTGTCAACAGCTGAATGTTTGCACTGAGAATATGAAAGTGTTCAGGTGAAAGAAACACTTTTGTTATGTTTATATTCTTCCTTATGTTTTAGGAACAAAACACTTCTCTTGCTTATGTCCTCTTCTCGGTTTAGGTTTACATGTTCCATCTTACCCTGATTTTGTTACCATTTCTCCCTACAAAAGCTGATCCTCAGTGTGCTTTCCCATTTAACTGGAGTAGATCAAGGATGAAGATGGCAGTGAATTAAGACTGTCTTCTTTGTTCAAGTGTGAGGGCTGACTTCTGTAATATTTTAATCCCCACAAGTTTTTGTACTGTATATGGTATACGTCATAGTGGGATATAATTCGTTGAAGATAAGTGGTGTTTTCTAGCTGATGTGTGGGTTGAACTTCTGCTCGACCTCTGGTTTCAGTTTATTTTGGGGGGCTAATCCTGTTACAAGCCTTTATCTGAATGCGCTACCAGGAGTGTTACAGTCTGCATTGTCACTGCCAATACATTTGTCCACTGAAACTAAGTTATGGTAGAGCACAGAGGATGGTCACTGCTAATAAACATATATCTTCATCTCACCACCGTTACTGGCCAGGACACTTATCGCCACTCTTCCCTTTTAAGGTCAAGTTATTTTTTTGTGCCAAATGATAAAGTCAGTCAATGTGACTGTAAGACAAAGAGATTGTATTTGATCCTAGTTATTTATTTTTAATAACAAAAGTGTTTTAATGTCTTGAAAGGTAAGTGAATATATTGGTTTTTCAATAGATGTTATATCAAGGAACACAGAAGACTGGCAGTAGTGAATTGATTTCGGTTTTAGATCTTGTGTATGCTCACTGCTGAGTTGGTCATTAAGAGATTATTTGCCTTCTTTATACTTCTTATATGAAGTATCATGTAACCCATGATTCAGCAGTTTTAATCAGCCTGAATATCATGGGAATAGAGCTACATTCTGATCTGTCTTACTCTGAGGGTGTTTAATACCTCAGTTACATATGGCTTCTCTCCAGCCCGGAGATCTTATCTGGGGAGTGCTGAAAGGTCTTGCTGTAAATTTATTAAAAGAACTTACTAAAAACTACTATTGGAATAAAAAGAGTAAAACGTCCTTCGATTTGACCCGTGTATTATTAACACTTAATTCGCAGTAAATTAGATGCGGAAATTTTGGAAGCTGTGCCAGGGGCAAAGATGCAGTGGCTCAGATGGAGATAGTCTGTCGCTGGCTTCAAGCGCTGGCACCAGGGAATATCTCTGTTGATGGTATGAGCAGAGGGAAGGCATCTTTCCTTCCTTGAACTATGAGAAGGGGCATCACTGACTCTGGTTTTATGGACACATCAAGGAAAATTAAAGAGATTCGTGATGAGCCTTGTTAAAGGGGGGGAGAAAGGCAGGAATAATTACTGTAAAAATTGGGTAAATCCACTCTCTGCATTTGGAAAGAAGATCTAATTGGCAACATTTTGCAAAACAAAGTTTTAAAGTAACGACTAGAGTGTGCCTGCACTTGTGACACTGTTCAGAGAATCAGGTAGTAGCTCTTGCCCAGAGAAAGATGGTAGGATTTAGAATGGATGAGATTACACCAAATTACCAGCAGGTACAGTCTGCATGAGAACAGCTATCCTTTGCTGTGATGGATAGACAGCATTATCCCAGTTCACCCCAGTCCCATGTGTCCATCTTAAGTTAGGAGGGCAATTTAACTCTGCTTTTTTTTCCACCACTGCTGATATCAGGGTGTTTTTTATATGTTACCATAAACTGAGTATGGACCAGCATCAATTGTGTGTACCTTTCAAAATACCTACTGTAGTATTTCTGGATAGGATGGCAATGTTTGTGCATCATGGCACGCCCTCAGTAACATCAGAGGCATCTTGCAAGCTGGATTTTCAGCTGTGGCGTGTCACTTAAGCTGTGTGTTGTCACTTAAGATGTCTGGGTGGATGGACCAAGGTGGTGTGCTTTTCTCCTCAGCCTGAAGCAGGTCCTATGTGCTAAAAATGTTGCATTTGTGTTCCCTGCTTTTGTAAGTGGCTGCCAGTGGTATTTGGAAACAATCAGCTGTTGGGGAGATACACTAATAAATTAAATGATGTGAAGCTGATGTTATTTGAAGGATTATCCAGACCAAATCTGTTGAAAGCAAAGGGCTGCACTTACTGTCTGGGTGAACAGGTTCTGCATGGCTTTTGTAAAGCTGAGGGCAAACCGAGTCCATATGATACCCTCCACACTGGCCTTTCTTCTCTCTGATTTTGTTGCAAGATGTATAAAAGCAAAAAACTGCTCCCAAGTGACCGGGAACCCAAATTTCTGCTTAAAGGGAGATCTTTTTTTTTCCTCCGAGGCAGTAATGAGCTTCACTACAGAACTCAACATTTGTTACCCAGGTTTCAGAGTCTTCACTCATCTTTCATTGGGTCCCTCCAGATACAGCTGCACGGGTTAGTTCCTGCTTTAAATAGCTCAGGTATGCCCCATGCCAGAGCTCTCCCAAGGACAGCCAAGTTTCAGTGACACTTTTGGGTGTCACCTGGTTACTTGCAGAATTCGCCATTAGTTGCTGGCATGCTTTGGGACCGTCCCTTTTGCCTTGATTTAGTCTTTTCTTATAGGTGGTATTTTTGGTGCACTCCTGAGATGGGGCTGGTTTTTGTTCTTCGGTCAATCAGGATTCAGTCACAGGAAACAATGGCATCAGCTTTTGTTTACAAACTCGTGTTCACACAGTTACTTTCCCAAGCACCCTAATCTCCTTTTGGATTCCTTTCTGAAGGCTCCTGGGATGATCTTGTTTGTTCTGTACTGAAGCATCTGCCTTTGGGGGAGGTTTTCCTGGAGAACAGTGGATATTGCTAAATTCAAGTAGGTAAAGGAGTTCTTTTGCAGACTGCGAGAGATTGTCTGAAAATGTTACAGGTTTGTTCTGAGAAGAACTGGGAACTCATTTCCATATCTATTATTTTCACAAACCCTTTATATTTTAATCTATTATGGTTTTAAAATTTTGATATATTCTTTTGTGGAGTTTAAATGCCATTTGAAAAAAAAAAATCTGCTGCAAAAGTATCTGGGTCTGTGGTCTATGTTAAAACCATCAGTGCCTTCAGGTAGCATGTAGCACACAAAGGCAGGAAAGAGAGAAAGAAAGGGGGAAAGGGAGAAAGGGGGAAAGGATAGGAAGACACAAACTTTCAGTAGAAAGCTTCAACTAGGGCAAAGCCTCCTCCAATGGTCAAATCATTCACATTTGCTGTAGGAAAATTCAGGCCAGTATCACAGACGTACAGAGAGGAGCAATGTCTTCATTCTAGTGGCATTTAGTTTCTTGTGGTAAATACTGTGTTTTATAAGTACTTTTGCTAGCCAAAATTTGACCCTCAGGTCAATCCTTTTACATGCTTCAGTGAACCCGATAGTAGTTTATTGTAATCTGAATTTGAGGTTGATAATATTCTGCTGCCCGACGGTGAGGATGATGTGCATGGATTTCATTCTAAACTACATGTGGAAAATGAACCCAAAATGCTGTAGCTGCTGCAATAGCAGTAACATGATGAATAATTCCTCTTGGCTTTTCTGTAACTTCTTCAGTTTGTTGAATTCAGGAAGAATCAATGCAGTTTGTTACATACTTCTATATGCAGTTTTGGATGAAGTCAGTATGAAGAGAGAGAGTTTTTTAACTATGAAGATGAGAGCTCTTGAACTGAAGGATGATCTGCTTGCTGAGTGTGTTATAGAAAGAATAGATGAGGTTGGACATGCTCTTAGGAAGTATTCTTAGTACTTGTTAACAGCAGCAGTGATGGAATCGTGGGACAAGTCTTGCTACAATATTGTGTCACTGATGTTAGTGGTGCCTGTGTGGACAATAAGCTTTTCTGAAATACTTTTCTTTTCTGAAAGCAAATCCATTTTCTTTGAAGAGAGCTGCTGTGTCTGACTCACAGGTGTCTTTCCCTCTGAGATGGATTTCTGTCATTATTTGAGAAGTATCTTTTTTAGTTTGGGGGGGGGCATGAAATTGAAAGCATAAACCTAATCTTGGAAATGCCCCTGATTGCACTGAATCCCTGATAATGTCTGAGGTACCTTTCAGCAGTGCTGCATTCAACGTTAATTTAACTTCAGCATTTATAACTTCTAATTATCCTCCCTAATTTGATTGAAAACCAAAAACAGCCCTTACCGAAGTCCCTGTTCCTGAGAAGGAGGCCGTGTATGATGGAGGAGTGGTTCACAGAGTACAGTTGCTAGCAGGGTTGTATTGCTGCTAACCTTTCACTGAGGCATCCTCCCCAGAGCTTCCCTGGCAAGGCAGAGTGCAGCTGCAGAGGACACTGTGCAGGCACAGATGACTTCTGCTCGTGAAGTCAAGCTGAAAGTCAGCGTGCGAGCTGCAGGAGACCCCCGTGTCAGTCACGGCGAGCAGGAGGCACAACTGCAGATGTCTGATGCCTTTGCCCCTTCCCTTTTTAAAAGAAAAGATGGGAAGAAACCTTCAGAAGGTCTGAACCTTTCCCCATCTACCAGTTATGTGAAAATGAGTGTTACCGAACTGAGTGATCCTGTCAGGAGGAGCAATGCTTCCAGGGGTCCCCGTGCCAGAGCAGTTTGCCTACAGGAGTACAGATGAGAATTGCTCCTTGTTCTAACTGGGTGACGATGGATGGAAGCAGCAGTTCTCTCCCACACTCCCTCCACTGCTCTGTCACAGGCAAAGAGCACTTGCAGGAATGGCACTGCACCTGCACAGAGGTACACGGGTGAAATGCAAAAGCAGAGTGAAAGTTTTAAGCTGGATTTTGCCTTTTCATTTCCCATCTCTGTATAAATACCGTTTTCTTTTCCCTATTATGTATAGCAAAGAGTGAAGCAAAACTCTGCTGGTTTGCTCTTTTCTTGAGGTCTATACAGAAGAAACTCACAGTATTTTTACTATTTTTTTTTTTTTTTAATATTACTGTAACTGTTGGTTTAAAACTTCTCTAAAGTGAAGGGTCTTCTCTAGAGAGAGGGGACTGGAGGAGGGTCACCCAGGTTCCCTGAGGTGTTTACAGCAGAGGGGGGAGCACCCGTTGACTCCGATGTGCGCAATCGGGCATGTCAAAAAAAGAAAACAACCATACGTTTTTCAGTTGGTAAATTTGTACAATGATGTCAAATACTTTGGCATTTGTTGTTTGGTGGTTTGTCATGGATAAGGTAGATTTCCTAGGCTTAAGGCTGCTATTTTAAAACACAGTTGCTGTTAGATGTCAGTACTCTAAAAAAAAATGGGAGTGAGATAATGGATCAAAGCAAAGGCATAAAATACAGAGCCGGGTCGTGTCCGAAGAGCAAAGGCAGCCTTTTCTTCCACTTGCCCACAAAATCTGGAGCTGCAGCGGTGCCAGTGAGTGCTGTTTCTTTGGCACAGTTGTGCATATCTTCAGTAGAGTCCTTTGACCAAAGGAAACCCTCCAGGCTACCAGGCTTGCTTCCTGCGGGGCCTGCCCTGGGTGACCCTGCTCTGGCAGGGGGGTTGGACTCCCATGATCTCCAGAGGTCCCTTCCAACCCCTACCAGGCTGTGATTTGGAGTTGAGAGCTCGGCGTCTGCACAGGGGCTGGAGCTGCAGGAGCAAGCGGAGGGCTGCAGAAGGGCCTGCTGCGGGGCAGCGCGGCCTCGGCCCGCTCTGGCCTCTGGCCTCGGCCCGCTCTGGCCTCTGGCCTCGGCCCGCTCTGGCCTCGGCTCGCTCTGCAGACCAGCTTGCCCCGCGGAGAGAGCGGGCTGGTGGTGCGAGCTCTGGGGGCTTGTCATCTGCCGAAGGAAGGCAACCAAGAGTCATGGTGGTGGCAATAACACATGCAATTTAGAGAACTGTGCTTGCTTCCCGTATAAGTTAGCTAATAGTAAACTAATATTTGAGCTGCAGAGCTGATATTATTTCATACTAGAAGGGTTTAAGAAAACTGGAATAGACAGTCTAAGTCACCAGATAACTTCCCTAAGGCTAGAAGACATCAGCAAGAAAGAAGACAAAGGACAAAGTAGGGAGTAAGAATAAAATAAGCACCAAGTATCTGAATGTGATAAAGTCCCGGTGTATATTAGGGTTTTGACATCTAAAAGCCATAGCAATATTCCTCAGTTCTTCTCAATATCTCATGTAAATTTGTTTCTATTATCAGACCTTTTGATCAAAAAGAGAAGGTAGTGGCCATATGATTCTATAGGAAGATTCTCCAGTTTTCCATGTCTTCGTTCCTAGCACAGAGCTTCAGCGTAGTGACAGCCATTTATGAAAGAAGAGGCCTGACGACTTATCTAATTGTGAGCCTGTCCCTTCTGGGAAAGCAAAGCGGTGTTTTCTCCAGCATCTGTTTTAAACTGAGCAGGGGGCAGCTGTTTCCTCATGTTTACTGACAACTTGTGCATGTGTTAGGCGTGTGCCTAGAAAAATTACCCTGCCGAGTGAGGTGCTTTGCTGCTGTGCTAAGTCACATAAACGTGTCACCACACCAGCCCAAAACCAAGGTGCCCCAGAGAGGGGTATACGCTGTGCTTGCAAAAAGTTTAATATGATATTGTCAGATTTTCTTTTCTGCTAAATCACTCCTGGTAAATATTTGGTGTCACAAGTTCACCTCTGGGTGAAAACATAGATATTAAAGCAAGCGTGAACATTTTATAGTATTGGGGGAGCAAAGTCAATGAGCCTTGCTTGCAAATTAAATGCAGACAAGTAGATATATGTTCTCATCTGTCTCTAATGTCATTGTTTTAGTTCTGAGTGCCTGGTAACACTGCGTGGTTTGAGATGCACAGTCATTTGGCAGAGCAGAGAAGCCCTGTTGTACAAATGTGGACCTGAGGCACATTGCAGCTTCTCTAAGGTCACACGGAAAGTCCATGACAAAGCAGGAAGCTGGATCCAACTCTTTCATGTCCTCCACATCCCCCTACATCTGGAGCATCTTTACTTTCTGTGGAAATCCAGTCTTACATGTAGTAGACTTAAGGCAGGCAGAGTTTGCCCTCCCTTACCATTACTAATTAAATAATGTTCTTATTTTATAATGCTGGCAGAGATTTTTTCAAGCTTACAAGCCTATGGGACTCGGATGTCCTGTTTCTATTCCTTTTAATGGGAAATAAGTTATTTTAGCCAATATATCGTGGAGGTTCCTGTGTAATGGTGTACACGTCATTTGATCCCAGAGTCTTTTGACCTGTTTAGTTCAGTGCTGTTGTTTAAAAGAAAAAATTGCAGATTACACTATTGTGGAATTTAACTGCTACTTATCATAGTCACTGTTTGCCTTTGATCAGATTTTGATACTGTTGCTTGAAAAGTGAATTAATATTTAATTTAGTCAATAAAAAGACTGTGTGGGTGGTAAAACCAAAAGAAATGCTAAGAGCAGAGATAAAAGAGTAAGAAAGTCCTCAGATGCATCCAGATTTTGCTTTAGATATTTATCCATGGTCATTGATTCTTAATTCCATCCTGGTTCTTTGGCTTGAAAATGCCTTTTGTTCAGAAAGCAGGCGTGAAGCATCTCCTCTGAGAGGCTGCAACCTGCCTGCTCCTCCAGGATACTTTGCACAAGCCGAATTTCTAATCGGTGCATTCAGCTTCCTCTGGGTTCTGAAATGAGTTGCAGGGCAAACATTTCTAAGCTAATTCCAGCTGGTCTACCCCAGGGCTGGCAGCTGTATTGCTGCATCACCCTTCGGTGCAAGCCACATAGTAATTCCCCTTGGTACGAGGCAAGGCTTTTTACTGTGGATGCAGATCCACGCTGACAGCCTCAGTCTCGCTGTGCGTTGTGGATGGACCAGCATGCTCAGTGCTGTTTGATTTCAGCACGGAGTTCCCTTGTATCAGATCTGCATCTTCCAATGTTCTGTTTCACATCTTGTAAAGAAGAAACAAAGTTGGACAAGGGAAGGGCTGAGGCTACTGCACATTGAGTCAGGATGGCAATTTTGATGTTCAGAACAGTAAATAATTTGTCAGACCTATCCTGCAATCCAGACAGGATATTTGTTTCCACAGTTCATCTTCGGCAGCCGGTAGAACATCACCATGTACACTAAACCAATCATCCACCAGAGAGAAAGGTAGAATAGCTCTCTCCTTCTTTAAAAACAGGACAAAGATCAATAAAAAACCAGTGCTGGTGAAGTCCCAATTAAGCTATATATTCAAGTGCTATGTAAATCATGTAACTCTAAGAGGCAAATGGAGCGAGATGCCGGGTTTTATTTGGGGATATTAGCCAAGTAAGTGTTTCAGAGCCTTGATGGAAAGAAACCCATCAACCTGTATTACCAAGCTACAAAATATGTATGAATGGCAGGGTAAATCCTGCTGTTGGAGGAAAGCTGCTGGGCATTAGGAGTGAAGAGTTCACGCTATCGGGAGGAACTCGGAACCCCTAATAAAACCAGAAGGAATGAAATCCTGCAGCTGTACTACTCCCTGCTTCATCTGGGTGCCGACAGGGATTGTGAAAAGCTGCAAGAAACCAAAGAGCCTGCAAAGGCAAAACCCACGTGATGCAGTGTGATAGAAAAGAGAAGATGTTTAGACTCCAGAAATTTATGTTTCAAAATATAATCACAGAAAAGCTATTAAAAATAAGTGTATTGTCTGGAAACTTGCCATCATTTAAAAACAAAATTAAAAGAAAAAAGAGCAGCTATAGAAATACTTCATTTCAAAATAAGAGTCCTCAAAGGTAAGGAAAATTGCTGGAGTCAACTTTAAAGGAGCAAATACGGTATGGGGAGAAAACCCCTACAACAAAACAATACTGGTGCAATTATATTAGCAGTTATTAAAATAAATACAAATCCTTCAAGCTGGCATGATGAAACAGCTAATCAAAGAATCTTATTGCAAAGAAATAAGCTTTCAGAACATGGGAGTCATGTCCAAACAAGGAAAACAGGGAGCAGAAGCAGAAGGAAAGATCTGTTCTACCTGTTCTGTGGGAAAGCTCATCCTCCTTTATCACCTCCCACCGCTGCAGCGGGCGGGAGTTTTCCGAGTGAGTTTTCTGGATGTTTCAAGGGCAAGCGGCTCCTGAGCTGAGTTTTGTGTCCATTGGCCTGGTTAACGGTGCTATTTTGGTAGCTCGCGTTTATTTAGTGTCCTTGTGCTGTTCATAGGCAAACAGTTGTTCAAACAAGGTGCAACTGTAGGGGCTTTTTGTCCTTCTGCAGCCTGAAGGAGAAGCAGGTACCCTGTGCAGTGCAGATGTAAAGTTAATTAGCAGAAATGTAGTTACGAAAAGACACCTAAAGGAAATGTGAAGAAAAACTCCCTGTAACGAGCTCCCCTTGTTAGGAGTTTCCAACACTGTGGAAGACGATGCTCGTGCTGCTCCTTGGCAGCTGCTTAGCCTCTCCTACACCGATGGATCTACACAAGATACTGTGGTTTTTCTTTGCTACAGACTGGTTTTGATCTTTTGAGTCCGTTTTGTTTCCAGGTTTTTTTGGTTTGGGTTTTTTGGTGGCTTGAGAACATTTAGCTACTGGGCTTTCTGACGGTCAGAAAGCGTTTGCACTGAGAAAATAAAGGTGAATGTTTTTTCCTTTGGAATGCCAGTGTGAATCATTGACAAAGAGCAAAGAAATGAGCCCTCGTTAATCATAACAGTCCTTCTGGAAAGCAAGTGCTTGTTAGGGAGTGGCTTATGGCAGGTCTGCTTTCAGGCAGGGCCGGTGTGGAAGGGCTCCTTGTCACACTGTGCAGTAGTGCTGGTTCTGTTCATTAGGGGCCAGCTAAAAACCACGATGCATTTGGAAGACAGTTACCCCTTCACTTCCATCCCTGCAGTTTCTCAGGCAGATAGATAAAAGCTGACAACCACAGAGAAAAAGTTCAAGAGCAGAGAGAATATTACATTCCAGTCATTTTCAGCCCCCTCTCACTCCCTGTACCAGGAGGCACACCTCACATTTTTCAAAATTACTTCATCAATAACATTTATATTTTTTTAATACTGGATTTAGGATAGAATAAATCCTGTAATGGTAATGCTTGAAATATCAGAAGAGAAGCTCATATTATTTTTTAATCTGGACTCTTGCATCTCAAATTTCCTTTTTTTGCCACTGATTTCTTAAAAAAATCCATTTGAGGAGTGCAGAGATACTGAGAGGTGGAAGGTGTTGGAGGACTGCCATGTATACTCAGCTAGTGAATCAAAAGCACTATGTGGTTGAGAAATCTGCTAAAGAAAAACAGTCTCTTGTTTGTCTTTTTGAATCAAATGTCTTCAGAGCAAATTTTAGTGCCTGTTTAGAGATTTTTAGAAGGGTTAGTGAGAGAATATTTATTACTCAGTAGATTTAAGTATTTTAGTGCCGTAAAATGAAACAGAAGATAAGGTATCAATCTAAGACTTAAAAGAACAGGGTTTTTTTCCTCTATCTTACAGCATTTACACGATAGGTGGTGGTTTGGTTTCTCTAACAGTAGGAAATAAGGTGATCCATGCGATGGAAAAGGATACGGTGTCTGGCTCTTCAGTCCAACAACTTGTTCAAATAAAAGGGAAATCAAGAGACATTTCAAGTGTCAGCAGGTCATGTGATAGCAAATAATCCCACTCACCAATATTTTACAGTCTCACACTGACTAAAGACATTGTATAAAGCCAGAAAAACCCTCAGTGAGATGTTATATAGAGTTTCAGGAAACATAACAGCTATAGAAGGCATAGGAAGTTTCCAGTGGTCCCCACAGCCCCAGCTCAGGAGAGAAGCTGCATCCCTGCCCTGATAAGAGCCCTGTGTTCTTGTTGTGTCCAGCTTTCAGACCATGAGTTCTCCCTTTTTGTACATTTCTATATATATGTGTGTGTTCGTGCTTGTATGTATGTGTATGTATCTATTCAGAAATAACCCTTGTCAGCAGTTTCTAGCACTTCTCTTCTGGAGAGGAAGAGAAACATAAGCAGTTTCTTCAGAAATGTCTTTGACATAAATCCCAGGAGTGTCCCACTTGGTGATGTTTTTCTGTGAAGTGCTCAGTAGCTGACCTTCTGTTTACTCCAGCTTTTTCAGCTGCTGCTGAAAGAGCAGTCTGTGGAAGGAGTGTTTCTTACAAGGTTTGCTTTTTCACATGTAAAAAAGTGCAAAGAGTGGAAGAGGAAGAGGCGAACCAGCTAAACTCACCCGTGGCTGTTTTACATTAATTGAATTTTACTTAGGTGTCTAAATCATTTAGGTGCTGAGCTTTAATTTGGAGGCATTTCATGCATTTTAGAAGATGCTGGCTTAGTTGGATTACTTGGCAACATTGCTAAATACAAAATCTGCAGCAGTTCTGAGATTGAATTAAGCCCTCTTTCATGTCATCGATGGGAGTCCTGTTACTTGGAGCTGAACTGGCTCTCCAGACCCACTCCTGCAGCAGGAGAGCTAAAGATCCATCCCTTCTGCCTCCAGCACCCATACAGAGGTGCCTGAGTCAGAGGTCTGGTTGTCTCCAGCTCCATCCCTTAAGCAGGGAAAACAGGAGCTCAGTGGGGCTGAGCACAGCCTTTGGGAATGTCTCCTTCTCCACTGACTGCCCAAGCAGCTCCAGACTTAGGTGGGCACCTTGGTTCAGCAGTATGGACTTAGGGCAGATGACCTGCATGGCACAGGTTAGGACTTGCCGAGTTGTCTTCCAATGCTGCATCACCAAATGCAGCTCTCAAGAGCTTAAGAGCAGCATGCCTGACTTCACCAGCAATAGGAGAAAGGGGAGATAAAACAGGTTTTGGTGTTGTCCTCCACATTTAGAGACCTCTCAATTCCCTCATCCTGTGAGGCAGCAAGATGAGTTGCCTGCAAAACTTCTGTCCTCTTCTGTTTGGGTAGAAGCTGCAGCTTTCCCAAAATACTGAGAGGAAAGAGCTGGACTTGGCACAGAGCTTTGAGGATTCAAACAGCGTCTCCAATTTGTGCAGAAATAAATGGCAGTCAAATTTGTCTCAGTGGATATCCATCATCTAATGCGTTACAATGTCTTCCTTAAGTGCACAGCAGGAAGCAAAGTGTGTTCCACACAAACTTCTCCAGGTATTGAAAGACAGCAAATGAAATATTTGTGTCTTGATGTTTTGGGGTTTTTTTTGTGTTTTTGTTTTTTTTTAAACTGTCCTTAGCTTCTGAAGGAGAAATTTGCAGCTAGGCACACAAAAAGCATGCTTCTTCCCAAGAGCTGCTCCATTGCATTATACCAACACAGCAGGACATTTGGTGACATGCCTACAACATCCCTAAGCATGCAACATTCTGAGAAGCCTTAGACCCTGCCATAGTCAGTCTCTTTGAAACCAGGGCAGTTAATACTGAAATTCATCACGTTGTGCTACGTGTAGATTATATAGATACATATTATCTGCTCTGAATTTAAGCACCTGCCTAACTGCAAGTCAAACCTCTTAAAATTCAGCATTTGAGTGCAGTGATTGGTTTGGTGAAACAGAGATGAGATACAGCAATTTTTTTGTCTTGTGATCCACCTTCTCTAAACAACAGTCAACCACCTTTTTTTTTAAACCCTCAAATCTCTCTCTGGTCAGACTTGGTTCTGTTGGTAGTTTTTTACAGATGTGATAGGTTTTGTAATTCATCTGCCTTTAAGATAACAGTGTTTCAGATTTCAAACAAGTCAAAACGTGCTGAATTATTCTACAGAGGAGAACAGTGCTGTTAAATGGTCTTCTTTAAAGGTACAGAAATAGAAAATAAGTCAAAAAGTTTTATCACGATACTGGAAAAAATGCCAACAGACTCAAAGAGACTGTGACAAAGTGATCATGTACATGTGGTGCCGGAGGGAAAATTGCCAACATGCATTTTTGGATAGATGAAAGGTCTCTAGTAAGATTGGTGACATTGTAGTCTGGTCATTTTAGCAGTGGTTCATTTGTATCAGGACTGTAATATCCAAGCTTTTATGTTGTGTAATCAACTTAGGAAATGAATCTTCCCCACCCAGAAGTAGTTGGCAAGGTGTTTTTGTAAAGCAAAGCATGGACCGGCAATGGAAATGAAGAAAATACTGTTTTCATCTCATCAGTTACTACTCCAGAGTTGCATTGCACATAGACCAGATAAGCAGCACACCTGCACAGCGTTGTTGCTGACTGCAGCGGTCCTCAGAGCTCCTTGTCACAGTTGATGCAGCACTTTGAGTCCGGCCAGATCCTCCATCCCCTCAGGTGGCTGACTTGGATTCAGTGGCACCGAACCTGAAATGAAACTGCCGTATTTCATTGGGTTTGTTTTGTCTGAGACTCTCACTAGCAGTTGCCACAGCGTTGGGAAGGGAGCAGAAGCTTTTGGCATTAGCCATCTGAGGGGTGGCTGGCAGGAATAAGAAGGGAGCTCAGAGCTGCTGCAATGCTGGTGGGATAGTCAGCAAATCGCTTTTGACTGCTTCAGGCTGGAGCTGAGTGTTTCTTATTTGCATCATATTCATCAGTGGAGAATTAATCTGGTACTCCAGAAGGGGGGAAACCGCTGAAGAATCTGTTACACTGGATTCCAAACTGCCGGTACTATGGATGTCATGCTTCCAGGAATAAAAGCATGTGTGCTCAGTTTTAATTCAGTGCCTCCAAATATGTCTCCTGCTTCAAGAATATTTTGCTAGTCTACATAAACTTCTCTGTCACTGTTTCTGTTGAGCATCATAGGGACAGGCAGTGTTCTATATTTTTCTCAAGTGAATCAAGTTGCTATAACTTTATTTTATTAGGCATGAGCATATATATCTCTCTCTTTCCATATTTACCCATGCACAAACATGAACACACGTGACTGTAGGTGTGTACAAAAATCATGCACAATTGTCATCTTGCCTATTTGGTTAATAATTTCATGGAAAAAAGGAACCAGTGTATCTGGTCCACTCTGGATTTATAATGACTGAAAGGTAATGGAGATGTAAAAATAAGGAGAAACTTGGGCTTTGCTAATGAAAAAATTGACCTCCTAATGGAGTTGTGCTGTATTCTGGCTTTCAGATGAGTGCTGTCTGATTGTGTGCTCTCTGGGATAACAGTTGCTTTTCTTTTTTGTAAGATGTGATCCACCTTCTCAGGAACCTCTGAAAACTGTCTTGCATCCAGTAGACACCATCTTAAGAATTTAGCAGAGAAGTTTGAGCAAATGGAAAGAGCAGGTAGTTTTTGAGAGGCTCGTGAGGTACTCTTAAGGCAGTTCAGTGGATCTCTTCCATCATCACAGGTTTGTGTCACCATCCAAACCAGCACGCTTGTGATAGATCTGGAAGGTAGGATATCAGGTTTGCAGATAGGCAAACATGTCAGGCAAGTGAAAAAGTAATTTTTCAGGTTGATGAGGCTTCTGAAGGAAATGGCAATAGTTTCCATTGCATTTTAATATTGCCTTGCACCTGTTTTTATAACGTGAGCTGGCTGTGAGAGCTTGGTTCTGGGATGACCCGGTGCAGGGGATTGCGGCGGGGTGGGATCCAAACCAAATACCCCTGATGCTGGGTGTGGATTGGGTATTTTCGATTTGCAGCCTATTGTAGGGAGCAGAGGGAGTATGCAATATGCAGCAATACCCAAAGCTGCCCTGGAAAGACGGGTCTGAGTGCTAGGACTGAAAACTGTCATTGGTTTACAGTTAATTTCCTGAGAGCTGGTGTCAGTCACTGAGAGCTGCTGTTGCCTCCTCTGTACGTTTGCTGAGGGTGGGCTGCAAAGCCTCTGGGCTCTAAGCATGCTTTAAAAGAATTGTCAACACGGTGAAGTAGAAGTTGTCAACAGAAGCTGGGGACAATCAGAAAAATCTATCTAGAGTTGTTATACCCAGCAATGTTTTGTTATCTGTCAAGTAGCTGGCCATCTGAAAGCATGACTAACAGGAGCTAAATCAGAGCTGCAGCGTGCACTGTAAACTTGAGTGCCTGGGCTTACCACTGCAGCATGTCTCTTAGCCCATCAGTGACGTCCGATAAGCATGGTCACACGTCTTTGTCAGCTAATACTATTACAAGACTCCAGAGTGGTTAAACAGCAGGCTGGCAGATACATTAAATACCCATATGGTGTGCTTGGTTACTTGTCCTTCCTCTCCTTTCCACTCTTGTTTTCCAGCTCCTATGTTTTAAGTTCATTGAAAAAAAAAAAAGAGTCAAATGCTAAGACCTGAGTTTCTGAGGCTGTCACATTTATTCCGAATAGTCCTCATCCTTTCCCTGGGGATGTGGAGATTATAGGTTTAAACTCCCACACCGTTCTTGGCGTAATGAAAGAAACTCAAAGCGTAAGCGTGGGCTATCTGACTTCTGTCAGGTGGCGGTCAGTTTTCCTGCATAAGCGTAGCATGTCAGCTGTCTTTGTAGAGAAAACAAAACAACTAAATATGCTGCTTACAGGAACTTCTTTCCTAATTAACTGCTACTTAAAGATGTTCTCATTTTCTTCAGCTTCGGTTTCTCTTCACAAGTATGAATTGGTCGTTACAGATTATACATCCAAAGCAAAGATACAGCCAAGCCAAAGGGATGAAAAAGGTCGTTTCGTCTACTTCCCCCTGTCCCATTCAGTCTTGATCCCATATTCTGCAATAATACTTGGCAGTGGTAGAGCATTGATTTTGCTACCTCCTTAGCGTATATATTTATTCCTGTTCATTTTTCATCACCTGAGAAGGGACAGCAGCAGGAACGGGGACACAATCCCCCTCAGCAAATCCTGCTGGAACTGCCTTCTCGATTAAAAAAGAAGTGCCTGTCTAAACCACGACAAACCCATTGATATTCATCACAGCAGATTTTATCCCGGGTATAAGTATGTAAATGTATCAAGAGTTACACCTGAGAAATAATGCGTACCCGTGTTGCCTGGGCTCAGTTTCTGTACGTTATTTTGTCGTGTTGCTCTGGATTCATTTAAAAAACGTGGGACGTGAAACAAGAGCTACCTGGCTAAAGGGCTCGCCTCCCATCTGCGTTGGTGCCTTGCGCTGCTGACATCACTGAACTGCTCACAGGATAAAATGAGAAAGGAGGAAAATCTGGTCCTTTAGAATGAAAAAGACGTTTAAAATGAATTGTGTAATTATCTTCGAAAAGAAATCCTTTCTTAGTCCAACTGAAGGATTATGATGTATTTCAGAGAGATTTTGGGGTACAGTGAATATCTGACAGATAAGGTGATTTCCTTGCTGAATTAAGCTGAGCAGAGGACTCAGAAGATATGAACACTATAAGTGGCTGTAATCTGCTTTGATGGGTTTAGAAAGTCAACAGACAAAAATAATACAAGAGGTCATTAAACAGCAGTGTGTAGGGTTTGGTGTCATCAAGATGTCTGATGCCATGTGCTAGATGTCCTGAAGTATTCACTGAACCTAGGTCATGAAACCCAGGGCAGGATACTGACAGCAGAGTAAAGCTTGTAAGATCTATGTGGAGAGGCTTAGACACGCTATGAGATTATGTTTGTCAGTTGAAAGAGCAATGTCAAAGCCCACACAGGCATCATTAAATGTTTTGAAGCAATGTAGTAGCTCCACAGACACTCAGAAGGTAATCTCACCTCCTGTGTTGGCTCCTTTATCCTGCAGAATTGTTTTGGGGCAGTTCCAGAATACCTTGAGACTCTGTACTTGAAACTGAGCTGGAGATTTTCTTGGAGAAGAATATTTCTGCAGATTTTTATCCCACCAGTGCTTTCAAATGTGTGGCATAAACACAGGCAGCCTACCACAGAGACCATCAGACTTTGGTGATGATTGTCAGATGAAGGATTCTATTTTCTCCCGTGGATAAATGTCTCAAGATAAGCGGAGGATGATTTAGTTCTGAACTTTACACACTTACTTTTTCACATTTATACTCCGGGGCTATGAGTTCCATATTTAATTTATTATAAACCAGGACATGTTAACATAGTGCAGCTCTTCATACAAAGAGGACAAATAGCATTTTCCCATGTTACAGAACAGCGTGTATGGGGAGAAGATGAGGGCCCAGGGCTAAAACCAGTTCTGCCACAGATCAGTCTGACCATGTCAAGGTCAGATACAGGTAGATCATTACAGAATGTCCTGTTAACTGCACTAGGTTCCATTTTTGAGTACGAAGGTCATGAACTGGAAATTAAAGTGTATTTCTGTTTCTATAACTGACTGTTTTCTGTACAAGTTACTCAGCAGTTAGCAGGAGCTCAGAGACTTGCGTGACAAAAGCCATGTGAGTACATAATCAGCAGATAAACTACACAGTGTTACAAGGAGGAGCAGGCAACTGAGTTTCTGTGCCTGTCATTTTGTCTGCTTGCTTGAGATTGGTGATACGACCACATTTTGTCCATTATAGAGACCTTTTTAAGTATTTGTCTATGTGTGTATTGAAGAATTCCACATCTAGGCAGGCATAACAGAAAGAAAAGTATACAGAATCAAAGCAAATGTAGGTGTGGGGAAGCTAATCACAAACTTGGGCAGAACAGAATCATTATAGGAGGAAGGTAGGAAGAGTAGTGAGACTAATACAGTTTTCAAGTAACTTTTAAACTGCTGGGTGAATCTTAAATTGATTATTTCCTTCTCAATCTGAGAACAGTTTGGAAAAAAGTCAATCTGAACAGTCTGAGAACAATCTGAAAAACACAATCTGAGGCTTCCCTCTCTTCACAGTGTGGCAGTCCTGAGAGAAGTTAATGGCAGTCAAGAGTTGCTGTTGTTGTGTGGGAATGGGGATACACAGAAAGTGTGATGAATTCAGCACCTCGCTGGGATCTGTTGGATTTGGTCACGTGTAGGGTACATTTTGAAAGGACCGAGCAGGTGGTAACTGCTCCAGGGGAATATTTTCCTGCATATTTCCATCTCTGAGAAAACCCCTGCAAATGAAAAACCCACTCCTTCCTGTGACCCTAGCTGTGTGATCCAAATCCGTCACCGGGAAACAGAGGTTTGAGTACCTAAATTTGGTCTCAGGATTTCTATATTTCAGGTGTAAATTCTGCCTGGGAGAAGATGCCTGTCTTCTCTAAATGAAGCAGTATTTCAGGCTTTTAAGAGCACTCACTCACAAGCTGCACAGATTTTATGTGCCTTTGTTTACCCGCTGTAAATGACAGATTAGCATTTAAATGCATTTGTTGCAGTTATCTCTCTTCTGTGTGTCAAACCAAACAAGCCGTTGTGTCTCCCTCAGAATATCACAACCATTTCTTGTCATTTTCCTCACTCTGTGGGAACTGCTGAGCAGGGAACACTTCATTGTACACATTGAAATCTAAACCTCTTCTGAAATCTATCATTTGCCCTGGCAGATTAAGTCTAGTACGTACTCAGAAAGCAGTTGCAGTCACTGCAGAGTCATGAAGACATACCCTAAGTAGCAGGGATTTGTCAGTATAGTTTTTCCCTATTTTTCCTCTTTTTTTTTTTTTTTCTGACTGCCTTTTCACCCTGTCTCCTGATGCTTCCTTCATTTCCCCCCCTTTCTTCAGGTTACATTGTTCTCCACCAGCCCAGTTCCTTGTTTTCCCTCCAGCACTGCAGACTTGTCTGCAAGAGTTTCAATACCCTTCGGGTTTTTCCTCCCAGTGATGTAGGCAGTTGGATTTATTCTTTCCATAACTTCTTTATATCTTGTAGCCTGTGTCTGTCTAATGTCTTTTCCTCTCTTGTCCACAGCATCTCCATCACAGCAGTTGAAACAGTCAGAGTTTGTCCAGTCTTCTGATTTCTCAACCTTCCCTTGGGTTAGCTGCCCGAGGGTCCCGTTGAGGAGTCCTCAGAAGGATCTATATGTGACTTGTCCCCATCACGAAGGTTCACGAGCTGCCTGGCTGCCTTTGTGTGCAGGAGGCAGCCTCACAAATCTCAAGGAGTACCTTGTATTCAGCACAAGGAATTCTGGATAATTTTTACTTTTAGATGAAGGAAGTTCCTGTCTCATCATCCAGGCGTTCCTCTGGCAACATCATACAATTTTAAAACAACTACATGACATTTTTAATCCGTTAGCAGCACTTTAGATCTAACCTCCAGCTGAAGTTTGAGAAATACTTGCTTAAAAAGAGCATACGATGGAGACGTGCATTTAAAGTTGGGAACAGCAGTTGGAACGCCCCGAAGTGTAGCTTGATTTGGCACCAGGGAAGGGAGTGCTGCGCAATTCTCGTGATGTTTGTCTTCAGAAAGAGCTTTCAGAGTCAGAAGAGACTTTATAAATTCAGCATTAGATGCAACTATTGGATTTTCCTTTGGTAGGTTTGAGATTCAAATACCACCCAGTTTTAATGGAGTTGCCCTCACTGTTTAGTATGTGCTATCCAGTTGCTCAGTGCAAAACCCCTGCTCTGGCAGGGGGGTTGGACTTGATGATCTCCAGAGGTCCCTCCCAACCCCTACCATTCTCTGATTCCATGACACCCACCCAGGAGCTACGAATGTGCGGTAGTCCCAAAACCAAGGCCAGCAGAGAGCCCTGCTGTGCAAAGTTGAAGCCACGAGATGCTAAGCTCTGGCTTTGCTAAACAACATACATCTTCTGATGTCCCCTCACCAGGTGTCTGAAAAAGTGCAGAGTCCTGGTTTTGGGCAGTCCTTACTATCACGAGAGATCTGTGCAACAGGAGAACCTCAGAGGACCCAAAGGTTCAAGTAATAGAGGGGAAAAAGCATAGGGAAAGAAATTGCTGATTCAATGTCTATATTACAGTTACTTGCACTCACCGTAACTCTTTACATCCAGCCATATTAAAGCATTAATTAATGAATCTTCACAGTGACTTAAGTGTATCATTAGAGCTAGCTGAAACGTTTTGAGGGAAAAAAAGGGGAAATGCAAAATATCAGAGCTCTTCCAGACTTTGTTTTTAATAATTCTTCAGTAAAAATGTATTTTAAATGCTTGTTTGTCTTTTAAATGCAGCTCTTGGATTTAAGGGCAATTCTGCCAGTTCTGTAAAAAGAACCCCAACATTATCGAAGTGCCACAAAATTCTGCAAAAACTGCCAAAAAGTTTGAACAGTGTGGCAGAAGATTATGAAAACAGAGAACCAGACTAACCTGTTTTCTGTCCTTCTAAGAAAAGCAGCATCAGTTTCCAAAGCCTTCCAGGGAAAGTAACAAAATCCTTTCAACATCACTTATATTTTCACGATCTCACTGCTGGTTTTTTGAGTGCAGAACTCCTATCTACTATCTAAAAATGAAGGGCTGGTTTTGGGTGACCCTTTCATGTCACCTTCAGCTGCTCAGTATTTTTAACTGGACAGAAAACTCGTTATTTATGGCCTTTTAAATTCCATTTTTTAAAAAATAAACTCTTACTATGGAGCCAGGAGATGAGAGTTTTCGGGGAATAAAAGAAAATGCAAGTAGTACAGAAATGTGTAAAGAGGAAGGTAATAAAGAAGGAAAGAAGAAAGATAAGGAAAGCCAAACAGTATCCTTTTCTTCCTACTGAACTCATCTTATGCTCTTGTGACGTATTTTGTTGTCTCTAATAAGCAAGAAGTGATATGACTAAATCTGCCATGAAGCTGTATTTATGGTGATTACTGTATTTCCCCAAATATATGTGAATGGCAGTCCTCCAAGTATATAAAAAGAGCTTAATTTTATTCTAAAAGTTTTCCAGGTTTTTCTTGCAATAACGTCGTGACAGGCAAAAATATTTCAAGTCAGTCATTTTCCCTTGGCTTAATGTAAACTGCAATATTAGATGCTCTACAAGAACAACATGGTCCCTGGGCCAGAGTTATGATAGATGGGTAAATAAAAGGCCTGATTTCCACATAAATTGCTTTAAAATGCAAAGCTGCAGACCCAGCTTTTTAGCTAAGCAGGGAGACAATAGCGAGGTGTTGTGGGACTGCAGCCAGCAGCTAAACAGCACCCAACCACTCGCTCCCAGTGGAATGGGGAGGGTAACTGGAAAACAACAAACCCCCCCCCCCCAAAAATGCCAACAGAACAAAACCAAAACCCAGAATAAAACAAAACAACAATGAAATAAACTCCTGGGTTAAGGTAAGAACAGTTTAATAAGTAAAATAAAATATGATAATACTAGTAAAAATTGTAATGAAAAGGAATATAACAAAATGAGAGAGAAGTAAAGGCAAGAAAAGGACACGTGATGCAAAATGCAGCTGCTCAGCACCAGCTGATCGATGCCTGAGCAGAGATCTGCCCCTCTCGTCCAACTCTCTCCAGCTCATATACTGAGCACGACATTGTATGGTATGGAATATCCCTTTGGCTAGTTCAGGGCAGTGCCTGAGGTTGTTCTCCCTTGCAGCTTCTTGTGCTCCTGCACAGGAGGGAAGCACGGGGAGTCGAAAAGTTCTGGATTTCCTAGCACCAAGTAAACCCATCAGTGTATTATCAACGTTCTTCTCACGCTGAACCCAAACCACGGCACTATTCTAGCTGCTAAGAAGTGAGATACTAAGTAGAAAAGAAAATTAGCTCCATCCCAGCTGAAACCAGGACACAGGGATAGTTGCTATGATTACATTGCAGTCGTAATTGCTGCCAATGCAAATGACCAGTTAGATGTAGAAACCGCCGCTTTGGTAATTCAGCTTTAATTCCTGTGCATGAAATTGCTGCCATTATATAAAATTAGATGAAAAGTTGCTCATAATTAAGAGGCGCCTGCATGCGCAGGTTTTAATCACGCACAGGCTCCCAGCTAATACCTCTCTGGGTGAAACACTTTGAATTTTTTACTTCAAACCATTTGGCTTCACCTTTAAATGACCGGCATCGTTTGCTGAGGTGATGCTTTGAAAAAAGAGCCGTTGTACGACCTGGTGCCAAGCTGGAGTGGTGGATTCTTCTCTCTCGCCTGCTTTGCAGTTCTGGAAGCAGCAGTTTGCTCTGGGCACTGAAGTGTCCCTCCCAAGCAGAGTGTTTCAGAGGGTGTAGCTAACCAGCTGTAATCCACGGGCAGGTATCTGAGGAGCCCCTGCGTATCGCGTCTTCGAGCTGAAGAATCTGGGGACACGTGAGGAGGGTTTGGGGAAATCCAGAAGTTTTGCTCCAGGCAGAGTTGCCTCATCTTCACAGTCGGTTCCAGATCCTAACAATACTCAGCGTGAAAAGCTCAGAAGCAACTGAGAGTTAGAAGCTCTGCTGCGTTTTTTGAGTGATTTTCTAGCTGCCATGTTTGCAGGAAGAAACTTAAATGCACAGCCCAAATGCAGAGATGTCAAAAGGCCAGTCCATTTTCTTTAAACCATGTTGTTATTTTCTCTCTAAATCCATCTTGCATTTTCTGGAAGGGTTTGAGGTTGAGCTGCAAGTTGATTTAATTAACTGGGAAAAAGCATGTCTGTTCTAAGGCCAGACCTGAGTAGGAAAGACCAATACTGATGGTATTGGACGTGTCTCAGTTCCGATAGGTGCCTTGCATCCCACAGTCTGAGGGGGATTTGTTTGCTTCTTTAGGTAGGTTTCTTTGTCGACCAAAACACCGTATTGTACCCGTTAGTGTCTGTACAGTTCTTGCCCCAGCAATTTCTAGGCTTCTGAGCAACCCTCAGCAAATGGAAAGTCTGTCAGGAGCAGTGGTGGAGCTCTGCACAGCTTCCCAAACAAGACCTGAAGGGCATCAGGTAATGTTCCTGGTGGGAATAATGCAAAGAGTACACAGCAAGAAATGAAACTAATGTGATTTAAGATCGGCTTGATTTCTTTTTGAGTCATTCTTCTCTGGTTAGTCATTTTAGAAAAAGCCTGAGGCGTTTGGACACGATGGTCGTTCTAATGGTTGGAAACGATGACCCCAAGGGTCTTTTCCAACCTAAATGCTTCTGTGATTCTGTTTGTCCAGAACTTACGTTTCCTATTCAATAGCAACCCCCTGTTCCCCTTTCTCCAGAACAAGGCTGCTTTACTGGGGCGTTGGGATCATTGCTTACCTTCTTGTTCCCCATGACAATAGAGGATTAGCCGGAAGGTCCTTTGCTGACTTGGTTATTATAAACCTGCCAGCCCGGGTTCCAGTGGCAGCATACTGGTTTATGTTTCATGGCACACAAGGCTGACACAAGCCTGAGAAAGGCCTGCAGCAAAACTTCTCAAACATCAGCCCGATGGGAATTTTGAATGATCTGACCTAGGAGATGGTGGGAGATTGATCATCCCTCTCTTTATCAGCAGGGAGGTGACACCTGCTCTGAAGCAAGAGAGGACACTTCAACCCATCTCTGGTACTTGGATCCCTGTGTAGTAGGGAGAATTTGTGGGTCAATGTGGTTTGTTTCCGCACTGTTGCAATACGCTAATGATTTTTCCTCCGCTGTTCTTTTCAACCAGCTGGGCTGTTGTTCAGCATATGGAGATGATCATGCCTGACAGAAGCAGAGCTGCGTGTGGGAACCTGTTGCGGTACAAAGTCCGCTGGTATTGGGTTTGTTGCTCTAGCCAGGGGTGTTGCTGCCAGCAGCTTTGCATCCAAACAGTCTGTGTGGGGAGCTGAGAGGAGTTTTCCTCTGGTCTTTCCCTGCACGCAGAGAGTAGCACTGCAGTTAGGGGTGAGCTGCTTCCCGGCTTCTGATGTGTGTCTCCGGGCTTGAGTGTGCAGACAGTTAAAATAAGTAACAGATCCAGCAATTCTGGAAGATTTGTGAATTATATGATAGTATTTCGGGAGTTTTCACTTAAAACTCTCCCTTGGACTGTTAAATATATTCACTTCTCAGCTAATTCTGACAGTTTCTGGGCACTGCACTTCATTGTCGGAGAGCACTTCTGCGGACCAGCCTCCTCTCATCATTTCTGTGAAATGTTCACCGATCGATACTTGGAGCTTGGAAAAAGCAAGTTCCATTCTTGGAGTAAAACTAAAAATAAAACTTTGGAATCGTTTGTCATTTTTCTTTCAGACACGTGTCGTGTAATCTGTCTTTCTCGTTGGTTCTTGAAGAGTGAGTTTTGTTTTGCCTGCCGTTCTCCGGATGCAAACTGGCAGAATCTTGTATCAAGCGCTGCTTTCTGTTATTGCTCACATTAGGCCACACCAAGTAGGAAAGCTCGCTTTAAAGTAAATGGCATTTTTCAAGCACGATAAGGCTTTTATTTCCATTTCCAGCCCAGCTATTTTGATTGCTTTTTCTCTGTCTGGTGGTAAATCTGTCTGGCTTGATCGCGTAGAAGAGCAGAGAGGTGTTTGGGAGCGATGCTGCTTGGGGAGCGTAGAAGTCGGCCACGCTGCACAGGCACCTCGGTGTAAACCATTTTAACATCCAACTCCTTCAGGTTTTTCTTCTACAACGCCCACACATTTTGCACAGATGGGGGAATGTGACAGATCATGGAATTAAGAAACCAAAAGCTTTTTCGTTAAATTTTTAATCTACTCCTCCCACACTTCCATAGTTCCTTGATTTACAGTTTAATTCAAAATGAATGAACTACCAGGCTTTACTAGCAGGCATCTGTTCATAGCATGTGTTGGCTTCCAGCCCCGTGGCTGACCCTGGAACATTTCTTTTATTACTCCTTAAACAGGCAGGCCTGTAGCAAGCAGTATTTACCACCAGACCGGTATTTATCCCAAGAAGCCGGGGAGCAAGGAGGACTTAGAGGGAAAATAACAGTATTCATACAGTGCTTTTAACAAAAAAGGGGGGAAAAAAAAGCGTCATTTCCTGACCAGTTGTCACCTCCACTTAAGGACTTGCAGGAGACTCTGTTGGGCACTTAGTTCTTCCTGGTGTTTCTGCCCTCTGCCCCAGCTCTGGAGATTCCCCACCAGCGGGACCTGGGGCAAGAAGGGCTTGACCAAGTGGCTTTGCTGATCTCTCAAACTCCTCCCAGCACTCTGGAAAAAAAGCATCAGTAGCTGAATAATTTTATTGCAGGGAAGGACCTTTGTAATTAGTTCTGGACGTGAAATTCTTGGATATTAATGCATTTTTAATGCACGCCGCCTTATTTTCTGAAGTATCAAATAGCAGTGAGTGTCTCATACACCTTTAATTTCCTGAGTTCTTTGCAGCTTGTTTCTGAACCCAGCTGCAGTTGTGTAAGTTGAGAGTGATGGCTTTGAGGTAAAAATATTCCTGCTTCTTGTCTACACAGACATCCTTGGGATTACAGAAAAGGAGAGGTTTTGGTTTGCGGGGTTTAAAAGGCAAGATCATTCCTCCTTGTAGAATCCCTGTAGGAAATCCTGGGAGAATTTCAAAGCGTACGGTATTCTGATCTGCGAGCCTGAAAAGCTCCCTGCTGCCCAGAAAGTAAGGACTTCAGTCAAACAGGATCATGGATCTGATGAAGGAGTCATATAAAACTTTTTTTTTTTTGTCTGCGGGAAATTTTCCTGGTGATACCTTTTGCTTAACTGTAGGTAATACTACAGCTGGTTCCTTGGAACACTGCACTAGACTTCCCTTTCCTTCACGGTGATGCAAACCTTGATCCTTCGTGACATAATTTCATCCTTTCTCACGAAGGGGCTAATCTGAGACACGACGTGGCACAGGAGTTTAGCAGGCTTGAGATGCTGACAGACAGGGCAGGGTGTAGCTGTGACAACAGGAGAATAAGGATTTTTAGGTCCCAGCCTGGAAGAGCAGGACTAATTCATGTCTAATCCAAGCAGGCTGCTCCTTTATTCAAAATTCTCTGAGTTTCTACAGGACTCCTGATACCTCCTTGTCCAACTCATTGTAGTGAATGTGACGGCACAGCTAAGAGGTATTAGATAAATTATCAGCAAGTAAAGGAGCTTGGTTGCATTTAATCTCTACAGAAATTAGAAACCTATTTTGAGAACAGTTTCCATGCAGCAGCGTGGAATATTAGCTGGACAAACTGAGCGAAGTGACACTTTCTCATCCAGGTAGGGGTAAGCTGCTCGACTGGCATCTGCCGTAGCAGAGGGCTACCCCCCTTCTGTGTGTCTCACATGCGTTAAGGCTGAGGAGTGGCAGAAGGATTTTGTGCTCGTGGTTTATCTCATGACAGCAGTAGTGCTGTCTCCAGGGTCAGCCAGGCTTTTCAGTTCAGAAAGAGCAGCTAGCGTCTAAACTTTTATCTGTTTCGATTTATTTGAGCATCGTGGAGCTGTCTCCACACGAGGTGTTTGACGTTAAATAGTGCAAGACAGAGGGAATCAAACCCCACTGTATGAGTCTTTGAGGTCCAGGTACAGTGTGGCCCTTCTGGGGAGGGGGCTCCTCAAACTCTCAGTGTCCTCACAGCCCCCTGAGACTGAAGAGAAAGGGCTGGCACCGCAGCTTTGACCTCGTCACGGTAAGAGTCGAGTATTAGGCATTTCTGCTTTCCACTTGATGTGGTTCCTGCTGTGAATTCACCTTTCCTTCAAGTCAGGTGTCCTGGTTTGAGCTGGAACAGAACTAATTCTGTTCAGTGATTTTACTTTTCAGCTCAGTCTCTTCTAACTGACTGCACTGTCTGAAGGTAAGGGCAGGTTTTCAGTGTCTGCTTCTAGAAGTGGTAACGCTCCATGTTTAGAGTCACTACCAGGGACCGGTGTGTGCAGGCAGGCTCGTGTTTATACTCACTCCTCTGCAGACCGAGGTCACTGCTCAATCTTGTGCACCACGCTGGGGGTGCAGGAAGTCAAAGGTGGCACCTGCAGGGAGGAGCAGGCAGGACAGGGGCCCCCAAACTGGCCAAGAAGGTATTCCATTCAGTATCTGTCATACTTGGTATAAAGCTGAGAGGTCACAAGGGTTGATCTCCCTTCTTCCATGGCCGGTGTCTGAGAAGGACCCTGTCTGTTCTGCCTTTGATCCCAATCCCTGTGTTCCTGACTCCAGTTCCAGCATCCAGCTCCTGAATCCGGTTCCCGTCTGCTGCGGGGCCCCATCTGGGACTTCCCCAGTGCCTGCTGCACAGCACCAGTGGTGATGGTGATGGCATTGCCACCAGCGGGGTTGGATTTGATACTGGGTTTTGTATATATTTGTATATATTTCATTTCATTGCTGTTATTTTAGTTGAAGTTTTCCTTCTCGATCCGTAAGTCTCTTTCCCTTACTCCCTTTCTGTTCCCTTTGGGGAAGGGAGAGGGATGGATAGAGCACATCTGTCAGTCAGCTGAAGGCCAGCCTAGCCCTAACCCTTGACGTCAGGAAAATCAGGTTACATGATCTGCCACATACCGAGTTTCCATCTCATCCTGTTCCCTTTGGGGTTGCCACAGCTAATGTTGTCCTTGTCAGGAAGTTTTATCTGGCTCTTAGTCTAAATGTTTCCTTTCCTAGCTGCACACTGTGATTTCTAATGTCACTCCAAGAAAATTCATCTCAAGAGCCATATAATGTACTGCAGGGTTCTCTGTTCAGCCTGCTTTTAGCCAGCTACATGTTTAACTCCTCTGGTCTCTCCTCGTGACTGGGGGTTTCCACCGCTTCTCTTCAGCTATCCCTGCATTGCACTGAGTGTTTCTGGCAGTGAGCAAAGCTGGGTGCCCGCCTTGCTGGGACAGCCGTGTTACGGGAGTTACGTAAAGGGAACAGCACGGGGAGCACCAGGCCACCTCCCCTTCTCCTAGTGCCATTCCTCTGCCCCCCCCCAGCACACTTCTGCTGCAATTCTGCCTTGCGAAAATCATGTCTTAGTTACCACCTATGATCTTTGAAGGCCCCTTAGCATTCCTGCCTTCCTGGCTTTCTCTCTTGCTGGCTTTTAGGGGCTTCCTAGCCAGAGAAGACCTGGCAGCATAGCTAAGGCGAAGGCAGAGCCCTCTGTACGGGGGTTCCCAGGGCGTGCAGCATCCTGCCGATGCAGCGCGCACGCCGACGGCACGGCTTCCCCGTCGCCCCCTCGCCCGGGCCAGGGCACACTCAGCTGCATCCTCTTCTTCCAGCATAACTTCCCTTGGGAAGGGATTTTCTGGAATAAAAGTGACTTGGCTCGAGAGTAAAGAAATCGTTTTTATTGCAGAGTGGGATGGCTGCACAAGAGACGTATCCTGGCAGGTTTTAGTCGTGTCATTTCTCTGGGTGGCTGTGGAGGGAACGTACAGACAGAGCCTTGATTCCATTCCCATTCATGTATGGCTCGGCATTTTCCCAGAGTAAAACATAACACCAACACTCTGTTCATGTTTCTAGTAATTTAAAGACCCCTTTACGTTACTTTCTTACCAACACTTAGCTTCTCAGCTCCTCTCTGTTTTGCATCGTGGGCAGATTTCATTACTGTATTTCCTTCCTGTGATGGAGATGCTTGGCAATAACCATGCCTTGCTGTGATTCCTGTGACCCTCACTAGATGCATTCTCACTACGTGATGCGTCGTCATTCATCATCACCTTTTGTTTCTGTCTGCAGCCAGTTTTCAGTCCTCCTGATAATGTTTATATCCCGGGTAATTTGTATTAATTAGGAAAGTAAGACTTGTTTGGAAAGGTGCTGAAATGCACCACTAAAATTCATATGGCATCTGACACGCTCCCTTCATTCATTACTTTCAGTGACCTCCCTGGCAAAGTCTTCACAAGTCTTTTTCTTCACAATTACATACTGCATCTTTCTTAAGATTCCATCATCCTCTAAATGAAGGCTTTTTTTTTTTTTTTCCTTGTAAAATTAATTCTATTAGTGTACAATCTGTTGATTTAATCTTAAGTAGCATAAGGAGTCATTTCTCAGGTAACTCTTGCTCCAACCAGTGTAATCCAGTATAATCCCGGTTGACAGTCTGTGTGCCTTAGTGGAATCTGCTGTAGCATTCAGCCTCAGATGCAGGTGCTTTTCCTGTGTAAGATGGGAAGGGGTGTCTTAAATGGCCACTCCTGCTGAACCAGGCTGCCTTTACCATTGGATTTCTTACATACTCTCACTCGCCTGTTACCATCGGGGCAAATGACATGCTGAGAGGATGCCTGTGAGGCTGTCTCAGAGTCAGCCTCCTCTTCTGTTAAGCATCCATTGATCCCTGATCTTCAGTAGGGCAAAGCTAGGAACGTTCTTTCTACAGTAGCACAGTTGAACTGAAAATCTGGGAAAGTTGTTTTTTAATGCCATTTTCCTACAGAAGGTTTCTGCATTTATGCGAAACGTCGATGCTGACTTGTTTGTGCTTCCTACATCGCCTGGCAATGGCAGGTACTTAGGTTTCAAAAGAACAGGCAGAATGAAACAGAAATCTTGGGACTCCGGTATCTGTCTCCTCATGGATGAAGGAGTAACTGAAATAATTTGTTGCCTCATATTCAGTGGCCCACTGAAGGGTTCTTTTCTTCTAAAATATGGATGAAGTGCCCTTTGGAAGTCTCATCACTAACAAGCCGAGACAACACGGTGCCTACTCTTTAAAGGTCTGATACGTGGAATGGGTTAACATCCTGTGTCCCCAGCTGTGTCTCCTTCAGCTCCTTGGGGCCTCATAGACCTGGAACCCAGCAGCAGGATAAAATATGGGCAAACTCAAGACACAGGGCGTGTTTCTAAATAAGAGTAGCCTGATTTAGCAGTGCCACTCTTCACAGGGTGGCTGAAAGTGTTCTGAGATGGCGCGTCACAAACAGCGCATCGCAAACTAGATCTGAAATACAGGGTATGGGTATTGTCTCCTACAGGTGGTAAATGTGAAGTCGGGGCATTAGGTAGGAGACAGACCACAAAAGCGCTCACGTTTGGTAAAAACTGATGGCTGGAAATACCAATTTCAGCCTTTTACAGCCTGGCATCTAACCCTTCCCTCATTTTTGACTGGTCTTTTTGAGTGATCTGCCCTCGGATCAGCTCTCGGTGGTCAGTGAGTATTTGGCATGAGGTGGATATTAGTTAGAACTAAACTATTACAGAAGCCTCTAGGATGGCATTTCACAGTTACATAATCAGAATGGCAGGCTGCAGAAACTTGCAGGAGCAATAATGACCTCTGCAGAGGAGCTTCCTTGGAAGGAGGTGTTTTATAGCCAGAGCAGCTGTAAAATGGAGCTACAGAGATGATGAGGGGACTTGAGCATCTCTCCGATGAGGAAAAGCTGACAGACTTGGGGCTTCCAATGGCATTCCACTGCCAGACAACCCTTTCTGTAAAGAAATGCTTCCCAGTATCCAGCCTGAACCTCCCCTGGTTCAACTTCAGGCCATTTCCTCTTGCTCTATCGCTTGTCACCAGGGAGATCAGACCAACTCCTGCAATGTTCCACCACCTCTGCTTGCACCCAAAATATTGGATATGTGTCCTCAGCTACCTTAGAGCGCTTGGAAATCCCATCACAAGGGATTCAGTGTGAGACCTCCCTTGCAGTGGCACTGACAAAGAGCTAAGTAAAGGGTTTTCCCATTTTAGCAACTCCTAGAAATCCACCAAACCTATTACCACCTGTGTGTAGACAACACGGAGTAGGACATCATGCACAGAGAAGGATTCCCCTCACCCTTTCCAGTGGTTACAAGAGCTTTCTCAAACCTTGCCATGTAATTCCCGTGAGGAAGGCTTTTCAGTATGCAGAGGCCAGCCCCTTCCAGCCCCTACCACTCCCGTTACCACTGCCAGTCACAGCCAGTGGTTCTGGCAGCAGGAACGTGAACGACATCAGCACGCTGTACGTGTGCTTCTTGCATCACTGTCAGGAGGTTCCCCCCAGCCCAGCTAGCAGTGGGAAACGTGATTATTGCTGAACGGGGTGAGGCACAGAGGCAGGTACCAGGCACAAGAACAACTGGACAGTGAAAATCAGCCTGCTTACGTTTGCTGGGGAGGTTTTCTGATGGTGCTGCTGACTTACTCAGATAAGCAAAAGTACTTTCTAATATAATGAATCGTGTTAATCTCATTACATAATGAAAAACACTCAAGAAATGCATTTATATTCCCTTTCTCCAAGGGAAGAATTTGTGTCTGTACTTTCAAGTATGAGAATCTTCATTAAATGCTAACTCTGTATGTGCAGGTCCTGGTTTAATTGTGTCTAACAGAACTCCAGCTCCGATATTGAGCTGGATAAATACTTCACAAAGAGAATCAGTGCAAGTGACTGAATCATCTGGAGTCCAAGAGATTACATTTCTGAGAATGAAAGGACAGGTTTTTGGTGTGGTACTGACAAAAGTTGTCATTAACTGAATTTTTTTGACCTCTCCTTCCCAGGAAATCTTCCTCATGAAATACAGACATCTGAGCTGTTCTGTAGGTTATTTTTTGTCAGTCTATTTCCATTAAATGTACATAAGAAAGCAGTGACAAATAAGAGAGGCTAAACCCAATGTTTGAAGCCAGTTTGATTCTCTGAAATGGGCTGATAGTTTTGCTGTGGGAAGGAAATGACTCCAAAATAATCAAAGAATCTGAAAACTAGTTCAAAATCCCTGTAATTGTCTTCTCGTTGTTAATGACGCTCCCATTCCAATCTAAGATGACATTTTCAATCCTTGGATTAGAAACATTGAGAGGAGGTAGGTGTGTGTAGGCTTTTTTCCTAGCTGTAAGACAAAAAGCCAGCAGCCACCCTGCCCAGTTGGTGTGTCCATGCGTCAGCAAGGGCATCACGTGCTGGGGCTCTTTCACAAATGACTTAGGCACAGAAATAGCCGGCGGGTCACTGAAGGACTTCACCAGTGGCAGATCACTTAATCAGACTTTACAAGTCGGCTGCTGAATCAATCCCTCCCTCGCCACCCCGGCAGCTCCTGCCTCCGCAGGCGTAGTTTTCGGGCTGGTTTATCCGAGGATTGAGCATCACAAAGATTGCCAGCGTGGAGGAGAACCCTCCTAGATTACGAGGCTTTGGAGTCTGCCCAGCGGTGATGTGTGTGCCTCTCCATCGTTCCCGACTCCTCTCTGGTTTGGTTTTGTTGGGTTTTTCCCACGCGATCCAGAAAGGGTTCCAAATACTCCTGAGCAATGTCAAGCCGGAGGAGACGCGTGTCTTGTTTTCTTCCTCGGGGAAGCTCATTACAGCGGGACATGTCGTGGGAAAAGAGACCGGGCGCTGGACTAAAGCACGGGGTTACCCATAGTTTGGCTGTGACCTGCTGTGTTTATCCCATCAGAGGCTTCAGAAGTCTTGCTCTTGTAAACTGCAGTTGCACGTCAGTCAGAGCGAGTCCGTTTGCTGCAGTTTTGCCCTGAGACAAGCCACGTGGCGAGGTGCGCTCGTGCCGCAGCCCGGCGTCGGGTGACGTTGCGTTCTGTTTGGTGGGGGGAAAGCATCCGCGCGTCTTTCAGGAGTCTCTGCGTACGGCAGCAGCAAGAAAATGGGCAGCGTTCTTATCTCAGCCAGGCAAATAAAATGCAGCAAGTACAGGAGGAGGGACGGTTGGATTCCCGCAGATTCACGAGCTTGTTTGCAGCGAGTGATTCTTTTACGCAATAACGTTCTATTATCCCCATTATTCCTCACATACATAATTTATGTTTTTTGCATAGTAGAAGCATTTCATTCCTGGATGAGCTCCCGCTTCTGTGATGTCTGCAATCCCAGCTGGAAACTCCAGAGTTCTCAGTTTTAGTCTTTGCAGCTGCCTACTAAAGAGACTGACTTTGTGTCCGAGGTTCAATATGTTCTTATCTAGGGCTATCGCAGGCTCACATCCCATCCACCATGTGCCAGAGCACGGAGGGACAAATAATGCCAAGTGATGGATGGATGGATGGGCCGTATCCGGATCTCCTGCTGCGTGAGGAGTAGTTCCACAGCCAGACCTTTTCATCAGATCTCTTGGTTTTCCACTTGGTAAACCAGAAATAACTCGACTGCCCTACGGTTTGAAGACACAATCAGACAAATCAACTGTGATTTCTGAAGTTCTGAACCAGAATGAAATACATAAAGAAGACAAATTCTTTCGGAACAAAAAATAAGAACAAGCAACTGAATGAAAGCAGCAATATTGCATTGCTTTTTTATTACCTCAAAGCAGTGTAATACAGGTGATAGATCACTATCAAACTGTGTTCAGTTATACACTGCTAGAACTTGATATATTCTATAACCTATGTATCATTTATCATTATACAAAATTTGATTCTATTTTGATAGAATCGGAAAGTCCACATAAAATAACTGTCCTGAATGATACAATTTTACCTCCTGTTTTTATTCATTTAAGGATAACAATTACGAATGATGCACAACAGCCAACATTTTATTTGCATTGACATAAACCTGCAAATTCATCAGTGAAAATGTCTTTTATAATAAAGACTGTACATTTTTTGACCCAAGTGGGTGCCTTTATATTCCCTATCATTAAAAAATATTGCCATTTACTTTGCTAATAATGATAACTGGGGCATCTGAAATACTAGAAAACTCACTTTCACCATTCATTGAGAAAAAACTCCCAAAAGAAGCAAACCCCTTTTGGTTTCTTTGGTAGCGTTAACAATCTTTTTATTTACTTTTTATCAAAAGCCCTTTTTTGATCAAAGGATGCTCATGGAATTAAAAAAAAAAATCCAAAACGAAACAAAACAGTGCATATGTTGGTGTTCAAAAGGTAATCTCTCCAAGCCTCTCTCTTGCATAGATGTGGTTAGGGATTCAATGAAGAAGGAGAAGCAATGTCTCATGACAGATGCCTGGCTACAGCTTCATCCCTGCTGTCAGTCCCTGTGATGCTCAGGGGTGTTTGTCCTTGACCGTTGCAGCTATACTGGTAAAAACCCCAGCAGATACAAGTTTAGTCCCCAAAAATATGTTTCCACATGTGTAAGTCAATTCTGTGTTGTACTGAGCAACTACTTGTATGACATGGAAGCCCTTCTGAAGTGGATGGGAGCAGCCAGCCAGCCTGACCAGTTAACTTTGGCTGAGAGATACTTGGACTGCGTGCTGTGCAAACTATCCCTCACACAGCCCCATAGTATTAATCTGGGCAGTTTGTTGGGGAATCTTTAGAGTCTTGAATGGCAGCTTTTTCCAGAGTACCAAGCAAGGCATATCACAGCAGAAATAGTGCACTAAATTTTCATTAATGAGGGCATCAATCAACCATTTGATGGCCCTCGTTAAGCTGTCCTGATTTGAAGCAGCTACAAAAGGAGTCTGCAGAATGCCAAGTGGTGTAAATGTTCCTTTAGCTAGGACAGAGGCCTCGGTTGTGGCTTCCCCGAGAGTCCTCGTTCAGGAGGCAGGGTGTCGGAACGCTACCCCAGAGGCAGCAGTTTGTCACAGCTTGTTTCTGACCTCCTCCCCGTTCACTGAGCGGCCTGGCTTCGGGGCGTGCTCGGGATCGGCTTTATACGGAGGGCAGCGATGCCCTGCAGCCACCTGTGATGAGGCTGGCAGCAGCTATAGGTCCTCCTGCCTGCAGAGGCTGAGAGTAGGGGTGCTCGGTCTGCTCCCCTTGGTGTGGAGTCCAACCATGGCCTTAGTCACCGGGGAGCACCAACCCCCACGTTGGTGTTAGAAACAGATTTCTGGGAGATGCCGCTGGGGGGGTCTTGGCAAATGGATTCACTGCTGAACATTCACTGAACTTTGAATCTTGAGCTAATATTGGAGAGCATCATCAGAGAGTGAAGTTCAAAGCTTTTCTCGTTGTGAACGGAATTCTGCATTATGGCCACCCAGCCAAAGACCAGCAAACTATCACGTGGTCTGCTTATCCAGGTAAAATTCTCCTGTAGAAGACCTAACCCATGCAATGAACTGCTTCAGATCGGCCTCAGCTAAAGACTTATTTTGCAAGGCTGTCTATCAGTTACTTCAAAAAACCCGAAAAGAGTTGCAAAATAGCAATCTGTGCAGGAAGGGAAAAAAGCTCTTCTTCTGAAGTCCATTTTTTTGGTGTACATAGCACTCTGGCACTGCCTATAAACACCAGGCCACGTGTTTTCTTTGCTACACTTCATTTCAATTTATTATTTGTCTATTTCTTTATTAAGGGCCTTAGAATTTCACGCGTAGTTAAACACCACTTAGCCCCCTGACACAATCTGCATGTATCCCATTAAGGGACATTTTTGCCTCTACTGTCTGAGTTAAACAGCGTCGTTACCATTCCCTATCATTAAGCTAAACAGGGTCTCTGGGCTGTATCCTGATTATGCACATCCTCATTAAGAGAAGCGTGTGCTGTTGCACCTATTTGTCTCTCCCGGGAGGAAAGGATCTTGCCTTGCAGAATGCATCTGGCCTTACATCTGAGTGCAAGGCATTCTTGGACCTGCTAAACTTTGCCTTTTTCTTGTGTTTTCATTATGTGAATTTGTTGCTGGAATTCTCTTTCCCTAAAAACCAGGCAGTTTGCTTCATTTTGAGTTTGGCCCCCCGTTGAACAAGTGGAATTGTCCTTCTGGATGGAAACCATATTCTTAGTGACACTTTAAAATTTTACCCACCCCAACTTAACTAATTAATTATGATCTAAATGTTGTTGCTTGGTTGTCTCTTCCCCTCCTATCCCTGTTCCTGGCTGTTTCTATTCCAACCCTCATCAGCCCTTACAGAGAGCTGATACACGTACCCGGCTTGGAAAAAAAAATGTACTTTTTCTTCTGCCCTGTTATTCTAGTTTCCTTTAAAAGTTATGAATGAAATCAGCTTGCAGTGAGGTCAAGTGAGCACCAGGAGTTGCACAGAAACAGAAGGAGCTTGTCATCAAGAGCAGGAGAGGTGGGAAAAGAGTGCACTGGGACATCAGTTCTGCGACAGCAAGTTGTTAGATCAGCTTATCTGGGAAGTCTCTGCCTGGGGAACTGCAGGAATACAGATTGGCAGTGTTCCTTTGGGAAGCACTGTCATGTTCAGAAATGGGGCTGGGAAGTATTTAACTATCCCCTGCTGCAAGAATAGATTGACACTGAAGAATTACCAGTTGTTTTGGAATAGAGAGTGAGGGCAATGTTTCATCTTGTGTCCCAGGTGAGACGTTGCCTCCTGTTTTCCAGAAACTTTTGAGAATTCAGTATTGCCGACAAAAATCACTGAGTCATCTTTTGTTACTCTCCCTCAAAATGGCTTGTTTGGCAAACATTTTTCAGCCTCTAATCAGACCAGTCATTTAACTGGTGAATTTTGTCCTCATCAACACGTACTAACTGAAAAGGGTCTGTTCCCGCACAGCAGACAGCTGTATATATGGTAAATAAACTCCCATCATGATCTGGCTTACTGAGTGTTTCACATGAGGCTGGTTACTCTTCTAATTTGTGGATGGTTCGGTGATAGATTTTTCACTCTGCAGCTTTATCATCAGTAGTTTTTCTTCTGAGACTCTGGCTTTCTCTGTAGGAAGCAAGGACCCGTCCACGTCCAACAGGTAGAAGTGAAAATGGTTCAGTTTGGCTCTTCCAGGCAGGCTGGAAACTCTGCCAGTGCTTTCAGTTATCCAGCAGCAAGGCTGGATGAACCTGTGGCAGTTCCCCTGGCAGGGCTGAGTGAAGAGGAGACGTGGCAAACTTAAGGTGATGAGGCTGCCCAGAGGGGCTGTGGAGTCTCCTGCTCTGGAGACTTTCCAGACCCTCCTGGCTCTGTTCCTGTGTGGGCTGCCCTGGGTGACCCTGCTCTGGCAGGGGGGTTGGACTTGATGATCCCCAGAGGTCCCTTCCAACCCCTACCATGCTGTGATTCTCTGACTCTATGGTTGATTGTCTGATTCTCTGATTCTCTGACCATGTGTTGGCTTACAGGACAGGGCTTCCCAGAGCCCCTCTTTCCATGGGATCACGCCTTGGAGGCTGAGTTAGAGGAGCACCATTAACTCTGGTGCCTCTGCACGAGGAGTCTCCGTGCAGCAGGCAGGCATCGTGGCGGGGTTGTAGACCTGGAAGGGGAAGAGTTGCAGATGTCACGAGTTCAGAGTGGGACCAAAGGACTGTTCCTAACTCATGCAACTTACCCAGGGTGTTAAAACTCCCCTGAGGGTGTTACAGGCGCCTTTCCTGGGGCACCAATTCTTCGTTGCAGCCATTCGATTTCTCAGGCTGCAGCAGCATCCTGGGTTTTCACGTGCTCTGCATCCTAGTGATGTGTGGTGAGCTGATACATTTCCATTGCTGAAACTAATAAGAACAGTGGTTGTCATGGTTTACTAGCAAAACTTTAGTGCTAACTCAGAATCCTGGCAAAGTGCCCAAATAGCCTACGCTGTGCATTCTGTACAGTCTCAGAGTAGTTATCAGTAATTGCATTTCCACCTCCTCCCTATTACATATACTCCATCTCCCATCCAATTCTTCACATTTATTATTCAGGGCACTTTTTGTTGGAGATTATTGCAGCTAACTTCCCAAGAAAAAGGACGGTAAATGGCTTTAAAATGCAGCTTTTTCTGTTGTTGATGTTATCTTTATGTAACCCTTCTTTGTAACGCTGTTTTCTGAAGCTCATTGGTACTTCCCTGTTCTGTTGGGACTTCCAAAAGGTCACCTGATGTCACAGGGTCATGTTTATAGCCTGATCTTATTATCAAATATGTCTGGGACAGAAGACTTTCAACTTTGTATGTACCTGAGTATTCTGGTTATGTGACAGCAAAACAGAGCAATAAAATGCCATTCTGTTTATATAACAAATCAGATTATTTTGCCTTGCAGACAAGCACTATATGGGAAACTGTATGTGACCTCTGGGTAAAAACGAACATCTGCTTCCAGCAGCTCAGAATATTTATGACGTGAGGCTAGCAGAATCAGTTGGGGAGCAGGATCTCATGGTTCATAGTGGTTTTGTTCCGGAATCCAAAGCAAAAATGATAGACTGATGTTTGCCTCTGGGTCAAGATATTCCTCTCTGCTTTGCAATGGTTTTTTTTCATTCTCCTGGAGTTCACATCTGCAATAGCTTCGGGAGAGGGCTTTTGTTTAATTCTCATTCAGCCTCCAATTGAGAGGGTAATAACTTAATGCATAGCAAACACATCTGCTCAGGAGGAACTTGGTGAAGGAGGGGGAAAGTATTCTGCTTTTGGGAAGTTTTTCCAAATTTACATTGCACTGTCAGGAAATCGTAATAGTGAAGCTGTGAATGTCAAAGAGAACTGTGGATTGAGGTATTTGCCATCCAGTACTAACATTTCTCGTTAATCCCTCGCTGTTTAGGAGGCATGTAGTGATGGAATGAGGGGTAATGCCTTTAAAAAGGAAGAGGGTAGATTCAGATTAGATATTAGGAAGATGTTCTTCACCCTGGAGATGGTGAGACACTGGCACAGGTTGCCCAGGGCAGCTGTGGATGCTCCATCCCTGGATGTGTTCAAGCCCAGGCTGGATGGGGCTCTGAGCAACCTGGTCTGGTGGGAGGTGTCCCTGCCCATGGCAGGGGGGTTGGAACTAGGTGACCTTTAAGGTCCCTTCCAACCCCAACCATTCTAGGATTCTATGATTTTATGATTCTACGAGCAAGTGACTGACAAGATCTAAACAATATGTCTCTGGATTCTCTTTCCTTTCACTGCATTTGGTGTTAGCTTTATAACCATCTCTTTACTGTGATGGCATTTTATATTAAAGGAAGCTTTTGGATTATAAATTAGATTTAGCTAGTAAAAGCCATGTCATGTCTTTTATTGCATTTTTCATTTGTTGTTATTATTTTATGAGAATTGAGGCTGTGTACAAGCTTCCAGTAACTGGAGATCTCCCCCTCCCACTCACGTATCCACTGCTCTTGGTAGGAATAGAAATAAATTTCCCTCTGTGTGGAAGCCACAGGAAAGTTCAGCAGGTCTCAGATCTTACAACTAAATTTAAAACCCTGGAGAAGAAGTCATTCTGGGGTTCCTTTTTATGGTCATTCCAAAATAAAATTGCAGTCACTGGAAGCAGGGTTACCAAGGCTTTTTTGCAATTTCTCTAATAGGCTTTCTGTTGAAAACAACCACTGAACAGAATAAAACCAAAACAGCTGTAGCCAGCTCTGTGGTGACTGTTTACCTCTCAGCCAGCCAGAGCTCCAACCCTAAACCTCTTTTGAGAGCAGTCCCCTAACCAGAGAGCACTCAGAACCTGAGTTCATCACCAGATCATCCAGCAGCCCGTCTGTTCCAGACAGGCAGACACAAAAGAGCACACGGTGACAGGCAGTACCGAGCTCGTTCATTCGTACTTCCAATTTTCTCAGAGCAGAATAAATCCCTACTGAAGAAGACAACAAAGAATGTTTGAAGACCACTTTTGTAATAGCCCCTCAGAGGGCTCGAGTCTGACAAGCAAGGCTTTTACCCTTACTGAAGTCATGCCGCGAGCAAACTACCGTGTCCGTTGGGTAACAGAGACCTTCGTACCTCGTCGCATGGCATGTGGTCACGCTCGGCTCCTGGGTGAGCCATGGAAGGGTTCCTAGCTGCAAAGAAACCTTTTACAACAGAGCAGAGAGGACTTCAGCCAAGAGACTACAGAGAAATCCAGGATGAGATCGTAAATTTAAAGCACCACAGAAATAAGTAATATGTGTGGATTTCTGGCGTGTATGTATTTGTTCTAGTCCGGTCCGAACACTGCCTGGGACAAGCAGCCTGAGTTTATCGTACGTTAGCTCTGCTCATGCCTAACGGCAGCTGTGAGTGAGAGAAAGCAGCCTAGCCTAGTTTGTAGGTGAGCGAGCTCTCTCCTGTGCTGCAGAGGCCTCCAGAGCTGCTGTGAACACCGACAGCAACGGCTGAAGCCTTTTGAAAGGGAGGTTTTCTTTGCTTCTCCTTCCTTTAGACACAGCATTTCTTTTGACTGGCTACGTCCAGGTTATCTTTCTCTCTTTAATTTGCTAGAATGGCTTGAGGCCAAAGTAATTATTTTTAGGAGTTCTTTCTGATCAACAGACATCAAATGTAAGCGAGGCAATATTCCGTGCGTTGCCAGGGCTTGTTAAGATCGTGGCCGTGTCACCGATGTACTGAGGCAGTGTTCATTACCCAGACCTTGGCTGAAAGACGTAATTTCCTACCGAGAGCTTCCACCCCGAGAATTTTTTATGCCTAAAAACGTAGCGAACGATAGCAAAAGAGCAATCACCAGATGTAACCATCACCTTGCCAAGGTCTGTCCTGGTCATTTCTAGACTTGGTTCTTGCTGTATTTATTAAAAGTAACTAGCGCTGAAGGTCCAAGTGCGGGATATCCAAGGAGAAGACAGAACACACGAGTTCACAGCGCTGTAGTAGGGATTCTTGGACAATTATAAATGGCAGATGCCATCTTGGCATGAGATACAAGGCTTCCTGGCTGCCGAGGAGAAGCCGTTTGTCAATGCTGCAATCATTTAAGCTGATGGTTTTGCTTAATAGCACTTAAGTAACCCTTTGGAGGGTAAGCATGTAGTGTAGGTGTCGACATCTATTTCCCAAAGTCCTGATTTTGCTGGCAGCCTGGAAAGCTCCAGTGTTCTAAGGGTTAAATAACTGTTCATTAGTTTTTATTTTCCTTGAGATAACAATTTCCTAAATTAATTATTGGCTTTAGCTTCTTTAAAGTCAGTCATCTCAAAGGCCACATCGGTTTCTTTTAGGATTGTAAAAGCCCACCAGCCCATAATAGAACAACTGTAGTATGGTTTATGTTCCTGTAAGGAGAAGGCTTTTGCAAAGCTATTTTTAGGACTTAATGAAGCCAACACTGAGGCAGGAAACCTGAATAAAGCTTGCTGTATGTATGTAGGTGCTATTCACATACATACAATCTATTTCTGTACCTGCATTAGAAGCCTTTAGTTTAGCGGGCTCCGTTGGTGTATTCTGTCTCCATTGTACACATAATTTTCTGCAGTCAAAAATAGGATGTCAAACAAAAGGCATTCTGTGGGCTTCACAACTTCCATGTACACTGATCTGCGATGAAGAGAATTTAGCTCTTCCTGGTTTTCCAGTTTAGGCAAAAGTGTTACCAATTATTATTAATCAGACATAGAAGAAGAGTAAGAAAAGTAAAGCAAGACAAGTGAAAACCTGACACCTGCCTTTACTTTAGCAAATTCACTAAGTTTGCTAAATTGACTAAGTTTACTCTCCTAAATTTTCCCTTATAAAACAACCCCTACAGCTGTTTGAACTGTTTGTAATTGAAATCCACGATAATTATGTAAAAGCCTTCAGGGGAGACTATATGCCTTCCTTCATCTGAAATGGGCTTTGCCTCACAGCTGTAGTGAGATTTATTCCCCAACGTACCCAGGACCTGTTCTCTAATTTAACAGGAGCGACGAAGTGGTGCCGAAAACACGCGTTCAGAGGGGGAAACCAGAGCGACAAATTACAGAAGCCCCGCTTTTGATTCATCGAGGTCTGGTTCCCCAGTCAGTGCAATCCAAATAAATAGGTCCGAGGAGTTCTGGGGCCTTTTGGTCAGATCAATGCACGTGTTTGAATGTCAGTGCAGTGCCTGGCTGCAGTTCCTCTTTCTCAGGAAATGAAGCTGCCTGAGCAGGAAGGTGTTGGAGAAGCTGAGCTCGGGAGGTCCCTGCTGACCTCGGTGGTTCTGTGCAAAGAAGCAACTGTTTGACCCCGATTGAGGGAATGCTTCTAAGGCAAGCAGAAAAGACTCTGATCTTCATACAGAAGGTGCAATACAGCAGCGTTTTTTACACTCTTAAGAGCCTAGTAACTGTAAGAAAAAACTGAGGAGGCTTTAAAAAAGTTTCAGGTAGGGATGAGTCAAGAAGACCTAGATTTGTCTCGTTCACACAGCAGATTCAATCCTTTCTGGTTTAAGGTATCACTTTTTAGCATGCACAAGGATATATTTGAATTTCCCTTTTTTTGTGTGTGAAAACCAGGCCTCCTTTCCAGCGAGTCTCATTTAACACTGATATCCAGTAGCACGATCTCTGGACGTGTCACTGTAGTCGGAGTTTTGTTTACGCTGTGCTGCTGTTGCTGGAACTCGCTGGATAAAATAAACAGTGCAGAAAAGTGCCTGAAACAAACTCAAACCTGGAATTCAAACTCCAGTTGAACTTAACTGATTCTGTCATTACACAAAGATGTGTTTGGGGAGAAAATGTGTGGAAAACGTAAAAGCTCTCAATCTCTCACACCTGTCATCAGCTGGCAAAAATAAGCAGTAACTTTCCTGAGCCTTCCCTTCATGCTGAGCTTTGGTGGTTGGTGTTCAGCTGGTGAAGCTTTCCAGATGTTGCAGCTGCTGTTTTCATACAGCTCGATTTGCTTATTGGCTCCTCCGTTCCCAGCGGTCATACGCCCAAAGTGGCACTGTCAACGTCCTTTCAGTCCTACCAATGTCCTCCACTCTTTTCATTCTTGGCATTTGCTATGAAACACCTTTTGACACTTTTTCTATGGAGAACATTAATCCGGTCAGCTCAATGCCAAGACGCAGGTTGAAGATGCCCTGTTGACAGCAGACTGGCTCCGCGTGCATTGCCATTTGAAGCATATATGTGAAAGGATTAGTAGCGGATGGGGATTGGCTGTGAGACTTCAAGCAGGATATGTTTCATGTCTTGGAGAAGGGAGAGTGAAGGAATGGCTGTTAACAGCAGATTAATCATACTCAAAAGTGTTAAGAAAACCATTTCTCTGCAGTACAGCTCGTGACGTCTACCAGAAAAGGAGGAACTTGCCAGGTCAGAAAGGCAAAAAAACCTCCATGCAATGCTGGGTTACGAGGTGATGAAGACACGGATTTACATGCATGAATGAACAAGTGTCAAGGGAGGTAGAGCTAAAGTAAGGGGTAGCTTAGAAAAATTTGATCAAATACTTCTTGTCTGGGTTGCCTAAAGGCAGTCCCATCGCTTATTTGCCTTTTGCTGCATCCTCCTCTCTGTCAGTCCCAGTATCCTCAGTCTCACTGCAAAGGAATTCTAAACAGATTTGCTGAGGAAATAGGAGCCCCTGGAAGTTGATGAAAATCAGTAGCTAGATAAAGAGGTCCAAAAGACTGGCCCCAGGGGAGCATCCCTCAGTGCCAGTCTTGGTGGTTTTGTAGCAGTGGACTAGGAGGTGATGGAGTGGGAGGTGGTAGAACCGTAACTGCAGCGGGTGGAACGAGCCTTTAGTCTGAGCTTTTGGCTAGCTCCCTCTCTCAGGATGGACTGTCCCATGCTCTGGGAGTGCCTGTCTCCCCGTTGCTTACACAGCGTGTGTGGATGACTAGTTCAGGTCAGATGAGGTCCAGCTCGGACTCCCACAAGAAGCGTGAGAGGGGACCAGGAGCAGAGGCAGCAGACAGTGGTACGGCAGCCAGGTGGTTCTAAGAGCGGGCAAAAAGGAAAGAAGAGAATAAAAAGAGGCAGGGAAAGTGAAGAGAGCACGGAGGACAGCTGAAGGAAAAGCTTTTAGTTCTCGTGAACTGGAAAGGTGTTGCAGGCTGAAAAGAAACCACCAGAAACTCACATTATTTCTCCCCAGGCCTTCTCAGTGGTGACCGATTTCCCAGAATTACTTCTCCAGTCCAAACTTTCTACCTCCCGAGGCTTGTTTACAAACAGTGTGGTGCAGTATTTACAGTGCCTCTGAATTCCTGTCAAGTGATGTTTCTTCCATACCCGTCGCACGTTAGTAGCAGTGGTGCCAAGCTCTGTAAAAGAGTTGCTAGCTAGCATAACTGAGCTGCCACCCACGCTGGAAAGCCTCCAAACATTTCAGTAAACATGGGAAGGTGTTGGCAGTCCTCTTTTAAAGGAAGCCTCTAAATGATCTCCTGTTTGCTCTGAGAGATGATGTGCCCAATATGTACTCAAGTGCAGGACTGTGTACGAGGGGAGTCTGCACAGGGGGACCAACTCTGACTGTTGGACTTAGAGTTGCCTTTCTTTAGTGTACCTCTTGGGAGCTCTGAACAGAAAGGCTTCATTCTAGGACAGAAAACATAAGTTTGGAAGAAACAAGAGACACAATACAAGCCAGTTCTGGAGCTACATTGTGTATTTAAAAGGTCCTGCTTCCTGTTTTCTGACGACTTATTAATGTTTTGCCTGTGTTGACATCCACCAAATGACACTTGGGCCTCTCTTGGACCTAACACAAGCTCCAGGTCATGAAAGCAGAATCAGTAGCAGAATCAGACCTAAAGCAAGTCATTTCACACAGACCTTGAGACAGAGAGCTTTCTGGTGTTGAAGTCAAGGAAGTTTCAAGCCCTGTTGGGCACTATTAGGGCTCCAAAGGAGAAAGACAAATCCACATGACCAGGTGAAGGTTCAGTAGTTAAAGCCTTGTTGCAAATAAGCATTTCAACTGTGACAAATTAAATTTCTTTTATCTATTTACGTTGATAAACCTTCAGCCTCAGTAGGCCAAAACAATCTCATAGATATTTTGGAATGTGAAATTTGAAGAAGCTCCAATGGAGACAGAGAGAGCTGGATGCTGTCCCAGGATTTCTGATGAACACTGGAGTCCAGGTTCTGCTCTAACATCTGCTTTTCCCATGTTATTTACCTTCATGTCAGTGGACTCACTCCTGTGAGTTAAAAGATCAGAATCTGGCCCTAGGTATCTTGTTCCTGCACTTTTAATCCTCCATCTTTAATAATTTTTCAGTCAATCACATCAAAGCAAATGAAAGCGACTTCCTGAATGGAAGCAGGTTTTTTAATGTGCTAAAGACAAGTCAGACCTGACAGGAAAAGATTAAATCATGTGAAGGCATCACAGGACCCTGGTGGAATAGTTCCAGCATTAAGCTGTGAAAGGCTTAGAATATATATTCTTGGGAAACAGAAAGATTTTTCCTGTTTTAAAGAAGAGAATGGCCACATGGATAAAATTCAGAAAGAGAAAACGGTTCTCGAAGAGTAGCCAGCCTGGGATTGTTAGCATAATGTGTTATTCCGTGTAACTTCTAATGTTTTCCTCAGGGACGACAACAAATCTTTCAAAGTGCTAGGCTAATAACTCATAAAGAGCTGCAAAATGCAGTAAGCACAAATAATCAAGCCTTGTCCTAAACCGTCTGCCCAGCTCCTCGCAGCAGAACCCGGTCTGTTCCTGTGACAGCCGATTTACAACAGGCAGTGGAAGTTGTTTACCAAAGCAAAGAAAAAAAAAGCCCCCAAACCATAAACTGACCTTGGATTCATATTGTGCTTATTTAATGAGCTTCCCTTCTGAATTCCTCTGGATTTGTAGAAGTTGTGCTTATTTGAGAGCGTGCAGCTCGGCATGGAAGGCTAGCTGAAATCTCTGTAAAAGGCCTTTAATTTTACTTGGGAGTGCAGGAGGAGCATTCCTCTGCCTGCCAGCATCGGCCACGTACGGGGCAGCACAGGGCACGTGGAGGAAGCTGTCCTGCCTGCCACGCTGCTCATCGGTGCAAACGAGCGCTGCTCAGCTGAGTTGGAAGAATCAGGGCAATTTCAGCTACCTAAAGATCACACGGTCTATCAAAACTTTACAACCAAAAGGCCAAATAAAGCTATAGCAAGGTTTGTAACCCTCGGTGGAAATTAATTGTCAACGCCAGTTTCAAATTCGGTTCAGATCCCGGCGGTTCTGGTGACAATACAGAAGAGTGTAGGAAGGCTGAGCAGTGAAGCCTGATAGAAAGGAAAGCTTCCCTTACACATCCCTCAGCATTTTGGTGACAGGTTGTCATGGCAGTACTGCAGCCATGGAGTGCAGGAGAGGTTCTCCCGAGATCCATGACGAGATGCCATCAGAGACCTAATAGCCCTGGCAAAAAAATGTAATAGAAAGTAGAACATCGTAACGTTTGTTTTTATTCCTCCCCTCACTTTGCCTTCTTCTGTACTCTTTTATTTAGAACAGTTTCAATCTTGACCTGCCGTTCCCTCCAAGGAGGCGTTGAACAAGCTGTCTGAAGAAGGTCGTTGTTTGTCACAGTGAAATAAGCCTGTCTGACATTTGGGTGTGACATTTGCTTGTGTAAACTGGGCAGCGGTGCTGTGGTGGTCGCTTGGGGTTCTGTTACAAACAGGCAGTGCAGTCACTTAAGTCTTGACAGTTCACTGAAATCTAACCTTATAAAATGGCAGGCTAAGAGATTCTGCACAACTTTTAAACATTTTAGGACCGATCTGCATTTGGCTTTCGTGCCTGATGTTGGTAAATCATGTCCTCTAACGTAGACAAAGTTGTTACTAACGTTTCCTTACGTTTTATGTCACTGGTGACATGACCATTCTGTTGGATCCATGTCTTTGTGGCCAGTATGAGATTGCTGTGGTTGCGAGAGGTTGTTGCATTCATCCTGTGCTTATTATGTGCATAACTTCCAACATCAGTGTATAGTTTTAGACTCAACTTAACTCTACAGGTATGCCTTTACCCCTCCCCTTTTCCTTCCTGCATCATTTTCTCTCTGACTCTGGTGGGTTGTACCCATTTTCATGTTTTGCTATGAACTCAAGCGAAGGTGATAGCGCAGACATGATGTTTGAAACCCCTCTAAGCTTCCCCTAAGCCCCGCAGCGTGTTCAATTTTCTTTATATTAAAAAAAAAAAAAAAAGCTCCCTGAATTCATTCTGTGGAATTAATTGCCTGTGCTTGTCAGCAAACTGTGGGCCTGCACCATTGTATCCCAAGTCAGAGAATTTGGTTCCAAACTCCCAGAGCTCAGACTTGCCTGATCCTGTTGTTTTAAGTCCTTCTTCTTTTTGTTTATTTTTAAGATCTTCACTACACACATGCCTAAGAACATGGCTGATTCAGAGTCTTCTGACATGGGGTCCTGAATGCATGGTACATCTTCATCAGGGCTAGCAGCCCTATCAACAGCCTTGACATCATGCAGTGCATTTTTGGGATAAGAGACAGTGGTCTTCAGAAGCCATTTTATCTGTGGTCTTGGACCAAATTGGGGTGGGTTTGGGGGAGGGGACATCTGCCCACCAGAAGCCAGATGCTTTTTCTCAGTGATTATGTGACAGTGGATGCTCTCCAGGTGAACCATTCAGTGCTGAGGGAGATGTGAAGTGGAAGCCTGACTTTCACTGCCAGTCTGGTCGACTACCCCATATGTGCCATTGTGCTGTTAGCATTGGTGGTTAAGAAGCACCGAGGTGAAAGCTGAGCTCCCCAGACACAGCCTGCAGGGTAGCTTTTCCTAAAGCAAAATTGTGTGGGAGTTGAATGAGAGGCTTTTGTTTTGAAACACCTGATACTTGGCCTTGGGACACACTCGTGCACCTACATCTGACCTCTGACCATCACCCTCGAGCTCCTAAGCATCACCTGACACTTGAGGTTTGTCTACAAAACCCAGCATGAAGTACAGCAAGCTCTGCCCGTGCCGTTCCTAACCAGTGCTGCTGCCAGCTGGAGTGGTCGTGGAGTTGGCAGTGCTCTCCCAGCCTGATACAATAGTAGATATGCCTCCAAATCCCATGATTAAATATGGTGGTTGTTCAAAAATAACTCCTCTTATTCTCCCTATCTGATAGCCTGGTACTTGTCTGCAAAGCAGTAGAGAGTGTCGAAGCGATGCCCGCTCCTTCAGCACGCTCTAACGTGGAAGAAATGGATTCTTGGCTGTGAAACCTTCTCCTGGCATTGTCAGAAATAAAAGCTTAGATTACTCTTAACATAGCTTTTCTAGAGCTTGGGGGAAAAAAGCTGTCTTGCTGGAAAACATCACATTAATCCTCTTTTCAGCTCCTAGCTTGTGCTGTGGCCAGTAATCTTTCTCATTATTTACTCACAGCCAGACGGAAGTTGCCCATCTGCTACTTTTATCTGTAGCTGAATAACACAGCCTTTCTCTCAGATGCCCACCTTATTAACTAGTCTCCGAAATGGTGAAGTTGGGAATAGCTGTGAATTTGCCCTCTGCGTGAACAAGCCCAAAATCATTTAAAAGAACATCTTTTCCCTGGAAAGAGAGGGAGTGGAATGGTGTGTTTATTTCTGTGTAGCTTGCAGTCACGCTTTTTCTGCATGTCACAGGAGTGAACCTACAGCACAGGTACACTCAGACAAGCCGATGCCTTTCCCACATCAAGTCACTTCTTGTACTCCAGACTCTCCCGGGAAAAAATGGGCGTATCAATATGAAATGGGTGCCTCATACTCTGGTTCATCCCATCCCATCATTACTGCTTCTCTTCCCATTAGACAGTAAAGTCTGGTCTTGGAGTCAAACTGTGGAGTTCTGACTCAGGCAAGATTTCTTATTGTTGCTATTATTTGTTAATGATAATAAAATAATAATGCATCATTATTTATGTATTGGCTGATTTGTATTTAGAGCTTGACTGTGAATCTGCAAGTCTCTTAAATGCAGAATAAGAAAAGGTGTTGGCTCTGCTAAGTTTTATAACCTGAATTAAGCGTATCTAGTCCCTTCCTAAAGAATACAGGGAAAGGGATGACACAGCAAGAAGATCGCTCAGCTGGAGAGAGTTTGAATCATTTTCTTTTAATTTTATCCTTGTAGAAAAATCATTCAAAGCGTATTAAAAAATAACCTAATTAAAGTTTCCTTTTTTTAACACATGGTAGATTTTATTAAGAAAAGTCAGAAAAGATGAAGACTAACAATTTGCTTTCTTTATCATACTAATTGGAGTAGAAAGGTGCTTTGCTTCATAGCTCTAAGTTTCTGCAAGGTTAGAGAGCAAGAAGTCTCATTAACAGGACCAGTTTCAAGGGTCGCCTGAATCGTCTGATTGTTATTCGTCTGGGATTTCTGTGTTTGCATTGGGATGGTCCATATACAAATAATAGGGTAGCATTTGTTTGCTCTCCTCTGTGGAACGGTCTCCTCGTATTTTTTGTTTAGGAAAAAGTTTCCATCTGTGATCCGCACCCGCCCGTATTTGTTTTGTTCGCTGCCACCAGTGACAGCCCAGTTTCCAGTGAGCTCCAACAACGTTGTAGCCTGGTTTCTGAAACAACCGTTGTTTCTGGGTGGAAAACATACCAGTCTTTCTTTCTGGGTTAATAGCCAGGGAAGAGGCCTCGCAGTACCTCGCCCGAGTCATCGTTCTTCACGATGAGCCCTGGAGCAGGTACGGGTGAGTTCTCTGAGGGAGGACAGCTACCTTTAGGCACTAATATTGCCCTAGTTGATTTTATTTTTCCTGTCCTCACACACTGTTATTATCTGACCTTTTATCGTCTCTTCTTCCTGAACCTACAGAGTAGCTTATCCCAATAGTTGTTTCTTTTCAGTAAGTAGCTTTGCCCATACACCATTCGAGCCATCAGTTATATGATGCGTGGCCCAGAAGTTTTCTGAGTACTCCCTAGACCTGACTGGCCCAAAAAGTCACAGCCTCGTTGAGGACTGCAGCTGCAGCTGGGTCTCTTCCCTTGTTGGTGTGGCTTGTTCTCCGTGCTCTGGACAGCTTGGGTTTTCCCATCGCTTCTTCCTAGCCAGCGGTTTCTTGGCCAGCGGCCGAGAGCAGCTGCTGGCACGGTGCAGCTGTAGATCTCGGCGTGCGGGGGGTTGCCTGGGGTTTTCCTCCGGTAGGGAAAGGCCTGGGGAGCGGGGAGGCCGGCCGGGAGCTGGCAGCTCTGGAGGAGAGGCTGGCGAGGCCCGCGCGTTGCCAGGGAGACAGCGGCCGTGCCTGTGGAGGAAAGGCCTTGGGAAGCGCGGCCCCACGCCGGGCACGCTGAACCCCCCGAAACCCTGCAGGCCTGGGGAGCGGCGCTGGGAAAGCTGCTCAGCAGAAGGGGCCCTGGGGGTGTCGGTTGACAGCCAGCTGAACGTGAGCCAGCAGTGTGCCCAGGTGGCCGGGAAGGCCAGCGACATCCTGGCTCCTATCAGCACTAGCGTGGCCAGCAGGACTAGGGAAGCGATTGTCCCGCTCTGCTTGGCACTGGTGAGGCTGTATCTCAAATCCTGGGTTCAGTTTTGGGCCCCTCACTCGAAGAAGGACGGATGGGGAGTGTCCAGAGAAGGGCAGTGAAGCTGGTGAAGGGTCTAGAGCACAAGTCTTACAAAGAGTGGCTACAGGACCTGGGCTTGTTCAGCCTGGAGAGAAGGAGGCTGAGGGGAGACCTTCTGGCTCTCGACAACTCCCTGACAGAAGGCTGTAGTGAAGTGGGAGTCAGTCTGTTCTCCCATGTAGCAAGTGATGAGATGAGGAAATTGCCTCAAGTCGTGCCAGGGAAGGTTTCGATTAGATACCGGGAAGAATTTCTTCACAGAAGGGGTTATCAAGCCCTGGAACAGGCTGCCCAGGGAACTGGCGCAGTCCCCATCTCTGGAAGTATTGAAAAGACCTGTGGATGTGGCACTTAGGGGCATTATTTAGCAGTGGTAACCCTGGCAGTGCTGGGTTAGCAGTTGGACTCGATGATCTTGAAGGTCTCTTCCAACCAGACCGATTCTATGAACCATATGCCATATGTCCTTTTTCTGCCAGGACATTAAGCAGCTGCCGTGCTCTTTTTCATAGCCGTGCGATAGATCTGATCAATGACGAGTACACAGCGAGAGAGAACAAGCTTCATAGTCTTGATACTCTTTCTGGATTATTTAAAGAAAAAAAAATGTTTTTAAATAAATAATATAGTTGAATAAAGAAAACTAATGCCATGCTCTGTATAGCTGCAGTAGCAACAGTAGAATTATACTAGGCAAAAATTTTGTCCAATGACAGATTTAGCATCTTGGAGGCTACTCTTTATAAGCAGCTGAGTTACACTTCTCATGGTTTCTTCAGCCACAAAGCTGATGGGCAAGGCTGAACTGCTGGGGTCCCACTGGCAGAATGCTGGGCGTCAGTGCTTAGTTGTCTCGTTTGGGGAAAGGAACCTCGAAGCGCGGCAGTGCCCCTCCCATGCGTCATCTCTTTGGGAGAGAAATAATTAAGCTGAGAAATTAGACCCAAGTAAAATTCCCTTAAGTATAATTTAGCCCCAAATTGTTGCCAGGAATGTGACAAGGAAGTGGTAAGCATTGCCTGATGTATATTTTTAATTCTTCTTAGAATCTCTTCTATCTTGTGAAGAAAATGACTATTCACTGTTTGTTCCTGCTTTTTGATACTCTGGGGAATCTTCCATTTCTTGTTCTTCCCACTCTTTGTTTGCAGCAGCAGCCCTGGCTGATCAAGTTGCAGTTGCCAGGATGGCTGAATCTCAGGATAGCCCTTACTAGCTCCTGCTGAGCTCCAGCTCACAAAAGCATCAGTGCACATGCACAAAGCCAGTCGCTGTTACCATGCGGCCTTAGTGTGGGTTTATTATCTTAAACACCTCTGAAACCAAGACACAAACACACGTTTCAATGCTTTGCTGAAGTGGAGCAGCCTGCTGAACTAGGTCCTGTTGACAGACACTTGGAATAGACTGTGCCTGGCTACTGAGCATCACAGAAGAAGACGTACACAGACGTAAATCCATCTGCAGAATTTGGAGGATGATTAAACATTGCCTCCCTGTAATGAGCCAGCCTTGTACTTAATGACCACGGTGGTGAAAACAAACCTAACCACACCATTTCATCTGTTAATTTTGCCCAGTTCATTAGAATTATGACTCTGTCATGTCCGGCATATTTAGAACTGAAAAATGTATGACTGATGCAAAGAAGCAATAGGTGAAAAAAAAAATTTAGGGGTTACAGGTTCTACAAGGGGATGCAAAGAGGAAAGATAGCATATGGCATCTGAAACATACTCTGTTGTGGATTGCTCAAAGGCACGTCTGTTTCCTCTTTGTGAGAGAAACTTGGCTGGTATCTCTACTGAACTTCAAGGGGGTTATTATTATTCCTAATTATGCTATTTATCTGATGACCTAATGAAACAGAAAGTCATACCTCTGACTGTTGGCACAGTCATAAAGTGTCTGACTGTGTCCTTGAATTTTGTATTTCCTAATTGCTAGTTGTTCCCCCAAATAATTATGTTGTAGATTTATCTTCATAGCCTGAAGTTCTGTTCTAGGACAATTTCACCTCTTGAATATCCTGTAGATATTTCAGGAGAATTTTTCAAAAGGATGGCAACTATGAAATTATAAAATATTTCATAGGCTACAGTGGACCATTTTATACCGTGATTCAACCCCGAGAAGTCACAGAAGTTATAGAAGAGATTAACTTGATTTAGGGCGTTTGAATGCTAACATACTGGAATATCTGGAATTACCTTGTGTCTTTGGAAAAAGCACGTTATAAATAACATTAGCAGCATATACTAGAAAACTGGATTTATCCAGAAGACAGTATCTATGGGCTCTGAAAGCAGCCTTGAGTAAAAGAGATTTTATAAGTCTCTGTCCTTTTCACAGCTTACGTGTGTTAAATGTGACATCGATTTAAAGTTTTTATAAATGTACTCATTTATTATTCAGTGGCTTTGGGTGGATTTCTAAAATTCCTAAGAGTGCCCTTGCTGCACAACCTGCAGATGCCCAGAAGCACCACGACAGGCATTGAGGGGGCCTGCATCACCTTCCGATAGCATCGACCGTATTTCCAGACAAGTTCCATGGAAAATTCACCTTTCCACTGATCTTAGCAGCACTTGCACCAAACCCAAAAATAGGTGCGCTTACTTCTCTTGCTTCAGAAAAGTCTCAGCTGTCAAATCTGCCCCAGAAAGAGCCTGAAAAAGCTACCAGCCCCAGACTTTAATCTACCTCCGTGCAGCCAGTAAACAGACCTCTATATGTTGCTCTCAGTCAGAAGAGAGCAAGGCAGCATTTGCACAGAGTATCTACTTGTACAGAAGGGAGCTGCGTCTATTTGTCTTGTAGTCCTGTGGGACACACCAGGACAAGTTCTGAGGGGAATTACTGAGACTAGTTTGATCTCTATGGCCTTGTCCAAGAACAAACCAAACAGAAAACCAACCAAAAACCAACCAAAACCCAGCCAACCAACCAAACAAATAAAAAAAAACCCCAAACACAAAAAAAACCCCAAACCAAAACAAAAACCCCACCAACGACCAAACCCCTGCACTGGAGGAACTCAATGATAATTTCTGAATTATTTAAAAAGGTGCATTTGCTAATGAGCTTCATGAGAAATGAGCAACTGCAGGAGGTGCCCAGAGCTTGCCTGGAAAAACACTAAGCCCACGATAATACAAGCTAACAGAGTATTCCTCTAAACTAATGGCAAGGACCCTGTCCTGCTGAAATGGCAATTCATCAGAACACTTCCACCGCTCACTTTAAATGACCTCTGCCGCTTTTGTTTAGGTTTATGGTGACCTAGATTGCAGCTCTTCTGTGTTTAATCACATGCAAGAATGATAGTACCTTTCAGAGACTGGAAAAGTATTGAATAAACTGCTTAATTTCACCAGTTTCTGTGTTCTTTAGGAATTAATCTTCAGCTTCTTCCATCTGCCTAAGCAAGTGTGGCTTACTGGTCACTGAGTGGTTTTGCCTCATAATAAACAATAATGTTTTTCTGGCTGATGTCATAGTTCCTGCTATGTAGCTTATGAATTTTGGGTTTAACAACAGTGTTATTTTTCTTTTTTTAGTAGATAACCCTGGAAAGAGTTTGTTTTATCTAGTGTAAAAAGAGTGCTGATCTGAAAAGAAACCTTATGGCTTTTGTATGCAGAGGGAGGATCCAGGTCCCTAATTAGCAGCACTTTACGAGCATATGTAAATGTTAGCCCAAGATGGGGAAAGAAGAAAACTGTGCTACGTGCAGGATTGCTGTGCATAATTATATAATTCAAAAAAGCACAGGCCTCAATACAGTCAAATGAATAAGAGTAAGAATAAAACTGTTCAGAGTTGACTTCGAGTTTTTCAGCAGTGGGGTTCAAAGTGCAGAGTTTCTTGGTTCTAGCTGATGACTACTCTTGAAAGCTCCTTTTAATTTGGAAAGGACGAACAAACGGCTTCGGGATCCAGGTTTGAGCAGAAGAGCTCTGGTAGCTGTGTTTTGGCAAAGATCAGAATGGAATTGCTGAGGTGCACTCAAACTGTAAGACCTGACCCAAAGGTGGCCTTTTTGGATTTTCCTGCCAGGTATTTTTATTCCAGTGTTTGAAAACGTGCTGGCAGTCTTCATATTGGAGCTCATTAGTGATGCCCTTGACTTGCTCTCGCATCTGGACTTGTTCTGGGCATTTTGGCATCAGAAGCAAGTTTGAGTAGCTCTGAATCTGCTGCACCAGTCTGTGTGTGCTGTGAGACAGCCATTCAGGTCATTCTGATGCAGGAGTACTTCCTACTTACCCTTGTTGCCAGGTGATCCTAAGCATTTAATATATTTTCCAGTATATCTTTGCACATTAAGTTATGGGATGGCAAGAAGAGCAGGAGGTAGTGATAATCAATATCATCATAATCTCACAAGCAGGGGAGACATGATAAAGCACTTGCATAAAATCTGGACCGCTGCCCACCTGAAATGATTTTCAGCAAACCGTTTCATTTTCCAGTCCCACGTATTCCCAGTGAAACATCGAGTAGTGATGTTGACATCCTTTGTAAAACAGTTCAAAAGCCACCGCTGAAAAGTGTACTGTAAAATGTAGAATGGCATTTTCAGTATATGAGGCTCCAGAAGATACGGGGAGATTCTGCCTGACTTTCCTAGGATTCAGATTGCTTCAGACTTCAGGCTCTTTGCTTCTTTCTCCTAAAACCAGGTTTGAAAGTCAAATATTAGGTGTCCCATTCAGTGCATATTCACATTCATAAAATATTTTCATTCACATCCTCATCGTTAATGTTACACAATATAAAATGCCACTCCTTCAACATTATTTCTAACCACCTGCTTTCTGTTCCCTCTCCTCATTTAAAAGCTCAGGACTATGTTCTACACAAAACTCATTTTAGAGCCCTGTGTACTCAATTGGTCCCTTACGTACCCCCCAAAGAGGTGAAAGGAATGTCAGTCACGACTGGGAGTGCCTATTTCCTCAGTCTGGTCTCCTCAGAAATCTCCTCCTGAGGTTTACAGCTCAGGGTTTGAAATGTCAGAATGATGGCATGAGAAAGGAGAGGCCAGTGGGGTTGGGATCTGAGCAGTCAAAGGCTTATTTAGGGTTTGCATTGGACTGGACACTGTTCCCAGTGGGATATTGAAATTTGGGATCCTCCTTGGCAAAGAACACACAATGTGGGATTCTAAGGCCCCTTCCTCATTTCATTTTGATTGGAATACATCTGGAGGCGGGTGGCTAAGACCCCCTCAGAGCAGTGAAAGGGAGTTTGACCAACTCCAAACCCTGCTGAACATGCTCCTGGGATAAACAGGTCTGGCCCCAACGTCGTCCTTTATTAAGACGAGCCCAGTTGTGTGCGGGCAGAGAAAGAGTGAGCACAAGTGACCACACTTGGATGCTTCAAGTAAGTAGAAGGTATCAAGAATGTGTCACTGGACCAAGGGCATCTGAACCCATCTGATTTTATTACACACATAGACAGAGCATTAAGGTTTAAACTTCTGCATGGGAAGATTCCAAGGGTTTGGGTAAGTATCGTATTCTTCAGTCTCTGCAGTCTTAAAGAAGAAATAAAAAAGCAACTAAAGGGATTACAAAAAAATCACACTGACCTCTTTATTCTAAAGCCCATTTGGCTGGATGTGGATTAGTATTCAAAACAGCAGTAACAATTGCTACACTTATGTAGCAAACTTATTCATTCGACTAAATCAATTAATAAAGGTGATTAATTATTGAAGTTGCTAAGATTAGCACAAGCCACATTTCACTTCCTATTTTTTGAGTGTATCCCAGGGCCAAAAGCAGGTTTTGGAAATTCTACGCTGAGATTAATCTTGTGTTGTGGACAAAAACAAAGCAAAGACCCAAAATTACATGAAAACTCAAATAATCTTGGACAAATAGTATGATTTTTATGCTATGATATTTACACACGGAACTGTTTAGGCTTGTGATATTTTGAGGGACAGCTTTGTTTATTTATTTATTTATTGTCACGGTCTTCTTCATCATATTGCCTTTTCTCTCCATTTTCAGGGAGTTATCTCTGGCTCTCAGTCCCATGGATTTGGTGGGCCACACATATTACAGAGAGACAGCAGAGCTCCTGAGAAAGGGAGAGGGGGTTTCTGTTTCATCCTCCTTTTCATCTTCCCTGGTACTCATATTCTAACCCTCCTATTCATACTGCTCCTCCTCTTAAGTCTTCTCATCCCTCCAAGGCAGCATTAGGTACTTTCTCAAGTTACAGTAACTTGAAAGTAGTTGTGATTTTTTCACCCAGTGCTCTGACCAATCTTCTTGTTTGGTTACAAATGGGAAATCGTCGGTGAAAGGCAAACTTTGGTGCAAGTCCTGTCTAAAGTCTTTTATTTGGGTTTGTGAACACATTATATACTGTGTTACATACAAATAAATATTTTCAAGCCCATGCATACTGACACCTTTTTATCTCTTTAAACAGGATTGTTAGAGATCACTTTCATATATCATACATACAGACAGCTCCACATGTATGGGTGTTAAATCAAATTCAATCTTCATGAGGCTGTGGGTAGTACAGGCTGAATTATTTTCCAATACAGTGCCAGATGTGAGGCAGTAACAATTTAACCACTGTTAGGAGATAGTTTTGGATGCGATACAGCTCACCAACAAAAAGGTTAATGTAACTGGATGTAATATAAAGAGACAAGGGCCAGATTTTGATTTGCAATCCCCAGAAGACACAGATTTAGCATCTTCAGGAGTACAGAATATTCTGCACCCCAGGTGATGCTGTAACACAGCCAGTCCTGCCAGGAGCTTTCTGGCCAGAGTAGCTGTTAGAAAGGAGTCCAGATCCTCTTCTTTTGGCACGTCCTCGGATCAGTGCTTTCCTGGTGTTTTCCCAGACAACCAGTTCAGTTGTTTGAGTTCCTTCTCAGTGGTAAACCACCATAGGAATTGGGGAGTAGAGCAGGGAATTGAGGTTCTCATTGTTGTTAGAACTTCCCTTCAGCAGGGAGATGTTATATGGAAACTTTACCCAATAATCTGCATCCCATCTTAGCCAGCTAACAAGAGTGTTCTAATTAAACACAGGAGGTAGTAGCTGTAGCGCATAACTTCCTGCTTTTCCTCATATCCCTTTCTCCAGGTGTAATCATCCTTCAAGTGTGTGTGTTGGACTTGTGTGTTTTCCCATTTCCTCCTATTGCTTCAGCTGTATATTAGACAGCTTTGTTGCCAGGATGGTGAGGTTTCGATCTTCCAGCTGAAGATCACTGCATGTTTCATTTCCATTTTATATAAGTAGTTAAATTAAATAGGAGGGCTAGAAACGGAGATAAAATTAAATCTGCAAGTACATTAATAATTCTGTAGGAGTTATACAAAACTCACACTGAAGCCTAAAAGAGATTTGTCTCAGAGAAGACTTAAGACTCAATATTTATTTAATATGTGTTAGCTTATGTCTGGAGAAGAATAACAGAGAAAATGCTCTTTGTTTCAAGAAAAGAACTCAAATAAACTAATTACCTCATGAATGAAAGAAAAGAAAAAAACCAGAGCAAGTTGTTAGGGACCCAGAGAGTCCTATTGTCTGCCATATTTGATTATATCTCAGATAGTATTTATAGATCTGAGATATTTGATTATATCTCAGTTATACATTATTCAAGACAGTCTGTGAAGGTCACAAGCAAATCCCAGCTCATCCACTCCCTGTAGAATTAAAGATATTGGAAAGAAGAATCTCAGAAAGGATGGGGTTTCAGAAGCCACCCCCTTTGGTTTCATCAGTCCCAGGTATGCAAGGGGAGGTTTGTCCTGTCCTGCATCACCTCTCCCAAGAGCCCCAAACAGCTCTGCTACCCATGGGAGCCAGGAGGGTGCTCCCTGCACGCAACCCTGGGGATCCTGGATGCTTTCCACAGGGACTGGTGGGGTGAGCAGGGTGAGCCCCTGGGGACTGCCATTGGCATTGAGTAGCCCCAAGGGGTGACAGAGGAGCCAAGGAGGCACTGCTTGTTCCTCTTGCAGTCGTAGCCACGTGGCACAGCCTGTTAGCCTCATAGCAATTTGCCTCTGCTGTTTGATGACCCTGTGGTTCTGCTCAGCTTAGTAAATGCCTTGGGACAGGTTTTGCTTCAGGCCAGGGGTGGAGGTGGAGGGGCGGTCTTGGTGCGTGATCGTGACTCTTCCCCGACCGCGTGACACTTCTCAGTGTCCCTGCCAAGTCTGGAGGGTGCAAATCACCGCAGGAAATGGAGCGTTCCCATCACTCAGAACTGCACGGTGAACCTCTCAGAGCTCTAAGGGCGCGTGTGCTAAGCCTGCTCGGGTTGGGTGGTGTGAGTATCCCTGCTTTTCTGTTAACTGACAGCAGCCTTGGTAGCAGCAGGATGGAAACGTTCTCTGGCGCACATGCTCGATACGTGTGCAAGCTTGACCTTGCCCTTTTGTTCTGAGTTGCTTTCACTCTATTCAAAACAATGGAATAAAAAAGGAAGAGGAAGTAGAACCCACCAGAAACTGATAGATGTGTGAGCAAGTTCAGTATGAAATATGCTGATGGAAAAGTGGAAGTCTTGTATGTTATGGTGACGTGCTTCTGTGAAACCACTCATCGGTGCAGCAGAGATGGTTCAGATTAACATTTACAGACTTATTAAGGAGGATTCTTCTTCCTATGCCGCTCTGCATCATAGAAGGTATCGAAGGAAGCGTCCGCTTGCTTCAGTAGGAAAGAAAACAAGAGGTTTTGTATTTGTAGCCCGCTCCATAATCTTCTTAGATAGATGTACACGGGTTTGTGCATCTCTATACATGTATGTAGATATGCTGAGCACCTTCTTCCACATCCACATCTGCACCACAACTCTTCCCAGGGTCTGCCAGCAAACAGTCTGGAGACTGTCTAGGAAGATTTCCTTAAGCCCATCCTGCCTGCTGGAGCTAGATGAAATTGTCCCCCCAGTCAAGAGGCCGAGAATTACCATGGAAACTCTCACAGCAAACTGCCGTGTCAAAGCAAATATTTCAGTGTTAGTTAACAGAGATTTTAAAAAATGCTGATTGAGTGAGCAGCACGCTTTGTTCCCTTTCTGAGGTCACTTAATCTGCCCACTAAATCTGTGTGCTGCACGTGTTGCTCTCTGCTGACCTTAAAAGTCCTTGAAAAAGATGGATTGGAGAGGAGTTTAGAAATAACACCAAGTATTCTCAGCAGTGCCCCCTGACTACATGATAGCTATGAAGAACAGGCGACCCTGGCAGTGGTTTTGCTCTCGAAGTTATGTAAGATATGCTTGTCTAAGAACAGTTCCTGAGCAGGAAAAGTCATGACTGCATGGTGCCAGCTACAAGAGAGTCTGTTTGTCCTGGAATAGCAGTGTGGTCACCAGAAAAGTCACCATGTTGAGATCATAGCTCACTGGCCTGATGCTGCATGGGAGATCTGTATTCTTGGTGCTTCCCCTCGTTTAGGATGAAAGGTTGGATGTGTTTCTTTGTAGCTTAGTGTCACTGCTTCTGCCTGCTGCATCTTTCTTGCCTGCCTAAAGCACAAGCTCTTCTCCCTGCCCCTTGTTTTGTTTGGCTTTATAGACAACCTGTGAAGATAACCTTCAGCTTTGCTATATTTTTTCTTCAATCCCTGTTTTCTGAACAACTCTCAGTTCGTTCTTCTGATGTTGTGTTTTGATTCTTACTTAATGGACGTTGCCTCTTTATTTTCATAGAATCATAGAATTGTCAGGGTTGGAAGGGACCTTAAAGATCATCCGGTTCCAATCCCCCTGCCATGGGCAGGGACACCTCCCACTAGAGCAGGTTGCTCAGAGCCCCATCCAGCCTG